>OZ010601.1:92906368-93013868 GCA_963932145.1 Acanthosepion lycidas
GCGTATAAGATCCCCTTTGTAATTATACACACGTTTTTTTTTTTATTATTTCTGCAAGTTTCCCTAATGTATTGTAATATGGTAAAATATTTCATATATACCTGCTTCAGAATTATTATTGTTATGGATAATTTGGATTTTGATTATATCCATAATAGTTTTGTATATAGTTTTAATTATTTTGATGTTAACTTGTTTTGCATAGTAGATGTTAAGGAGTGAGTGGATAGTAATTTTTATCGGGTTTATTGCTATTGTTATTATTGCTAATAATATATTTTTTGCGGTTCTATATTTTTTATACCTTTTCCTTGGAAGTATGGATGAAATAATGATATTGGAAGTTTTTTTTTAAATTGTTTTGTATGTATATTTCCTCTTTGGGTAAGTAATGGGAGGGTGCAGATTCTTAGTGCTCTTAAATAGAATTAGTCCAGATGATATTTTTTTTATTTTTATTTTTATTTTTTTTACAGTGGAGGGAATAAAAATTGATAATGCCATTGTTTTTGGTAGATTTTCTGTAAACCTCACACTGAAGTTTGTTATTATTTTTATACAGCATGTTATCTAAGAAGGGTAAACTCAGATTCAAAGGTCAAGTTTTTTGTGGGTTCGACGCTTGTTAACAAGATCATTTAAAATTGTTTTGTGGAGATAATATTAGAGAATCATCTATGTATCTGAAATAAGAAGAATTTTGTTGTAAAATATTTTTGAATGGACCACTTTCCAGAAATTCCAAAGACAAGGAGACCCCATTGGTAAACCAAATTTAGATATATAAAAATTATCGATGTTGAAAAAAAAATATTGGTTATTAAAGAACATGTTCTTATAATTTTATGTGTAGGAATAGGTAATCTTATTTTTGTTTTAATTAAGTGTGTTTTAGAAAATTTAGACATGTCTGGAATATTTGTGTGTAAAGGTTTTGTTGTGTCTCAGGCCTTCCTCAGGTGTATATCGATCTGGGTAACCTGGAGGTAATTCTGCACTGAACTCTTTATTTAATCAACGGGGTTAGACTCTTCTCGTTCTACTGCCTATGTCTAGGGATATATCGTCTCGTTTTTTGTTTTTTTTAATACTGATGAATTACTAAAAATAAAATCGAGATGGGATAGACAAGCCAAAACGTCACTGAGAGGAAACCTCATTACTAAACCAAATTTTTGTCTATAAAGACTGTTGTCGAATACGAAAAAACAATGACTAGTGATTAAATGACCCATTGGTAGGATTTTATGTGTAGGAATAGGTAAATTTAGTTTTATTTTAGTTAAGTATGTTATAGAAAATTTAGATATTTCTTTATTGGAACATTTGTGTAGAAGGATTTTATATCTAATTTAGTCCTATATTTGTTTATGTTTTTAATTTATTTAAAAGATCACCAGAGATTATATATATATATATATATATATATATATATATATATATATATATATATATATATTAGGAGCTAATTGCACCAAGAAGTGGGGTTAACATTTTGGGTAGTTGGTCGACTAGTTTATGTGGGACTCAGCCTATTCTTGATATTTTGGCCTTGTCGTGATGTCCGAAATTTGGGAGGGATATTTACTTTAGAAAGAGTCAGAAATTAGTTTGTACATTGTGCATTAACAACCAGGAACAAATGGACTGTCTGAGATCAGAATTATATTTAAGACTTATTGACAGAGCTATCAGGATAAAAATGGATTTACAGTCAGGAAGAAAAGAATTATCAATAGCCAGGAATTAACGAAGCCTTTTTTTTTTAATTTGCTCATATTTTAGCTGATTCTTTTGTGTTTATTTTATCTGATTTGGTTGTGGTTGTAATTAGGTATGTGCGAGTCCTTTTCACAAGTTTTCAGACCAATATAACGAATGGAGGAGAGGCTCCTGCGAAACTAATGAAAAAAAAAAAAAAAGAAACCAACAGAATTCTTATTTTTTCCTCTAATGAGAGGAACTGTACATCTGCCAAAATATCTCAATTTTCTTACTTTTGCGTTCAATTACATCACAAAAACAGATACGCTCATGGCGAATTGCCATTTTGTGTTTTAATTCCTCGTCAGAATTATATTATGTAAAAATATCCATAGCTATAGAGCAATAAGACTTTGAGAAGGCTATTGGAAATTTAGTATTGTCTAACTAATCGCTCATGTCATATAACAAGTACGTTGGCTATTTTGAACATTATCGACATTTTTAACTAATCGGCTGTATAATTTAATTTAAATTTAAAATTCTTGTCGTCCTTTCTGCTTTGTGCGCATGCGTAGTCGCATCAAAGTAAACATTACTTTATTCCAATGAAGTCCCAAAAGAGTATATTTTTACATTTGTTTGTTTAGCGGCATATCAACTCCTTATGGGCCATTTATGTGTGGGTGGTGTAATAGATAGTGGCTCGGAATGAGTACACGGAGAGCCGAGTTCGAATTCCAGTCGAGTTCCTTAGAATCACTTAGGCACAAATATCGTTAGGAAAGATATGAATCCATCTCTTTTCCTACCCAAGCCATGTGTTGAAAAACAGGACAGACTGGGTTCTTTAGCCTTGGTTAGCAACCAGTCTACCTCAGAAAGAATTGGCAACCTACTGCGAGAAAAAAAATCTGCCTCGTCAGTCAGGTATCGAAAGATACATGATCACATAACTTAACTGGAACTTAAATGACTGACTAATGGGCCACTTGAAAGTGAAATTTAATTTTCTTGGGAGCGTTAGTAATTTCGTTAACAAAAATGTATTGATGGTAATTTTTTTTTACTAGGAAAATGTATTGCTGGTATTTTTACTATAAAAATGTATTTTTATACTTTCATAGTGTTTTGACCCCAGCTTTGCCTATAGCTGGGACCCTAATGGGATTTGGGTGGACCTGGGAACAACATCAGTTAAGAGGTGGTTTCACGTTCCCCCAAAACTCACAGAGAACTTACTGCCGGGTGCAGTTTATCAATTGTTCCGATTCAGTTTACTACCTGTTTCGATTTAGTCTTTTTATTCATATCCAGCTATAAATATTTTTTATCCAGCTATAAAAAATGAAGTACTTAAAATGAATAATAAAGTACTTGAAATAAATAATAAATTACTTACAAAAACAATACAGTACTTCGAATTTTTCTGTTATATTCCAAGCTAATAGGAATATATACTTGAAAAACACGGTGGATAAAATAAGTAAAGGTTTATTGTAAAAACCAATACAGTAAGAATAAAGGTAACAGTTATGCACAAGGTCATCTCAAGTTAATGCAAGAGTGAGTGCTACGATTAGAAGGCCGGTAGTTCTCGCGTAAGTCTGAGTCGTACTCAACAGATCCCTGCTAAAAATATTTACCAATCTAAGGTGTAGGATGTGGCAGAAGGCCGAATTTAATGTGGGGCAAAGCTCCAAATTCCCCGTAACCCCGCCTAAACCTGTTCGGGTCTTTTACCTCCCCAGAACGGACTCTGTCTTTCGGCATAGCCTCATCAGGGTTCCTCTCTGCCCGAAGGTAGTTCGACAGCACAGCTGGAACAGATTGCAGCTAGTATATTTATTAACATCCCCATACGATCAGATATGGCACAAGTCCGGGTTTAATGTGGGGCATTAAAAGGGGTCGTGTAGCTGTGTCTCCAGACGATCAACTCTGTTTGAAGGCAGAGAGTTCGACCAGCACAGCTACAAAAGATTCCAGCTAGTGTATCTAGCAACTGCCTCACGCAGTCACATGTGGCACAAGGCCGAATTTAATGTGGGGTTCCAGAGTTCGTACGATCGGACAAAAAATCCCCGTAGACCTCATAAAGTAAATAAAAAATGTCTTTCATATCTAACGAAATTTGTTTAATAGAAATATTGCTGCCCAATATGCTCTAATATATATATATATATATATATATATATATATATATATATATATATATATATATATGTATGTATGTATATATTATGCAGTGTTACATTAGAACATGCACATATCCACTACAAAATTGCACATTTTTGTTTCAACGTCAAAAAAAAGAAAAGGCTTATATATATATATATATATATATATATATATATATATATATGTATATATATATATATGTAGCAAGAGAGAAAGAAAGGATAATGGATTATAGCTCGAATTTAGGGTTCAGAGAGCTGAGTTCGAATTCCAAATCATTACATTCACGTACATACTATACCCTTGGAAAAGGTATGAATTCATTTATTCTCTACCTACCCAAGCTATTGGTAAATAGCAGGATAGACAGTCCTATAGCCTTGGGTAGCAACCGGTCTAAGAGAAGGAAAACTCTGCATTTAAAACCACCATTGAGAGGGTTGGGCGCCGTCCAAAACACACCCCTTCTACTGCTGCTGTGGTACGTTTTGTGCCCCTCCAACTCTAATAAGTTACGGGACTCGTGATCGGAATACGACTACTCGATTCCGAGCAAATACGGTAGCTAGAAATACTAGTTTATCTCCGTTTTCCCCGAAGATAAAATCTAGTTTATCCGACAACTAAATTATTAGTTTTGTTGAGACGAAGGAGAAAATGGAGTCTTACCGAGAAAATGGAGTCTTACCGCGAAAATGAATTTCTTTTCTCCTGTATTTTTTGTTGTAAGCGAAATATCAAAGTCGAGTAAAGGTTATACTTTAGTCGGTTTACGACCATATGACGTTGAAAAAACTGTTCTCATACGGTCAGCAAATTTAACCCATTACCTGCCATGAGCCTCGTTTGGGGATCTGTTAAAATTAAACTCACTACATGTCTTTCCTTGTATTTACATTGAATTGCTTAAATACATTGCATTTGCAGAGGTATATTTTACAACACTTAGCCTTTAAAGTTTTTATTATTAGCCATAAGAAGACACTTTCTGTCGTAATTTTACATTTCACGAGTAGAAAAATAATGACTTTGAAAAGTATTTCTTTATTATTTCTAATCGATATTATTTTTTGAATGTTTTATACACATAAATATTTGATGTTCTAGTTTCTATAAAAACGACAATGGTAACTTCTGAAATTAAACATAAGGAATAAATAAACTCCTAAGACACCTGTCTGGGCCAAAAATGCGCATTTAAAAAATTTGGCAGTTAATGGGTTAAGCAACGTCGACCCTGGTTAATGTCTAGATATGTGCCCGCTTGAATACCAGACACTGTAAGTTTGGGTCTACATGTGATGGAATGGATAACAGCTCAGAATTAGAAATCGGAGGGCCGAGTTTGATTTCCAATAGGGTTCTTTTTATTCACTTACGCACAGATACGTTTGGCAAAAGTATGAACCTAACTCATCTCTCCACAAGCTATGGGTTAATTAGTAGTTCAAAATTGTGTCAGGAAATCAATGACATCTCAAAAAATTCTTAAAATCTAAAATATTTTCTGCCTTTAAATAACGTTGATAAAAAAAAAGGTTGATAAGTCATAAAAGACATAACAACCACTCAAATCTACTTAAGTCGACCTCGAAATATGGCAATAATTGCAATTGCCTGATGCTTCCAACCAACTGCAGTTTTTCTTATCCCCAAGAAAGAACACCATTTAGGACAACAAAAAACGTCCTGGGTATGACGTTAAACTGCATCCAACAGCAAGGCCTCTGATCAGGAGGTTTTGAGGAGTGTGGAACAAACTCTTCATTGCTGGTGTTCCCATGTCCACCTTGACCCGGGGTGGTAGAACCTGTTAGGGTCCCAGCTATGGGAAAATAGTGAACTAGTTTTTTTTTCAGCTCTCACCCACGTCCTGGGTATGACAATAAACTACATCCGCGTCCTGGGTATGGCGATAAACTACATCCGCGTTCCGGGTATGACGATAAACTACATCCAACAGCCTCAGATAATGTTTTTCGAAAAAGTAATGTGGCCAGCTGTCCTTTTTTGAAACCAGAATGTTGCCAGCTGTCCATTTTTGAAACCATAATGTTGCCAGTTATATGTTTTGGAAACCATAATGTTGCCAGCTATACGTTTTTGAAACCATAATGTTGCCAGCTACAAGTTTTTGAAACAATGTTGCCAGCTATATGTTTTTTTTCTTGAAAAAATAATGTTGCCAGCTGTACGTTTTTAGTTTTTTCAGCTCTCACCTACGTCCTGGGTATGACAATAAACTACATCCACGTCCTGGGTATGACGATAAACTACATCCAACAGCAAGGCCTCAACTCTCACCCACGTCCTGGCTATGACAATAAACTACATGCGCGTCCTGGGTATGGCGATAAACTACATCCGCGTCCCGGGTATGACGATAAACTACATCTAACAGTAAGGTCTCAGATAAAGGTTTTTGAAACAATAATGTTGCCAGCTATCCGTTTTTGAAACAATAATGTTGCCAGCTATTCGTTTTTGAAACCATAATGTTGCCAGCTATACGTTTTTGAAACCATAATGCTGCAAGCTATACGTTTTTGAAACAATGTTGCCAGCTATACGCTTTTTGTAAAAAATAATGTTGCCAGATTTATGATTCTTTTAAATTTACGCTCTCGGTGATTTTGACTTTGAACTTCTGAGACTGATTTAAGAACCTTTTGAATCATGATTCCAGATTTCTGATTAGGGATCTCTAGACGAGAAAGCGCATAATTTGAGGTGATTTTTATTTGAACAAGTCGAGTTCGTTCAAACCCTCATTCAACAGGCTTGTCTCCTTAGTTTCACCCACAAAGCTTGGGCATGATATGGCTTTTAAGAACTTCATGTAGTTTCCCCAGGCCATCATTATCAGTAATTCACATCCTTGACGAATGACCCTGAAAATACCTCTGCGCATAATACGCTAGAAGATCGCTATTTCCTGGGGTATGAAATTAATTACAAGTGTTACAGAATGCGTAGGGTGACTGCTAGTCTAAATACCCCATCGCTGTGGACTTCTGGCAGTCAGGTTTCATCTTTGTTGAGGTTTCAGAGTCAGACCAAAAAATCGCCAACTTACAGAGACAGCCTCAAGAGTTTGAAGTGTCAAAAAGCCTACCGCACCCAGATTCCTTAGTGAGGCAAGACAGCATGTGGTGATGAACTCTCTCTCTCTCTCTCTCTCACCCTCTTTCTCCCTTTGCTTCTCTGTCTCTGTCTCTGTCTTTGTCAACAACATTTACCGGCCTAAATGTCCGAGAAATTTTCATAGAAAATATGCGTCCTCCGACAGGAATCGAACCAATGTATTACCAATTGAGCCACAGAGAAGCGTTTCGGTTAGCAAGGTAAATTTTACTGTTTTTTTTTTTGTTTTTTTGTTTGTTTTTTTGGGGGATACGCATCGAGCAGATATGAATGTATGAGAGAAAATCATGGAGAATTGTAGTTTAAAAACAGTAAAATCGACCTTGCTAACCGAAACGCTCCTCTGTGACTCAATCGGTAAAAGCACATCAGGCTATATGACGGATCCGTAAAGGATACAGGTTCGATTCCTGTCGGAGGACACATATTTTCTATGAAAATTTCTCGGACATTCAGGCCGGTAAATGTTGTTAATACTGTTTATTATAAACAGAGCATTTACTTAAATATTTGTAACTATAAAAAGAATATATAAACATAAAAAAATGTCTTAAAATAATTATAGAACTTTGTCCATTTCATATTCTTCTGATTGTTGCCCATGTCTTTATTACCATATTGACGACGTTTGGGTTGTTTTACGTTTCGAGTGATATTTCTTAGAACTGCGAACAAATATCACCTGGAGAAGGCCGGGGCGTAGAGCAATCGAAACGTCGTGAATATGGCAATAAAGCTAAAGACAACAGTCTGAACAATTTAAGAATGTAAATAGTGTAAATACATACCGTACTTAATAGAAAGTTAATGACCCGATGAATGGGAGCGGTTTTAACCACGAGGGCATTGAAAACTCTCCGCGATGGATTGCATTGATTTAAATTTTAATATAAGACAAAAAAAAATGCGCAAGACGGGTGGTAAAAACACTTGTCTGAATCGAAGGATGTAGAAGCCTCTTTATAAGTTCCTAACTGAGAAAGACCGCCATGTGTTGATGGGTAGTTGGTTAATCTGCTGACATCCGTCCTCTCTCTCTCTCTCTCTACTCCCAAGAGACGATACTAATACTATTGAGTCCTTCTACCTCGAATAAACCAAGATAAAAATAACTAAGAAAATTGTCCGTTGTTCATTCAGTCTATCATGCAGCGTTGGTGGGGCCTGAGAAATTGCCTATGGATCTAGAGAAGACGTGCAACGAAACGGTATTTCAAGTGCCCAGTGAGGATTTAGTTCTATATCTATGACGCACCAGCGTATTAACAGAGATAGATGTGAATTATTGCGTCTATATACCAGCATTTTTCATTGCGAAGAAGGAAAAAAAAAAGGTGAGAAACAGGTAAGGAAAAATTGAACTAGGCAATATCTAAATTATTCTTTCTTTTTTTTTTATAGAGGACGGTTGAAAGCACGTAAGTAAAATAATATAAAGAAAAAACCTAATCGATTTTAATGGAAAATATAAAATACCCTTTGCTGTCTCCTGCATAAAAATGTCTTTTGCTCTTGCGTTGACATTGTCATGGTAACGAGGAACACAATTCCATTTTGACGTCTTTTCGTTGCGCCTCGACGAGAAAATCACTGTAATTACGTTCATTTGTTCTATTTAATCCGCACTAGAATCGTTTGTGTGTTTAGTTTAACGGGTACGGTGAGAAAAAAATTGGAATTAACATCCCGAGTTCAGGTTCCAGCCTAGTCTATTATGATCAGTTTTGCAGAAATGTCTTTGGAAAAAGATATATCTCCCTGGCTATGAATTAAATATTAGCATAGCGTAAGTATTTTAGATTTAGTCTAAGCGAAAATAATTCATTCCAAACCGTGGAAACAGTAACACGAAACCGCGCCATTTGTTTACCAAGAAGACATGGAAATCCAGAGATGATAAAGAAAAGGGCAATGGAGAGAGGGCCCAAGCATGTGCACGAGGCCATTACACATTAGACTCATAGGGGCAGCACATTCACTACAGCCGTATCGCATTAGTATGCTTTGATTGAAAATAGCCTGACGCTCACCTGAGTTTTCTTTCTCCTTGACTGCTTGTCAGTCTTAGGATATCGGGTCAAGTCCATCCTGCCATTTACCCATAGTTGATGTGCAGGGGGAGGTGAGGAAGAAATGGGATGGATTTATACTTTTTCCAAAGTGAATGTACCGAACTCGATAGGAGGTTCGAAATCGCTTCTCTGATTTCTCGTTCCAAGCCTCTCTACATTACACCACCCGCGCATCCCACCTGAAGTAACATGCTATTCAAATATTATAACTCCAAATTATTCAAGTAGCGTATGGTAGTCGACGTAAAAAGTGGAATTGGCGTATAATTATAGTGTGTATATAAATTGGGAGATTAATTCTTTATTACAATCAATATATAAAATTATCCCTCACTTTTGGCCACGGTACTTTATATTGGAAAGTGGAATTGGTGTATAGAAATTATAATGTGGATATAAATTGTGGTTCATTTCTTTATTACAATCATTATATAAACTGATCCCTCACTTTCTGTTCACGGTACTTTTTTATATTGGAAAGTGGAATTGGTACATTTAGTTCAAATTCTAGCCGAGGCTTTTTATTCGTTTTCGCATAAATACCTTTTGGAAAGTTATCTCTTCACCTACAGCCAATTGATTGATTAATCGATTCGTTTCCTACGGCTTATCAACCCCTTATTTAAGGCCAGCAAATATTTTTACATTGTAAGAGATGATTTTTAGATAATAATGTTTTATTGATGCAAGTTTTACTAATTAACCCATAGATTGGGGAAAAGAAGAGTTGGATTCATATCTAAGCAGAATTTGATAAACAAACAACAAATTATAATGTAGATATAAACTGGAGAAACACTTCTTTATTACAATATATGAACTGATCCCTCACTTTGTGGACACGATGTTTTCTTTGTATTCATATTACAGAGATTGTAAATAAATCGTAAAGACGTGCCTGTGTAGCTAATGAGTATTTCATTTATTGGTTCGTTTTTTACGTCTTATCAACCCTTTGCAGGTTATTTAAAACCAGAAAATATGTTTAGATTGAAATATTTTTTTTTTATTTGAAATAATGATCATTTAGTGATACAAGTCATGCTAATTAACCTATAACTGGGGGGGGGTACAAGACGTGATACCTCATCAGAATTTGATAAACAAACAAGAAATTATAATATGTATGTAAGATACATATTTGGAAAAAAAAATTTCCACGTCCCATCTTCTTCATGCGTATGTGTAATCACATCAACATCACTTTATTCCGATGAAAGAAACGCGTCAATCGAAAATTAATAAAAAAAATATCTGCTAAGAAAGGTGAAATATCTTAAGAACCTAAACGTAAAATGTTCCTATATAAATGTCTCAATGTGATTAATTAATGTCTCAATGTCATTCAATAAACTTTGATAAGTTTACTTTTCACTTTACTTTTTCAGTTGCAGTGGTCCAGACCAGAGCTCAAAAGACGTCGAGTTAAATCTGTTCAAATTCCAAAATAAACAAATTAAATCCATGCCCGCAACACAATATTACTTCCGACGTGAAACTCATCTGTTTACCTTCCATCCTACGTCATCGATAACGGTAGCTACAAGCGCGTTGTGTATTTTAAAACAACGTTAAAAATTTCAGTTTCATTTGTCCAGACCACCGCTCAACGGGTATCGAGTCTGATCTGGTCAAAATACAAAATAATTAATGTTAAGTAAAACTATATTAAAGTCTCAAAGTTATTTAATAAATTTTAAGTTTTCTTTTGCTGGGTCTTGTAATTTAAGTTTAAGAAGCGTTAATATTTTCACAATAGGTAACTTAAATTCTGTCATAGATTTTACATAGTGTGCTATCTTTGACAAATAAGCTGAGACTTGTTGAGAAACAGCCCAAGTCCTTATCGACAATTACAGAACAAGGGCTAAGTTTCATATCGACAAATGTGGGAGAATGGAAAGAGAACAGCTATGACCTATCCTTTAAACCAGTGGTTCCCAAAGAGAGTAGCGGGCCTCATAGTTTCAGCGGAAGAGGATAGCAAATGGAGGAATGATTGAAAGAGAATCAAACTGTTTAGAAACAGTATCTGTCTATATTTGCAGTCTACCCCAATGAGTGAAATAAAGGGTTCAGTTCGACATTCCAACCACCTGAAGAAGGCTGAAACGCTGTAATAAATATGGCGACAAAGATTAGGACAATAGACCGAATAATGTAAATAGTGATTCAGAAACAGTTTTAAAAAAATTCATACGCCAAAAATAAATATGATTTCAAAACTTAAGATAGTATGGATTACTTGTAATTGCATGCATGAGTCCCGGTATAAATAGTAATAAATAACTGTTATCATTGTGATATTTTTGTATTATATTTAGTAGTAAGCATATAATAAATGGGGTCCGCAAATTGGAAGAGAGAGTTATCAATGATAATGTTGTGACTTCAAGTCCGTGATTATCTCCCTTTAACAATGTTTTTTTTATTTCTTTTTATTTTAATGTCGTTTTTATCACATAACATTTGGTGAGGCAGGAGCAAATTTTAATTCCGAAAATGCGACCCCAATAAGATTGGGAACCACTTCTCTAAACGGACAGTGATTTGGACATTGATAAATTAAAATCAGTGTCCCTTTTACATAAAAAATGTATAAATCGAATAAAGTTTTCAGTTTTTGTTTCAGTCATCCCAACAGTCTGCAAATTTTTCTTCATTTAATTCATTTTCTTGTTCTTTTTATTCTTCTTCTATATATGATAAATATATGATAAACCCATGCTCGTAATACATTGTTACTTCCAACGTGAAACACGCCTCTTTACCTTCCATTATACGTTATTAATAAGGGTCGCTGTGAGCGAGTTTTGTATTTTAAAACAACGTTGAAAATTTCAGTTTCAGTTGCTGACATCACAGCTCATTGGGCATCAAGTTTGATCTGGTCAAGATCTAAAATAAATAAAGTTAAATGAAAACATGCTTGCAACAAAATGAAACACATCTGTTTACCTTCCATCCTACGGTCATTGATAACGGTCGCCACCAGCATCTGTGTATTGGTTAACGATCAAAACAAACGCTTTTAAAACAACGTTAAAAATCTGACTTGCAGTTGCATAAAAAAAAACAAATACGCATGAGACTAAGACATCTACACAAAAAAAAATCAATACCCTGTCCGGTGGCAAAAGCTGCTGGTGGCGCCAGGGGTGACAGTCCGCCTTGGCCACCGAAGCTGTGTTACCTCTCCTGGTTGGGGGCTGCCGAGGGCAGGGGATCGAACATGCTTTCACACGTCGTATGTAGAAAATTTCTGTTCTCTGTAATGTTCTATATATATGTTTCTGCTGCGTAGAAATATTTGTTGAAAAATACCGAATTCTCAACAAAATCACGGCTTTCATTAATTCTTTTTTATATATAGTTCAAGATTAATTCTTTAATCAAAGATTTCTTTTAGAACATATTCAACTCTGCAAGGTAGTTAAAAAAAATATCAAATTTTAAATAATGATGGCAGAAAAAACAAGTCATAAATTAAGTGTAAGATTATTGACTTCAATCTGCGCGATAACACTCATCAGAAAACGAAGACAAACTAACCACGGAATTTTCTTTTAAATGACAAATCTTTTTCTTGTAGGACACAAAAGCGACATAAATGTCAAGAATAAATTTCAAACTATGTTTATCATCGACCAAGCGTTGGTGGCTTTCATGGCAAGCCAATGATGCAATACTTGTGAATGCGTAGGAGACAGACAGACAAAAATGCTGCGATCAAGACCTTGCGTAGGCGTTATTCTAGAATATAGAATACTCACAGATAGTATTACTGATTTCAGTGTGACAGGGAGAAAGGCTTTACCATTCATAGGACAAGGAGATTGGTTACAAACGCTGAAATAAACAGGCGACTTAAATGTCAGATTCCGGATCGGGGGAAAAAAGAGAGAGAAATTCAAATGAACAGGCGGCCGTCCATGCGACGAAATAGAAGTTTAAAATAAAAAAAAGTAGGTTCAAATGAATGGACAAATAAATTAATATTAGCGGTAAATTGATTGATTGGGCGATTGAGACAGAGAAAGACAGACAGAAATGAAGATCATTTATTGTGGGGCGTAAAAAGATTATAACTTGTAAGAAAAAAGGAGTGATTCATAAAAATAATGGATTTGAGATTTATATCTATGTAGACATTCACACACACACACACACACACACATACATATATATATATATATATATATATATATATATATATATATATATATATATATATATATATCCCTAAAACTCTAGACTAAGATAGATAGATAGATAGATATAAAGAGACTCTGAGAAATTGTGAGATCGGAACAAACTGAAATAGACAGGTAGATAAAGAGAGAGAGAGAGAGAGAGATTGAGAATAACAGAGATAGATAGATAGATAGATAGATAGATATGAAGAGACTGACAGATTGTTAGATCAGAAAAAACTGAAATAGATAGATAGATAGATAGATAGATATGAACAGACTGAGATAGATAGATAGATAGATAGATAGATAGATATGAACAGACTGAGATAGATAGATAGATAGATAGATAGATAGATAGATAGATAGATAGATAGATAGATAGATAGATAGATATGAAGAGACTGACAGATTGTTAGATCGGAACAAACTGAGATAGATAGATAGATAGATAGATAGATAGATAGATAGATAGATGCAATGCTATAAAATAGTAGCGATAGAAAGGCTTCCTAATTATAAACACACCTAAACACCTCTTCCGGGAAAATATTTTTCAGTGAACTCAGGCATGAGAAATAAATATTGATTAACAATTATATTTCTAACTTCTTATTCGTCCCCTGCATTCTATAAAGAGGGAATATATTTGCATTTTTCCTGGCGATGTTTTACAATGTATTCTTTTTTTTTTTTTTTTTTTTTTATTTTTAAGTAACGTAGTAAAATTTTGCATTTTTAGATAAGATCTAATCATTTTTGAACTGATAAGGTGATTATAACAGTTTTTTTCATCCAGACAAATAATTTACAGTCATTGGATTTAGTATTGTAGACTGATAATGCTTCCTGAGTTTCCACGATATTTTATGTTTTTTTTCATATACGTTTAGAAAGGGTTGGGCTGTTTGTCTATTTACTATTGCTGCATAATATATTGTCTGCGTAGTTTCTCTGTTTCTATACACAGAAACACACACACATATATGTCATATATATATATATATATATATATATGAAGTGTGTTTATGGAGTACGAATTCTTTCATATAAGTTTTATTATAAAACACCGATAAGGTCTGTCTTGCAACTGTATATATATATAACTATTCTAACTTCCGACTAACTTGTTTTATGTACGTTTTAACATTTTTAACTTTCTAATGTTCTTTTATTGTATTTATTCATTTTCAGTTTTATTTAGACATCTTTCAAAAATAAAATATTCTTACCTGAAACTTTTTTTGAGGAAAATTAACTGATTTAACATTTGATCTGAGTTGAAACATATATTATTTAATTTTAGGTTAAAATAACCCCCAAAACATTCTAACACGGTTGTGGTTATTTTTATGAAGTGTTGACAACTATCTCGTTAGACTTAAGTTTTGGGAGGTTTTATACGGGAGATATATTGTACAGGGGACATATTGATAAGTATAACGTAAGTAACCTTTTTATGTAATTTTTTTAACTACAATAATCCTAAATGAAAATGTTCTAAGTAATCTAATATTTTATTCAACTTTAGGCACTTTGGCTTTTTTTATTCTTACTCACGGAAACGCTTATTGAGCCCATGTTCGAAAATTACCAATAAATTTTAGATTTACTATAATTACGGCTCTTATATACGGATAATGCCGTCTATTCATAACCGTATTTAGAAACATCGGTTCGTTTATGCACTCAAAAATATTCAAAAGTATTTTTAGCAACTTGTGGTTCGCTGAATTGTAGTAAGCTTTTCCATTCATGATAAGTAAATATACTTTTTACTTAATAACAATATTACCTAAACGGTTGTAATTATTACAGAATTTTAAAATATAGAAATCTTTATAAATTACTATAATTAAAATTAAAAAAAACATGTCAAACAATTCTTGTAAAAATTCATTATTCTTCGAAAAAATGAGTTTAGGATAATAGTGTACATATCATTTATTATTTATAAATACAATTAAAAGTTTTTCTAACTAGATAATGTGTTACTTTTATTGCATTTTTTAATTTTATGATTGAGAACAGATGTTTTATAATTGAAGGTCGTTTTTTACAAGAAACAATTGATATTTTTTTTGATTCTCCAAGGACTTGTGCTTATAAGTAATATAAATATTAAGTGCAACAAATATGAATTTCTAAATATTTCATGAAATTAAATAAGTTGGGGTAACAGGTATAAAACAAATATCTTCACTAAGATTTTTTTAAAACCAAACCATTCCGAAATAATTTAATTAATTTGTGAATAAGCTTTGAAAATTTTCATTTAAATCCGACAATTATCAATTTGTTTTTATTGCAAAAATTTCCCATACTAATGGTCACCCGTTAACGCAAAAAAATCAACATTTTTAACCGACATTTTGAAGGTTCTACAAACGCTTAAAAAATATAATTTAATTACGAAAAAATTCTTTGGTCTTTCTTCTTAAAAATAACATAAAGATTTTGACGATAAAGCTTTGTTTGTTGTTTTTTTTTTCTTTTTAGTTTGGGACATTTTTTCATCGTACATACTCATTTTTTAGCAAATATTTGCAGGTAACTAAATATAACATTTTGCTGATAGTTGAAAGTACTCGGAAGAATAAAATAAATAGATGGATGCAATAAAAGAACTTTGGAAATTTAATTCTTTTCAGTTTTGGCTGATCATCATCATCGCACTGAAATTATCGAACTGCTACTGTATTTATTTTACGCTATTATTTACACATGACCAGTGTCGTTAACAATGAATACATACTTTGCAGTAACCAGTAACACTTCTAGTACATACATATATATATATATATATATATATATATATATATATATATATATATAGATATATATATATATATAGAGAGAGAGAGAGGTATATATCCAGGTAAGATGAAAACGAATAGGCCAGCGCCCAATTTTCCTTTCTTTGTAAAAAGCGGTTTTATTTTACTTTTAAATTTAAATAAATCGTTCACTCGCCACTAATTTATAATCGCCTGATGAGATGGTTTGATACGCACCGAAACACGACTGCAACTGTGTAGCGATTTTGACATGTTTTCGATGTAATATCCTAAAATAAAATACACACACACACACACATATATATATATATATATATATATAAAATGATGATGAAAGTGGAGACTTTAGAAATCCATGGTGATAGTTTATTTCGCAAGATCAGATAATCGATCTCGTCTCATCAAATCAAATGATTTTACAGCAATACATAAATTTTAAAATTATTCAAGTACCATCGAAAAAAAGTATTTGCTCTGTTTTTACATTGAGCTATCTTTTGATTTATATCGTCTTTGGAATTAGCCATACTAATTATCAAATAATAATATTACATATATATATATATATATTTGTGTGTGTATGTGTTTTTTTTCGCACTTTTCTATTGACGTAATCGCAGCGTCAACGAATTGCAAGCGTCAATTAGCGTCATGTTCAACAACAGACGGCTTGTTAACTCGACATTAAATGGCGACTGTTCTTAATTACAATAAAAAAACAAAGTAGCAGAAAACGTTTGCCGATTAAAATTAATGCATTCTCAATTTACACATTTATTAGCCGAGGGCTTTTGCCATACGACACGTACACATACACGTATAATTACTGACATACATACATGCATACATATATATATATATATATATATATATATATATATAAATGTAAAAAAAAATATTACAAGACATCACAAGTTGACGCATAAAGATGTATATGAAATAAAAATACACACGGCACTCAACAATGCCTGAGGAAATAATCCTCGACAAACAACAAAAGAAGAACAATATATATCTATAGATAGGTACTTATAAACCCACAAAGAATTCTTTGATGATATCTAAATCCTTGTAATTCATTTCATTGATTATGCTCAAATTCCCGCCCTCAGAAAACAAGAAACTAAATAAAAAATAAATAAATAAAGGCTTGAATGATGGACTATTTGCTCTATTTACATCGTTCGGACTGTTTGTATTCTTCTTTACCATATTCATGACGTTTCAGCCGTTGTACGCCCCGGCTTTTTTCAGACGAACGTTGGAATTTCGAACCAAACCATTTAGTTCATGGGGGGGGGGAGATTATTTTTATTCGATATGTCATCTTTTTTATTTAGTATATCTCAGTATCAGTTACTTCCCTTTAGTAACTGAACTCTCCAAGTTTATGTTCTCTCTGCTGTAGCCAGGTATTGAACTCATGACACTTTGGGTCAAGTCACTTTACGGATTGCTTAAACAATGCTTTTATCCGCAGGCCGGAGAGTACAATGGCCGAAACGTCGTCAATATACCAATAAAGATGAAGACATAAGCCCGAACGAAGTAAATAGTGTAAATAGTTACAATATCTCATCTCAAAAATAGAGACATATTGAAGAAGACCGTAGCGTACAATGGTCGAAGCGTCGTGAATATGGCAATAAAGATGAGGACAACAGTCCGAACGATATAAATAGTGTAAATAGTTACAATATATCATCTCAGAAATAGAGGCAGATATTGAAGATGACCGGAGCGTACAATGGTCGAAGCGTCATGAATATTGCAATAAAGATGAGGATAACAGCCCGAACGATTTAAATAGTGTAAATAGTTAAAATACTTTATCTCAAAAATATAGACATATATTCAACGATGAATTTTCGTTGTTTTTCAATGAAATTTGCTCGAAATGATTAATTATTACCCAAATACACTGAATTTAAACACGCATACACGCACCTCTAAAATAGTAATGAACTTTTTTATTTATTAATCCGACAGATGTTATCACTTTAAACGTTATTTTCAGTGGATACTCGTATTTGAGTAGACGCTCTGTTTATTTATTAAACAATATATAGACCTGAATAATCGAGAAATCTTATAGTAAAAAAAAAATATGCGCTCTCCGGCAGGATTCGAACCTGCGTGCCGCTTAGCAGAAACAAGCGTCATTAGATACGTCCTGCTTCTTAGGGAATTGAATTGGATACGAAACTGAGAAGATATTTATAATTTGAACGTTTATGACAAGAAGCATTTATAGGAATATAAATATGAGAGTAGACACCTCTGTCAACACAGAGTGTGGACAGTCTGTTTCATGCTTAAACGCAATCTTCATGTGTGTTGATAGGTAATTTTACTATTTATACCTGAATAAGAAAAACAAGTACAGAAGTTCAAATATCTTTGAAGTGGTTTTAAATCTGGAAACTAAAATCTGATCTTGATGGAACCTACATTCGGATGCTTACAGCTATACTTTACATTTTTTGGAGACAACATCCAACTAAATCACAGTTCTAGGAACCCATCCCTGATATTTCTACAATCTTACGCAAACTCAGAATGTGCTTTGGAGGATACTAATGACGAGAAAAAAAGAATTGAGCGAGTGATCTATTGCTCTGGACACCTAATCATGGATGAAGACGGGTTGATCTACCAGCAACCACATACATGATAAGCTCGGACCCAGGGCCAGATTAACATTTAGGATGGTATAGTCTGCAAACTAAGGCTCATGTCCGGAATATTCTTTAAGCTGGTATAGTTTGCACTCTAGGGCCCAGAGCCGGATTATCATTGAAGCTGGTATACGGTGCAGTCTAGTGCCCAGGGCTGGATTATCCTTGAGGCTGGTATAGGCTGCAACCTAAGGCCCAGGGCCAGATTATCCTTGGAGCTGGTATAGGTTGCACTCTAGGGCCCAGGGCTGGATTATCCTTGAGGCTGGTATAAGCTGAAACCTAGGGCCCAGGTCCGAATTATCCTTTAGGCTGGTATAGGTTGCAGCGTAAGGTCCCTCAAGCTTTTTCAAAGCAGTGATTTTTATTTTCTAGATGTTGTAACTTCAAAATAGTTTAATAAATTGAAATGATATCAATATGAGAAGCCCATATTCATTTGACTTTGCAGGAAGCAAAGCAAGAAAATAGAATCTTTTAGTTGGCGCCATTGTTTCAAGCAGATGTTTGATTTTCGTTCAGAATGTTTAAATCTTAAAAAAAGTTTATAAATCAGTGATTTTAGTTTTCTAGATGGTAGAACTTTTAAACAGATTCATAAACTGAAATGATATTAATATGACAAACTCATATTTATTTTGATTGTTTTATTGTTATAATAGTAGTTATAAAAATCTATTGTTTTTTTTTATTACAATTGTGTTGAAATCTTTGCTAATTTGGTTTTCAATAAATAGAAAATAGTGGTATTTCTTATATATATATATATATATATATATATATATATATATATATATACTAGTTTATTTAAAGAATTTGCCATAAGTTTACTTCAAGCTATGTAAATGTCACCAAAATATATCACGAATAAAGAAATTATTCAAGACGTGTGTGGGCGAGTTTGAGGTTAGATCGATCTGAGTCAGCAAGGGTGGGGCATAATTTTATTTCCTTAAGAGCCCCAAAGGTGATAATCGGCCCTATCTATATACCAACAAGAAAATATATAATGAATCTAATGTTCCAAATGTCAACAAATAGAAAATAATCAGGATATTATCAAGAATTCTTCTCTCAGTATAAGACCCAAGAGGCACGCAATACAGAGCGTTAAAGAATGAGGTTATTGTAATTGGGAGAAAGTAAGAAGGTAATATCATGACAACATGATGACATAATAGTTGAACATAGACTTGAAGAAGTTAAGATCGGGGAACCATTGTCTCGGGAGCTTGTTAAACTAAGTGACAGTTCTGGAGAAGAATCCGTCTGAGTGAAACTTCCTCCTTACAAATGGAATGAGAAGGGAATGGCGATGGTTCAACTCTGTGTACGTGGGATATTTGGTTCTAGCTGTGAAGGTCTGAACTAATGAATGTAACTTGTCTGAACATTTGTCGTAGAAATGGTGATAGAGTAGCGAAAGTCTAGCAATATTTCGTCTGTGGAAAAGGGGTTGCTAAGGGGAGAAATTGTTCATCACCGATAAGGCTGTGTAATTATTTTTTAATCTATCACGGCTAGGGAGTGAGGATCGGAAAGCCCAAATATGGCAGCAACATTCCATTTTTGTTCTGATCTGAGCTTTTATCACAATAGTCGTCTGAAATAAAACGTCTCATTGACAATACAAGTGTTGTTCGGTGGGATGAAAAGTTACTAGATTTACTTTGGAGGTATTGAATGTTACAGGCCAATCTCCCCGCCTTTATATTGAGCAGTGCCTGCAGCGTCAGAGAAGTCAACTGCCAGGTTCTGGTCATCTAGATCAGGGTTCGGCACTCTTTTACTATGAGCTGACTTAAGATTTTAAAATCATTGACTGTGCCAACAACATACGTATTTTTATATAAGTCAAAGTCAATATACCTATTCTACAATATATTAGGTTGGTGCAGTTGTCGTTTTCTCACATAGTAACATTTGTGAGAAAACGACATTATTTCTGCACCAATATTTTATATACCAATATAAAATATACATACTTTAGTATATATTATAATTGAAACAGCTAAATATCTTTGCGTTGTAACAGCTAAATATCTTCTTTGCGGACTTCGTGATATCATTTGCGACTGCGTGCCATTGTAAATTGCTTGGCGTGCCACGTGTGGCACGCGTGCTGCAGGTTGCCGAAACCCGATTCAGAGAAGCACAAGATGATTCATTGCTGGCAACATTTTTTATTACAAAAATTTATTGCTGGTATTTCCACTTTCGTAGTGTTTTGACCCCAATTTGGGTGTTAACTATTTATCCATAGCTGTGACCCTAACAGGTACTACCACCCCGAGTCAGGGTGAACGTGGGAACAACAGCAATTAAGAGGTGCCTTCACACACCTCGAAACCGACATGACGGGAATTTCAAACTGAACCCGTTATTTCGTCCGCCGGAGTAGATTGTTCTAGTTCCACTTGCCATACCTCTTCTGGATGTCTCAGTTATTTCCTTTTAACTCAACTCTCCATTTTGTTTCTTTTTTGGTTCACAACTGCAGTATTGAACTCACAGCACTTTGGGTCAAGTCACTGGATCCAACCAAAGATTTTATTCACTGGGCAATTTGTCCTTGAATACACCAGTGTATGAATTTTTAGGAACTAATATCACAGTAATCATATTTTACCAGAGCTCATATTACAATTTTTTTGTTATTATTGCTTTTCTCTATACTACTGGTTCCTATATTGTATTCATTTTTATGCTTGGCCGGCTTAGGTGAATTTTTTGTCCTAGCATATGTGCTGATTCCACTACCATATAAGGATAACATATCACTATATGATACTGAAAGCTGGACAAGCTTTTTACATATGAAGAAGAGACTTGAAGCAATAGAAACGTGTTCATACAGAAAGATGCTGAGGATGTCATGCACCGAACAAGTGAGCAAAGACGAAGTTGTAGAGAAAATAAACACAAAAAAGATACTTATACATAATATTAGGAAAAGACAGTTTCTAGGCCACATAATGAAGAAAGAGAGCTTGGAAAATATGATACTCTTAGAACATATTGATAGCAAGAGGGACAGAGGAAGCAACGTATAACATACCTGGCGAGTGATTGGATGGCTAACAACGTATAGGAGTGATAATTTAAGCAAAAGACAAATTCTGATGATAGCCAATGTCCAGAAGGGACGCGGCATACAGAAGAAGAATTATCCGACTATCGTGTCATCGTTCAGCGTGGTAAAAATCTGTCAACAATTATGGTAGTGACAATATCAGTCGTTTCCTTAAAAGGAAACATTCGGTATTCATTGACTGAGCAGTCAGTCCTACTCTCAATAGAAATAAATAAAATATTTATCTTAAAACAGTTATTCAGTAAAATAGGTTTGTCAAGTCCACTAGCTGTTATTGCTCTTTTTCTTTATTGATAGGGGTTTCTTTCCTAACCTTTTGCTTGAGGTCGTGTGGAACATCAGCAGCATGATTATATCATTATTTTCTCCTTGAGTCACATGTAATATCCATTTTATTTGTTTGCTGATGTTGAAAGTCTTCAAGAGATGTGGTTTCTCTTATCTTCTATAGTTCTATGGTTGTCATGCTGTGGGGCCAGTCTACAAAGTTCAAAGTTTGCTACTAAACCATTGGTCACTTCGATTCACTTCATTTTTTCAGTCATATCCATCTCCCTTTCGCTCAATTTCGGGCCTGCTCGGATTATCCCGAAAGATTTCGATTCAGCTAGGATATTTGAGAACATCTCTTTTCTTGCGTGAAACCGGATCTCGCGTCATTTGATGGCGTGTGTATTTAAACCCCATTGAACGAAAGACAGTTTAGAAAGCTATCAGATCAGTAGCAACAGCAGTTACCTTGGCGACACTGGTCTTCCTCAGTATTTTCAATGTCTCCCTTCTTTTCCTTACTCCCAGGGTGAAGTGGAGCGTGTTTGGGGCTGTGGGTAACATGTTAAGACGTAGCATAAAGAGTGAAGAGAGTCAAATCAGTGTCGGGAGAAGATAGATAGAAAATCGATATAGAAATAAACTAGCCGGTTCCTGGATGCCAAGATCGCAGACGCTAGTTGTGTGCTTCTCTGAAATTGAACTGTTTGCAAGGAATTTTCAATTTGGTAACATAGATCAGAGAAAGACATCTCAGCATCGCAATTTAATACTGTGTTCATACTTATCTCCTTCGCAAAGATCGACAATCTTATTTGGAGGAATGAAAAACGTTATTATTACATTTAAACATATGATAATTTTCCTCTGTTAATAAACGTTCTATTAATTATTAATCCATTTGTAACCGACTCTCAGTGTAGTTCTATAGAAGCATTATTTATTAGTCTATTTACATGGCTTTACAAAGTCCGTCTGTAATTTTAAATGCTTATAATTTTGGAGCTTTACATATGATTATTTTTTTCAGGATTCTTATTGACCCAGGGATTTACTAGAAGAGGAAGTAAACAATATTATTTGGTTGGCTTAGCGACAAGGGTGGAAAGAAAAGTTCTTAGTCTCATCATGAAAGAATGATGGTAGGGCTGTTAAATTTTGCATGCCTTAATTTCAACTTTTCTTTTTAATAACTGTATTGTTTCGTTCCTGATAAACTGACATCTGACTGTTTAAACGAGTCTGTTCATACTTTTCGTCAAAAAGGCCAACAGCAAGATATATGACGTCATCATAACTGTGATACTGGTCCCCAGTCAAGTATTTTTCTATGCTGGGGAACAATTTAAAGTCAAATCAGGAGAATAGGGAGGTTGATCAGCCAGTTCAATGCCACAGTCACGCACAGGAGCCATTGAATTCATGGGTATGTGTGCTGTAGCATTGCCCTGATGAGACCTTTCGACAGTTTTCCTGGGCGTTTTGACTTGATAGCCTTTTGTAAATACCTCAGAAGGTTGGTATTGTTCTTGACATTCACGGTTCTTGGTTGTTTTGAAGAAAGTCAATAAATACAAGACAATAGATGTCTTGTTGAAGAATTACTTATCTTAAAGCATTTAAATGACCATGGATTATTAAACAAGAGAAATGAATTGATGGTTACATGTAGGCATAAAAAATATCCGCTCAAATACGTTGATCCAGATTAATTCTTAATGTAAATGATGCCTTCTTTGTTTTTTGCGAAAAGAACTAGTAATCTCCCTTTATGCTTAATAGAAAAATCAATATTCACAAATCCAAAGTAATGTTTTTACACACTCACACACTCACACACTCACTCAGCCACACAGAGAGACACATACACACACAAACACGCGAACATACACACACACACAAACACACACATACATATATATATATATATATATATATATATATATATATATAGCCAGCAACCATTCTTTCATGCAAGCTTTTATATATATATATATATATATATATATATATATATATATATATATATATATATATTAATTATTTAGCAATCATTCTTTCATGCAAGCTTCATTAAATATGACAGACAAGGTGCTTTAAGTTTTTATATAATTTCTAATATGATCTTACAATTTTTTCTTCTTTTTTTCGTAGATAAATTATACAAAAACTGTACAAATATTTTATTTTTACAAGCGCTGTTTATATCATATGAAAAATATAAAAAAAACTTGAAGCACCTTGTCTGTCATATTTAATGAAGCTACCTTTATGTAAATTGATATTAAAGCAGGGACTGAGAGGGATCATAATGCGACAGATGATGCTTCGTTTTACGAAGCTGGGGAGGGCCTTTATTACCCACATCCTAAGGAGATACGCCGCTTAAAAGCAGAAGATGACAATTACATGTCATAGAATTGTAACATTAATATGAAACGGGAATTTATTGAAACAAACAAATATTAGTCAGTGAAAAGATTTATTTACCCACCATTCTTTGAAGTTCACGTTGAAACACCGGTTCCCGTGTGATCACCGTAGTTAAGAAACGTGAAGCCTGGGTGAACTTATGGATAAGCTTTGATGGTGTAATGATGGTGAAATGGATAATAGCTCGGAATTGTAAATCTGAGAGCCGAGTTCCAATTTCTGTCAGTTCATTATATTCACTTACGCACAAATGCATTTAGGAAAGGCATGAATCTACCACTTCACCCCCAGCTATGGGTTAATTAGTAAGACTTGTATCCCTAAATTATTATTATCTAAAAAAAATAACAATTCGTACACTCTAAAATCTCGATTGTTGTGAGCTATCGTGGCTTTAACTTTGTAAATAATCTAAAAAAGCTTTAGAAAATGAATGAATTAATTAATCTATTGTTGGAAAAATTAAAACACAAGAATTTAAGAATCATAGTACCTTATAATTTCTTCGCATAATCTGATGTTTACCTTATACTGTCAAAAGGTAAGGATGATGGCGCATCTGCAGAGTAAATATGACTAGACGTTTGTAAATAAATCGAGTATCCCATTTCAGCGTTTACACTACAAAAATTATTAGAGAGAAATGCGTACCGCACTATGACGTCAAAATCAAGCAGGTGCAGTTATTTATCTGTCTGGTTAGTGTGCTAACAGACGACAAAAAATGTCGCACAGTTATGCAAAGGCAAATTTGTTAGAGACTTTCCCGAATCGAAACAATGCATTAACAGATTTACAAAAATAAGTTTAGAAATGAACAAAAGATTATTGGACCTCAATGTACTTAGTTGACTAACAGAAAGTGTGAGCGTTTTTTTTTTTTTAGGAAATTTTCCAGACGCCCACCCCGAGCACATCAAGATCACTCCGTTTATAAAAGTTGTTGTAGGCTTGCATGCTTTTATGATGACATTGTTTAAACAAAGTATTCCATTGTTCTTTTTCATTTATTCCCGAATTATCACGTTTTATTCTTTGATAAAATGCATTCTTCATTTTAGTTCTGACTTATGTCAGCCGTAAAATGATATTCTGGCCCATTTTTTTTATCAAACCCCAACCTCTTATTGCATATTGAGAAAAATATGGTTGGAACAAAAGTTTTAGGTAAAAAAAAATGAACAAAATTTATTAAAGTATTGTCTCTTTATGTTGTTTAGTAATTCTCCTATGAGTAATTTATTTCTTTTCTTTTAGATTCTTTTAGATTATAAGAACATAGTCTTTAGAAGTTCGCTTCTATCAAGGGAAGTTGAAATTAATATTAAGCAAAAGCCCCAGGGAGTACCGTTCTTTCAGGAACTATCTCAAAACGCGAAATATCAAGGGGAGTTGTGTAATTTTTTTGCCGTTAAACCCAATTTAAACTGATTTTGTGTCAAACTCGGTATGGGCGTGGGTACACTAAAAAACAGAGAAAATACACTTAAGAAAACTGCTTCTAGTTTCGTGTCAATTAAAGAACACATTCGAAATATAATCTATAAGTTTCATAAATGTGTCAACGCAAGTGCAGAAGCAAAATCCATACAATGATTTATGAGTTTGTTGTGGTAAACCTTCCTACAGTAAAAGGAACTCTTCCTCCTCTTATAAATACTGAGGAGAGGTCGGTTGAGGGAAGTAACCGCAGTGGTAACCTACCGTTCCGACGTACACCGCTATCTACATATTACTAACACTCTTGCTTTGTATATATCTTCAATATACTTTTTCAAATTACCTTGGTCTTCTGTGTCTTTCTTTCTGGTCCCTAAACAGACCACAGCAGAGTTCGAGCTATGAAGTATTTTTCTCATTTCAAAACTGGGAATTTTAGTCTAGAGGACGAACCAAGCGAGGCTCGATCAAACGGACACAATTCAGAGGATTTGGAATCTATTCTTATAACAAATCCTGCCACTAAGGCTATAGACGAGTGAGGAATTCATCGTCATACGGAATTCTTGTCCAAATTGAAAAGATTTCAGCAGTTGGAATATAGATCTGTCTCCATAGAATTGCCAGCAATGTCTCGATTGATACGAGCCATTGCTTACGTGGTAATTTCAAGAGCCCTCACCATAATTCTAAGCACTGTTGCCAGTGAATCAATCGGGGAAACTAAAATTCATCCATATTGAGTGAATAGTGGGATATTCAAGTATATGGACAGGTAGACTATAATCAGTCTTTTGAAATCGGCTTTGGTGGAGAAATCCTCTATCATTGGTCAACAGAAAAAGGGCAATCCTCTATCACGATAATGCCCGATGTTACACTGTACAAATGACTAAGGATCTCTTAGAGGAACTCGGTTGGAATTTTTTTTCATCCTCCTTATTCGCCAGACTTTTCTCCTTCTGATTATTACTTTTTGAAGAGTTTTGCAGAATAATTTGGATGGCTTAAGGATGAATCAAGAGAGGAGGTACAAAATGTGCTGGTCTTGTATTAGGTTGGTGCAAAAATAATGACGTAATAATGTCGTTTTTTGACGTTAAAACATACGCCAAAAACGACATTATTACGTCATTACATCAAAACTGAATTAATTTTACAAACATGTCATTTATAAATTTGATGACAACTGGAAACAGATTCAAGAAAGAAATAGAGTTTATATTATTATTATGTTGTATTAATGATTAAATATTAATATAAGCATTAGAATCTTCATTTGTAATATATACGATACATTTTCCCGACATTTGTCCTTCTGATTCTATCTTCATTAGCGGTTTGCAGTATGATTTGCTTGGCTTAATGTTGAATTAAGAGAAGCGGTTGGACATATGCTGGTGCCGTATTTTACATCAAAACGTAAAGAATTTTATAAATGTGGCATCTGTAAATGTATTAACAAATGGAATGCGGTTGTAGGATGCAATGGAGGTTATAATGATGATAACATTACTATAAGAATTAATATCTTCATCTATATAATAAATATGAATACAAGTGTGTCACACCTTTTCAGCTATTTTTCTAGATGCCGTAGCCGAACATTTATACTATTTTGGAATCAGTTCAACTCCAAGAGCAAATTATAAAAATTCCCGGTAGAATTTTATTTTGCACTTCCCGACAGTGGAACTCCATTCCTGTTACATGCTCCCCTGATAGCTATAATCTTCAGATATTTAAATGTAATGTCAATCGACATCTTCTGATGCCTTGATCCTGATCCCCGTCCTTCTGTATATCCTTTACTCAAACACTTCTCTTTACTCTTTCTCTCACTCTCTATAAACCCTTGCAAGCTAGTGGCGCCTCCACTTGCTTGGCGCCTCAACTTAAAAAATAAATAAATAAAACGAAAATGTGGAAAACGACTTTCGATTTACATAAGAATACTTCGCATAAATTTCAAACAAATTCCTTTTTTTTTTCTGTTTTTTCCAGTGTATCCGGTCTCCATTGCTTAACCTTCTCTATTCATCTCGGTGAATTTTATGCGCTACTTGTTAACCCAGTTGACGAGCGGTATGTGACATGAGTAATTGGATTCGTTAGTCATACAGTTTTTTTTAAGTGCTTCTTTCATAATTACATTGGGTGTACGATTCAGTACTAATAATCAGAACTTCTACTAGCAACAGTACTATTCAGCTAAATAAAGAATTACAAGTCTACCATTTACCCATACATTCAACATTGCTGTCATATCTCGTCTAAAGCTTCTGCTATGCATTTAGAGATTCTTGAGAAGATACACAGATGACGATGTAATATTATTGGTTCTAACCTGGCATATCGGTTTCAGTCAATTACCATCGCCCTAACGTAACTTCCCTGTGGTTTTTCTATAAATATTTCACTGATAATTGTTCCGATGACCTTTCCTCTTTTCTGTCATATTTTTGTATTCTCAAAATAAATAAGTCAACCGTCTTATTTTTCCACATTGGCTGGTCGCCCCGTTCTTTCCGTTTTTATCTATCAAAATTTGCATATACGCAAAGATAATGTTGAGAAATCTCACTCCGATATCCATTTTAAATATGCAACCCGCGAAGCCGCTATTTACTTCTCTGTTGGAGAGTTTACACCACAAGGCACAATCGAATCTTCGCTTTCGCTGGAGGTAAGTTATTTTATTCTTGATTTTATTCTAGCGTTGCTAAAATACATGGAACCCCGGGCTTTTTTCCCTCTGTGGTAGTTCACCACGACACTTTATGAATTCAATCAAAGTACTCGATTGGCGGAAAGGTCTCATTATTTTACAGTTGAAATTACCTATCATCAAACATGGCGATGTATCAGTCTTGTTGATGCTTACATATTTATGCAATTGGTTAGCTGCCGTTCATTCTCTATTTTTATCTGTTTGTCATTGAGATGTAGTTCTCTATTTGGTCAAGATTTTTGACGTGTTTGGGTAGGGCGGACCTACCAGGAGATCAACTCCTGTTAACACAGCTCTCCGGCTCATTGGCATATGAAAGCCACTCCATTAGATCAATAGACAAAATGTATGGTAGAAGTTAATTGTAAATGAAGTCTATCTGAACTGGAACAAGAAATGGCGTGATATTTTTAACGCAGCAAAATGTCTTTTTTAATCAAGAACGATTTCTCCTCCAAACAGCAAAGCTAATGCCATCCTCTAAGAGAATAAGTAGCTGCGTCTTCTCGGTCTAATGTTTAACAATGAGAACGTTTATATGAGAACAGAACTTACAATTTTTCCTTGGTAGTACTTGATTGGCACTTAGGTCTCACCATTTTGTTGTTGGAATTGCAAATATGTTACTGCAATTCTATTCTAATATTTTCTTCTATCGCGGTTCTCGTTTGGGTAACTCTCATCCAGGTTCGCGTTTTCCAGTCAACTTCGATCTTCAAATATTTAAATTCAACTTCAATCGTTGTCTTATGTAGTCATGAAGCTTTCTATTGATTTTCTAGTGTCCATTATGGTCATTTCTAGTGTCCTTTCTAGTGTCTTTTCTATTTTCCTTTCTATCGCCCTTTTTAGTGTTTTATAGTGTCCATTCAGTTGCACTTTCTAGTGTCCTTTCTAGTGTCCATTCTATCGCCCTTTCTAGTGTTTTTTCTTGTGACCTTTCTATTGCCCTTTCTATTGTCCATTCTGTTGCACTTTCTATTGCCCTTTCTAGTGTCTTTTCTATTGTCCATTCTGTCGCCCTTTCTAGTGTTTTTTCTAGTGTCCTTTTTATTGCCCTTCCTAGTGTTTTTTTTGTAATGTCCTTTCAATTTTCCTTTCTCCACAGAAACGTTTTCTGAATTTCCTTTTTTCTGAATAAACCCTTGAGTCTTAGTGCCGTTATCGCTTTCCTTGAGGTGAAATGATTAAAAAAATGTAAGTATTTTAAATAAAAACAAATATTAGGCTGAACTGATATTGTATATTTATATGTAAATATTGAAAAGTGTAACATCAGTGGGTCATTAGTAATTATATAATAAAAGTATTTGCTTATATAATTATTATAGTGGAGATTTTGGTACAAATTGCAAAAGCTATGAAAGACGCGTTTTGCCGAAATTTGGTTGTTTTCGGCTTCTTCATGTCAGAATGAATTACAAATCTGTATGTGAGGAAAATTTGTTGCGATTTTTGAGGATAGGAGGAACCAGATATTAAATTAACCTTATCAGATCCGACAACCAGAAACCAGAAAGTGTTTGTTTTTTATATGTATATATTAGAGTTGTTGGTGTATGTTTGACTTTAAATCGGCTTACTAGAACATTTTTTATATTTATTTATTTTTGTCTTTGATATATATATATTAGGTTGGTGCAAAAATAATTTCGTTTTCTCTCATAGTAACATATGTTAGAAAACGAAATTATTTTTGCACCAACCTAATATATATATATATATATATATATATATATATATATATATAGAGAGAGAGAGAGAGAGAGAGAGAGAGATAGATAGATAGATACGGGATAACGATATATAATTTTTATATATATCAAGAACAATTTTGTGGAAAAGAAGTATGACGTATTTGAAAATGTTTTCGTGTGAAACGTTTCGTCCCATCGGACTTCATCAGACTAAGTTTGTATAGGTTGGTGCGACTACACATGCGCACCAAGGAGAGACGCTGGGAATGTTATATTTAGAAGAAAAAGCATTTTTAATATGTGTTTTGTGTATATAATTCATTCATTTATTCCATTTATTTTAGATTCTTTTTTCTTTTGTTTCCATCATCTTTGTTATTAAATATCCTACATTGTGATAACAGAAGACCTGTTAAGAATGGTGAGACGTTATGAGGACAATTCCCAATGTCTCTTGTTCGGTTGCATGTGTTTGCGTCAACGTAAACAAAGTTATTCCGATAGGACAAAGCGCTTCACATGATTTTTTTTTCAATTTTTTCTTTCCTTTAAATGTTGATGTAGTGAAGAAGTCAGATGTGAACAGGTATGTTCTAAAATGATCCTCTTTTCTTTTAGCAATCGTAGTTGACGTGACATGACATTGAGTTTTCTTATTGGCAAGAGAATATTTTATGGAATTCAAAACATTTACGCAACATGGAAAGCAAGCAATTAACAACAAATCGAAAAGAATATATAAAAATGTAATGTTCAAGAGTGGCAATTGTTTTTACTTAAGCCGCGGTCAGTGCCTTCCAATCCGCATTAAAGAAAGCGGTTCATACTGTATGAACTTTTAGACAACCTCCATACAACTGAGATTGTGGCAAGCGGAAGTTGTTCCAGTGTCCACAAAGTACATTTGCGGTGATGACGAAAAGAAAACAAAATTCAAACAAGTTTCGTCATTAATAAAAATAAGAAAAAAAAAATAAATAAATAAATTCGTAATTTACTGAACAACGAAAATCGCTTAGCCATGAATTTTTATTTCATACCAACTTAAAAACCGCCTTATCAGACAGCATTTAAGCTAGCTCCTGCAGATGTCACTTGATTTGTCCTTTGGCTTGTTCAGTAGTTTGAGAGTCCCTAAATCTTTGCATATTCTCAGAACTGGAATCACACCTCGCTGCCGTTTGATAAGGGTTTTCATCTGCGCGAGACTTTCTTTTCCTCGCTACATCCATGGTTCTATTAATCGCAATTTCGTTCTCTGTTGGCAGAGATTTCTTTTTGCGAGGCATACTGCTGCCCTATGCGACAGACAACAATTAACTACAGAAGAACTCGAAATTGATCGCTGCATTTAAGTATTGCATTGATATTTAAACTTACCTTTTAAAATTTCAACGATAATTTTTCTGCCACCACTTAATTCAAAAAACAATTTAATGTACGTAGATCCTTACTTTCCGTACAAACAATTATTTTTATTTCGTGGGTGACTTTCGCTGCATTTCGCAATTAATTTTAATTATTCCCGAATTTATTTCCAAGTTATAAAAATTATCGTACAAAAAAATTCGTCGCCAAAAAATCATGTAAAAAAAAATCAGTATAAGTAGTACCCTACAACGTAACAACTACCCTGGGTACACGGCAGCATCCCCCCTAAACTGGGATATGCGGGTACAAGAGGAGGAGAACAACAACAATCCGAAAACAGTCTGCCTACCTTATGTGAAGGGGTTATCAGAGAAAATACAAAGGATCTGCGGTCCATATAACATCAGGACAACCTTCAAAAGCTTGACGACACTTCGCAGATATCTCTCTCGAGTAAGACCCCCCCCATAGAGGAGAACATGACTAAAGACTGTGTGTACGCTATCCCGTGCAGCTGCGGAAAGAAATATAAAGGAGAGGGAAGTAGAGAAATCAGGCGTTTGCTGACCACATATGGAGAGAAGGGAGATCACCGCCCTCTGTGGGATCAAGTTGAAATCATAGGCAAAGAACACCATTAGAAAATTCGTAAACTTAAGGAATCAGCACATATGCTAGGCCACAAAAAGCTCCTGAGCCGACCAAGCTTTGAAATAAATAGAATATGGGAACTAGTAATAAGGAGTGTCAGAGAAAAGCGATAATAACAACAAAAGTTGCAATATGAGCTCTGGTAAAACATGATATGATAACAACAAAAAATTGCAACATTAGAACTGGTAAAAATGGTTGCTGAAGACAATGTCCTCAAGGACACATGGCACAGTGGATAAAGGCGTTAGTTAGATCCAGTGACATAGCCCAAAGAGTGTGAGTTCAATACCTGGTTAAGGCAGTGGAGAACTTTCAGAGGGAAATTAACAGGAGATAACTGATAACTGACATCCATTAAACATGGCGCGTGGAACCAGAACAGTCTACCCATGTGAGCGAAATAAAAGGTGCAGTTCGACATTCCAACCACCTGAAGGAGGGCGGAGCGTACAACGGCCAAAAAGTTGTGATAAATATGGCGACAAATTCATAGACCGAATAATGTAAATAATGTAAAATAAATCATCGAACACAATCACATTAATGGATTGCGGGTCTGGATCCGAACTGGAATGTTTTTAATTTGCTCGCGGAGCCGGACTCATTCCAAAATCGTAGAATATGTTGGGCTATGGCAATTGGGAGTAAAGTTACACACTGAACTACTGATATCCATATTTATTTATATAGATTAGCCAATCAGAAACAAGCTTTCAACAAGAATACGGCATTAAATCGTCACAAATTCACCCATAATATTTAAATATTACGTTGTTCGGAAAGAAATAACGACTTGCCAGAGAGAATATAAAAGCAAATGTACGTTGAATTTATTTAAGGAGCCGGTGTTCAGAGAACTTAAAATGATTACTTTGTGACACTATTTAGCGGTCGCGTGAAAATTAAAAGCGAAAAATAATTAAGGCGATAAGAAGCTATCACGAAAAGACATACTGAGCTATGTTATTTTTTTTAACAAAGAAAAGTGGTAAATATTTTATTTTCATTTGCGAAGAAAACTATTTTTTTCGCAGAAGATAAGAAATTCGTGAGATCTCTGATCTGTCGAATTAATTTATGCAACGAGGTGGCGAATAAAAGATAGCCATCTGCTCATGGCAATAATGAAAATTTCAAATTGGTCAAGTGGCCTACGAAACAGAAGCTGGGAGATAATGTTAATCAGATCAGACACTGACCGAGAATGGCATCAGCTTGCGCCACCCAAGGGAGTCAGAGAAAGGGAAAAGAATAAACCATTAACGATCTTTCGGAGATATCATTTGGTTTTGGGAAAAACACCTGTTTTATGTTAGACCTGGCCATGATAAGAGTTTGTTACCGAGAGAGATAATTAGCGACAGAGTGCGTAGACGTCCAGTTAACCATCCACTTGACGCTGGCGAAAATCTCGTTGATAAAGTCCAGGTGACATTCGGTTAAGATAGAGATTAAGGACCACACCACGAGTCGTAGGGGTCTGGTGAAGAAAAGAAAAAGAAGAAAAGAAAAAAAAGTAAAATAATTTTTTTTTTCTTTGAGCGAAATTTTTAAACTGAGGCTAGTCTAGCCACACCCAAGCTGCTGGGCGTTCATTGGCTGAATGGTGGCATGAGCGGTGGGCGAAGGTAATCATATGAAGAAGGAGGGGAGGCCTGTTGACGCCTCTGAGAGGATTGGTGTGAGATACCACTGTGAGAGAGAAGGGAGGCCTGTTGAGAAAGGAGGAATTTGGGAGGACGATACCCTTAATAACCCCTCTAAAGCAAAAAGTAATGGACTTCCAAAACTGGAAAGTGATAAATTTTCCTGTCCGAAAACAAAGAAAATCCTTGTTGTGGATTTAGAATTATCGAGGAACTCAAACCCCGACAAGCCCACACGCGGTTTTGGTCGGCGTCCATATAAACAGAGTCGCAGCGAGTAGACGGCAGAAAAGAAGTTGCAGTTGCAGTTGGGAAGGCGCAGACAGAGTTGAGCTGTGAGCTCACAGACCAGCCTCGCAGGAAGCTGACTGAAGATCCACGCATCCCGACCTCGACTTCTAACCAAGAACAATTTATTTTTGAAGAACCACTTAGACTCACACCACCAAAACAAGTTTTACGAATATCGCCTGAAGATACAAAAAAAAAAAAAAAAAAAAAAACAGTTATCGACAAATAACTTAAGATATTAAGACTCGCCTAACAAACACAAAGTGTCACGAATCCATAGAAGCGGTTCGGGAGAAAAACGGAGTCCTGTATTCAGTAACCAGATATAAAAATATATTATTCTTTTTTTTAACACATTTGAACTTTTCAAGTTGTTACTTTATTTTCTTTTACATATACTTGTGCGATGTCACCTTTGTTCGAATTCGGCTTGCATTGCGACCCGGCGACTGATTGATTTCGTCTACCTAAGATCAAATCACAACGTGGGTAGGTTAGACTAGAAGTCAAAGCAGTTACTTCCGTAACCAGACGTTGGATACAAGCTGGGAACGACAAAGCTGATACCGAATCTAACCAGATTCCCATCCGAATCAGCCAAGGGTTAGAACGTCACATTTGGTGCCGTGACAGCAGGATCACGTCACATTAATCGTCACAGGATAACACGGGGGAAGAGACAGCCCGGGGGTGACGTTACACTTGGTTACTTATTACTTAGTGTGTCGTTTTACTTATAATTATTAACACGTGACGCAAACAATAGCCAGTGCATTATTTAAGCAGAAGAATCGTAAATAATCGACTTTGCATTCTTTTTATAGCCTTCTATCACTCATATTCTTAGCAACCAAGACTGTTCTTTATCATTTATATAAATAGCGGAGTAATCGTTCTAAGCAAGCTGTTAATCGTAATAAGTACTGCATAATTTGTTCGGGCTTATGTAAATATTATGTTTTTCATAAATGTTTTACCAGAAATGATATAAAGCAAAAGCAAGTTAAATTTATTTAAATATGGGTGTGTTCAGAGAATAGCCATGTTCTATCATAAATTATATTAAAAAAAAATGTAAATTTAATTTAATATTGAGGTGTTCCGAAAGTAATGCCGTTTTATGAGAAAGCCTATACTAATTTTTAAATTTATTTTAAATGTGGCGGATCATTCAGAGTGTAGCCATGTTCTACCATAAATGTTATAAAAATAAATCTAAATTTAATTTAATGTTAAGCCATTCGGAACGTAATGCCGTTATATGAGAAACGCGATAAAATAAGTGTAAGTTAAATTTATTTAAATTTTATATATTTAAAAGATAATTACGTTTATTTTCCATGACTGCAGCCCAATATGAATGCAAACATATCGATTCATCGATTCAACAAAATGTCTGAAAGAAAATGTTCAACTTGTTTGTTTCGGAACGTTCCTGTGTGTCTAGAGGATTCTGATGAATCTCCCACTGTGACGTTATTATATTTTCTTTGATTTGTTTAGACTCATCATACTGGAGAATTACACACTTTTGTTTAAGAAATTGGAACACTTTCAGCGTAATGCATCGTTTACCCGCTCATGTTGCTGACACTATACGTCTGCCTTGATTATCGTTTCGCGCTCCATTTTTTGCCAGACACAATGTAAGAAATTCATTACATAGAGTTTTTGTTTCGATGTAGCCAGTTATTTCTAATTTTGTGATAATGAATGTCTTTTTTTTTTTGTTTTTCTATTGACATGCAAAACATATTTTTCATCACCTGTAACAATGCGATGCAAAAGTGAAAATTTACAATTCCTGGTTAAGTGACTAGCGAAATATTCTGTTTTATTGTCAAACAATATAAAACACTGATGAGTAAACCAAATTCTCTCTTTGCAAGCCTTCCCCAGATCCCTTGAAATATTCATAGTTAAATATGACATGTTAAACTTTTGCGCCAAATCTCTGGAGCTTTGACATAGATCCAGTTCATTATTCACTTTCAAAAGTATTTAATTCTTGTGAACGTCTGCAAATGGTAAGATAATCGTCTCTTGTATTTTTCCAAGAGTATTTCATGTACTTCCGACTTTCTTTATTGCACTCTGTTAGCTATCGCTTTTTACTTTATCACTCTCCTTCTTCTCAGGGCTATAACATATTAGAAAAAATAATTTGACAATACAGAAATCTCTCTCTCTCTCTACATCTTTTTATGGTTATTTTAATCATTATCATGTTACTGATGTTGCAAGTATTCAGAATAGCAATTTTTTCTTTGCTCAGTCTCACAGTTGAATAATCGATTCCTATATTCTTTTCCATAACAATTCTGGTCAGCAGGCTTCTTTACTTGAGTTCCTTACCTCCTCTCCTGGCTCTTGTCGAGCATCGCAACTCTGTCCTCTGGGCAGTTCGGATTATGCTGTAGCAAACGTTAATATTTCTTTTGAGTCATCTGTTAAAACTTTTTTTCTGTTACAAACGTAGCGATTGGGATGCATTTTGTGGTTTTATTTGCGACGCCATTTGCAGTGATTTTTTTTAAAACTTCATATTGGAAATTGTGCCAGTGAAGTTTTTTCTTTTGTAGAACTCTGCAGCGATGATTGTGTGACGTCTTAGAAATAACAGTTAAAACCAAAATACGCTTCTTGGGTTCAACCTGCCTTTTCAGCTTCTATAGCCCACAGGAATCATTTTTTTTCCGGCTGTACCAGCAGCATACTTTCGATAATCACTCTATGTCTGCTGGCAGTAATTGTAACATATACTCTATGACAATAAGTCTTTGTTAGTTGAAAGAATGAGGCACCGTATAGTGTCTAACAAGTTTGAATTTTGTGACTACTGGTTTCGCGTTAGTCATGTGTTAAATAAGTGTAAGTCTTATATCCCTTTCCTCTTTATTCAATATGAGGTGTTATGATCTCTTGAAAAAGCAAATATTTTGCTCGTAAATTATCTTCCAATTCTGCTCTTAATTCATCTGGAGAATCTTTCCCTGACATTCCAATTTGAACCAAGACTCTACTGTGTTATATACGTATAACTTCATTCATATTTTCTCCTATGATCACTAAACTAGATCCCCAAAGCATGTGAACTTGATAGTATCGCTACAATATACTTTAGGAAATATGCTCCTTAACTAACTTTTGTTCTCGATAAAACTTTTGTTTTACTGCCCATATAAGCTCATAGTTCTGGTCAGTAATATGAATAATAATGAAAACACTGGAGCAAATGATTAATGAAGAAACTGTTTAATCACTTGGATTAATAATACAATAATAACGAATACGGTAGTTAGTGCAGAATTGCGTACGACCCAATTTGCGACTCCGTTCCTATGGACAGAAATCTTACGCATAAAGTATGGATAACTCAATGTTCAACAATTTTATGTGAAGCAGGTCGGCCGTCTTTCTACAAAAACTCTACAATAAATGCTTTACATCTTCTTTATTTCCTGGTTGATTGAAATTGTATTTCCCTTCGAACTCTCAGACAATTAACCATATGCTTCCTTTTATTAAAGTACAAATCCTTCTAATTGACTCTGAATTGATTAAGCATCTTACATCGCCAGATCTCCTTTCAGCCATGCAATATGACCTCTGTTACTCGAGGTCAACTGCTGATATGTTAATAGTCATTTCTGAAAGTGTCTATTAAAGCTTAGATAAGAATGGTGAAGTTTGAGCTGTTGCTTTGCATATCTCGAAGATATTTGGCAGGTGTTGGCATGCTGGTTTTCATCACATATTTAAGAGGTGATGGCATTTCTAGACGAATTTTTAAAATGATACAATCTACTAAAAATAATGTTTAAGAAAATGTATGTAGCTAATAGAAATACGTTATCTTAAGCACCCGCCTTGGCGAATCTTGTTTCATGATATTGAAATACGTAATTATTTACCCAGAATGCTAATACATAACATTTTGCGTGTATATAATTTAAGAGGATCTTTTATTAAAGAATTATTCTGTCCTAACTCTCTTAAACATTTATTGTATCACAATACACAAAAAAGCTTACTATTTGATGAAACTCCGATTTAATATATTTTGGCACGGCGAATTTGTATACAGGGTGTATGAAAAATGCTTTTACAAACGTTGGAGCGCGTTCCTCGCACGAAACAAGGAAAAAGTCAATAATAAACATGTCAGCAAATCCTTCGTTTTTGAGTTAAGTTTAAAATTAACGTTAGACGTTGTTAAATGTGCAATCCAAGATACAATCCAGAAATACTTATTACCATATTTTGTGGTGCTACAGAATCTGTCTCAGCAACGCGACCATAAACAGAAGCAAACGTTGGATGATTCGGCTGCCTTCATTCTTGAAATGCAATCTGTTACAGCCTCGCAGCCTCGCGTCTTTTGTCATTCGCGGATACGTACGTAAAAACCATACCTGCCTGCTCACGATATGAATATGCTACGATTGTTAAACAGAGCACTGCTCGGTTAACTCACTATAACACTCGTTAAAAGTCAAAGACAGGCTAGCCACAAATGTAAACGAATAACATAGCAACACAGCGCCATCTACCGTAAATGTTCTTTAAACTTAATAACTCCAATGATTTGCTGACATATATGTTTATATGAACATTTGTCCTTGTCTTGGTGTGAGGAACCAGCCTCCAAATTTTGTAAAAGTAATTTTGATAAACCTTGTATTCAGGAACAGGTAAATTGATGTGGTTAAATAGGAAAAGAATTTATGAGGTGTTTGCGTGAGGCAGAAAGACATGTCGGCAATTCGATGAAAAAATTGAGATTCTCATTGATTAGGTTCGTTAGAGTCGCCATATATATGTGTTATCAAAACGGTCTCCAAGACTGGTCTAAAAAAACAATAATTGGATAGTCGCGCCAATTTTTAAACAAGAGGACAGATGCCGGTTCGAGTTCATGGAAATAACGAAATTACATTCGTTAATACATTTTTTTTTTTAATGACGTGAATACATTCGTCTAATGCTGACGAAAAGATCAAATTTACACGAGAGACATGTCTGTGAGACAAGCTGATGAAACACCGCTCAGTAATATTTGACAAGGCTGACATTTAAGAGATTAAATTTACTTAAAAACAAAATTACCATCCAACTTCGAACATTTTAGACTGAAACACAAATAAAGTATTTTATGAAATAACAAAAAAATATATATATATCATTGGGGAATTTCGTTTGAAGCAACAACAAAAATGGATAGCTCATGTATCTCGAAGAGAAAATGCTATTGTTCCACACGACTTAAAACAAAAGGTTAGAAAGGAAAAAAAAACAAGAATACTAGTCAGAGTGATAACAGATACAGGAAATTGCAAACATTACCATTATCATTAACATAAAAATATGTATTAAATACATATTTAGACAAGTGCAAAAATTAACAAGAAATATATGAAAATATATAGGCAGATATAGATAGATAGATAGATAGATAGATAGATCTGAACTGAATAAGATAGAAAAAAAAGCTAGCTAGCTGTAGTAAACGTCTACGCTGTGTTAACAAGTCATGACTTGTAACGCAACTGATTGCAGTAGCAGAACAATCGCTTAGTCCTGAAAATTAGTCCCACCTAACTTCTACCAAGTTGTAAACAATGAGATATATAACTCAGACCTGTATCACACTCGCTGTTCTTAATTAAAATGTACTTACTGCCATTATTTAGGTGCGTCAAATGTCATTCACAGCGGCTGTCTTCATAGATATGGACGATAGTTTTCCTTTAATTACCCATCTACATGAAAACAATGTTTATTTCATTTGTTTCTGATAATTTACCGTTGAAAATATATGACAAATAGAAAAACTATACGTGCGAAAAATCTGGCATCAAAATTTCGTTTCGAAGGCACGCAGATATTCAACTTGTCCAGAGATTTTTGAAAAAAGAAGCAAAGATTGTAGCCTTAAAAGAATCGGTTACAAACCGTAATTCTCTCAGTTTACGATGAATCTTTATAAGAGAAAAGACGGAGAAAATTATTCTCATGAGAAGCAAAATGTATTCTCGGTACAATCACTACTTAATTTATATTTCACCTCGTCCGACTCATAGCAACAGTGTCCTTTTGGAAACTTGGATTACTCTGTAGTATTTATCGATATCTCGTTCCAATCATCTGTTAAAAAAGGAACCTCCTGTTCATAAGATATCTTTCCATTGCCAGTATGCTGATTTGGATTCAATTCGTTACTTTCTTCAAGACGCCCATTGGACTGATATTTTAAACCTTCAAATTGAAAATGGTGGCACTGAGGTTTCTTCCTAGGTAAAAGCTGCTATACATGATTTCATTCCTTCTCTGAAATACCAGATGAAACCTCAATCTTTTCCATCGTTCACACCAGCACATTCCACCGCTATAGCTCACAGGAAACAATATTTTCGGCTATAGCATCGGAACAATTCCCGTAACAACATACGCCTATTCTTGACAGCAGATAATATATGTAAACATATCCTTGAAAGAGCTTAGTCTCTGTTTGCTGAAAGGACGAGGTACCATATTGCGTCTAAAACTTTGGCTCTCGTGATTACTGGCGGCTCTGTAATAGTGCATTCAATAAGAGTAAATTTTCTATTTTTCCTCTCTCAATTAATCATTCTCAGCTGATAAAGCCGAATACTTCGGCCGTAAATTCTCTAAAGCTCTACTCTCGACTCCCTGCCAAACTTCCCACCTAGAACCGAGTCTTTGTTGAATAATATTCATATAACCCCATCTCTGTTTTCTGTTATAAACACTAACCCGGATACAAAGCATGTGAACCCGATGGAGTCCCTGTAACAGTCATTAAGAATGAACAGGCTGTTGTTCTCTCCCAACCGCATAAAAAGTGCCTAGCCACCTCTTGCATTCACAACTCATAGAGGCCCTAATCAATGCTGAATTAGTTAAGCAGCTCACATCGCTGGACCTTTCTTCAGACAAGAAATATGGCTTTCATTTCTCCAGGTCGATAATTGCGGAAAGAGTATATTAAGCTCTGATAAGAATGGTCAGGCCGGGCTTTAGCATCATATGTCTCAAAAGCTTTCGGCAGATGTTGGCATTCAGGACCTCTCCACAAACTGAAAAGTTACGATATCTCCAGACATTTTTTGAACTGATCCAATCTTCACTATTTACATTATTCGGACTATTGTCTTCATCTTTTTCGCCATATTTATTACAACGTTTCGGTCGTTGTACGCTCCAGCCTTCTTCAGGTGGTTGGAATGTTGAACTGAACCCTTTATTTCACTCACTGGGGTAGACTGTTCTAGTTCCACGTTCCATGTTTAATGGATATCAGTTATCTTCTGTTAATTCCCCTCTCCAAGTTCTCCATGTAAGCTTGGGTGTGCGTGTGGTGTAAGAGATAACAGCACCGAATTTTTAATAGGAGGGGCGATTTCCAATTCCAGTCAGGTTTGTTATAATCACCTACGTACAAATACTCTTGGGAAAGATATGAAATCTCTTCTCCCCACCTGGTATGGGTTAATTAATAGGAATCGTATCAGTAAATCATTATTATCTACAAGAAATTCTGAGAATCTAAAAATAGTTGCTGGCTTTAAATAACCTGCAAAGGGTTGATAAGCTGCAAAAAAATAAATAAATCTACAATGAGCGGCCCTTGTATTGGGTGAATATTTAATAAAAATAAAGGAAATACTGATTTTCTGCAGCTACACTCCTGATAAAATTTAAGACCACTTGAATTTTTTTTTTATAAAAGACTGTTTGTCATGGATACGTTATAAACTTTTTCTTACTTAAGGTTACTAATTCTATAATCTAAAAGATTATGTAGACAAAAAGTTATAATCCGATCAATTTATTCAGAAATGGACATTCTTATAAAATGAGGCGTTTTACACTTGATCAAAATTATAAAACCAGGGTGTATGAATTGTTAGATCTAGCGTAATTCCAATGTTTTCAGTTCAGTTAGAAATTAGCAATCACTGCGTAAAGGTGTCACCATGCCTAAAGCAAGCAAACTTACCTAAGTTGAGTGTGCTCGAATTCTAGATTTCCATAATCAAGGTCTGTCACAGCGGGCGATCGCAGCTAAGGGAAATCACAGTGAAACTGTTATTTGCTACTTTCTAAAGGACAGTGCGAATTATGGAAACGCAAAGTCTGCTGGTATGCCCCTAAAAACTTTCTCTGGCATTGAGTCCGAAGAATAAGACGGGTTGTTGTGAAAGCCATTGAACTTTCACATGTCAAATTAAGGCAGCCACAGATGCTGATTGCGGTCCAGTAACCATCAGACGACACTTACGACAAAAAGGCATGGTAAATAAAAAGTGCAAACAAATTCCTCGGCTGCTTCCACTTCACAAAGTGAACCGGTTAAGGTTTGGTCATGAATACCAATCATGGGACAGTGGAAGGAAGTGCTGTTTTTTTATGAGAAAAAATTCAATCTAGATGGTCCTGAAGTTTTCCAATGATATTGGCATAGCAAAAATATACCTCCTGAAATTTTCTCCACACGTCATAGTGGTGGAGGGTCCCTAATGGTATGGGGTGCCTTTTCTTACAGAGGGACGATGGAGCTCCAGGTGGTGCAGTGTCGTCAAACATCGGCTGGCTATGTTAGCATGCTACAAAAAAGCATCGTTGGTGACGGAGGGCCATCGTTTGTGTGGGGATGGATGGTTATTCCAACGGGATAATGCTGCAATCCACCCTGCATGCTGGACCTTGACCTTTCTACAAGAAAATGGGGTCCATCTCTTGAGACATCCTGTATGCTCACCGGACTTGAACCCAATTGAAAATGTTTGGGGATGGATGGCAAGAGATGTTTATCAAAATGGCAAAAAATATTCAACAAAAAATAAACTTCGTGAAGCTATCTTCAGAAGCTGGAGCAATATTCCTCGCAGCTTAATGGAAACACTAATTTCTAGCATACCCAAAGAATTTTTGAAGTCATCAAAACCAGTGGAGTTAGAACTCATTATTAAATTTGGTTGTTGAATGTTTTCGTATACTTTTCGTGCAATTTCGTAGAATTTTTGTCTCTCTTTTGATCAAGTGTAAAACGTCTCATTTTATAAAAATGTCAATTTCTCAATAAAATGTTCGGATTATAACTTTTTGTATACATAATCTTTTAGATTATAAAATTAGTGACCTCAAGTAAGAAATGCCTAAAATGTTTCCATGAACAACAGTCTTTTCAAAAAAATTTTCAAGTGGTCTTAAATTTTTGATCAGGAGTGTATGAAATTTGATAGACATAAATTGTTCGTATCTTTACGGTCGTAGAATTTAAAGACGATCTAGTACATAAATTGACGAAAATAAAATCTAGTCAAAGGATTTAACGAGTTTTATTTAATTTCGAATATTTGGTTTTTCATCTATTGCTGCTGTCACGTGGTTATTGCATAACTTGAGCGTTTGTACGTGACCTACCTCAGTGAGAATCATTATTTTATTCTGGGTTCCTTTCAGAAATTCTATTCATAGCAGCTGTGGATTTGTCTGTCAACTTGTCAGCATTCAGGTGATGAACAAATCAGTCCTTCTGGGTATAAAATTCTTAAATGATCTTCACCCTCCTGAGGCGGCACTCACCTTATTTTATTGAAATCAAAAACTCGGCATTCTGACGTGGGACCGAAATTTCCTCCTCGTACTTCTAGATAGAAGTTATAGGCACTTATAAAGCTTTCAAAGTACGACATAGCGACAAGAAATGAGAAATATATCTGTCTATATTTCTGAGATGAGGTATTATGTACACTATTTACATTATTCGGACTATTGTCCTCATCTTTGTCACCATATTTATTACAACGTTTCGGCCTTTCAGTATCTGTCTATATTTCTGAGATGAGGTATTATGTACACTATTTACATTATTCGGACTATTGTCCTCATCTTTGTCGCCATATTTATTACAACATTTCGGCCTTTCAGTATCTGTCTATATTTCTGAGATGAGGTATTATGCACACTATTTACATTATTCGGACTATTGTCCTCATCTTTGTCGCCATATTTATTACAACGTTTCGGCCCTTCAGTATCTGTCTATATTTCTGAGATGAGGTATTATGTACACTATTTACATTATTCGGACTATTGTCCTCATCTTTGTCGCCATATTTATTACAATGTTTCGGCCGTTGTACCCACCGGATTTCTTCAGGTGGTTGGAATGTAGAACAGTCTACCCTAGTGAGCGAAATAAAGAGTCCAGTTTGACATTCCAACCACCTGAAGAAGGCAGGGGGGTACAACGGCCGAAACGTTGTAATAAATATGACTTCAAAGATGAGCACAATATTCAGAATAATGTGAAAAACGTAACGCAAAACATAGGCTCTAGATTTGAATTTCCATATTCGAATTTATTAACCAATCAGCGACGTTATTTTAAAGTCTTTGAAAAATCAAACTGTTATTTTTCTTTACTTGTATGGCACTTAAGGGATCACACCAAAAAAGGATCAACACTATTTTCCTCCTAAAATAGATATTTAAAAATTAGGAAAAATATTTATCAATAAACTTTTCAGTTTAATGAGCTTGTCTTTTAGCTTCTTCAAGTCTATCTATTTCCTGTGTTAAGCTAGTTTTCAGTTTTTTCCGTATACTTTTTATCATGGTCGGTTGTCCGTTGATGTGAACAAGCTGAATTCTCAAACCTTTCGTATAATTAATTATTCAAAATTAGGCATATATATCGACTAACTTCTTGCAGTGAATACTTGACGATCTCCTCACAGATGAAGAAGAGACTTGAAGCAAGAGAAACAAAGAAAAGAGTACCGAACTGTTATGTAATATCAATCCTCCTATATGGCAGTGAATGTTGGACAATCTCCTCACAGATGAAGAAGAGACTTGAAGCAAGAGAAACAAAGAAAAGTATACTGAACTGTTATGTAATATCAATCCTCCATTATGACAGTGAATGCTGGATGATCTCCTCACAGATGAAGAATAGATTTGAAGCAACAGAAACAAAGAAAAGAGTTCTGAACATTTTTGTGATATCAGTCCTCCTATATGGCAGTGAATCCTGGACAATCTTATCATATATCAAGACGAAACGTGAAATAACAGACATTTGGCTCTACAGAAGGATGCTGAGAATACTTCAACTGAACATATGAGCAACGACGAAGTTTTAGAGAAAACAGAAAAAACATATTTAACATGAGGAAAAATCGACTGAAATTTCTGGTGCTTATAATGAGAAAATTGTGATTTGAAAATTCGATACTTACAGGACAGATTAAAGGCAAGATAGCCAGAAGAAAACAACCTGAAGAGCTGTAGTAAAAAGATGACGGAGCAAGATTTAGAAGTGGTAACAAAAAGACAAAATTTATTAAGAGCTACACAGAACAGGAAATTGTAGAGAGCCATGATCGCCTACTCTCTGAAGGGGCACTGAAGATAGAAATTAAACCCTACAGTTTGTTACCTATATAGGGACTTAGATTCACGCATTTCGACCTTGATATATCTCCCGCGTCTATTACTGGCCATCAAGTGGTTAGTGATGCTTCATCGATACAAGAATAAGGCAATTACAATAGGCTCCGGCCTTTTATTTTTGCTTCACTGCGTCTCTTAATTCGCTAAAGTTCTTTATGGCCGGATAGATCCACTGTTTTCCCAAATCCTCCTGTCATCTATCTCTGTTTCCTATTGACAAATGCTGGAATCTAGATGAGATGAAATTCTTTTTTTAAGGAATCCTTCTCTGTCTTCAGTTGAGGCCCACAGTTCTCCTTTGGCAGAAACTACGCCAACGAGGAAGGAGGACCTTCATAAGCCAAATCTATTCTAGAATTGAAATTCATCTGTAGCAAAGAGCGTGGTCCTGTAAGATTTATCGACACGATAGACTTTTTCATTATCACTGAGCACTAATAAGTTGTGTAGGAAAAGCGGGCGTCAGGAGCCACTCAAGGTAGAGGACTACTGAATGAGGAGTGGGATATGAACATAAGAAGTGGAAGTGAAAACTGTGATGATATGGAGAACAGTCAACAATAGACAGGAGACTTGAAAAATATAGTGGAACACACCTATTCTATAGTTAATAGACTCTCCCACTTATAATAAGAATAATAAGAGTAACGAGTCAGTCGGTGAGTTAGTCGATGTCGGACGACCGTTAGTCGGATACTAAAGTATCAGCGACCACAACTAGATTACTCTGCGTCATTACCTATTATATCAAGTTCCTAACGTTTTGTACGTCGAACCTTTTTTAGGACCGACTTAGTACAAATAGAAGCCTCCACTGTGAAATCACTCCACAACAAAAATGTTATAATTGTATTGTTTATGGCATGTCACGAAAGAGTGGGCAGTAGATGATTAAGAGCATTTTTTTTACTAACGTTCACTTAATAAAAGGCCCAATAGCCACTCAAGGTAGAGGGCTACTGTATGAGAAGTATGATATGAACATAAGAAGAGGAAGTAGATTGTGTAGAATATAAGGCTATGGAGGATAGACAACGATTCCCCTTGAAGATGTTAAGATTGTAGTCATCGAAGAAGCATCTATGAGGGAGATGGTTGTTGCATAAATTAACGTTTCTTGGAAAGAAGCTTTCTGGGAGGGAGTTCCTTTTCTTAGTAATGGCATATGGCGGAAATAATGATGATTCGACCCTGCGGACAGAGCCAGAATACATGGAAGTAGTAATACAGCAGTAATAGTCTTGTTATCTTGCGTCTCTGGGAACGTGACTGTGAATGCACAATATGTCATAAAGCCACAGGGCTGGGGAGGGGGGACGATATTTAACGCTATCAAGGCTAAAAAGTGTGGATTGTGTAACTCAAGCCAACGTATGGCAACAGTAGTCGATTTCTTAGACTGGTCTGACTCTTGTAAAAATAAATAATAACAGAAGTGAGATATTTTGGAGCGGTAGAAAAGACCGGTCATTTTTACAACTCCTTTAGCGATGAATCGCATACATATTCCATTTGAGGGCCTAGCGTGAAAGGAAAATCTATTTTCCTATTACGACATGCCAGACGGTCAATCAAGTAAAATTATCCCATCGTCTGGGTAGCACACTCGGCATTTTATAACATTTCCCGTGGTTGCAGGATTTTCTGGCGGATACCCATCACCTCACTAAATAATTCGGGGATACTTATACGGACTTTACGCTTTGGTTTGGTTTGGTTTGTTAAATGGCATATCAACACCTTATGGGTCATTTAATACTGAAATTTAATTTTTTGGGAGCTTTGCTATTTTTTTTCTTACTATTAAAATCTATTGCTATTTCTATCTATATTTCTGAGATGAGGTATTATGTACATTATTTACATTATTCGGACTATTGTGTTCATCTTTGTGGCCAAATTTATTGCAACGTTTCGGCCGTTGTACGCTCCTGCCTTCTTCAGGTGGTTGGAATGTCGAATTTCAACCTTTATTTCGCTCGATGGGGTAGACTGTTCTAGTTCCACGTGACATGTCTAATAGATATCAGTTATCAGTTATCTCCTGTTCATTTCCCTCTGAAAGTTCTCCACTGCTTTAACTGGGTATTGAACTCACACTGTTTGGGTCCTGTCACTGGCAGTGGAGAACTTTCAGAGGGGAATTAACAGGAGATAACCGATAACTGACATCCATTAGACATGTCACGTGGAACTAGAACAGTCTACCCCAGTGAGCGAACAGTAAGATATATAAGCCGTTGTTCTTATTGATATTTTATATATTATAAAATATATATTATATTATAAATATATATATTATATTATAAATTAACTGATCTAAAATATGGTGTGTAGCAAAGAAACCATATTTTAAATCAGTTAATTTATGAAATAATGTATAAAAATATATTTTTTATAGTAAACAGCAATAGTAATAAAGTAATATATTTAATTGTAATATTTAATAGTAATTAAATACATATTTAATAGTATATAATATATATATATATATATATATATATATATATATATATATATACTGTTTACTATAAAAATATATTTTTATACTTTCATAGTGTTTCTATTTTTTTGAGTGTGGGAGGGGTCACTATTTGTCTATAGCAGGGATACTAAAAGGTGCTACCTCCCGGGGTCAGGATGGATCTGGGAACATGTTATCAGTGTAGCATAAAAACACAATTTACACATAGAAATAAAAAAAAATTTAAAGCCATAATCATACTATTATTAGAAAACATATATCACTACCTACACACCAATTTTCGTTTAGTTATGTAACACACACGCTACTCAAAACAAATTTAATACAAACACAAATATACCAGAATGCAGGAAAATTATTGACCCAACTTTCATTTGGCACAGATTTCTACAACTATGTCCGTACGTTTTTCTTAAATAGAAACTGACATCCTGTCACCTCTTTTTTTCCTATTTTCCTCAGAGATGGTAAGATGTAGGTCTCACGTGGAGAAAAGCTTACCCGACCGATGAACGCTCACAATCACTCACACACCATCTACTTTACAATTTTCATTTACTTTTTTTTTCGGACTACTACTGTACAAACTTCACAAACACATTCTCTAGTTTTAATGTTTTCTTCTTTCAAATAAATATTCCTGTCACTTGCAACAGCATCAGGTTGGAAATTCTGATCTGACCACTTGCGCGAAGTATGTTTGTGCTTTTATCAAGCACGTTTAAGCAAATAAAGCACAAACGATTTCAGTTTAAAACTGACGTCTCTTTTGACGATTTTAATTTCCCTGATGTTAATCTTTAAGCAAGCTCTCAGCTCCAACTCTACTATAATAAGTTCTTCCACCCATTTGCAACCTTGACAAAGCCAGCAAAAAAAATACGTCTATTAATAGGAAAGAGCTGTTAAATTTTCTGGATTTCAACTTGTCATTTGTCGCTTTTTGTGTAATTATTTATATTAGACTCGGTAAACGAGACTCACCAACCTTATATTGAAAATAACGTTATGTAGATTAGGCCGTATATTTTACTGTTTCAAGAGTTAGTCTATAAATCTGCGTACTGTTCTGACTAGACAGGCAACTTTCTCTCATCATAAGTAGCCTGCACGCATTGACTAGCCAATCTGTCTATATTTATTTACTTTTTTTTTTGCTCGCCTAAACGACTCACTCATTGCTCTTTGGTCATCTTGACCCTAAAGTACAGCACAGACAGTCACTCGGCGATAATGACGTCAAGAATTATTCTAATTGCTTTCTGTTTTACAATTTTGTTTCTAATGCATAAAACTAGTCGCCGCATGAGAAGATAACACCATCAGCTCATCTTACAATCACAAACAGAATGAGTTCGATCCCAAGCAGAATTAGATTAGACTTAGATGAAATAGTTTTACGTAGGCTGAATTTTGTGGCTTTTAGCATTGTGATTATTTTTTCTCTTTCTTTAATCTTTTTTTTTTTTTTGGCTTGCTTACAAATAGTGTGTGTACTGCCCAAATCGGAAATAAAGAAGTAACCTACATTTTTAAATTTTTTGAGATTGTCATGAGAGAAATAAGTCCGATCAATATGTATAATATTTTTTCTATCAGCTGAAGCCGAATTTTCTTAAAGATATAGAGATCCTCACAGGTAAATAAGAGACATATAGAAATATGCTTCTACAGAAAAATTGGTTGATTGGTTAGTTGATTTTGTTTAGCGTCATGTCAACACCTCCATGGGTCGTTAATGCCGAAATCTAAATAATTTGAACACAATTTTACTTCAATTAAGCATATTTTTGCCTTTAGCTACAAATAAAATGTATTGCTGGTTATATATTGTCGCTTCTTTTTTTATATAAAAAATTATATTGCTAGTATTTTTACTATTAAAATGTACTAATACATACTTTCATCGTGTTTTTTTTTTTTTTTTTTTTTTTTTTTTGCTGGGGAGGTCACTATTTGCCCATAGCTAGGATCCTAACAGGTGATACCACGCCGGGTCCGGTTGGACCTGGGATCCTACTGAAGGATGCTGAGGATATCATAGACTGAATATATGAGTAAAGAAAAAGATCTGAAAGAAAGCGGAAACAAAAAGGAGACAGACATATCATCAGAAAGAAGCAATTGAAATTTATAGGACACATAATGAGGAAAGAGGGCTTGGAAATTTTGACACACACATGACATACTGAAGACACTAGAGACAGAGAAAAGCCACGAATAAACTAATAAACGAGCTTGTTTAAAAGGATGCGAGAAGAGAGATTGAGATAAATGGCAAAAAGACAAAATTTACTAGAAGCTAGCCTAAATTATAAAATCTAGTCTCTACAACTTTGTACCTAGATTTTCCCCAAGCTTATTAGCGCGTAATGGATCTAATGAACTCGACTGGAATTCGAACTCAGTTCTCTGATTTCTTAACCCGAGCCTCAATCGATTATTCTACTGTTACTCAGAGTCTCTACAAGCAAATTTATACATCAGACTAATAAAATGGAATCGGATGAAAAACAGAAAAAATACGTGTTTCGTCCCTTCAGAAGGGCCTTCTTCAGACTAATATAGCTTTTACCGATGTGGTCAGTATAAAATATATTGATGTATGTGAGAAATGTGGGCTGTCCATTAATTATCTGTGCACCTTTTATTGCACTATTTACATTATCCGGACTATTGTCCTCATCTTTGTCGCCATATTTATTACAACGTTTCGGCCATCGTTCGCTTCGGCCTTCTTCGGATGGTTGGAATGTCGAACTAAACCCTTTATTTTTCTCACTAGGGTAGACTGTTCTAGTTCCACGTGCCATGTTTAATGGATGTCAGTTATCAGTTATCTCCTGTTAATTTCCCTCTGAAAGCTGTCCACTGCCTTAACCGGGTATTGAACTCACACTTTTGCGGTCCTGTCACTAGATCCAACTAACGCCTTCGTCCTCAAGGACACATGGCACAGTGGATAAGGGCGTTAGTTAGATCCAGTGACAGGACCCAAAGAGTGTGAGTTCAATTTGGGTCTTGTCACTGGATCTAACTAACGCCTTTATCCACTGTGACATGTGTCTTTGAGACATAACTTTTATTGCATCCATTAAATTTCAGCTCTAGCAATATAATTCTTTGCGTGCTAAAGAAATATTATTAAAGTTTTCAATTTATATATAGTTTGTTCTTTTTTTTAATCCACTTTCGTTTGTCTTTTCAAGTAGATTTTAAAATTGTTTATTACTGAATCCTGACTTATAATGAAAATGACAACACAAAAGAAAGCGGAACGTGTGTCCTGGTTGATAGAGACCAAATTGGACACACAGGTCAAATGGAGTTACATTACAAAGTATGAAAAAAACACACCATGTCGCGTTAGTATCCATGTCTAGCGCAAGATGTTTATGGAAAGAGGAAGTGTCTTGCAGAAAACAGTAATTGAGCAATAGTCGGTATGTGCTGCCTTCAAAAAATGGAGCCGATGTGAATGTTTTCTAATGTGTTGAAATAAAACATTTTTTGTTCGCCTGTTTTCTAATCAACCTTGCATTTTTTTATTTTCTTTTTTTTAAATTGTTATGAATTTTTAAAATTGTGCTGATAATTATAGACACCCTGTTACATTACTCTACACGTAGATCCACTCGATTAATTCAAATAAGAAAAGTGATAAGAACACCGGTTACAATTTTACAACGAAAATGTTAAATATACACGTACGCTCAGCTTTAAATTTCAATTTTTTACGCACCTAGATTTATAAAGTAGCTTATCTATTTTTATTAATTATCTCAAAATAAAATACATAATATGCCAATTACGGGTCAAGTAGTAGAGCAGATTGGGCCCTCTAGTAGAGGCTGACAGCCAGTCTAGGAGAAAGACGACTCTGCCTTCGAAGCTCAGTCATCTAAAGCTCGTTAGACATGGAGTGTAGAAGCTATGAAGATTTTCTAAGCGTAGCTTAGATGTCACACAAGGCCGAAATTATGGGGCGCCATGAGAAGATCGAACTCACTACTCAGTAGTAAATGAACTAACGAAACAAGCTTGCTAATGATTACACTGCATCGAGGTGTCCCTATTTTCTAAGTGTAATTTAGAAATGACACAAGGCCGAAATTATTGGGCATGAGTAGGAGGATCGAATCAACTAGTTTGTCATAATAGAACTAGCTAGACAAACATGCTAAACATTGCATCACGACAAAGTGCCAAGGTGATATAATAAGCGTAGCTTAGATGTGGCAGAAGGCCGAAAATATGGGGCAGCCAGTAAGGATCGTACACACAACCCAGGTGTAATTGATCTAGCAAGACAAGCTTGCTAACGATCGTGTCCTTATTTTCTAAGTGTAGCTTAAATGTATCACAAGGGCGAAAGAGTAGACACCCAGTCGTAATTGATTTAGCAAGACCAGCTTGCTGACCACAACGAAGTGCCCAAATGATTTTCTAAGTGTAGCCGAAAATCTAAGGCACCGAGTGAGGATCAAACACATTAATCAGTCATAATTGATCTAACGAGACAAGCTTGGTAACCATTATACTACATCGAGGTGATCAAAATGATTTTATAAGCTTAGCTTATATGTGGCACAAGGCCATAAGTGTGGAGCTCCTAGTGAGGGTCGAACTCCCTAATTAATCCTAATTGATTTACCGAGACAACCTTGCTAAACATTACAGCACATCGAAGTGCCAAAGTGATTTTATAAGCGTAGCTTAAATGTGACACAAGACTGAAAGTATGGAGCACAGAGTGAAGATCAAACACACTAATCAATTGCAATTGATCTAGCGAGATAAGTTTGCTAACCATTACAGTACGTCGGTGTGCCCATTTCCATATCCGCATCGAGGACTTCTATGACTACTTGGATCTCATAATCGAACACACGATTATATATTGGATAATTAATCAAAATTCAAGAAATTGTAACAAACTTTAATCTTGAAAGTGTGGACGTCTAAGGCATCAAGATGGTATAAGAAGTGCAATATACCAATTGATACACACGGTCCATATGTTGTTTACGAGGCCATAAGTGAAGGATCAAACTCCCAAATTAGTCATAATTAATCTATCGACACAAGCTTGCTGACCATTACACCATGTCGAGGTGAGCAAAATTACTTTCTAAGCGTAGCTTAAATGAGACACCAGGCCGAAAGTATGAGGCACCCAGTGAGGATCGAATTCACTAATGACTCGCAATTGATCTAAGGAGACAAGCTTGCTAATAATTACACCACCTCGAAGTGCCAAGTGTATATACTATGTCTGTTGATAAATTTCAAAGCTATGGATAATCCTTTGTATATCCCGAATGATTTTGTCAACAACAGGAATCGAGCAGAAGAAAGTTGTCACATGAAATACAAAATCCATTCGTTCTTCGTCACCATAATAATGAATTTTCACTTAAAGAAGGCAATTTTAAGAGAGAAATTCACCAAGTCAGCATTTATCGAAATGGCGCGTAAGTTTATCAAAGAATATTCTGAAATTACACTTTCTTGTACGGTAGATTTACGTTTAAGCTCAGAAAATATATCAACTTTCATTAAAATAGAGTTTTTGAATTGTCGGATAATTAAGAACAATAACCATAAAAATATTACAGTTGAAACCCATTGTATCTTTAAGGTTTGCGATATAAAATTTTAATCAACATTTATTGCAATTTGCCCCCTCCCCTCCCACCAACTATTAGGTTGGTGCAAAAATAATGACGTAATAATGTCGTTTTTTGACGTCATTATATTTGCACCAACCTAATACAAACCTGACTCTATCCTTGAAACGATTAATATCTGAAAGATGCTTCTGAGCACGTAGGGGATTTTGTTTTGTTTTGTTTGGTTTACGGCATATCAACCTCCATGGGTTATTTAAGGCCAACAACTTTTTACTGGTACTAAAATATTACCAGAAATTTTGATTTTCTATATTACCATATAATATTACCATATAATATTACCAGAAATATATTTTTGACAAAACAAAATGTTTTGTCAAAAATTTATTTCTGGTAGTATTTTTTCCTCAAAAATGTATAGCTGGTAATATTTTAAAAAATCTATTGCTGGTAATTTTTTTTTTTCAAAAATATATTGCTGGTATAAGTTTTTTTTCCGTCAAAACTTTATTTCTAGTAATAATTTTTTTACAAAGTATTTCTGTAAAACCTATTTTTACACTTTCATAGTATTTTGACCCCAGTTTGGGAGTTAACTATTTGCCCATAGCCAATGCCCTAACAGGTGCTACCACCCAGGGTCAGGGTGGACCTGGGAACACCAGCAATTAAAAGGTGGCTCCACACTCCTCAAAACATCCTAATCAGAGGCCTTGCTGTTGGACGTAGTTTATCGTCTTACCCAGGACGCGGATGTAGTTTATCGTCTTACCCAGGACGCGGATGTAGTTTATCGTCTTACCCAGGACGCGGATTGTGTTTTGTTGTTATTCGATTACCCACTTGGGCACCTAAAGGCGGTGCAATGGTTAGTAAGCTTGCAACTGAGTAATCTGTTCGATCCTCACTGGGTATCCCATAATTTTGGCCTTGTGCCACATCTAAGCTACGCTTGAAAATCCCTATTCGATTACCCACTATATACTGATAACTAGATGTTCAATATCTCGTGTTTTAGTTAATAGTGCGTACATATCCTCATTAAGAATAGAGAAAATAATTTATAAAATTTACAATTGATTCTTGAAGATGTTGATATGGGTTCCTTAAAATAAGCATCATCACATTTTCTCAATGTTTTAACTACAGTTGCCTACAAAAGGAAGCGAACCCCTAACATAATATTCAAAATAATTGTCTCTTTTTTTCCCCAGATGATCAACAAATCTTAAACTCTGTATTTTTGTTTTACATCGTTTCCAGTGTAAATACATTTTGTGCACATGCAAAAATCAAAATGACACGTGCTCATTTTTTGTAAGCTGTAAATTTAATAGATGCATATATTTGAAGACATTTTTTATGTTTAACATTCTTTTTATAGATACAAATATTTAAGTAAATGCATTGTTTATAATAAAGAGTATTAAACATTTACCGGCCCGAATATCCGAGAAATTTTCAGAGAAAACATTCGTCCTCAGGCAGGATTCGAACCTGTATCCTATACAGAACCGTCATATAGCATGACGTACCTTTTTACCGATTCGGCCACTGAGGATCGTTGGCAATGTCGAATTTACTGCTTATAAACGTCAATCAATAATTGCCGGATTTTGTCCATTTCATATATATATATATATATATAAAGATCAAAAGAAGCTTTAAAAAATCGCATAGATGAAACCTATATTGACGGAGAAAGCTACAACGATTTGGAGTGCATTTCCCCACCGTGCAGCAAATTATTGATAAATAGTAGCCCCCTGGTATGACGGCTTCACAATCTGCAAAAAGTAACAGCAAGAGCAAGTAGACATATAGTTCATCAGGTCCAGCCAAACGTTGCTGAGACATTTACAGTGTTTTAATGCTCACTGTCCATCTGCATACATCTATAGTGCGACAAAATCTGAACAATGTTGATCTTCATGGCAGAATGTCTAGAAAGGCCACAGATTACGAAATAGCACACGTATGCTCACCTCATCTATGTCAAAGCTCATATTAATAAGCTAGAATCATTCTGACAAAATGTTTTATTGTCGGATGAGACCAAACTAGAACATTTGGGGAGTAAGAATAAGTGGTATATCTGCTGAGCTTCTAAAACGGCTTTTGAAAAGAAGAATTTGATAGCAACCATTAAACATGGTGGTGACTGCATTATGATTTGGGGGTGTTTTGCTGCAGCTGGAACAGGCAAAATAGTACGCATTGACGGCACAATGGACTCTACAAGATACCAAGTAATTTTGAACGAAAGTGTCTTGTCCTCAGTTGGGTTTAGGTTATGGCTGGATCTTCCAACAGGACAATGATCTGAATCATCAAAGCAAATGCACAAAAGAATGGGTTCATAAAAATAAATTTCAAGTTTTGGAACGACCAAGTTAGACTATAATTTCTTTTGTCTACAATTCTAGCTCTAAATATTATTCTAGCTCTCCTTTGTTTCTTATACATTGAAGATTTCCCTGAATGTTTCAGCCTCTATCACGGTCATTGTGTTCAAGCAATACATTCCTCACTAAAGGTTATTCTAGTGAAATCAGTTTTCATGTACTTCTTCCAAATTATACACTTCATAATATGATGATTATTTAAAAAGTGTTAATTTGGTTGCTTTCATATCCGAAGCCAATGATCGTTTCACATTTTTTTTATCTCCGTTTACATTCACAACACGAGCTTCTTCAGATATTTTCCAGCTGGCAAATTCACTTTTCTTGCTTATCAGCGGTTTAAGTTGTTTCAAATATCTTGTTAGGGACATTATAAAAGTCATCTTACTTGTCCTTATGCTGACAATGTTTTCAATTTCTTTTGCTTATTCTCTTATATCTCTTCATTTTCAAAAGTTCTCTATCTATTTTCCCATCCGCCAATAAATTTAAAATATCATATTTCTTCCTCTTGAGATTATATCTTTCTTATGGCTCACGGCTATCTGAATATATCTGAAATTAAATAAATAAATCTCAATTGCTGTAATATATATATATATATATATATATATATATATATATATATATATATATATATATATATATTAAAAAGAGAGAAACCTCAAACGTTTTTGGTTATAATGTGAATTTGTTTTAGTGTATATATTATATTTCTATTCTTGCTACACGCGTTTCCGGTCTCGAGACCTTCTTCAGGTAAATTAAAAATATGAATTTTTAAAGGAATAAAGTTTTCTCATGTTCTTTTAATATTTCCTTCTTCATTTTCTGTATTCGTAGTGAGCCTTGATGTAATTTTTAGACTGTTGGCAAAAGTGACATTTTGCCTACATTCTAATAAAATCATTAGGTTTGGTCTTAGTGATGGGGATGACAGATATGTTGATGACAGATGCTCCCTATCTCCACATCACCTCTGAAACTGTCAAATCGATTTCCATTTTAGTGCATCGTGGTTGTGTGAGTGTGCGTATCCCCGCGTTTTTAGCATCATTTATATATATATATATATATATATATATATGTGTGTGTGTGTGTGTGTGTGTATGTTTCCATACATATATATATATATATATATATATATATTTGAAGAAATATAGTCTTAAGATGTGCTATATCTATGGGATAAAGTGCTCGATATCAGAGATAGACCGTGTGTAAATATAAAAATGAACATAGAAGTCAACACTTAGAGGCGACAGTCTGTTTCATGGTAGATGCAATCGATTGCATCTACCAGGAAACAGACTGTCGCCTCTAAGTGTTGACTTCTATGTTTACTTATATATATATATATATATATATATATATATATATATATATATATATATATATATATATATACAGTGATATGAGCTACCAAATTATGAAGTTGAATTCAACTAATTTATAACTATATTAAGAGGTTTATATGTAGATACAATGTTAAAATTCTACGGTTAGTAACTATTCTGAAAATTACTTTTTCGTTGTGGCTTTTCAAAAAAAGTTACTAAAAACAGCTGTTGTGAATTTATAAGTCCATTAAGTGAATGTCAATAAATAGTTTTAGTAGTGAGCAACATATCCTCGATGAAAAATAACATGTCAAATACGTTCGTGCAATATCTCTACCAATGTACAAAATTGATCAATTTTTATTCCTCTTTCCTAGAGAATAACATGGCAATTTCCAGCCTAACAGAGAAAATGAAAATGCACGCTGTGGTCGACGCACTAGTCTTAAACTACATTGACTTTGGACGTCGCCAGGTGGGCAGAAGCAATGACAAGTGTCAATAATCTGGCCCCACCGTGAGGCACATTTGGGTCGATGTGACGTCCTTCGATTCGTGTGGAAAGAAGGCCATGTTATGCCAACTCATTTTTTCATCTGTTATATCGAAGACAATGCGCCCACTATTATTAAGGATCTTCACAAGGTGACCAGGCCTTTCATCAAGCAGGTAGTCTAGGGAAAACCATACGTGTTCTGGTCTTAGCCTGCATTGCCCAAGTCTGAGGATGTTCATGCCTGTGACTCTCACCCTTATATTAGGCTGGTGCAAAAATAATGTCGTTTTTGACGTATTTTTTAACGTCAAAAAACGACATTATTTTTGCACCAATCTAATACTTGCCTTATTGGCATTCTTATTTGAATCTCCTTGTGTCCACCAAATTGAGAAAAGTCTCACTGTCATTCTATACTTTAGTAACGGCAACGTGTTGCTGGAGTAGTGAGTCAAGCAAGTATGTATACCCGACCACACCCACGGACATGTTTTAACTTCTTTGAGCGAGAAGCAGTAAAGATGAAGAAAATGTTGCCGAGCAGTAGAGGAAGACGTACGTGTTCCTGTTTTACTGTTGGTAGTAAATGAGTGAAATGAATTCGGAACAGTAGATTAACATTAAATATTTTTGTGAAGGTTGGTAAAGATCCTAGTGCAACTTTAGTCCTGTTAAGAATGGCTTACGTTGAGCAAGCTATGAAAAAGTGAGCAGTCAAATGTGGAGAGAGTGTAAACTTTAGTGTGCTCATATCGAAGATTAACATTAAAATAGTAAAATTGAATATGAGTAAGTAAAATGAGCGGCAAATTCTAACAGAAGATTTGGGAATGAGAAAATTTCCTCAATATTGGTGAATCTTATCCATTCTTTCATCGCCAAGCAGATCCTGCGAAATTTACTGTCCTGGTTAGGGGTTTTATATTGAATGAGTATTTTTTTTACTTGGAAGTCTATTAGGATTCCTACTTAATCTATACCTTAAATGGAACTCGTATATACAATCCATCGTTAAGATGGAAAAATGGTTGGTCCCTTGACTCAGAAGGTATTTAGACCTTCCTGCCATAATCGACCGCTACAAGAGTCAAATCAGACCATAAATCGCTTTCATATTGCTGTCAGATCCTCACTTTTCAGGCTTGACAGGGTGCAGAAGCATCTAGGCGACGCAGTGGCCAACTAATTATTTTCAATTTTATAGCCGCTTGCTAACCCCAAGAGGAAACGTCGAAAGGCTATCGATGTCCCATGCCGAATGCTCAGATGAGATTCATTCCCGAATTCCAGCCGCTCAGATATCAGCAGCTAGGATTCACCACGCCAGTTACACACGGTCAAAACATTCTCGTTTCCTTTTATCCCATTGGTATGTGGGAAAGTTCCACTCAGATGGCATCGTCATGAGAACCGCTATATTCATTGCCGAATTCCAACAGTTCAGACATTTACAGCTAGGATCCGACAAGCCATGTAAACAGGGTCGGATCATTCTCGTTCCCTTCTTATTCCGTTGGTAAGGACGAAGTTGAACTCAGAGAGATTCTTCATGAGAACCGCAACATTCTTTGCCGAGTTCCACCAGATCAGATATCTAGTGATAGGATCCGCCAAGCCAAGTACACAGGGTCGAATCATCCTCGTTCCCTTTTTTATCCCAGTTGTAACGTGTATGTTACAATTGGACTCTTCTCTTCTCTCAGTAACGTCTACTTTACTGAACAATATCTTACGAGGATGCTTCTGCAATCCATGCCATCGCAACTTATTCAGTTCTAGGATCAATCGTTATCTCTCTGACATGTCCTTATAATCCCCACCAAGTTCCTTCTCTAATATGCCTACAACGGCCAATCCATCAACCTTATAAAATGATTAATTCTTTGGCTTCGTGTTGAGTTAAAATTTAGCTAAAAAATATTGCTTTCTTTTGAACATCTTACTGTTATTTTAATTTGTTATCAATGACTTGAGATTTTCTTTTCTCTCTCTCTCTCTCTCTTTCTCTCTATCTGTGTGTGGGTGTGTGTGTGTGTGTTTGTGTGTATAAAAAAGTAAATATAACTTTTAAATAGTTAACACACTGTCGGATTATTAAATAATTTCATATATACTATCCGAATTATACATTTCTTTGTAATATTTTGTGAAGAAAAACGATGCATTTCAATATTACTCAATGATTTTGTCAATGCGATATCCATCTTCTGGCTTCCTCCTTCTATATTGTGGATGGGAGTCATTCGCCTGTTCAAATTTTAATTTAATTTGAATCAAAAGGAAATAAAAATTCAGTGTGGGGTTTGTGTCCCCCAGGAACCCACTTTGATCAAAATGATCTTGTCGATCTGACCTCCATCTTCTGGCTATCTCCTTCTATATTTTTGGATAGGAGTCATTCACTTGTTTAAATTGAACTTTAATTTAAATCCAAGCGAAAAAAATAATTGGGGGTTGTGTCCTCGGTGACCACCTTTTATCAAAATTGAATATACTTATCCAAGTATCTAGGAGTCATTCCCTTGTTCAAATTTAAATTTAATTTATATCATAGGGAAAAATTCAGTGGGGGTTTGTCCCCCAGCATCGCTACTTTGATCAAAATGAAATCCACTTATTTAGGTGCCTTCAGTCAATTTTTCGATACCTAAGGTTTAAAATGAATTTTTAAAAATGAGAAAAGCATTCTTAAAGATTTTATTTTAGCTTTAATTGAAAGCTAACGGATTAAATTTATTATTTCCAGTAAGTAAAATATTCTGATGTATTTCAGATAGAAATTATATAGATTGGAATGTCAAATATATGCTCTATTTTTTTTTAAATTTCTTAAAAGCGGCCATTTTCTTAAATGTTAAGAAATTTGTAAGCAAAAAAATTTTCGATTTTAAACTTCTTCCTAAAATAAATTTTATATTTTTGACAAGTTATTTGATAAAAATTAGAAAATTTAAAGTGAAATTAATCTCATTTGAAACAAACATTAGTTACTTAGAGCATAAAAAAATTGATTTCTTAACGATATGTCTGAATTTTCTCGTGACTTTATTCACGTTATCGATGTTATTGAGAAGTTACGAGGTGATAACAGCTACTATGGATGACGAAAATTTATATAATTTTACGAAATGTAAGCGAACGAATTTTTGTTTTTTTTTTAACTAGTAATTTGTTAAATATTAACATTTTTCAGCAATTATGTAATATTTATTTTTTATTTAATATTTTTTTTTCAGTCTGGATTTCGTTTCTTAGGTTCTTAATCTTCTTATCTCATTTAATAACTCACTAACTTAAACAAAAAAATTACTTCAATGAAATATGATCCAAACTAAAATAAATCCCTAAAATAAAAATATTTAGTAAAAGTAATTAACAAAAATTAAATCTAACTTAGAAATTTTGAAAGAACTTTTTGCAAACACATTAAAGACGTGAAACAGAACCGGATATTGAAGGGAAATAATTGCAGTGCCTCAGACGACAATCAAATCACGTGATCTTTTTAAGGATTATGTCATGTATAGATTCCCCGTAGATAGAAATTAGGGACGTTTTTTCACTAAAAATTATTTTTAAAATTATTTTTAAAATATTCGGTTACAAACGACTGTTATGAACTTTACAAATTTCGATTCGTATTTACTTTTCACTTAACCATATCACCAAATTGCAATGAAGAATTTTAGTAAACGATTTCTGAAGTATTAATATTATAAATAATTTTTTTAAAAAGTGAAAAAAATTATTGTAAAAATACATTATTCATCGAAAAAGTTTTATTTCTTCAGACAATAATGTCCTTAATATAACTTATTTACAAAAAGTAAGTAAAAGCTTTTCTAATTAAATAATGTCATAGCTTTTTGCATTTTTTTACAATTCAGAGCAGATTTTCTATGATGCCGGTAACTGTTTTACAAAAAAAAAAAAAAAAAAAAAAAAAAGAAAACTGGTCATTTACTTTATCTAAAGAGTCCTGTTTTAACTAATACAAAATCCCACTCTTAAAAATTTAATTTCAGGAAAATATGTAAGTGGGTGGAAACATAAACAATTATTTTTTACCAAGATTTTCTAAAAAAAAAAAATTAAAAAATAATTGCATTAATTTCTGAATATTTCTTGAAAGTCTCATTAAAATCCGACAATTATTTGAATTTTGCAAGAATTTCCAAATCAATGTGTGTTTTCCTCGGGAAAAGCGCAAAATAAAACAAACCTTTTTTTTTCTCTTTTCGGATGCAGTCGTGAAAAAAAACAAGATTTTTAACCAAAATTTTCAACGCGCTAGACAGGAGTAAAAACTTTCAAGAAATAATCAAAAATACTTCCTCGTAATAATGACATAAATATTTTGATGCTAAAACTTATGCGCCTTTTTTCATCATGCTATGCTGCTTTTTTACGCGACCTAGTGGAGGTACCTATACTTATGCAAGTACCCTGGATGATGTAGTTTCAGAATATATATGGTTATGGGGATCTATCTTCAAAACCCTAGGAGGAGTTAGAGGCTACAACTGCATTAGATATACATAAAGATAAACTGAACCCCATCTTCGATGTAAAAAATGCTACACTTATTAAAAAATTAAAATAACTTATTTAGACGGAAGGTTCTTGAAAATTACGCTATTTCCATTTTGCCAAAATGTGATATAGCGCCACGAATTTTTTTTTTTTTTTCAAATATCACCTTTCCTAAAAGATATACTCAATCCTAACCCTGACTATAAAAACCTTAAAAACCTATTATTTAAAATAAAAAATCATTTATCAAAATAAAATAATAATAATAATATTAATACTAAAAAAAAGTAAGTAAATATAAACAATTAGGAAAAACATCAAGAATAACATTAGAACATTTCCGTTTCGTTCGATATTAAATTACATCACTCAGCTTCCTGGAAAATTTACCTTGACTTTTACAGTTAGACTTAATAATATTGCTTAGCGTTCTGAAGATTAGACACGCCAATTCGTGTACTCCGAGAAAAATCGTTCTCATCCTATTCGTATTTCAATAGTAAGGAGGAAGTTCGACAATAGTCAGCTTCTTCCCAAGAAGTTTTGAAATAATGATGATATCATGATCTCTACAATTCATCTTCAAGTCTAACGTTAACCGTCGTCTATCCTACATATCCTCATACACTTCTTTCCTCGCCCCCTTCTGTTCATACGGCAACATCATTTCGCAACCCACTACTCTGAGTGGCTCTTGGGCCTTTTTTAGTTGTAAAATAGTAAAAGAAAAATGGGCCCGGACTGCGCAAGTGTGTGTCAAGATAGATTGGGTGAAAGTCTGATGAGTAGACATGGGATCAGTAAATAGTTGCCCTCTTTTAGGTGGGGGCTGCCCTTGGCTTGGGGGCTTAGTCAGTTTTTTCTTAACCCCACCCGATAAAGCGTGAAAAGTCAGAGGTTGCAAGAAATCAAATCTGGATTGGAGGGCCTTAAGTAGCTTAGGGGTTTTGAGGTCTTGCCAAGAAATACTGCAGAAGATACGAAGCATTTACTCAGTAATTGCTTATGAGAAATTTATATTACATTCAATGACGCCATGATTCAAGATCGCCTACGTCCCTATAGAAAACGGCACAAGAAGAAGAATTCTCCTTGTAGTGTGAGATATATTCAAGGAAATAGATTATCTGAAGCAAACTTAATGTCATTAAGACATCTTTGTTTTGAGAGGCGTTAAATTTTAGAGATCACAGTATGGGCTGGGGTCACCCTATGATATACCAAATTAAACTTTACCATCACAAGGGCTTACGGCCATATAACGTTGATACACCGGTTTCTGTACGGTCGTCGTAGTTAAGAAACGTCGAATCTGCTCAGTACCTAGATTGGTGACCGCTTCAGAATACCAGGTGCTGTAAACTTCGATGTGCAGGTGGTGTAATGGATAATGACTCAGTATTTTTAATCGGAGGGACAATTTCCAATCCCATTTGGGTTCGTTATATTCACTTACGCGCAAATACCCTTGGGAATGTTATAAATCCACCTCTTCCCCCCCCCAGCTATAGGTTAATTAATAAGACTTGATCATCTAATTATTATTATCTCAAAAAAGTTCTTACAATCTGAAAATATTTTCTGGTTTTAAATAAAAGGTTGATAAGCCGTAAAAAACAATCAATTATGAGATACTATTATAACTATTATACTGAGTGTTTATCACATAATATCAAGGCCGCGCAAACGATTCTAAAATTCAATCTAGCTGGATATATTCTGGACAGACATCGTATATATGGTGAGCATAATAAATGAATGTTTTTATGTATTTGTTTAATAAACCCTGCGCATGATTACACCACTTGCATAAACAATTCGTCTTTTAACCCATTTGGCTATGGCCGTTGTCTTTGAAAAGTATCTTATCCTTGAAATCAAAGCCGAGAGAAAATTTAATGGGCTTTTGACTGTGAATATCAAATGTTTGAACGTTTCCCCCCAAGGTGGTTTCACGAAATGATCAAAACGACTTGGCGCCTGTGAGTTAAGAAATTTATTTCTCTCGGAAAAAAAGAAAAAGAAATGAAAAATACAAAGAAGTTAAATAGGGCTAAGTAACGAGGTGATCTTTTCAGCAGAAGATTTGATCGGGTCGGTACTTCATAAAGAAATCCGAAGTTAATTGTTCCAGAGTTTGGCATTTATCCTTGTGAGAAATTCTTGTTTTTATAATCAGCAAGTTCGCCAATTCCCCAACCGTTTATTTTAAGAATTCCCAGGCGTTGCTGAAATTACACTGTAATGTGGAAAACTGGATTCAAAAAATAAATAGTCGTTGCATTTCAGATTATGGTGAGATTCCCCTATCAGTAGTGTCGCTTCAGTACCTGGGCGATTACGGTCATCCACAGCGTCCTTCTTTATTTTAGCAATATTTATAACTTAGTATATCTGTCATACCATCAATTTGCTCAAACCTATCAAGTCACCGCCTGATTCTCTTTCCTTCGATGTGCTCTGTGCATGATAAATTCTCCAACCACTTTTCCTCTTTATGTGATTTCAAATCTGTCACATTTGAATTGTTTCTTAAGAAGGGTACTGAGGATAACATGGAGCGAATCTGTTAGCAACGACGAAGTTTTAGAGGAAAGAGAAAAAAAAAGGAAACTTATGTTTAACATCAGAAAAAGGCAGCTGAAACTTCTGAAACTAATGAGGAAAGGGAGCTGGGAAAATCTGGTACTCACAGGGCAGATTGAAGGCAAGTGGAACGAGTTAAAAACGCATAATATATTTAGCGAGCTTGAGCAAATGGATGGCGGAACAGGTTTTAGGAGAAATAACAGAGAGGCAAAATTTATTAAGAGCTACAAAAGACAGGAAGACGTGAAGAGCCATTATCGCCTACCTCCCGATGAAAAACGGCACAAGAAGAAGAAGAAGAAGAAGAAAAGAACTCTCCTTGTAGTATGGGACATAGATTGTCTGAAGCAATCTTAATGCCATTAAGAAATCTTTGTTTTGAGAGTCGTCCATTTGTGGTGATCACTGTATGGGCTGTGATCAACCTGTGAGATACTAAATTAAACTTTACTTTTACTGTGGCTTACGGCCATATGACGTTTAAACATCGGTTCCTGTACGTTCACCATAGTTAAGCATCGTCGAATCTGGTCAGTACCTAGATTGGTGACAACTTGGGAATACCAGGTTCTGTAAACTTCGATGTGCGGGTGGTGTAATAGATAATGGCTTGGAATTGTTAATCGGAGAGTCGAGTTCCAATTCCGGTTGGGTTCGTTATATTCACCTATGGGCAAATACCCTTGGGAATGTTATGAATCCGCCTCTAGGCTTATTAGTAAGACTTGTATCACAAAATTGTATCAAAACAAAATATGGGACAAGTGGATGACAAGAAGACATATAATCACCCACCAGAGAGGGAACATATAGGGCCTTTACAGCGATAACGTTACAATTTTAAAATTGTTTTCCACTCTTGTGAACATAATAGACTAGAACAGCAGTTCTATGATCACCGAAGATCAGCAACATCCAGCCTGGTCAGACCTGGATTGGTAACCACTTCGGAATACCAACTGCTTGGATATGCGGGTGGGATAATGTATAACGACTATGAATTGGAAGTCGGATAACCGAGTTCCAATCGGGTTTGTTCTATTCACAGACGCTGAAATACCGTGAAATGAAAGTTATCTCGTCAAGATCCACTCGTCAATATCCTTTCGTACTAAAGCGGGTGTCCCCAAGGGCTCCATCCTTGGTCCTACGCTGTTTTTAATTTTCATTAACAACCTTCCTGATGACATCAGCTCTCAACTTGACATCTACGCTGACGACACAACCATTTACTCCTATCTCGGTAGTAAATCTTATCAGTTTGAGAAGGTCAAAATGGCAGCTTATGTCCAAAACCAGCTGAAATCCGTCGTTAACTGAGGCAAAAGATGACTTGTTAATTTTAACGTCTCCAAAACTAAACTTCTCTCCATTGATCATCTGATAGATCCCTTTCTGCATTTTATTAGCATGGCTGATGCTAACCTCCAGGAAAGTGACTCGTTGCACCTTCTCAGCTGACATGAAGTGGAAAGACTATAGTGAATTCAATGATAGGTCATCTGCTAATAAAGTCGGTTTACTCTGTCGTGGGGGACAATTTTTCTCTCCAGAATCTATCTTACAGATTTATATGCTTAGAATATTGTTGCCAAATATGGTTCGGTGCCCCTGCTGTTTACTTTGAGTTCCTTGATAGGATCCAAAGAAGAATCTACAATATTACTGTTGTATAGAAATAAAGTGTCGCTACCGACACTTGTGTTTGAACATAGATCGTCGGTGAGCAAACACAGGCGATCCCATTATTGAATTAAGTAGACCACGTGACCATGGAGGAAACGCATAAATAGGAAGGAGGGTGACGTTTAAACGATCGCTATTTCTAGTCTATCCTCTGTTACTATACGGACCACTATTCTCTACCCTATTCACTATCCTTTTTCTCTATTCAACTCACTAAACGGATTACTATTCGAGCGAGTATTATCGAGCAAGTACTATTAGTGTTAGTGATTATTCGAAGGCGTCTGACACCAGTATTGTTCAACGGCGTTACTATAGTTGTATCTGCGATTACAATGTCTCTACTACAACGGGTATTGCAAAAGTGTCAACCGAGTGTTCGTTGACAGCATAAAAATATATTGCTTGTAATACCAATTCTCGTATCTTAGTTAAGCAAGACCGAGTCTGGTAAGTGCCTAGATGCATGACCGCTTAGAAATATCAGGTGCCTAATCTTAGATATGTAGGTTGTGTTGGATAACGGCTCAGAATTTGAAAGGTGTGGAACTACCTTGTCTCCCCCTGTAATGGGTTAATTAATGTGACCTGTATCATTATATTATTATGTCTAAAAATGCATAAAATCTAAAAATACTTTCTTGATTTAAATAACCTTAAAGGATTAAAAAGCCGTAAACTGAAAAAAATATCAATCATTAAACAGTTCAGGCTATTACTTATATTATTATCATTATTCGGACTATATCCTAATCGTTGATGTCATATTCAAAACGTTTCGACCGTTGTACGCTCAAGCCTTCTTCAGGTGATTGGAATTTCCTCAAGATACAGTGGATAAAGGCGCTTGTTAGATCCAGTGACAAGACCCGAAGAATTGTGAGTTCCATACAAGGCTAAAGTGGTGGTTAACCAAAACTTAGAAAGTAGAGTTAAAGGGAAATAACTGAGACATCCGGAAGAGGTATGGCACCTGGAACTAGAACAATCTACCATGATGGACGGAATAAAGTGTTCAGTTCGAAATTCCAACATCCTGAAGAATGCGTACAACGGCCGAAACGCTGTGAATATGACAATGAAGATGAGGATAAGAGTCCGAATAATGTAAATATTGCAAGTAATCATAATACCTCATCTCAGAGACATAGATAGACATAGAGATAAAGGCCGGAGCGTACAACGACTGAAGCGTTGTGAATATGGCAATGAAGATGAGGATAAGAGTCCGAATAATGTAAATATTGCAAGTAATCATAATACCTCATCTCAGAGATATAGACAGATATAGTTCAGGTTATTTTCTATATTTGATAATAGTCATCGAATTGCATAATAAAATCTTACATCAGCAAGATACAAGTGATTGTACATATTTTTTATCTTCGTCATCATCATTTTTTTCACTGCTTTAATAATCGGGATTACCTTAGGGCAGAAGAAATAGACAACCCACTCTAAGAAAATCTATTGGTAGTGGCTCTCAGGAGTTCCGGCTTTGTCATATACGTCCACACTTTAATGTTGTCTGACCAGCTCTTGCGTTACCGCCCACCTTCAGCAGTGCCTTGACGATAGTGGGTGTGTCTCTATTCACATAAATACAGTAGTAAATACTGTATATTTCTCTTCAGTCGAAGATTCGTCTCCAGCTGTGCTGGTCAAACTCTCTGCCTCCGGACAGTGACGATCACCATTCGAGGCTATATTGAAGGGCAGAGTTTCGTCTCAGAAAACAGCTCAGGAAACAGCTACACGACCCCTTTATATACGGGGTCTACGGGGAATTTTTAGCCGAGCCTACGGGCTCGGATATCCCACAAGAAATTCGGCCTTGCGCCACATCTGACCACGTGGGGCGGTTGGTAGATATCCTGCAATTGAAGATTTGTCTCTAGCTGTGCTGGTCAAACTCTCTGCCTACGGGCAGAGAGGATCCCCAGACAAGACTATATCGAAGGGCAGAGTCTCCTCTCGAGAAACAGCTACTGGACCACGATTTCTACGGTGTCTACGGGGATTTTTTGGCCTAGCCTACGGGTTCCGATACCCAACATTAAATTCGGCCTTGTGCCACATTAGACCGCGTGGGGCGCTTGTCCTGCAGTTGGGGATTTATTGTGTAATTCACATGACACACTTCTAGCAGTTGACTACTTCTGAATCTTATATGTGTTGTTCTTGTTCTAAGTATTATCGTTCATTACCAACCTTCGTTTGATTATTCTATTCATTACCCTTCTCTAGGTTACAACACCATGCCATCTTCCGACGCTTACTAGTGGCGACGAGAGATTCCTGTCGGCGCACAAGACTTTTGACCTTGCTCTATACATAGTCATTTGTTTTGTGCTCCCAGCAGGAGATGTGGAAAAAAATTTCTCAATGTTAATAACAAAAGTAAATACAATAAGTTGAAACCATATTTATTAAATATATCTTTTAATGAACTTTAAATATGATGCTATTTTTGATTACTATAAACATTATATTTTCGTATGTACTCGTGTTTTAGTAGCCATCCATGTTCTTGATATAGTTAAATTGATATCAGCCTGCATTCGAGATCGGAAGAACTTACTAAAGTATAACTTGCTTCCAATTAAGAATTTAAATTCTTTTTTCCATCGAAAAAACCGCACCCTGAGTAAAAGTGAGCACCTACCAATTAGGCCACCATTCTAGTGAATGCAGCTTCAATTACCTACTAAAGGAATGCACATCTCTCGCTGGGTCCATTCGAAGTAGTTTTATTTTCGTACTCAAATAGTTAACAAGGTAATTCGTAAATTAATTTTCTTAACCCGACAATACGTTTTATTACTTACTATATGCATCATTTATAGGTATACAGGTTTGAATTGGTGACATATGTTCGTTCCTGTCGATAGGAAACCTTTCTTTAGTAATGCAATCAATCTTTAGACCGGTGGATATTTCACTGTTGAAATAACTGTGAAACCAATTCAGATATCCGCCTTATGTATTTTCTTCTTCCATGAAGAACGAGAGAAGGAATTCGCGGGCGCAGCTCATACTGAGATGATTTAGGCGTTTGGCGTGTTTATCATAGACGATTCAGGTATTTTAAGCATCATTTCGAGTGGTAAGAATAATTTCAATCTTGACTATGAGCGTAGTAGTAAGGCTGATTCCTGTCTGTTCCCATTCTCTTGAAGTGTTTCAAAGACAATGCTGATTTTAGTAATCATATTGTTAAAATTGTGATCAATGATGGAAGCCTAAATGAGCGAACTTCTAATTAAAGTAACGGTTAGGCTGTGATTTAAGAATTAGTGAAAGACACTCCAGTGGAAGGTTCATATATGACTTCTGGCATTTTGAGCCTAACGGTGAGCCCATAGTTGTGATTAATCTGGGTTCACCGTTAGACGTCGAAATTATAGGCGACAGAGAAGCTAGCAATATCAAGCTGTATTTCGTGGTAGAGTGCGACTTCTATAAACCAGCACCCTGGAGATCAGGCCAATGCTAGACCATACAATATGCTGGATGATAAAAATCTCACCTAATAAGTACATGTAGATATCGACTTGCCAGATCATTGCACATATATATTGCTGCTATCACGAGTAGAATACAGCTTAAAGCAGGAAATAAAACAATTATTAAACGTTTCCAAACAAGGCTTTCATTGTTTTATGCAATACAAAAAGCTAAATTAGCCTAAAATCAAAATAAATTAATATATACTTACTATCTTGAAAGTGTAAATATCCAAATATATATAAAAAATGACAAGACCGTACCACCAAAACACTTTGCTGTTGTCGGCTGCTGTGGAAAGTTATGAACAACGTGTTGAGCTGACCTTGTAGACAACTGACGAACTAATGGTGGTTGATTAAAAAGAAAGTGCCGGTTAATGAGAGTTAATGGATCGATATTAACGGAGTAAGGATATATGAATGTAATATTCAGCAAATAGAAAGTCTCTGTGATTTTTACGACGTCCGCGAGAAGCTGAATCTTGAAATGTCTGGTATCAATTCTGTATTTGACTAGGATGACGACTTCACAATTATAGAAAGTATTTAGCCGCAAGACAAAAAAAAAAAAAAAAAAACACTGAAAGAATTTCGGTGGTGGAAACAGACTCTTTTGACAGATTATCACTGCTAAGGAGTATAATTTTTCTCCGGCATTTTAAAACCTGGTGAAATTGCGGGTCGAATGTCGAGAAATGGTTGGGTACCTCCATAACCTCTCACTGTTAAGAATATTAAAAAAAAACATCGACTAGTTAAATGGAGATAAGAAAAAGGTAAGTATCCTCTAAGAAGTCGCGCGAATTCTCTGAGAAAAGGAAGTGTAGAAGCTGATGAAGCGGGTGGACCAGAAGGAGACGTTATAAGACCGAAAATTGACATTTAAGAGTGATCTTCTTCTTCTTCTTCTTCTTTCTCCGCCTCCTCTTTTCCTTCCTTTTTTCTTCTCCCCCATCTTCTTTTTCCACTTCTTCTTTTGACTTATCTTCCTCTTCTTTCTCCTTCTCCTCCTCCTCCTCTTCTTTTCCTCTTCCTCTTTTCCTCCTTTTTTCTTCTTCCGCTTCTTCCTCCTCTTCTTCTTTTGACTCATCTCCCTCCTCTTCTTTCTCCTTATCTTCCTCTCCCTCCCCCTTCTCTTCTTTTTCCTCCTTTTTTCTTCCTCTTCAACTTCTTTCGACTCATCTTCCCCTCCTCTTCCTCATCCTCCTCTTCCTTTTCCTCCTTTTTTCTTCTTCCTCCCCTTCTACTTCTTTTTACTCATCTTCTTCCTCTTCGTCCTCTTTATTTTCTTATTTCTCCTCATCCTCTTTTTCTTTTCCTCCTCTTCTTATTCCTCCTTTTTTTCTCCTTTCGTTTCTTCTTACTCCTCTTCCTCCTCCCCCTCTTCTTCTTTTTCCTCTACTACTTTTTACTCTTCTTAAATTTTTCCTGTGAGTCCCAAATTCAAGAGAGCTTCCTCATGTGTTCCAGAAATTTCAGATGTCTCTTTCTAATTCTAAAAGTGTATTTTTAGTTATTAATAATATTTTCCGTCCATTGTATTTTCAGTATATTTCTGTAGAAACACGTTTCGTTTCCCTAAACTTTCCTCTTCATCTATGGGGAAATCTTCCAATATTTACCGCCATATAAAAGTATTTATATTCCATAGCAATTCAACAGTACTCCCTTGTCTCTAACAAAATATTTGTATTCTTAAAAATAATAGTCTTTTCTTCCAGCTTTTTTTAAAACTGTCTTATCTAAGAGGTCCTGCAGTTTCTCTACTGTGTCTTCTATAAACAAGGTGTAATCTGCGTATCTGTTTTAATCATTTCACCCTAAACAAGGCAATAAAGCCACTAGAACGGAAGACGTAACAGCGTGTGAGAGAATATGGAGAAAAAGATTATAAATGAGATAAAATAATAAATGAGGAATTAAGAAAAGAGAAGATAACGATTGACATTGCATTTAAATTTTTGAAGATCAAAGTTGAATGGAAAGCAAGAGGTTAGAGGAGATTTCCACAAGTTATAAGTCCGGGGGAAGGAACCATTAATCTAAAGCACTATATATAGCCATTTCAACTGTAAAATGAGACCTTGCTGCCAAACTAGTACTGAGCTTAAATTCATTATGTCTAGATACCACAGTGGAAAGTTCATCAGAACAATTATCAGGAAATGATAACTGAAGCAGAGATGCCAGGTCAGGACCAGTAACATTACAGATTGTTCTTTGGATTTTGTCAAGAACAATTGGGATCACCAACAATAAATTCCGTTAGTATTTCTATGTCTTTCCAGATAACCTCGGTGAAAAGCATACTTTGTGCTTTTCTACATTTTCATGTTTCATTCAATTATTTTATTTTCCGTATACAGGCAGTTTGGTCCCATTACAAATTCTGAACTATTCTGACTTATGTTTATTGCCTTATTTCAACCAATACAAGACTCAAGAGGCAGTGAAGATAGAGAGTTACTGAGTGAAATTGTTGTAAAGAACTTGGAAATTAGAAAGTAACAATTGCATATTATGAGAATATGTAAGATAGATATCGGTTGTACCCGTACTTGACAGTGATATGATTGTAGCTATCAAGGAAGTATCCCTTCAGGAGTTCGTTCTATAAAGTAACAGTACTGGGGAAGAAACTATACGAGTGGAACTTCTTTCTCACTAAAGGAACACAAAATTAATGGGAATGTTTACCCACCGTGGATATGGTATGGACGTTCCGATCTGTGAAGGTTAATCAGTAGAAAACTTTCCATATGAAAAGGACTGGCAAAATATGGCTCAGACAATTGTTGATAACTTGATCAGATCCATGAAAAATCAAATACAACCACTGAAACTAGCAAATGGAGGACCTACTCTATACTAGTTTCAAATACTGTTTATTTATGTTGAGTTAGGATTACGTAATTAAATTTTGAAAATAGATGTAGTTTATTTCTCCTGGTTAAAAACCTTTCTTAGGCCACTGTACAGGAAGATTGGTCCCATTACAATTATTATATGGATTATTCTAACATATGTCTTTTTTCCTTTATTTCAACAAATGAACACAAAGTCAATGGGGATATTTATCCACTAAGGATATGTAATGACTGGTCCGATATATCAAGGTTTGACTTAGTGAGACTAAGGAATGTTAATCAATAGAAAATTTACCATAGTAATATCGATAGTGTTATAAGACGCTAGCAATGCTTTGTCTATGTGAAAGAAGACACAGGGTTGAAAACAAGTCATCACCGACAAGGCCGCGCAACCACCATTGAACTCTGTCATATCCGGGTAGTGACGACTGGACACCACCAGCTCAGAATTAATATCATATTCCATTTCTTTTAATCAGGTTTGCTTTGTTTCACGGTATATCAACCTCAATGGATTATTTAATGTCGACAAGATTTTATTGATGGTAATATTTTTCTTTTCAAAAATGTATTGCTGGTAATTATTTCTTCTTCAAAATTCATTGTTGGTAATATTTTTTTACAAATATGTATTGCTGGTGTTAAAACCTGTTTTTACACTTTCATAAAGTTTTGATCCCAGTTTCGGGGCTAACTATTTGCCCATAGCTGGGACCCTAACAGGTGCTACCACCCCGTGTCAGCAATTAAGAGGTGGTTCCACGCTCTTCAAAACCTTCTGATCAGAGGCCTTGCTGTTGGCTGTAGTTTATCTGTTTATTCAGGACGCGGATGTAGTTTATCTTCTTACCCAGGACGGTATTCCATTTCTGACCGGCACAGATCATTATTCCGACAACATGGAATGATTCTAAGATTTCCATTTGATGTCTTGGGTAGGTAAATAGATGATAGAGGCAAGGAGTTTCTATAAAATTATGACAGTTCATCAGGACTGGGGCAAATTTAGTTTCTGCTCGATGGTTGCGTATTTTAATTATTGAAACAGTTTTTCCTTATTTCACACTGACTACATGTCTCTAGCATGAATTCATTTCCCGTCAAAAAGATTTAAGCTAGAATGGCATCTGAATTTGGGGCTAGAAGGATAATTTAGTTCGTGATGTGTCTCCTCTTAGCATGTGTAGGTCTATTGCTTCTTCGGTAATCTATGACAGTCGGTTGAAAGTATTCGGTAATACTAGAATATTTCAGATGAAAACGCTTAATATTATAGATCTGACGATGAATTTTGAAATAATAAAGACCATGTTTTGTGTCTGCAGTTTCCGCACCTAGAATGTAAGAGAAGAGTTGAATTATATATTCTTATATTCCGTTTAATTCCAATTCGTTCATAATTTAAAATTCTGCTAGAAATTTGGCGCATTCTTTGACGTCGTTAATAGAAATATACCATTCCTGTGACCTGGTTGTAAAATTTTGATATACATGATCGTGACTATCCACCATTTTTTCCTTTCAGACTAGTGAATTATAACCACTTATTTGGGAAATAAAATAGAGAGATTTTCTCTTACCTTTTCAGGCTTTGGGAATTTGATCTCCACGTCAGCTTACACTACAAAGGCTAGAGTAAACAGTCTGCTTTATTATTACTCTACCCAGATGTTTATGGGAGTAGATGCAGGCCTTTCTCAGGAACATTAATTGAACAAACCTGTCCAGGTCTAAATCAAACTCGGCCGATTCTCTTCATATTCCATTGTAAAAACAGCTACGGCACATTCTTACGTCTATACGCTCCTGGAGTACATTGCAAAGAACATTTTTGCAAGGATGAAAATGATAAAAAGTGTGGAATGGTTTCAAGATAAACATGAATTTCCGGAAAGACACAGTAAAAACTTGGTAGCTTGTCAGGTGAATGGACTAAGCAATGCTGAACAATTGAATAAAACATCAGATAGATAGATAGATAGATAGATAGATAGATAGATATGTTTGAACTGCCTTTAATATTAGGTTGGTGCAAAAATAAGGACGTAATAATGTCGTTTTCTGACGTATTTTTAACGTCAAAAAACGACATTATTACATCATTGTTTTTGCACCAACCTAATAGATAGATAGATAGATATATTTGAAGTGCATTTAATAGATAGATAGATAGATAGATAGATGTGAAGAGACTTTAATATATATATATATATATATATATATATATATATATATATATATATATATATATATTTAAAATCTGTGTATTTAGGCGGCAGTCTTTCTTTCCTGCACAAATAATGGAAGCCTTATTAATAAAAACAAAAAAAAACAACACTTAATATTAACTTTGAACATGGACACAATATCTTGACCGTGTTTTGAAAAATGAAAACATTTTATAAAACATACATACAACAATCTATTTCTTATTTAACAGTTAAAATATTTAGTCCTTGAAAATCGCTAAATGTATAGTCGAAAGCGCTCGGATAAAAAGAACATTCTGACAGTTTTTATATAATTTATCATCCGAAAAGAAAAGAAAAATTAGATCGCATGAGAAATTGTATAAAAAACTAAATAAAAGCACCTTGTCTGTAGTATTCAATGAAATGTGCATATATATATATAAATAGATAGGGAGATTGATAAAGCAGACAGATATAAACAAACTGCGATAGATAGATTTGAAGTGCCTGTAATAGATAGATGTATAAATAGATAGATATGAAAAGACTTAGTATGAATTGACTTTAATAGATAGATAGATAGATAGATAGATAGATAGATAGATAGATACACACACACACACACACACACACACACATATATATATATATATATATATATATAGAGAGAGAGAGAGAGACAGATAAGAATATTAGAGGAAAACTAAATCAAGTTAATGATTTATATCTTTTAGTTTGATCCAGTTTACAGCGGCTGTTAAAAAAATATCCCCAATCGGTCCAGCTGTCGTCATCGGGAAAGCAGCTTGCTTTAACTATGAGACCCTAACCATCTGCAAGGTAGTCGGCCATTTCGCAACAACTCGTCCTTTTTAACAAACAGCTTCTTTTTGTTTCTTTCGCTTTATTTATTATTTTTTTTCTATTCTCCTTTTCCACTGGTCAAATACAATGCATTTTCACTTCATTATCATTGGTCCTTCAACTGTATCCTGTTCAACAACTTTAAACTTTTTTTTAATAAGCAATAGTAGACCCATCAATCCGTTTATGGTCACGTATACTCATCGTCTACTTATTCAAGCAAATACTTTATATCCACCATAAAATATATCAGTTTTTATATAGTCATAAAAAATGGCGTATCCTTGTTACATTATAGCCAACAAATGGTTTCGATTACTTTGAAATCAAGCCGATATATATATATATATATATATATATATATATATCAGTTACCGGATTAGCTTTCTGCAGGAAATCAATGCTTACTAAACTTGTCTCTCATATACACCATCCTTCCTCACGAGTTGATAATTGGTCGCTTTAATATTGAGGCCTTGTTCCAAACTAAGCTGAGCTTCATACATATTTTAATTGCCTGTTTTAGGGCGATATTTAGAAAAATGTTCTTGTTAAACTGTCACCATATGTGAGTCTGAACTTCGGCATTGCCTCATATATATATATTTATATATTCCATATATATTTCAAACAGGGTTCGATGGGTACATTGTCGCCATGTTATTCTTTTTTTAATTTCGGAAATTTTTTTTTAAGCGTTTCACCCCAAGCAAGCCGGGAAGCCACTAGGACGCAAGGGGTTACAGAAGATTTGGAGCAAGATCAGATAGGAGTGTTAAAGGAAAGGATGAGGAGAAGGGTAGTGGATAGATCAAGGTAACTGGAGATGTCGATTGACATTACATTTGAATATTTGGAGATTATGGCTCTCAGGAAAACTGGAATAGGGAAGGGAGTTCCACAGGCGAGAGGTGCGAGATATGAATCTATTGGAGTAGAAGAGACGGCTACATTTAACAGTTTCGACAGTGAAAGGGTGAGAGAGGGATGCCTGTCTCGTAGGGCGCTTGAATTCATGAAGTCTGGGAACCAGCGAATGCAGCTCCTCGGAGCAATTACCATGAAAGTATTTGTAAAAAGACAGACAGAGGCGACCGCGTGTCTGTGAGAGAGTGACTGTAGACGAGATGCCAGAACAGGGCCAATTATATTGCATATCCGCCTCTGGAGCTTATCAAAAACCCCGAGGCAAACAGAAGGTGCCCCAGACCATATATGGCAGCAATGCTACATGTAAGGGCGAATTGTTGATTTGTAGATCTGAAGGAGAAAAATTTCCTGGCGCACAACAGGGAGCCAACTTTCCTTGCGGTGGACGAAGCCATATACTTTGTTTTTGATATTGTCGACTTCAGATTATAGTAGGGTCAGTTGGACACCGTCTGAGAGAAAAAGAGCACCATGACATAATTAACTCTGCCAAAAATTTGGAAACGGCATGATATACTGCTTAGCATTCGTGCCGGATGCTCCAATACGAACATTTCAAACTGTTTGAGTATCAATCTGAGGACAGTGCAGAGGATTCGGTAAGAGTTGAATGATATATCCAGTCAATATCATTTGATGTCGACGTTATGCCTCCATTCATCTTCCCACAAGTCCCCAGACTAAATACTGAGGCCTAGATCAAGTGCTTTGAGTAGCTGTTGTAGACAACGTTCATTTAGCTTTTTGGTAAGAAAGACTGAATCATTTCTTTTGAGAAGAAGACCAGTATGCCAAACCATATCAAATGCCTTTGAGATATCAAAAGCAACAACCCAAGCTTCACTATTTTTATGTAAAGCTTGACAGACACTTTCAGCAATAATAATAATAAAACATCAGCAGGTAGCCATATAGATTATCTGAATGAAGACCCTGCCGTGTGAGATGCTTAATCAATTCATACTTAAGTACATTGCCAAAAAAGAGCTAGAAGTCTTATAGGACGATAGTTAGAAGGATCAGATGGTTCACCTGAGTTCTTAAAGACTGGAACTACAAAAGAGGATTTCTACAAATAGGAAAGTAAGAAGCAGCAATTTATTTATTTTTTTTTTTACTGAGAACAGGAGACAGTTCAGGAGCACATTACATAAGGACTATTTGTTGTGGTAAACCCTCTTACAGTATAATGAACTCTTCCTTCTCTCATAAATACAAACTGCGAGAGAGCTGAGCGCTGAGCTGTAGACGCAGTGCTAATCTACATATTACTAACACTATTGTTTTGTATATATCATCAATATACTTTTTCAACTTACCTTCGACTTCCGTGTCTTTCTTTCTGGCCCCTAAACAGGCCACAACAATATTGAAGGGATACAATCAAGTCCCCATTGACGGAGTTATATGCATATCACTCAAGAGAGACTCAGTGCAAAGTCAGAAAACGTTACTCCAGATAATTCAAAAGTAGAATTTTAAGAGAATTTACGAGCAAAACAATGTGCTTTATCAACAGAAAATGTTAACACGTTTAATTGCGTGAAGAGGGAAATATGACGTATTCTTATTTAACACACTATTACAGTAACGCTAGTAAATCGAGAGCCAAACTTGTTAACGTTTAGACAATAAAAAAAACTTAGCCTCTTTCCGGACACGTAATACAATTATTATAAATTGAAACGAGGCATCGGTTGTGAAGGGAACTATCACGCTGGTACAGCAGGAAAAAGTAATTCATGTAAACCAATCTTGTTTGACGCTATACGGTGCCAAATTCCGTCAGCGATCAAAGAATTGGCCTCTTTCGGGATACGTTTGCAATAATAAAGAAACATATACAAATAGGGGTCTGTTGTGATAGGAATTGTCATGCTGGTACAGCGGGAAAAAAAGATTCCTATGGGCTAAAGTGGCTGAACAGGGAGGTGTAAACTATGGAGAAAAGTGTGGTTTCCCCTGATATTTATATAAAAGGTAAAAAAGAATCAATCGCGCCTTTAACACAAGAAGAAAATTCTGTGGAAAAATTCTTAATAGGAATGTTAAGAATATAAATCCAAAAAAGTGCCAAATAATGTCACCAAATGATAGATAGATAGATAGATAGATAGATATGAATATATTGAGACAGAAAGATAGATAGATAGATAGATAGATAGATAGATAGATAGATAGATAAGAATATATTGCTATAGATAGATAGATAGATAGATAGATAAATAGATAGATAGATATGAATATATTGCGACAGATAGATTGATAGATAGATATGAATATATTGAGACAGATAGATAGATAGATAGATAGATAGATAGATTGCTATAAATAGATAGATAGATAAGAATATATTGCGATAGATAGATAGATAGATAGATAGATAGATAGATATGAATATATTGCGATAGATAGATAGATAGATAAGAATATTCTTGCGATAGATAGATAGATAGATAAATAGACAGATAGATACGAATATATTGCGATAGATAGATAGATAGATAGATAGATAAGAATATTCTTGCGATAGATAGATAGATAGATAGATAGATAGATAGAAAGAAAGAAAGAACATGTGCACAATGCATCAAGTTGCTCGGTTAGTCTGGTCGTTGTCTGTCACCTGCAAAATATCTGCTAGCCGACAGAGGCAGGTGGTATTTGTCCAGCTGTTGACAAGGAGTCAACAGCCAAAGAAGGAAAATCTTTCGGTACACAGAAGCAACAAGAACGAAAACAAACATTGGCAATATTAATGTAAAAACACTCGTTGTCCCAGAAGTTGCGATTAGTTTATTTATATCATAGATAGATAGATAGATAGATAGATAGATAGATAGATAGATAGATAGATAGATAGATAACTCAACCAGATAGATATCAATAATAGACATTTTCTGGTAACACGTAATTACTTTTCGGGTACCTATACATATATATATATATATATATATATATATATATATATATATATATATATATATATATATATATATATATATATATCGCGAAACAGGCTTGTAAGTGGATGACTATTTTACGCTTACGTTCGATCGAGTACTCTAGAGAAAGGGTAATTTCAAAACAGTGTATGCTATGCTACTGGTATTAACGCACCGCTCTTCAATTACGAATTGAGCCCTCTTGACTACTTGCGTTCATACACATTACGTACATAATACGTTAAAATTCCCCTTTCTCTGTCGTGCGCCGACTCATGCCAAATCCTTCGATTTTCGAACTTGAAGTAATCGGACGTGTAGTCACACTGATGATCTGTGATATGTGGATGACTATATATATATATATATATATATATATATATATATATATTTGTCTCTATGAATGTATGTATACCAGTTGTAAGAGTAAAATTGTCTAAAACGTGTAACAGCAAAATTGTCCAAATGTTAGATTGAGATTGTTGTTAAAAAAGATTAAAGATATTCTCCGAGGTTTTTATAAAGCTATTGAAAAATATTTTGATCAATAAGTATGTATAATTGCTTCCCAAGCAGACCAGAAGAATCATGATGGAATTCATTATAAACGATATATAAATGATATGTTCATTCCAAATTAAGCTGATGAAGGATTGTAATAAATTTCACATGTTTTTTCACTGCTTTTTGGGCTCTCTTAGCTGAAACTTCTCTCTCAAGTGCCAAACGTCTTATCGATTAAGTTCAATCTTTTCCAGTTGAACTCTTTAGCTCTAAGTTGTAATGATGATCACTTTTCCCGTTGTGATCTTGCAATAGAGTTTTCCTCTCTACTGTTCCCTATTTTAAACTTATTTACCATTCTCTTGATGGTCCTTGAATGGACTTTGAAGATGAAAGCCAGTGTATGAATGTTGGTACCATTACTGAAGGTCTGAATGATCTTTTGCCTCTGACAATGGCTCAGTTGAGAAGACAGTGGGGCTGGAACAAAACGATTTTAGCTTGCTTTTCGAGCTGAATAACAAATGGATTTCAGTGAATCTTAAAAAAAATAGTCTAATCTGAAAACATGGAATAAGAAATTCAATTACTCAATTAGTGGGTTTTAAGATGTTAAACATTTTGGGGGCAATTATGCTGTAACATGATTTGGACAATTTTGCTGTTACACCCTGTGTGTATATATATATATATATATATATATATATATATATGAATAAATATTTCACTCATATATTATTTTTAAATAATTTATATTGTATTCATGTTTTTACAGATATATTTTATTTATATTTGAATACTTAATCAGAGGTTCGCATACGCACACACAAACCTGTATAAGTATTCAAATATAAATAAAATATATCTGTAAAAACATGAATAAAATCTGAATTATTTAAAAACAATATATGAATAAAATATTTATTCAAATATATATATATATATATATATATATATATATATATTAAAGAATATCAGACACTTAAAATCCCATAGGTAATAATTTTTATTTCATTAGAGCTCTAAAAAAGCGGATCTCAATCTTCAAGTCCTCATATACTTTAATTAATAATTTTCCTCAGTCTTTTGACATAAAGCTCTACCTGGATCTATATCCTCCTGAAAATTTCATACGGATTACCATATTGTATCATTGCTATATATATATATATATATATATATATATATATATATATATATATATATACTCGACACTGCCGTCGAATTTGACGTATGAGGGTCAAGCAGATCAGCCTGACACTGACACATGAGATTTGATTATAGTGGTGAAGGTTTTGTGCAGAACTATCCACACTTTCTGAAGACCCGGATGCAGAGAGCTGGTGCACTACGTGCCACAAGGTCTCCAAACTAACATCCTCTAGTTTTGAATTCAGAGTTGTCCTTCTCCTAGAACAGTTGCCATCCAAAGATATAGAATTCAATTTGTCCTACTATTTACCCATAGCTGGGGGGAGAAGAAGAGGTTACATAACTTTCCCAAGGCTATTAGCACGTAAGCGTATAAACGAGTTTGTTGTTGCTTGCAAATCTTTCACGCAACAAAAACAGACTATCATTATTGTTTTGTCCGTGTATTGTGTAATATATTGAAATGTAATTGTTTTCTTTGATAATGGCTTATGTAAGCCGAAAGCTTAAATAGGATTAAAAAAACTGGTATCAATATGGTGATTTCCTTTCATCTTTCCATGATAATTAAGCTTATCAGACAATATGAAAGGAATTTACTTGAAATAAATAGACAAAACTTGTTTATATTATTTCATGAAACATGCAACAATATATATATATATATATATATATATATATATATATATATATATATATATATATTAGCAGTAGAGCCCGGCGTTACCGGGGATGTAACATTAAGAGATAGATCATGTATCGACCATCATAAAGACTGAAAAATAAAATTGACAAAGATTATTGTTTAAGGTTGACGGACACGCATGTCTTAATTAGTTTTATTTTATTTTATATTACGAATTGGTCAAACCCAAACTCAAACAAAAACATTGTTTTCAATCGTTATGAGTCTACTGATTGAATAGAATTTTATTATAAACAATTGTCTTGTAAATGCAATTTTTAAAGCATTCTGAATGTAAAAATAAAGAAGAAAGTGTGCAAGACAATAAGAAACACTACCTGCCAAAAAAAGTGAAGTTTTGTTGAAATTGGTTGAAAAATGTAGGAAATCCGATCCCATATATAAACGAACACACACACACACACACAACCTGGGTTTTATAATAAGTATAACTCGATAACTCCATATTAATATGTATAACTCGATATGAGTTGTCCCCCTTTCATTAATGCCTCTTAATCGTGTTTTCAAATTGATTTCGTGCAAAAACAATTGTGTTTTTCCAATTTGGGGCGCTGTCAGACACAGCGGAAGGTAATTTTACGTAGTCCTGAGAAGTTTTGTTGAAATCGGTTGAAAAATGTAGGAAACCCGATCCAATATATAATTGTACAGACACACACACACAATCTGCGTTTTATAATAAGTAAGATATATATATATATATATATATATATATATATATATATATATATATATATATATATATATATATAATACAAATATAAAATTTGTCACTTAGCTGATTGACGTTATATTCAGCACCCCGAATCCTGAGTTCTTTAGACAAAGCTTTTTGTAATCGATCGATCCACTCATCAGGAGGTATCAGTAATTTACTGCCGATTTTCTCAATTTCGTTATAGGCCTCTGCGCGTGTCTATATGCACATGTTTAGAATTTCATGTTAATTCTTCATCATTTTTTTAGTCTCCTTATATCATCGCACTATACTTTTTCCTTTCTTTTTTCTTTCTTTCGCCTCTGAGTATGATCAGAAAACTATCTTAGAAAATGCAATCATTATCGATGGATGGAGACGAAACTGAAAAGTCATAGAATTATAGCACGTGAATTGATTAATAAAGAAGCTAATAAAATTATATCTAGCTGTCACATTCCGATTAAAAAACAGTAAAAAGAAAAGCATAGCCGTTTTTTTACAATTCTCAGCCATCCTGGGCGCATCTGGGTCCTTATTTGCTTTGGTCTGTACTGGGGTCGCCGAACTACTTTTACGATACCGAAAGGGTGAAGTGATGCTTCCTTTGACCATAGTTGCTGACATCAAAACGCCACCGACATTCGTGCTCAATATATGCATCTGCATCAGTCTTTTGCAATGACCATGCGACCTCTCAAAAGCACACAGTCAACCCCCCTCAAACGGCTGTAATCGAGTAAATTAAAGATCGTGCGCCTCCATTATATGTCACATACTTTCACTTGATACTTACCACTCCGAAATTTATTGCAGTATATGACACTATCTAAAACTCAGGCACCAACATATTTTGAATTATTTTTTTTAAACTTTTTACCCAAGCAAGGTGGGTGTGCCACGAGTGCGCAAGCGGTTACAGAAAGAGGGAGCAAGAATAAAGATGCCTTGTAAGTGATAAATCATTTTCTACCCTACAACACATTTCCCGCAGATTAAATATTGCAAACTTCTCACTATTCTATCGCTATTTCTAGTGCCACTATCACGCAAGGGTTTACAGAGTGTGGGAGCAAGAGTAAAAATGTGTGATATAGGAAAGGATGAAGAGAAGGACGGGGAATAGATCAAGGCCTGGAGATATCGATTGACGTTGCATTTGAACACTTGGAGATTATAGCTATCAGGGAAGCAAGTAAGAGGAAGGGAGTTCCACAGACGGGAAGTGCGAGACATGAAGCTATTGGAGTAGAAGAGATGGCTACATTTAACCGTTTCAACAGTGAAAAGGTGACACCGAGACGCCGACACAGTGGCACGTTTAAATTCATGCATTCGGAACTAGGGAAAATAGCTTGTCGGCGCAGTTACCGTGAAAGTATCTGTAGAAATGAGAGAGGGAAGCGACGACACGTCTTTGAGAGAACGACTGCAAACTAGATGCCAGATCAGGGGCAACCACATTGCATATTCGTCTCTGGATTTCTATGGTAAGTGTTCTGAAGAGCTAACCCCTTGTTTCTACTAGTCTTGACCTTTACGGTTGGGGCCCTCCATGTCACGTACACAATGATGAATTCGTATTGCATTAGTAGGGAGGGAGAACTGCTGCTTTGTTGAACAGAATACCGGTGGGATGTTTCCTATCTCCACCATCTAATCCTCTTTAAGTCCGTGGTGAACCGTCGTCTATATTATATAACCTCAAGAAGTGCATTTTTTTTCTTACAGCAATGTACGAAGCCCGGGGACCACTCGAGTTAGAGGGTTATGTTATGGGTCAGTTTGGATGGATAGGAACGAAAGACTCTAGACTTGAACAGGCTGAGATTGTAGGGGACAGGAAAACATCCTTTTGGGAGTCTGTTCCACAGGCCGGTGTTTCGCGGGAAGAAGCTGTCTGAGTGGAATACGGGTAGTTTGCTAATATGTAAATGGAATGGCGGGTCCTAGCCGTAAGTAGAGAGGGTTGAGTGTGGAAAATAGTTCTTCACTAAATAGGACTTTTGAACTCTTATCATGACTGAAAATTGAGGTCTGGACAGCTCGAAATGTGGCAACAATACTCCATGATTTGGCTTCTATAACATAAGAAGGATAGCATCACGATTCAGATATTGAAGACTTCTTTTGCGATCATATAGCACTATTGAATAATTCGCTACCTTGATTGGCTCTTGGGCATCGTATTGGATAAATATTACTATAAAAATATATAGTGTTCTATCTACACCTGATAGTCGTTGATATGATGGATCAGACAATATGACGTGTCCTAAAAGACACCTTGGCCGTTATCCGTTTTCTTGCTTTAAGTTTTAGAGGGCCTATTGGTTTGTTCAAAATACCAGATAACAATACGCAAAGTTAGTAATATTGAGGATAGAGAAATATGTTTCTAAATATGATCTATTAAGCTTTGATACGTCGAATTCCACCGGATAATTCCGCACACACACACACGCACGCACTATCATTTAATGCTATTATTATTATTTAATCCGCTTCATTTTATACTCTTCGGTGGTCTTAATAAAAAACTAATAAAGCAAAGTGGAAAATCGCACCTCTTCTCGTAGTATTCAAGTGAATGAAGTGAGAAACAGACCCATGTGGGGAAAAAGAACGGTGAAGAGATTTTATTTATTATTTGCCACGGCCAAATGTATTGGTGATTCTCGCATTTTGTTATTTGTGGTCCACTGGATATTAAATTTATTCCAGTTAAAAAATAATACAATTTAATATCAAACATTGACAAAATTTAGAGGTGCATCCGAAAATGTTATTTTTCCAAACATTTAAATAATACAAATGCTATTAGATAATAAGTAAATAATACTCATCAAAGAAAGATCCCAAATGCTATTAGATAATAAGAAAATACTGCTCAGCAAAGAACGACTTCAAATGCTATTAGATAATAAGAAAATTCTACTCCGCAAATAGACTCCAAATGCGATTAGATGATAAGTAAATTATACTCAGCAAAGAAAGACTCAAAATGCTATTAGATAATAAGGAAATACTGCTCAGTAAAGAAAGATTCATAATTCTTTTAGAGAAGAAACAAATACTCCTCAGCACACAATGCAAAGAAAGACTCAAAATTATTATGCGACCAACATTATCTGAAGTATCTTACACGACAGGGGACGGCATCTTGAAATGTATATAAGATATTCAATCTCTGTACAAAATTATAACAATACCTGTAAATATTTGAAAATGCTTGTCCGGTACGGTTTAGCCTTTTCTAACCGTTATGCAAGACGTCACTCTGACGTCACTGTTAACTGATTCAAATACCAGCCCTGTAAAAATTTCAGGATGTAGGCAACAGAATCCAACAACAGCCAATTCTAAATAATCAATGAGACAGCTGAATGTACAAGCAAAAATATGTTTCAGACAATTTATCCAAATTTCAATACTGCTGGGTAAATCTTATTTCAAAAGTTATAAAATGGAATAAAATATTGAACAGGTACACCTTGACAATTGAATACACACACACACAAGGTATTTCGAATATTCAGACCGGTAGATGAAAATAAATAAATATACTGTTTAATAAGTAAACCGGTGTCTACTCATATACGAATATCCACTAAAATTAACCTTTAAAATAATAAAAATTTGTCAGATTGATGAATAATAATTTACAAACACACACACACACACACACACACACATATATATATATATATATATATATATATATATATATATAATGTGTATATTTATAAATATATACACTGCGTGCCAAATTATTATCGAGATAACTTTTTTTTAATATTTCAAAAACCGTCCAATCAATTCACACAAACTTTTCACCCAATGTTGGCAACACTGATCTGCGCAATCACTGAAATTTTTGTACTGATCTACGCAATGTAAACAAGCTGGCGCCGTATTTGTTATCAGCACGGTGATTTGATAGTGCCAAATTGTTAAAAAAAGTGTAAGAATTTAGTGAAAAGATGGGTCGTAAGCAGTTTAAGTGATGCTGAAAAGAAAACTATCACCTCAGAACTCTCAAAAGATAAATCTACCCGAGAAATTTCTAAAATGATAGGGAGGTGTTCACCGCCGACCCTACACAAGTACGCAAAAGGGCAGATAAAGGCAAGTCACGACTTAAACGAGAGGCCACGAAGGACCCTGGTCTTACCAGTCAAGAGCTTTTCAGTCTCATTGGGGGTCTTACAGTGTCTAAAAGTACTCGGTATCGGTATCTGAGGGAAATAGCAACAACAGCTAAACCTATATCGAAACTTCCGTTGACGAGAAATCACATTCAAAATCGATTGAAATGGGCCGAGGACAATATGAAGATTCAATTCTCTAAAGTTTTGTCCACAGACGAAACTCGAGCAACACTTCATGGGCCAGATAAATGGAGCAAAGGCTGGGTAATGAACGGACAGAATCGCCATCATCGTTTGAGACGCCAACAAGGCAGTGGACGCATCTGGGGTGGTATTATTGGAAAAACATTAGTGGGCCCATGGAGAGTACCAGATGGCGTCAAAATGACTGCTAATGCATACATAGCGTTTATGAAGGAGCATCTTGAACCGTGGATGAAAAGGCAAAGACTTGCCTTCAGAAGGGCCATTGTTTTTATACAAGATAATGCTCCCTCACATAGTGCTCTAAGGCTACTGAAAAATGAAGTGGCCAGCAAATTTTCCGGATTTGAAACCAAGCAAAAACCTTTGGAGCATCCTGAAGCGAAGACTGTACGCCAACGGACGACAATTCAGGAGCAACGCAGAGTTGTGGGAAGCAATTCTTGACATATCTCGCGGCATTACAGCAGATGACATCCTGCAATTAACAAATTCTATGGATCGTCAACTTCTTCAAGTAATTTCAAAACAGGGATAGCACATGCCCTATTAATTTGTTTAAAACTGTGCCTTTGTTTGTATCTGTTATTATTTGGTTGGTTATCTTATTTATTAACTTCTTTTGATCATAAACATTCATGTGCAACATTAATAAACGTTTTGTTTGCTCAATTCTGGGAATTTTACTAAACCCTTCTAATAATTTGGCACTCTCAAATCACCGTGCTGATAACAAATATGGCGCCAGTTTGTTTACCTTGCGCAGATCAGTACGAGAAATTCAGTGATTGCGCAGGTCAGTAACGTTGTGTGAAAATTTTGTATGAATTGATTGGACGCTTTTTGAAATATTAGAAAAGAAGTTATCTCGATAATAATTTGACACGCAGTGTATATAATATTAGGTTGGTGCAAAAATAATGACGTCTTTTTACGTATTTTTTAACGTCAAAAACGTCATTATTTTTGCACCAACCTAATACGTATATATATATATATATATATATATATATATATATATATATATATATATATATATATATATATGCGCGTTACTTTATATATATATATATATATATATATATATATATATATAGATAGATAGATAGATAGATAGATAGATATAGACATATAAAACCACAAATTTAACAACAGATATAAAATTAATATATAACCCCATAAATCAATCCCTACCCACATTTCTCACCCACCCAAGGCAGACATGCTTGTTAAGTTGTTGAGTCCTCACACTTATAAACACGCGCTCATATCAATATATAGACTTACACACATCATAGACACTCCCTAAAAATTAAAAGATAACATAAAGTTAACACCCACATCAACAACGAATAAAACTGTGAAATTGACCAAAAAGGGAATACTGCCACACATAAATTTCTCCCTGCCTCTTTTTTTAAAAACAACTTGAAAGAAGCCATTTGACCAACACAAGAACTGAACAAAATTAAGGATAGAAAACAAAGAAAAACTACGAATAAGGTTCATTTTCTTCATAAACAGTCATTCAAACCTGTAGTTCACTGCTACTAGCAAACAAAATTTTTTTTCTTCCAATTTTGTTTTTCTCCTGATGATGGCCATACTGGCCGAAACTAGTCGAGGAGCCTAACTGAAATAATAAAAATATTAATATAAAACCCAGCGTGAAAATTTTTATTTTTTAATATTTTTGATTGTTCAAAACATATATATATATATATATATATATTAAAGACATTTTTATGTTTAACGTTCTTTTTATAGATACAAGTATTTAAGTAAATGCTCTGTTTAATACTGTTTATTATAAACAGAGCATTTACTTAAATACTTGTATCTATAAACAGAACGTTATATATATATATATATATATATATATATATATATATATATATCTTAAAGACATTTTTATGTTTAACGTTCTTTTTATAGATACAAGAATTTAAGTAAATGCTCTGTTTATAATAAACAGTATTAAACAGAGCATTTACTTAAATACTTGTATCTATAAAAAGAACGTTATATATATATATATATATATATATATATATATATGAAGAAATATAGTCTTAAGGTGTGCTATATTTATGGAATAAAGTGCTCAATATCAGAGATGGAGCGTGTGTAAATATAAAAGTGAACATAGAAGTCAACACTTAGAGGCGACAGTCTGTTTCATGCTATATGCAATCGTCAGGCCTGACGATTGTATATAGCATGAAACAGACTGTCGCCTCTAAGTGTTGACTTCTATGTTCACTTTTATATTTATATATATATATATAAATATATGGATATAGATCCGACAGTATGAAGAAAAATATACGGAAAAAACAAACAAAAATCCTAATATGCAATTATGCTGTTTTAATGTTAATATAATGTCAATGTCGGACGTTTCGGTCTAATAGACCATCTTCAGGAGATATTCATGAAACATAATTAACAATATAAGTTTTAGACCAAAATAAAATTCTTTTCGTTTTTCATTCAAAATACTCAAATTTTAGGATTACGTTTTTACAACATCGCCCACGTGACGACGACGTGATCATATTTAAACGGAACGCTGATCTTATAAAAGATTTCAGTTATCTGTTTGGACTGGTCTTGCTCTTATGTCCATCGTCTTTTTCATGTTGAATTGAATATGGTCTAATGTTAAATATAGTCGGAGAGCCGAGTTCGAAATCCAGTCGAATCCGTTACATTCACTTACGTGTTAATACCCTTGGGAAAGGCATGAACCCTCTTCTTGTACCCCTCCCCAGTTATGGGTAAATAGCAGGACAGAGAAGGTTCTGTAGCCTTAGACGGCAACTGGTCTAAGTGAAAGACAACTTTGAATTCAAAACCAGCGGAGGGTCGTTTGAAGACCTTTGTTGCAAACTGTGAACATATAGGTTTGGACCATTTGCATCCCTGACAATGATCTTGAGAGAAGATCGAAAGTACTTGGGAAATGAAAATAAAAGAAAATTAAACAGCTATAGCACATTGCTCTCATCCTTTAAGATCAATACACGGAAGGTTAGACATCCGATTTTTTTAAGTCGGGATTGAAATCCGTCCGATTTGGCATCAATCAGAGGTTCTACCACCAAGTTATCGTCGATCGGCAGGGCGAAAGACGTCACTAGCGAGGAGACCTCGATCCGAGTAGAAGAGCACTGCATTAGCAGCAGCAGCCACTGTTTATAAAATCCCCCTTTTCTTCACTGAGACCTTAATCGAATTATTTAAAGAGCGCGCACACATACACACACACACACATAGAAACATACACATATACACACACAGACACACACACAGACACACACACACACACACACACACACACACACATATATATATATATATATATATATATATATATATATATATATATATATATATATATATATATATATATAACCAAGTAAAGGATTGATGTATATGGAATAAATTCCAATAATCAACAAATAATATTCTTATTCTTGATAAGACACTAGAAGTTTTGAAACAAAATGGCTATTATTGTATTGATTTTATAAGATATTTATGTTATAATTTTCAAATATATATCACGGAGAATTTCAGTAGGATATTTTTCACCATTTCTAATATACAATCGTGCAAAGCTTAATCTAACAAATGGACAGTTTTTCTATTGCACCCTATACACAAACACACCCACAGAGACACACAGAGAGACACAGAGAGACACACACACACAAACACACACACACAGACACAGAGAGAGAGAGACACACACACACACACAGACACCCCCCCACACACACACATATATATATATATATATATATATATATGCATGCATGCATGTATGTATGTATAGGGTGTAACAGCATAATTATATATATATATATATATATATATAATAAACTGATCCACAGAAAGCTCGATGTATTTATTATAACAGAGCTTATGTATTTTTTACAGCAAAAAACATAAATTACCTCAACCTAGAGGATAGTCTATTTCAACCCGTTCTGTTCCCGGCTGTCATCAGTCTTTAAGTGTCCATCACAGACACTTACGGGCTGATGATAGCCGCGTGCAGAAAGCCTTGAAATAGACTATTCTCTAGGTTGAGGTAATTTATATTTTTTTATGTAATGTATATATATATATATATATATATATATATATATATATATATATATATATATATATGGAGATAGATAGATAGATAGATAGATAGATAGATATTGCTAATGAGACTGTCTAGTTTCAAATGTCAAAATACTTTTTTTTATGTATCAGTTTCATAATGAAAAGCGTTAAAAAGCATGTGTTTGCGTTGTCCAGTTCTCTGACTGATTTTACTCTTGCAGTCAAGTCATTCGTCTGTCGTCCTGCTTGTGTATAAGCTGAGATGCGTGTCTGTCGCATTCAATTAACATCATTTCTGTCTGACACATGTGTGTCAGTTTATTTATGGCTTTGCATATAAAAGGCCGGTTTCTTAATTATGTATCTAGCGACGTTTGTATAAATAAACCCTTTTCTGGCATGGCTTGTATGTTCGTCTTACCTGTGTGTCTGTGTGAATGGCTCGTTCGAGGGGAAAAGAAAGTGGAAAGTTTAATGGGGGAAGAGAAAGAGGAAAAAAAGATGAGTCAAAGAGGAAAATATGAAAGAAAAGAATAAAGAGATGAAGGAAAAGAAAAAGGAAAGAAGAGAAAGGAAAATAACGATCAGAAAAGTTTAAATATTTGATGAGAAATAATATTATAAACATAAGAAAGAAAGAAATAATTTAGGTGAAACAAATTAAAAAGAATGAAAAGGAAGAAAGAAAGAAACACAAAGGCGTAAATAAAAAGAAGAAAGAAAAAGTTCTGAAATGAAAAAGGGGTAGTAAAAAATTAGAATGAGTAAAAGAATAGATGAAGAAAGAAAGAAAGTAGAAAGAGAGAAAGAGAGAAAGTAGAAAGAGAGAAAGAGAGAAAGAAAGAAAGTAGAAAGAAAGAAAGAAAGAAAGAAAGAAAGAAAGAAAGAAAGAAAGAAAGAAAAGAAGAAAAAATAGGAAAAGAAGAAAGAATGAATGAATTAGGGGAAACTAATTACAAAAAGTGAAAAGAAAGCCAGAAAAGGAGGAAATGAAAAAGAAGAAAATATGAAAGAAAGAAAGAAAGAAAAGAGAAAAATTCAAAGAAAGAAAGAAAAAACAAAAGGATAGGTGAAAAAAGAAAGAAAGAAAGAAAGAAAGAAAGAATTTAGGTGAAACTAATTAAAAAGAGTGAAAAGAAAGAAAGTATGTAGGTGAAAGAACGGAAGAAAGAAAGAAAGAAAGAACAAAAGAATAGGTGAAAAAAGAAAGGAAGAAAGAAAGAAAATAACAACCAGAAAAATTGTTGAAGAAAAAAATGATAGAACCAGAAGAAAGGGAAAAAAAAATGATTGATTTATTTTTTTATGGCTTTTTATGGCCTTCGATGTTATTTAACGCTGATAAATATTTTTGTTTATAAGAACAACACTTTTTTATTCCGAGTGAATATTGTCATAACAATTCAAGGATAAAGTTCATTGTTCCTGATATGAGTTCGAGTTCTAGTCGAGTTCGTTAATTTCATTTACACTTGGGAACGCTCTTCTCTCCCCAGATAAGAGTTAAATAGTATAACTTGTATTTGTAAAAATAATTGTTATTCTAAAAAAATGTGTTGCCGCAATATTCATTCGAAAAAAAATATTCATACAAATAAAATATGTTTTGACTTTAAGTAACCCACAAATGTTTGATAAGCCGTAAAAAAGAAAATCAATCCGATACATTAACAACGTTTCATGTTCCTTCCTCATAAACGCTAGTATATTATTTCCAAACATTGGGCGACTACAAAATGACAGCAACAATTTATTAACCAATGGCCATATCTATCTTGTACATCAGCGATATGTTTTTGGTTTGTTAGCTCAAATGACAAATGGTTTTAGATATTTTATTAGTTATCACAGCCGAATTGCATCAATTGTTCGATGATTTTGTATTTGATTATAAAGTTGGGAAATTATCAATATATATTGCGTGTTCAAAATACTAGTAGGCAATAATAAGGTATATGATAATGTTTAGAGTAATCAAGATGCTATTGAAAACAAGAGATATTTTATGTCGATTGGATTTTAATTATCGTCTTTTTCCAAATTAGACATAATCCTTCTCAAACAAGGAGCAAATTCCATCAAGAATTATTCAAAGTTCATTTTGAAAAAAAAAATGTAAAAGTAATATGTAACATTTCTTCCGAAATGAACTTGAGAATCCTTGACGGAATTAACTCCAATATTTGAGGTAGATTTTTCGTAATTTAGAAAAGTCAATAATTAAAATTAATCGACATGAAATATCTGTTGTTTACAATAATATTTGCCTTAAAAAAAAATCTGTTCCGTAAACATGCGGAATATTTGAGGTGGCATAATCGAATAAGTCAATATAATCGGGAAACTTCATTGTTATTCTCAAAGTATTGTTACTGCAATATTCACTCGCACAAAGATGAATTATTTTTGCTTTCTAAAATATGATCCGGCTTTAAATAACCCCAAAAGAGTTGATAATTGTAAAAAATAAATCAATCAACCAATCTTATATATTCCAGGAAGTTTAACTGTCTCTTTTTGAATGTTTCTCTTTTGCTTCCTTTTTCCTTAAATCTTTCTCATTACTCATATGTTCAGTCTATGTTATTCCGAACATCCTTACAAGAAGAAGCACTAATAAAGTTACTAATAAAGAAATTAAGAAAGCTATTTGAAAAAAAACAAACAAATAAATAATAAGAAAGTATCGCTTGACATTGAGGTTAAAATTTGCAAATAATCTTCATTGTGTTCAAATTCAATAACAAGTTTCTTTATTGCCTAAAAGAAGTCAAGAATCAGAAATGCATCCTCCAGAAGTTGAGTTTATTTCGTAAACAGAAAGGTAATCCTAAAGACCTTCATATAATACAGAGATATTTCAAGTGGATTCATCATTGTGAAAGGATTAATGAACTAGATTCTCCGAGTTTTATGAAAGGAACCCAATACAGAAGCATTTCGAAACTCAAGATTATTACTATGCGGAAATTAGAGCCCACAGTTTATCTTTTCCTAGACTATGGCCAGCGTAGTTACAAGCACAGATATGTCGAGATAGGCACTGACCATTTAACCATTCTATACCACATCCCAAACGAATCTACTATTAGGTTGGTGCAAAAATAATGACGTAATAATGTCGTTTTTGACGTATTTTTAAACGTCAAAAAACGACATTATTACGTCATTATTTTTGCACCAACCTAATAATAGAAGACGACAATCCTGTTACTCTCGAGGTCAATGTACTGATGATGATAGGGGCTATAAGAATGGTTTTGAATATAAAATGAAGATCCACTGTTCCAATAAATAGGACTCTATATAAACCTTAGAAAAAAAGAAATTATGATCTAGAATTGGAATGAAAGCAGTGATGGCACATAGCCCGAATCCATCATAAAAAATCAGGATATGGAATGTAAATAATAAACACTTCAGGTACTTCTGCGTATGGATCAGCTATAGCATATTAACTATTGGAGAAATGTAAATCGCATATAGAATATGCTGTGTCAGAGGTAGTTTCACACAATACCGCAAATTGCTACAAAACCAAAAGATCAAACTGAAAACTCGAGTCATATACTTAAATAACCTCGTCAGATAAAGACTTTCATATGAATATCATACATAGTGCCAAACCCGTTCAGAATTAACTAAACTGTTAGTTGTATGCAACAGGTCCCTAAGATCAATGGGGAAAAAATATTTTGGTGAAAAGATCTATTTTTAGTAACACTCTTCAGTTTTCCTCCACAGGCCAAAATATGGATGATGGTCGGCGTCATGTCTATACAGATGACATAAGTATTCATTGTTAGATTAAGAATGATCTTGAAAAAAAGTCAATGTCATTTACCAAGTGTTCCATGAAATAGGATTCAAGATAAACATTTCCAAAACTGAAACTTTGATCTGGAATTGGGATGAAAGCAATGAAGGCACCCACCCTGAATCCATCATAAAAATTTAGGATGTGGAATTAGTAAATACTAAGCACTTCCGGCGTCTGGATTAGTTTTAACAAACTTACTATATGATAAGAGGCAACTGAAGATAGAATCCACTGCGCCAGAGTTAGTTTCGTCCAAGACATCAACCTGACAACTCGAGTTATGTTCTTAAACTGGTTCGTCATATCGAAAATTAAATATTGATATCTTGAATGGCTCTAAATCTGTTCAGTAATAATTCTTTCTAAGATCAATCGTCAAAAATGACTTTGAGCGAGTGACATTTGAGGGTCTTGACAAAAACCTCCTTCTTTGAGGATTGTAGATTGGCGTTACACAATCGCAATCAAAGAACTGTACTAAATATGACAAACCGCGTTACTTGAGAATCGCCAACAGCAGCAACAACTAAAATGGTAAGCACATATAACTCGAAGAGAAAATATGGAAATAACCAAGATGTTGACATATAACACCACTTCAAATAAAAGGTTTACGAAGGAAAGCCCAATCAATACTGAAAAGAGCGATAACAGCTACTGGATCTGAGAAACATTTTTTTTTTTTTGAAAATTTATTCTAAAAGAAAGATTTTCTAAATTTCAACCGATAACATGACTGTACTGTTTGCTCGGTCAATGAATGTCAAATGTTTCCTTGTAAGGAAACAGTCAATATTAGCATTTCCATTCTGTAGAATCATATCTCTGTCGCCGGCAGTCTGCTCTTGATGTGTAAAAAAAATTGTCCTGTATTCACTGCCATATATTAGGATTGATATTACATGCCAGCCCAGCACTATTTTCTTTGATTGTAACATAAGTTTTCCTCGTTATTACTTTACTTAGCTTCTGGGAGGCATCTTTCTACTTTCCAATCCGGGTTTCGGTGTCATATTTTCCGTCTTCTATTAAAACACTTCCCATATATATAAAATGCTTTCATCACTAATTTATAATTTGATTTGGTCTGATTTCTTTAACGGCGTATCAACTCCATATAGTTCATTGAATACCGAAATTTAATTTTCTTGAGAGTTTTGAAGTAATTTGGTAATGTTACTATAAATATAAGCTGTTGCTATTTTTTAATATAAAAATGTATTGCTTGTATTTTTATTACATTTCATAGTGTTTTGATTTTGTTTGTGGGTTCACTATTTGACTTTAGCTGGAGTCCCTAACAGGTGCTACTACCTCGAGTCAGGGTGAACCTGGAAGCAGCAGGAATTAAGAAGTGGTTTGACGCTCCTCAAAACCTCCCAATCAGTTGTTTCCTGATGAAGTTCATCGTCATAGCCAGGACTCGCTAATTTATAGCTCGTGTCTTTGGGTTATTCGTCTGGTTGTTCCATTGATATCGCATTTAAAAATTTTGAAAATCAATGTTGACTTGGAAAGAAGAACCCGGAAAAGCAATGCACAGCCTGGAAGTGAGCCATAAAGAATCTGTTAGTATAGAACTTACGGTTACATCTAGACTTTTCAGCCGTAAAATGATGATACCGTCCCGCGAATCTAGTACTGCACTTAAATTCACAAAGTCAAGGTACCATAAAGGAAAGTGATATTTATTTTTGAAGATGCAAAAAATGTGACAAAAGGTCAAAAGAGATGGGTGAGAAAAAGTTATCTTCATCAGTCTTATATTTAAATTTAATTAGCCACAATCATTGATCGAAACAAACCATAATCTTTCTGATATGAATAATCAATAGTGGTCGCATTATTTACATTATTCGGACTATTGTTCTCATCTTTGTCGACATATTTATTACAACGTTTCGGCCGTTGTATGCTCCGACCTTCTTCAGGTGGTTGGAATGTCGAACTGAACCCATTATTTTGTTCACTGGGGTAGACTGTTCTGGTTCCGCGTGCCATGTTTAATGGATGTCAGTTATCTCGTGGTAATTTTCCTCTGAAAGTTCTCCACTGCCTTAACCGAGTATTGAACTCACACTCTTAGGTTCCTGTCCGCCTTTATCCACTGTGCCATGTGTCTTAAGGAAATCTGTGCATGAATCTCTGGGTATTATAAACCTAATGTCTCAACAACCACTTTTACCTGTGCTCATATTGCAACTTTTGTTGTTATTATTGCTTTTCTATGGCATTTCTTATTACTGGTTCCCATATTGTATTCATTTCTATGCTTGGTCGGCTCAGAAGATTTTTGTGGCCTAGCATATGTGCTGATTCCTTAAGTTCCCGAATTTTCCAATAAATATGGCGACAAAGATGAGGCCAATGGAAATAATGTACATAATACCTCACCTCAGAAATGTAGACAGATACTAAATAGTATCTTCTCTTGTTTTGTTACTCTCCACTTTGTGAGAGCTATTTCTGTTTACTGGGACTATAAAAAGACAGTATACGCGAACCTTGTAATCTCAGTTGAATAGAGCTTTCTTAAAGCCAACACCTTCGTAAGTTTGGCATTACAATATTTTTTCTTTGGACTCTGAGCTTTGGGTATTGGTTTGTTCAGCTACAAGCCGAAATACCTAAGGTTTTTCCAATATATATATATATATATATATATATATATATATATATATATATATTATGAATAACAAAGAGTGGTCTCCCCTTGTTTTGTTATTCTCCTCTTTCAGAGAGCTATTTCTGTTTACTGGGACTATAAAAGGACACTATACGCGAACCTTGTATACTCAGTTGAATAAAGCTTTCTCAAAGCTTACATCGGCGTACTTTTGTCATTACAATTCCTTATACAGAAACAACACATTCTTACTGCAGTCACCATATTACCTGTAATCTCTATGGAATCATAATTAATCCGAATATACTATTTGTCCGTATTGAATAACTTTTAAAAAGGTAAACCCAATATGTAAAAAGGCAAGTTCATCAGAAAAATTACCACGAAATTATTTATAGAAAAGGAATTTACATTACAGTGCTATTAAGACAGAGTTGTTTTTTCTCCTAGACTGGTTGACAAACAAGGCTGGAGAGCACCGTCAACGCTACACTTAACACATAGCGAGTATGATGAGATAGATTTATACCTAATCCAAAGACAATACTGCACAACTAAACGCAATAGGCTAGGGCAGCTTTTGATCGGCTTAATGGTTGCAGTTTGGGGCGCCGAAAACCAGTACCCTAGTCGCAAATTTCTATATTCTTTGTAAAGAATCGTCAGAAAGAGGGAGAAATTAAGCACTCTTTGCTCACAAATCTGACAATCGAAAAGAAATTTATTTGGATTAGGTTTTGCCTCTTGTGTAATGGTCAAAATATATAGAACCGTGTATTTTTCGGTTTCCTCCTCTTCTTTTTCACTATTCGGACTATGGTCTTCATCTTTGTCGCCATGTTTATCACAACTTTTCGGCCGTTGTACGCTCTGACCTTCTTCAGGTGGTTGGAATGTCAAACTGAAACATTATTTCGATCATTGGGTTAGACTGTTCTAGTTCCACGTCTAATGGATGTAAGTTATCTCCTGTTAATTCCCTTCTTCAAGTTCTCCACCGTCTTAACCAGGTATTGAACTCACTCTCTTTAGGTCCTGACACTGGATCTAACTAACGCTTTTATCCACTGTGCCATGTATCCTTGAGGACGTCTGTGTACGAATTTCTGGGTATTGTAAACTTAATGACTTCAGTCACTATTTTTTCCAGTGCTCATATTGCAATTTCTTTTGCTGTTATCATCTCAGAAATATAGAGATACTCTTCTTCTTCATCTTTAAATCATCTTCTCCTTCTTCAGCTTCTCTCATTTTACTCTTCTTCATTTTTGCTCTCCTTTTCTACTTTCTTTTCAGTTTAATTCGTTGTTTTCCTTCTTCTTCTTCTTCTTCTTCTTTTGTCGTTCCCGCCTCTATTTTTTTTACCTCTTCTCTTTTTGCTTCTCTCATCTTTCCTATTCTGCTCCTTCTTCTCCGACTTTTTCTATTTTCTTTTCTTTGTTATTCTTTTTCCTCTTTCTTCTTGTTTTTTTTTTCTTTCCTGTCTCTTCTATTAGGTTGGTGCAAAAATAATGACGTAATAATGTCGTTTTTTGACGTATTTTTAACGTCAAAAAACGACATTATTACGTCATTATTTTTGCACCAACCTAATATTTGTTCATTTGCTTTTTGTTATCTCCACCTCTTTTTCTCATCTCCCCCTTTCTCTCTCCTTTTCATTTTCGTCTAATCTCTCTTCTTTTTAACCCTTCCATTTTTAGCTTCTCCTACCACCTTATTTCGCTGTCATCCTTTTCTCTTTCTATTTTCTATAATTTTCCTTTTCCTCCTCCTCTCTCTTTTTTTCTATATATACTCCTTTGGTTTTATTTTTTATGTCCATCTTCTTATTTAAATTTATATTTTTGCTAACTTCATTGTAATGACTTCGTCTTCATCTTTTCCTAAACTGTGCCGCGTTTTCTTTTGTTCATCTTCTTTTTTTAATTATTTATTTGAAAAAGAAAACATTACATACGTTTAACTTACACGCACACATTCACGTCTATATATTTATCCATATTCTTTGTTTATCAAATATATATATGTGCTGCCGTAAGATAGCACAAAGTGCCGTCCATCCGCCTTAGGGGCCCCACTCCGGGTTTGAATTCAGAGTTGTCCTTCTCCTAGACCAGTTGCCATCCAAGGCTATAGAAACCAGTCTGTCCTGGTATTTACCCATAGCTGGAGGAAGAGGATTCACACCTTTCCTAATAGCACGTAACTTAACATAATGGACTCGACTGGAATTCGAACTCGGCTCTCCGATTCCTCAATATATATATATATATATATATATATGGTATAAATAAAATGACAATTGGAAAAAAGATCTTAGATTTTGTCGACGCGTTTTGTCTTCCGACTTTTTCAAGGCAAAAATGAAATCGAAATGTTCTTGTTGTTATAGTTATATTAAAAAATCCAAATTTAAAAAGATAGACGCTTCTGTCTAAGCCTTTTTTTCTGGTTACTATTACTTTTTTCTCTTACTATAAAGGTAATTTACATTAACCAGAAAAAAAGGCTTAGACAGAAGCGTCTATCTTTTTAAATTTGGATTTTTTAATGTAACTATAACAACAAGAACATTTCGATTTCATTTTTGCCTGGAAAAAGTCGGAAGACGAAACGCGTCGACAAAATCTAAGATCTTTTTTCCAATTGTCATTTTATTTATACCAATCTGTCTTGTCCACAGAATTGATCTGGGAATTTAACTATATTATTGACATGGAAAAAAAAAAATCTCTTACTATAAAGGTAATTTATATTAACCAGAAAAAAAGGCTTAGACAGAAGCGTCTATCTTGGAAGACGAAACGCGTCGGCAAAATCTAAGATCTTTTTTCCAATTGTCATTTTATTTATACATATCTGTCTTGTCCACAGAATTGATCTGGGAATGTATATATATATATATATATATATATATATATATATATATATATATATATATATATCACTTCAGATAGAGGATTATTGTGTGGTACTGTATAGGCGTAAAAAAGTGTGAAAAATGAGATTTTTGTGGCGATGTAGAAAAGATAACGGCTAACTGTAGAAGTGAAATGGGGATCAAAATTGTTGTGATTGGGAGAAACTTAAGCGAATGGTCAGGTTTTAGAAGGAATCGGGAACTACATCCTAAACTGGAAACAAGTTATAAACATCTGCACCTGTTCAAAATAACAGGATGGAGTGTGAACCGGACTATAGGTGAACCTATCTACTACTATGGGGCGGGGCGAAGAACATATACTAATTCTATATATGTAGCAGATTAATAGCAGATAACTGAATGAAAACCAATGAGTTTGCGCGGAAAAGGGTTGAAAGTTTTGCGGGTCACCAGTAACCTCTTCTCGCTACGCTACGGAAAAAATGGCGTGGTTTGGACACGTTACAAGGCAAGACAGCCTGTGAAAGAGAATCATGCAATGAATCGTCGAAGGTGGATGTAGAAGAGGACGCCAACACAAAAACTGGTTGGGCAATGTCAAACAATGGACTCTAATAGAATTGCTGATGGCTGCCGTTGATAGACCGTTGAAGAGGAGATTCAGTCTGGCTTCTGCATTCGGATCCCCAGCCCTAGGATTTCAAATGTCAAGGGGTGAATGTGATGACGATGATGAATGAAAAACGGAAAAATAATTTTTTGTTAAATATTTAAGATTTTATCAATATAAATTATATATATGGAGTGGAAAGGAACGAAATGCAATACACACAGCGCTCACAATTCTATATCGAAGAACTCTGAAAATAAGGGACGCTTAACTTAACTTTCAAAATTTTGTCGTCTGATGTTTTTGGGGGTATAACGTAGCTGATTTTATTCAGTTTTTTATTACTGTTTTTATTTACGTTTTTATCTTTTAGTTTTTAATCATTTTACCACGAGCAAGGTAATAATGCCACTAAGATGCAAAGGGTTACTGAGTGAGAAAAAACAAACATTATTATGGAAAGAGATCAATAAAAGAAGTCCACTGGAAAGCGGAGATGCTAGAGAAAAAACTGTTAGCATAGAACTTACGGTTAATTCAAGGCATTTCAACTGTAAAATGATGAGACCTAACTGCCAATCAACTACTGCACTTAAAAGTCGAAGTACCAAAGATGAAACCGCATCAGAACAATTGGAATTAAAATATTTTTAGACAAGGCAGAGGGCAGCTACGTTGCGGCGAATAGAAAATGACTGAAGCTGAGATGCTGAATCAGGGCCGATAATATTGCAGATTCTTCTTAGGGGTTTTAAATAGCTCGCAGTTTTATTACTGTATTAGTATGGATGTCCCGGTGAAAGCATTATTTAGTCTGAAGAAATCCTTTCGAAGGACGAAACGCGCAACAGAGGATTTTTTATCGTTGCTCACCGTAACGAGACTAAGCACAATTTTGACATAAAAAAAATCTACTCTAATATATAGCTGGAAATATTATTTTAAAACACGTATTGCTGGTAATATTTTTTTTTTCAAAAACATATTGCTGGTAATATTTTTTTTCAAAAATACATTGCTGGTAAAAGTTTTTTTTCTTCAAAAATTTATTTCTGTTAATAATTTTTTTACTAAGTATTTCTGGTATTAGAACCTATTTTTACACTTTATAATGCTTTTTACCTCAGTTTCGGGGTTAACTATTTGCCCATAGCTGAGACCCTAACAGGTGCAACCACCCTGGGTCAGGGTAGACGTGGGAACACCGGCAATTAAGAGGTGGTTCCATGCTCCTCAAAACCTGATCAGAGGCCTTGCTGTTGGACATAGTTTATCGTCTTATACTGGATGCGGATGTAGTTTATCGTCATACCCAGGCATAAAATTGAGCCTGGGTAGTAGCTAGATGTATGACCATTCAGGAATACCAGGTACTCTAAGTTTGGATATGCAGGTAGTGTAATGGATTACGGATCAGAATTGAAAGAGAAAATAATTCAATGAAAATGTATAGAAAATGCTTTAATCGCTACTTCAGCCACAGGTAGATCTTCTATCATCAAAACCCAAAACACATTATTAAAAAAATTTTCAAAATTATTTCTAAATTTTCCAGCGTCTCTTAAGAGTGCGCATGTGTAGTCGCGTCAATGTAAACAAAGTTAATCTGAAGACCTATATATTTTGTGTGTGCGTGTCTCTCTCTCTCTCTCTCTCTCTCTCTCTCTCTCTATATATATATATATATATATATATATATATATATATATATTTGTATGAATGAGTCATGTAATTATAAATTCAACTGCACCTATAATCGAAATTAAAATAACGTGCAACTTTCGGATAATAAGTGGGACATTCCAGAAATTATTGAACAATATAGTTCATGCCACATTGACGGAAAACCTATCAGTACAAAAGAATTCTCTTATTACTATATTTGTACAAAAACGCACAACCTTAAAATTTAAAATTCAAACTCAGTGTTGCGACCGCACGTTCCAAAACAATAACACATTTCTTATAGCAATTTTTCGGATTACATCTCCATACCTGAAGATGTCTATAGAAACAGACGAAAGCTTGTAAAAACTAAAAAAAATCTTATGAAACTGGAATTTATAAACAGGGATCATATCATTCATATACAGGTTCGGGGTTAGTGTACCTTATTAAAATTTTTTGCGAAGAGGTATTCTCGCCATTTAAATCATTAACCTCTATATTTGTTTTTTGTATTCATGTAATTACACACACACATATATATATATATATATATATATATATATATATATATATACGTGTGTGTGTGTGTGTGTGGAATTTATGTTATTATTTTTGAATATCCAACTTTGTAATAGTTCTAGTTAATTTTGTTTTTCTTTTACGATCCTGGACCTAAATTTGCTGCATAAGATTTTGAAATTAGTGAACTTTCAATATGTTTTGCCTTATTTTCTATTTTAAGTTCATCTAATATTATTCTCCTGTCCGCTTTGTTCTCGATCCCATCGCTAAAACTATTATTATTTTAAAGATAAACTTCCAACAACGAAACGCGTAATATTGGATTTCTTACATAATGTCACTATTAGTCATATTAATTGAGTTGCATATCACACCATATATTTCCGCGTTTGGCGACATTTACATCTTAAAAATTACCCCCAAACACCGGTGGTTGTCTAATACAACGGTTACAAAAGCTAACCTTAAATCCTGTGGTGTATCAGGACTGGTACGTAGGATAGTATGTTCGCGCCATGGATCGCGGTAGGCGAACTGCCTCGATATGGTAACTACTCATGTAAATGTTTCTAGTTGAAACACTTCACAATATAATTTTAGTGGGAATGGTTAGACTTATACTAATTAGTATAACCATACCACTATATAAAGACAGAACTCTAGATAGAAAGTTGGCTCCCTATGACGTGCTAGGAAATCTTTCTCGCCGCAGTCGATTCTTCAAATCTACGAATCAACAATTCGGCCTTGCATGGAATATTGCTGCTATATATGGTCTGGAGCCCCTTCTAATTGTCTCAAGGTCCTTGATAAAATCAAAAAAACGGATATGCAATGTAATTGGCCCAGATTTGGTATCTCGTCTGCAGCCGCCCTCTCACAGACGTGCTGTCGCCTCCCTCTGTCTTTTTTATAAATACTTTCATGGTAACTGCTCCGATGAGCTGCTTTCGCTGGTTCCCAGACTTCATGAATTTAAGCGTTCAACTAGGCTGGCATTTCGCTCTCACCCTATCACTGTCGAAACTGTTAAATGTAGCCGTCTCTTCTACTCCAATAGCTTCATGTCTCGCACTTCTCGCCTGTGAAACTCCCTCCACAGTTCTTGTTTTCCTGATAGCTATAATCTCCAACTATTCAAATGTAATGTCAATCGACGTCTCCAGATGCCCTGATCTATCTCATATCCTTCTCTTCATCCTTTCTTTTATCACTCCTCTTTGCTCTCGCTCCAACTCTCTGTAACCCCTTGCGTGCTAGTGGCTTCCCGCCTTGCTTGGAATGAAACGCTTAAAAAAAACTATGAAACACAGGTGTAAGTTTCGCTGGAGACTAGGGTCCTTTTTCAAATTCTCCGTTGGAATTGGAAATTCTCGAAATGAGAAAAAAGACGAGAGAAGCAGTCACTTGACGACTACTACTGCTACAGTTGTGCGTGTACGAACTTCACGGCAATAATGTTGTAATGCAGCTATAAATGTACTAAAACTACTTTTACTCCTTGATTTCAGATTTAAATGCAATATTCAAAAGATGATTACACAACAATGTCTAGAAGATCCGCTGAGCAACATACAAAAGTAACATGTAATGTAAACAAATCTTTCGTTCTTGATTTGTAGAGGGGGGCGTTCACACCAATCATTATTTCTCATAGTTGCATGAATAACAACATTTAGGATAACATACTTTGTAGATTTTTAATTAAAATTTATTATCATTGTGTCATTAAATAACGACGGCAATTAGTATTATATGCAAGATTCCATTTATTTTTTCAATAAATACGGTATTTTTGCGGTTTTAAGCAACAAAACACTTATAAAAATCTATTCATTTATGAAATCTTCATTTTTCATTACAAAATTAAAACACACATGACATAAATAATTAAAACCCTTCAAAATACCATCATAAATATCTTCATTTAGAGTTTCATCATATGTGTCCAATATCAGCTAAAATCAGTAAAGTTTACCCAGATTTTCGGTCTCGACTTATCTATATGTCGCCACTTACGTGGAAATATATATATATATATATATATAGCCATCCACATACATGGCTCATCAGTGTGTCAAGCCGATCGATTTGGCATTAATCAAGAGATTCTATCCCTAAGCCAAGAGAAAGGGAAATGTTAGCGTATTATATACGGATGTATACAAACACCAGCAGCCAGAGGGCTCAATGATTTAATGAAATGCGGTACGGCGGCTTATATATATATATATATATATATATATATATATATATATATATATATATATATATATATATATATTATTTTAGAGTTGTGAATGCTAATTATTAATGCAAATAAGAATTTTCAAAAAACAAAACAAAAAATGAACCACTAATATCCCGTTGTGTTTAATATAAATAAAATAATATTCACAACTCTAAAATAAATATGTTAGACACACACACACAAACACACACAGACATATATATATATATATATATATATATATATATATATATATATATATATATATATATATATACATTGAGCACTATTTTGTAAAAATAAAAAATATCAATAAGAACACCGGATTATATATCTTACTGTTCTTTCTTTCTTCATATATATATATATATATATATATATATACAAAATATGAGAAAGAACAGATGAAATAAAATTCCGCTGTTCGGAGCTTTTACTTTAAAAAGTGCTCAATACAAAGTAGAACGATATATGATTATTATTATTATTATTATTATCATTATTATTATTATTATTATTATTATTATTATTATTATTATTATTATTCTAAGCTATAACATGTTGAAATCGCTTCACAATAGCATTCGTGTTTCGACACTACGTTGTACCTCTTCTGGTGATGGTAAGTGACGGGTGACTAAATAGATTTAAGAAAATTTCAAAAGCAATATATTAATTCTTTTTCGAAAGATAAACGGGTGGAGGAAAAACACAAGGTCAGAATTCAAAATAGACTTTGTGGTTTTGTCTGGATCAACCAATTAAATGTCAGATCTAAGCTAAATAAAAAATTATGCTCAGAGAGTGGAGGTGGGCAGTAATTTTTTCATGACATTATACACCAGAACTTAGGAGGTCATCATTGACAAATACGGAAAACATGTAAGCAACAAATGTATTGTGAATGTAGACAAATATGACGACATGTTCAATTTTTCAAAGGACACTGAGGGGAGGGTAAATAGTATAATCAGACTTAGAGTTAATTTTAACAGATTCTTTTTTTAAATTTCAGATTCAGGAAGCTTTTTAAAGGAACCTATAGATAAATTTAAAAATGTGGAACATTTGTATAAAATATAAATAATACTAATTTAACGGGAATCATATATAGCAGTACTAAATCTGAATAAACAATATATATATATATATATATATATATATATATATATATATATATATATATATATATATATATATACCAGTTTACCCTGACGATCCGCGTAGGGGAAACCTCGGT
>OZ010601.1:93018868-93116368 GCA_963932145.1 Acanthosepion lycidas
AACAAGTTCTTTCTTTGGTCTATCCTTGAAAATGTAAGAATTCTTTTCTTTTTTTTATTTATTTATTTTTTTCGCTTCGTAGCGCTATGGAATCTGATATATATATACTTGCTTATTTACTGGCCTTGTTAAATTCCTCTTTCAAGAAATGGTAAAAATGTCAGGGAAGCTCAAGAAGTGTGAATAATCGGTTGATCTTATTTTTTTCTTTCTTTCTCTCCCCCCCTCTCTCTCTCTCTCTCTTTGAGAAACAGAAACAGACGGAGACAAAGATCATAATTATTTTATAACAGTTTCAAAGATACATATATATATATTTTAAAAATAAGTAACCCTATCACCTAAATAGATAGACGTGTACTGATATGGGTAACATTACTTAGCAATGAAGTGAGAGAAAGAGAGGGAGAAAGGGTATGTTGATAAGACATGGAAATAAAGTGGATTGTTAGTTAGGAATGTAGGAATGTAGTCGAACTGACTTATATTTGTAGAATAGGGGCGGGGCGAGGAAGGGAATGAAGGGCTTATGGAAATCCGCAGAAACTGAGATAGATTTATAAACGCCGGCAGGCAGCCATTGACCAACATTAACAAGATAAAGAAACAGTACATTCTATATTTCAACGAACAAAGCGAGATTAGACACTGAACAGTAGAAATCGACCAGCCGCTACCGCGAATATTGAATGCGATACTCACCGAGTACCTCACGCCTTTTACATCGTACTATACGAAATGACGCTTTCTAAATCTTTAATCGCATGAAGGTCTATCAACTTACAAAACTCCTCCCATTTCGAGAATTTCCAATCCCAACGGAGAATTTAAAAAAAGGCCCTAGTCTCCTGCGAGACTTACACCTGTTATTTCATAGTTATTTTTTCTTTATTTTATTTTTTTAAAGAGTTTCACCCCAAGCAAGGAGGGAAGCCACTAGCACGCAAGGGGTTACAGAGAGTTGGAGCGAGAACAAAAAGAAGTGACCAAGGAAAGGATGAAGAGAAGGATAGGGGATAGATCAGGGCATCTGGAGACGTTGATTGACATTACATTTGAATAGTTGGAGATTATAGCTATCAGGGAAACTAGAAAAGGGGAGGGAGTTTCACAGGCGAGAAGTGTGAGACATGAAGGTATTGGAGTAGAAGAAACAGCTACATTTAACAGTTTCGATAGGGAAAGGGTGAGAGCGAGATGACATCCTAGTTGAACGCTTAAATTCATGAAGTCTGGGAACCAACGAAAGCAGCTCATCGGAGTAGTTTCCGTGAAAGTATTTGTAAAAAAAGACAGAGGGAGGTGACGGCACGTCTGTGAGAGAACAACTGCAGACGAGATCAGGGCCAATTACATTGCATATCCGTCTCTGGATTTTATCATGGACCTTGAGACAAACAGAAGGGCCACCGGACCATATATGGCAGCAAGACTCTATGCAAGGGCGAATGGTTGATTTGTAGATTTGAAGGATCGACTCCGGCGAGAAAAAATTCCTAGTATGGCACAGGGAGCCAACTTTCCTTGCGGTGTCCAAAGCTATTGACTCAATGTATTTGTTCCATCTCAGGCCAGCAGACAATATGAGACCGAGCAGCCGCAAAGAGGTGCTCTCTTGGAGTTGAGCGTCAGACATTCTAATAGAAGGCAGGGATGGTTCTCTGTGGTGAGTAATCGAGAGCGGTTTTGTTTTTGAAGCATTAAAATTAACCAGATAATTCCTGTCCCAGTTCACAATCGATTTGAGGTCATTTTCGAGACAAACGGCCAGGTTAGTTTTATCAGCGACACTAGATTTGTTTTTGAGGCAGGAGTAAATAGTAGTGTCGTCCGCGTAGATGCCTACTTGGGAACCTATGATATCAGGAAGATAAGGTTGGGCCTTATCTGATCTGCTTGGAAAAGTTGGTTTATTTGAGAAATGTGTCATAAGGGCACAGTCATTAATGTTACACAATGTAAAGACCAAGGCCAGAATGGTCAGCGATTGGCTGGATTGCCTCGTAAGTGTGACAGTAATGGATTGACTTAGTATTTATTTTGGATATAAGTTCAAAATATCACGAATTCAGCAGAGGGCATCAAAAATTCTGAAGCGTCGATACGCCTTCAACACACAAGTTGAGAGACCAACTAAGACCACACGCGGAGGGATACTAGGCCAACGTGCGACAAGCGTTCCCGTGACGTTATTTCTCCCGCTGCAACTTAAAATCCATTCTGCTACTACTCTTTCCTAATAAAACGAAACGGAAAAAGAAATGCCCCTTTTCTTTGATACCATTTTATGTAGTAGCGTGGAGGAGACAGAGACGTCAGAAAGCACAAAATAATTTCAGTTTATTCTTTACTAACTTTATTCTTGAATAATATAAAATACAATTACATTTCATTCAATTATGTTCTCTCTTTCAGTGATTTCTTGTCACTTCCATATATATTATCCTCCATATATGGTGAGGCAAATTCCGAATGTTTTGCGTTTGCGAAGTATTCTTGAATCTTGTTTTTCTTAGAGAATTAAATTTGCGTGATGGCAACCATAAAGGAAAGCACGGTGGGGTAATGGATAGCGGCCCGGTTTGAGGATTCAGCCAAATAAGTTCGAATTCCGCTCGTATCCATTGCATTCATTTACGTGCTAGTGCCCTTGAGGAAGGTATGATTCCTTTTCTTCTTCTCAGCTATGGTTAAATAGCAGGACAGACTGGGTTCTATAGCCTTGGGTAACAACCGGTCTAGGAGAAGACACTGAATTCAAAACTATATATTGCCCTGGCGAAGAGCATCCTATGCATGTAAAGGAAAAGTCGTTTGCATTCAGTCAGTAATGCCGACTCCTTATAATTGAGTCTATAATTGGTTCATAAATATGTGAATAGAATTTAATTGTGTATAATACGCACTGTCAGTCATTGGACTATTCTATGTCACAATTAGTCTTTTCGTTCATAATTGAGTCTATAAGCATTGAATTTATCTATAGATAGGTATATATTGTTTACCTTGTATAATACACAATCTTAAAGATTCGGCTTAAAAAAAAACAGTAAACATTGTAATATACCTGAATAACACATTTTTATGAATTGTCAATTGGTTTGTATTTTTTTCTTGTGGTCCCTTTGCTCGTGTTGTGAGATTTTATTCCTACTTCATGCACTGCTACTAATGGCATTGTATCATTTTTTTCTCGCAATTATTAACGGGAAAATCACGCGTGTCGATTCGTTAATCTCGTAAGTTTCATAGTAATTGGATCTTTCATCTCCTTGTACCAATAAACACCACTTCTACTGCAGCTGCAGTACTCATGGTAGCCCTACAACCCTACAGGTTACAGAATAAAAAAAGTATAAAGAAAAAAGCGATCAATGCTTCAGTTTCTAACCTATCGTGTTGGCCTATTAAGAAATAATTTCCGATTTTGTTTCTCAACTTTATTCTTTAAAATATAAAGCAAAACTACTAGCTTAAAAGTCCGACTTTTAAGATATCTCATACGGAGGCTTATGTGGCACCATTTAACGAGGCAGAAAGGGAAAAGAAAGAAAAGAGGAAAAGGAGAGGCTATGGACCGAATCGTGGTTGATAAGCAAGAACACACACACGGCTAAGAGACAATTGGATAAAAGGATATTTTGATAAGTAACAAATGTCGAAAGAGTGTCATTACAATGACAGGGAAATTCTGAGTAAAAAGAAAGGGAAAGAAAGAAAGAATCAGATATGTTTTGGCATCGGCTGTGTTATCTAAGGATATGAAAACAAACTATTGGTACGGGAAGACATCTTATTATCAACTACAGACCGGCTGGCCAAAGAAAAAAAAATTCAAATGAAAATGTTATTTCGATAAGTGACGAAAAACAGACAACTAAAGGGACTTTGGACAGATATGAAATATTAAGGACCACCTACGAGTCTCCGTTGACCGATTTTCCTTCGACGGAACATCCTTGGCCTGCGATAATAAAATTATGTTATCAGAAATATGTACCGAAGGAAAATGAATGGGAACCTAGAAGTGTTTTTTTTCTTTCTTCGAGGCGACAGACTGACTGAAACTTTGGAGATGTTTCTTTTTGAGACCGTGTTAAAAAGACCACACATTCTGATAATTAGCGATAAAATACCTGACGTAAACCACGTGTAGAACAAGAGTTATGACCGCCATTGTCATATTGTCCCGTTCTCGGCCAGAGAAATGATAACGGCGATTAAGAGGTAGAAAAGGGAAAGAGAAGAGATAATTTTTTTTTTAGTTAAGCAAGATATTTTTTTTCTTCCTGAAACAAAGCCGCGGATTCGTCCACGCCCGACTAAGACATCATTGGTCGAGTGGTGATCACGTGACGCACGAGGGAGGCTGTTGCAGCCCATCTGGAGGATGAGTAAGAGAGGTTGCTACGAAGATGTGGGGAGGGCAGTTCACGCCCCTCTGAAGTATGATGAGAAGGTGGGAGTGAGGAAAGGTTCCCAAAAATGGAAAAAGGTGGAAATTCCTAACCAGAGAGGTGGATATGTATTTAGAATTATCGAGGAACCCCCCGGCGCCGACAAACTCACCCCGGTTTTGGTCGGCGCCCATATAAACGAAGCCACAACGAGCAGAGTTGAGTTGAGTTGAGTTCCAGCAGTTCCCAGAGTCAGTCTTCAGTTGAAGCAAGCCTCGCAGATAGCTGACCAAGATTCACGCACATTCCGGACCCCCCTTCAACCCAAGAACAATTATTTTGAAGAGTGACTTAGATCCAGATCACCGAAATAAGTTTTTTCTTTTGACTTTCGTCCAAAGACCCACCGAAACACCAATTTCTTAGAGAGCAGACAACTTGAAGTGTTAAAACTTGCCTAGCGGAAAACGACGTGTCACAATCCATAGAACGGGTCGGGAGATAGATGCAGTCCTATGTATCGAACAACTAGACATAAAGTTTGTTACCTTTTTCTTTGATACTTTGAACTTTTGAGTTTTCATTTTATTGTCTTTTATGCATATTTGTGTGGTATCACCCCCGTTGAACTCGGTTTGCAGTACGGCCCCAACCATTGTTTGATCTCGTCTGCCTAAGATCAATTCACAACGTGGGTAGGCGGACTGGGGGATCAGTGCAGTTACCTTGGTAACCAGGCGTTGGAAGGGAGTTGGGAACGACGAGGCTGATATCAAATCTAACCAGATTCCCATCCGAATCACCAAAAGGTTAGAACGTCACATTTGGAGCAGCGACACCCGAACGGAGCAGCGAGGAGCGAACGGCTGGCGCCGCGGCGAGGACGTCACAATTGGTGCTGTTTAGGGACGTCACAGTTGGTGCCCTGGTAGACTAGGATAGAACGTCACGGTTGTCGCTGCGACCAGGGGACGACGTCACATTTAATGAGGACCCCAGTCCAAAACAAAACGAACCTCTGGTCCATCTTATAAAAACAGCAATGATTATCTTGAAGAAATAACTTTGAGTTCCTCAACTCACTGCATGGAACTTTAAAACCTCACTTCAACTCTGATTCCGGCTAGAATTCCAATTCCTGTCAAAAGACCGATTTGGGCTGAAAAATTAGTTCTTGAAATCACAAAATCTGCGGAACTTCAAAACCTCTCTCTTTAACTCCGATCCCTTGGCATTTTGAAGAAATAAAACTGATTTCCTCAATTCGCAAGGTTTTGGAGTTATTTTAAACTAAATTTAAAATTTGTAAATTAGCAAATTAAAAACTTTTCAGATCACTAATTTTTTTTCAATTATTTTAAAATTGGAATATGTAACTCCTCCCAATACCTATGCTCTAAGTTCAAGCACAAGATGAAGGGCAGATTTTCAATCCCGGGATCATCCTGATTCGAAAAAGATATAATATGTATATGTAGAGCAAAGGTGATCCGAGATGTTGTTTATTTATTTAGATATAGTCGCCATTATTTGTAAATGATTTCCCCGGCACCTCTTGCTTAATTTTGAAATAAAATTCCGTTTTGATATAAAAAATTCCCACAAACCTTTAGTTTTATTTCAATAAAGTTTTCCCTATCAATTTTTTTGGCAACGATTGCAAAAGGTCATAGGTTAGAAAAAATCGGTACTCGGACATTTAGCCGACGGACATTTAACCGAATGGACATTTAACCGAATGGACATTTACGCGACGGACATTTACGCGACGGACATTTGGCCTACGGACATTTAACCTAATGGTCATTTGGCCGAAAATATAATGGCGTACGTAAATGTATGTCACACTCTTTATCGTAATGTGCTACATATTTTTATATTTTTTTAATATATTAATTTATAATTTTTCGCTTTTCTGATAGGCTTTTTTAAAAATCTATTCTGTATATATTATATTTTACTTCAGATATTACTGTAAGATGACAAGTATTTTGAGAAAAAGTACGTTTTACTACAGCAAAAATCTTAAGCTTTTACGATATGAAAGATCTTTCAATTTCGCTTTTAATGATCATTGTCTTAAAGGGCTGAACAAGCTTTTATCTTACTGTTAAATACGAATTTAAATACTTAGGTTCTACTTTTTACCCAAATACACTTAAATATTTTTTTACAAATACCAATATTAATAAAGAAATATTGAAATAAGAAATCTTTTAACGTTAAATTTAGATTTAGCAATTTAATCACTTGAAATTCAGTGGTAATTATTAGTCCTATTCTACCTTATAAAACTGCTAATTAAAATACTTAAAGTATTGCTTGTTACTATCAGGTCATCCCATAAGTTCTGTCCGAATTTTGAATAAAGAAAACAAGTGACCAAATGTTACATTTAATTACAGATTCAATCAACAATGTATTTTCCCTGAGTATCTATAACTTCCTTCCATCTATTAACAAGCTTACTAATTCTATTACTGTAAAATTCTTTTGACTTTGATTCGAAGAACTCACAAATGTCAGTTTTAACCTCTTTCCTGAGTTACAAATGCTGTTTCTTCCAAATGATTCTGTAAGCTACGAAACAAATGGTAGTCTGAAGGAGCAAGATCGGGAGAATAAGGTGGATGAGGAATTATCTCCCAACCACGTTCTTCGATCTTTTGTGACGTGATTCTTGCTGTGTGGGGTCGCGTATTGTCCTGATGAAACATCACCCCTTTTCGATTCACTAGGTCTTTTTTTCTCAAAGCTTGGTTCAAACGTTCTAATTGCTGACATTATATTTGAGTATTAATTGTTGCATTAGGCGGTAAGAATTCAAAGTAGATTATTCCTTGGTGATCCCACAAGATTGAAAGAAGAACCTTTTGCCCATGAAGTTCCCTTCTCGGCTGTGGCTGGAGTCCATCCCCTTTACCAAGCTACTGTCTACGATGCTAAACATTTCGATAAAAGATCCATTTTTCGTCGCCAGTCACAAGTCTATCCAAAAAAGGTGAAACAAGTTGGCGAGAATGGAGAGAAGAGCAGATGTCAACTCGGGATTTGAGGTTGTTTACAGATAATTCATGAGGCACCCATTTTCCAAGTTTAGGAAATTTTCCAAGTTGTCGAAGATGACGATGAACAGTTGTATGGTTTGAACTGAGAACCACTACCAATTCCTCAACTGATAAAGCAGGATTTCCTTTAAGGGCTGCTTCATGAAGCTTTTCATCAAACCCAACTGGATGTCAGGTTCGATCTTCATCTTCAAGGGTGAAATCTCCACCTCTGAATTTTGCAAACCATTTTCTGCAAGTTCTTTCATTCACACATTCCTCTCCATAAACTGAGGGAATGTTTCTAGCCGCTTCGGCTGCTGAGTTTCCTTACTTGAACTCATAAAGAATTATGTGCCTCAAATGATTCTTGGGTACTTCCATGTTAGCAGGGTTTTAATCAAACAAAATTTAATTTTGTTTTTCTCTAAAATAAAATTTGATCAGTTTAAATGCATCTAAACATAAAAAATAATGTTCAGCTCCATTAGACATTATAAAATACTCTTTAAATTTCGTTCATTTTAACAAAAAGTTAAAATTCGGACAGAACTTATGGGATGACCTGATATTTTTATTTGTACTTTGTCGGCCAAATGTCTCTCGGCCATCTCTGTCGGGCAAATGTCTCTCGGCCATCTCTGTCGGGCAAATGTCCTGCCGCGAAATGTTCACATTTCTAATAATAAATTCGGGCTCAAGGTCAAGAAACCTGGATCTGTAGTAAAGAAATAAAATTCTGAACAAAAGATTAAATTTTGTATTTAACACATTTTGTGTTAATTTTTAGCGCTTATATGGATTCGATACCTTCAAAAGTATAGGAATAGGCTTCTAGATTATAGATTTTATTAATACTTAAGAGAAAGATTAAAACAGAATATTCACATTTCTAATAATAAATTCGGCCTCAAGATCAAGAAAGCTGGATCTGTAGTGAGCAAACAAAATTCCAAACAAAGGATTAAATTTTGTTTTAACCCATTTTGTGGGGATTGATCTTGGGGAAAGGTATGAATCATCTTCTTCACCCATCAGCTATGGGTAAATAGCAGGACAGAACAGGTTCTATAGACTTGGATGGCAATTGGTCTAATGCAGAAGGAAATGACAGTTTAATGTGGGAAAAAATCTGCCTCATCAGTCATGTATCGAAAGATACATGATCGCCTAAGCATGTATCACACATGGCACATAACTGACTGACCTCGAAAAGTATAGGAATAGACGTCTAGATTATCGATAAATAGAAGAAAAGTTATATGAAAAACTGATATTTGATGCCAAAAGTCAGTAATGATTGAATTAACATATAAAAAGGACTGAGCATGTCGTAAATATCTTTCTGAAAAAAAATGTCTTATGTCTATGCCTTTTTTATAAATACTTTAATGGTAATTGTTCAGATAAGCTCTTCAATATGGTACCTAGACTTTTTAATTTTAGCACACTTCTAGACTGGTGATGAGGTCTCCTCAATTTACACTTGAGTTGGTTAGATGTAACCATAAATTCTATGCTAACAGTTTCTTTTCTCACACTTCTTGCTTGTGAAAATCACTTCCAGCTCCATGCTTTCCAGTCAATCTTCAAAAATTTAAATGCAATGTCAAACGTCCGTCGGCCGAATGTCTGTCGGTCAAATATCCAGTCACGGAAAGACAAAAAAAATCAATTCCACATTTTCACCTTTTTTTACGTGACATTGCGGTGTCATGTACGATGACAACAGTTTTGACGTGTCCATGTTGCAGATACTGGACATATAAACGTGCATTTAGTCTTTCGTTGCGTTTTAGGAACTCTAAATTAATAATACCCTGATGATGTCTCTACACGGACGACATTACTTTTCTTCCTCGAGGCTTCACTTCTGCTGTCGATTGTTTAACCTTTTATCAATGCACTAATCTGTACATGAAATATTTGCAGAGTAATCCATTTTCATCACCTGGGTTATGATATATTTAAGGAACGATTAGTTATGTTGATCATATTACCTTTGCTTCTTCAAAATAGAAGTTACGTAAGCATCTAATAGAATAATACCGAGTATTTACTGGGATGAAACTCTCTTAATACGGACAGAAAATGAATTTAGCAAGTTAACAAAACTGGAAAGTGGCTTAAGACAAGAATAAGTCTTCTCGCCAAACTCGTTCAACTTATTCAGTAATGAGATCCAAAGAAGTTTGAACAGGATACATTATGTACATTATTTACATTATTCGGACTATTGTCCTCATCTTTGTCGCCATATTTATTACAACGTTTCAGCGGTTGTACACTCTGGCCTTCTTCAGGTGGTTGGAATGTCGAACTTAACACTTTATTTCGCTCACTGGGGTAGACTGTTCTAGTTCCACGTGCCATGTGTAATGGATATCAGTTATCAATTATCTCCTGTTAATTTCCCTCTGAAAGTTCTCCACTGCCTTAACCGGGTATTGAACTCACACTCTTTGGGTCCTCTCACTGGATCTAACCAACGTCTTTATGTACAGTCCTTGAGGACATCTGCGTATGAATTTCTAGGTATTATAAACATAATGTCTTCAGCTACCAATTTTATCAGTGCTCATATTGCATTTTTTTTGCTGTTATCTTTGTATGTCTTTACCAGAGCTCATATTGCAACTTTTGTTGTTATTATCGCTTTTCTCTGGTACTCCTTATTACTGGTTCCCATATTGTATCAATTTCTATGCTTGGTCGGCTCAGGAACTAGAACAGTCTACCCCAGGTAACGAAATAAAGGATTAAGTTCGACATTCCAACTACCTGGAGAAGGCCGGAGCGTACAACGGCCGTAACGTTGTAAAAAATATGGCGATAAAGATGAGGACAATAGTCCGAATAAAGTAAATAATGTACATAATACCTCATGTCAGAAATATAGACAGATACTGAAGGATTTATTATTGACTAAATAAAGCATTTAACTATTTTGTTAAAAAAATAGATGTACTATTAGGTTGGTGCAAAAATAATAACGTAATAATGTCGTTTTTTGACGTCAAAAATACGTCAAAAAACGACATTATTACGTCATTATTTTTGCACCAACGTAATATTAACATCAATCATCCAATGTATTGCAGTTCCATCTCAGATCAAGATGGCAACAGATGGCAACTAGAGTAGAATTCTTAAACTACCATGGCCGAAATAGGTTACCAGTGGAAAATAGGAAGAAAAAAGTCACATTTTTAGAATCAGAATGAATCGCATTATAAGGAAAGAGGGTTTGCAGAATTTGATACTCACGACACATGCTGAAAGGTAAACTAACAATTGTGGGTAAATAGAAACGAAGAGAACTCAAGTATTAAAAAGTTGGCAAGTTACTTGTGGGAAATTTAGCAAAACTTTAGAGACTTCCTTCAAGATATCGAGGAGAAAAAAACATGTTTGTTAGAAAAGAATCGCCAAATTTTGTAACTTTTCTACCGAGGCAAAACCTAGTAATAGCCAGGTGCTAATAAACATTTCAGCATCTGATCAGAAATACTTGAGTAATTCTGCTATAGAGAAAAATAATTATTGGCGCATCTAATGTGAGATTGGAACAGAATAAAACTCTTGGAGGGTTTGTGTGTGTGTGTGTGTGTGTGTGTGTGTGTGTGTGTGTGTGTGTGTGTGATTATACGTCCAGTATACCGGATTGATTATTAAATAACTTCTGTTCTGCATATTTTTTCTTCACATACTGACACTTACCGCAAGATGAGCCTATGGCGAAAGCGCGCTTACTGGTAAATCGCCATAATATTTTAATATCCTTTTAATATCTTTTTAATATATTATAACGACCTGTTTGCGCATATTTACATTATTTTTTATATGTGATTCAGATTTTATGCTAATATATACATCTAATATAAATACATATACATATATATATATATATATATATATATATATATATATATACTTAATATACATATGTACTTAATATATTTATATATACATATATATATATATATATATATATATATATATATATATATATATAAATATAAAGGAGACACATAGAAGTCAACACTTAGAGGCGACAGTCTGTTTCATGCTATATGCAATCGTCAGGTCACATGTGCTGTTATTTTTCTCGGCTATTTATATATATACGGGTTTGTGGTGCATTGTGGGTATTCTATTATGGCGGTTATTTTACTGGAAGTCGTTTGTTTATTTATTTGGGTCAAATTATATTGCTTCTTTTAATTTTTTTGTTTCTTATTTTATTTATTTATTTATTTATTAACGTAGTAAAAATTTGTTTATATCACTTATATAACAGTTTTTTTTTTTTTTGGTTTGAGAATTTAATTAAAGCTATTTGTTCAATTTTGGGGTTGATTGTTGTAGTTCATTCTAAGTATTATTTTGGCGGGAACAGTTTTTAATTGATTATCTTTATTTTGGATTGGTTTGTTTATTTATTTACTTGGATGAATTTAGGTCAATTTATTTTACTTGTATATTTTCTCGTTTCGGATTTCGATTTTTAAGTAACATAGTATTTATTTATTTCTATTTTTTTTTTTATTTTTTTTTTTTGTTTATTAGTATATTTATTTGTTTTTATTTTATTTTTTCTGTTTTTCATTTTTTAGGTTACGTAGCAAAAATTTATTTTCTTGTCTGCATTTTGAGATGCGCTCGGATCTTTTGTTTAATAATTTATTTTGGTCGGGGAAAGTAATGATTGCTATTTTGTCCTCCAAGCAAAGTTTGCAAGTTTTTGATTGGTTGTTGTAGGCTGATGATTTTTCCTTATCTTCCAAGATATTTTTGGTGTGATGTGCGTTTTGTTTTTAATTCCCCAGATATACTTAGAAAGCATTGTACTGTTCGCATATTTACTATTTGTGAAAGATGTTTTGTGTGTATAATTTCTTTGTTTCCAGGGTCCTTCAGTTACTCCTATGTATACTTTTTCTTCATTATCTGGTGATTTTATCGTGCCTTGGTATATTACGTTGTTTTGTAAACAATTTCCGTTTAACGGACATTCGTTCTTTATTCTGCCGTTGCACGTGGGGTTAATTTGTTCGTGTGGTTTGTTGATAATTTTCCTATTGTGCTTTTTTATTATTTGTGCCATGCTCTCGGTGCAGCTGTAGCTGATTTTCACTGTGTTTTTTTAATAACTTGTGTAAGGTGCTTGATTCTGGGAAGTGTTTGTGTAAGAGTTTGAAGAATATTTTTCCTACGTTTGTTTTTACGTTCTTGCTGTACGGTGGGTTGAACCATATGATGTTTCTTCTTCTGTTGGCCTTTTTTGTATTCTGTGGTGAGTATGTGAGTATTGCTGGGAATCCGCTATCTTTTAGGGCCGTTTCATAGTCTTTCTTAGCTTTGTTAAATAGGGATTCATTGGAGTAATTGTCAGAAAGCCTGCGGTTAATCGATTTGGGTATCTGTTTGATTATAGAAGGTGGATGGTTGGAAGATGTGTGTATGTAGAGTGGTTTGTCATTATATGGTTTATACGTGCCTTCTCTTAGGTTGAAGGTAACATCTAGAAAATCTACTTCGTTTAGGTTAATTTTTATATCTATGTCGAATCCGTTATTTTTAAAAATCTTTATTATTGCTTTTCTAGTTTTGTCTGTGTTTTGTTTGTTACAGTTTCTTAAGATTATGAAACCGTCGTCCCTGTAGAGTCCTGTGTCATTTTTAACTATTATTTTGCTCAGTTCGTGTAGTAAGTAAATACCTATGATTTCGCATGCCTCTGCACCGTCAAAGCTTCCCATTGTAGTGTCAAATATCTTATCTTTCTTTATCCATGCTTCTTCATTGTGGAATAATAATGATTTACGGGAGTGCTTAATGATGTTGATTTCGCTTGGTTTTATTATTATTTGTTCCTGAGCTTTGATGGCCTTATCTAACATGCGTTCTGTTATGGATGGGTAAAATTCTTTTATGTCTAATTGTAGGAATTGCAGTTTTGTTTGTTATTTATGCTGTGGAACCAGTCAATAGTTGTTTTCGCATTTTTCCACTGGTTTACTCCTAATTTCTTCCTAATTGCAGAATTAATTCTTTCTAGTATTGTTTTACTTATTTTACCTAGTTCACTTTTGGATGGGTTTATGAGTCTACATGCAGGATTGGTTTTGAAATTTTCTTTATGGTCTTTCAGTGTGATAAAGGCTTGTGCCTTGCTAATACAACTTATTCGGTCATCTAGGTCTAGATAAGGCCATCAATTGTCAAAAATTTTCCTTAAATAATATTTAAAAATAAAAATAAATTTTACAAAGTGTGACCTAGTAATATACGTACTTATATTTAATGGAAACATATAATTTTATATAATATAAGTAATTCTATTACATTTACAAAAAAAAGTCTATTAAAATAACAATGAAAATACTTTAAAGTAGTATTTAAAATTTTAGTTAAAACGAATTCTAACCTAAACATCGTTTAAAATTGTAGTTAAATAAAACGTATTCTAACCAAAAAACCTCTCTCAAAGTACTACCGGCACTTAAAAGAATCCAATAAAACACCTACAGAAAAATGAAATTATGATGCAAAGCTATAAGATGTAGGCCAATGAAAGTCCCATATCCTCTGTACAGACATGTGAAACTATATATTACTAAGTATTAAAAAAAAAAGTTTACTATATCAGAGAAATGAATTAGCTATTTTTACCGTAATTATCATAAATTTTACTTAAATAATATTTAAATATAAAAATTTTAACAAAGGTAATATACATACTTATACTTGATATGTAAAAATAATTTTACTTACTGTAATTTTAATATATTTACTTCTTTTAAAAAAGAAACATAGTCTATTAAAATTAACAGTGAAAATATTTTAAAGTTGTATTTAAAATTGTAGTTAAATAAAAAGAAATTCTAACCTAAACATCGTTTAAAATTGTAGTTAAATAAAACGTATTGTAACCTATAGATCTCCTTCCAAGTACTAAAAGCACTTAAAAGAATCAAATAAAACACCTACAGTAAAATGAATTTAATATGAAAAGTTAGAAGATGTAAGCCATTGAATGACCCATGTCCTTTGTACTTACATGAGAAACAAGATATTACTAAGTTTATATAAAAAATAAAAGTTTACTAAATCAGTGAAGTCAATTAGCTATTTTTGGCGTCATTGTCACAAAGTTTACTTAAAAAAAAAATTGATACCTAATAATATACATACTTATAGTTGATGTGAAAATAACTCTACATACTGTAAGGGATTCTAATACATTTACTTGTTCTTAAAAGAAATATAGTATATTAAATATTAATAATGAAAATACTTTTCAAATTGTAGTTAAATAAAACATATTCTAACCTGAACACCCCTCCAAAAAAAAAAAATCTTTAAATATACAAATAGAAAAAATGCCGTAAGAATTTTTGCCGATAACAATAATTTTTTTTTAAAATCAAGACGACATGCATTTAACAGATGTCAGATTTCATTGAAGAATACATACCTACCTCCTACTAAAACGTAGCTAATAACGGATACATCAAAATATAGACATATAGAACACCCAAACACCCCTGTCTAGTAGAAGTGAATTAATCTGTAACCTTGGAAACGTGAATTATGATTTTAGTTGTGTCTTTAAAAACCCAGTAATTTTAAAAGTTACTCCAAAATTCGCTTGAGGATGAAATGGAACTAATGTCTTTAATTTAATTACGAAATTAAATTCGGACCTACCATTTTTGAAACATGGTTAGAACCGTGTAGCGGAAAAACCATATTTTAAATCACCAGATTATATATCTTACTGTTCTTTATATATATATATATATATATATATATATATATATATATATATATATATATATATATATATATATATATATATATATATATATATATATATATATATATATATATATATATATATATATATATATATATATATATATATATATATATATATAAAAAAAAAAAATGAAATGGACAAAGTCAGAAAATTATTTTAAGACATTTTAATGTTTAACATTCTTTTTATAGATACAAGTATTTAAGTAAATGCTCTGTTTATAATAAACAGTATTAAATAACATTTACCGGCCTGAATGTCCGAGAAATTTTCATAGAAAATATTCGTCCTTCGACAGGATTCGAACCTTTATCCTATACGCAACCGCCATATTCCCTGACGTGCCTTACCTCTCGACCACAAAGGATCGTTCGGTTTGCCAGGTCGAATTTACTGCTTATGAACTTTGTGGCCAAGAATTAAGGCACGTAATGATATATGACGGTTCCGTATAGGATACAGGTTCGAATCCTGTTTATTATAAAAGAAGAAAAAAATTTGGTACGTTTATTTTAGGTTCTTTTCATTTTCATTGGATTAAACAGGATTCACGTGATATTCAACTTGTTCAAAAAAAAAAAAAAAAAAAAAAAACTTCGTATAATTTATCGCCTTTCGAATTCAACGAGAGACGTCGCATACTTTCGAAGCTCCAAGAAATTAACAGGTCCCAAGACAAACTGAAAAAAAAAACGTATATATTGCTTTATGTAGGGCAGCCAGTTAGAATTAAACTCATTATTCAATTGCAATTAACCAAGCGAAACAAGTTTGCAAACTATTACTACATGTCGAAGTGCTCCATATTGTATGCAAGAGTATCATAATTCTCGTTTGTCTATGTTGGATTCAGATAATAATGTATATTCGTGTGTCTATGTGTGGGGGTGTATGTCAAGTAGACATTTTGTTTGTTGTTTTTTTTTCACATGTTGATTTCGGAAGGTTTTTACGTTAACACCGTTTGTTTTAGATTCGTTAGATTTTTTTAAAAATGGATTCAATAAAGTGATGTGATACGATGTTTTTAACGTAATTTGATATATTATTTATCAGGACTTGCTCGAAGTACTTTCGACGTAAAGAATTATGTTCTTTTTTAATTAGGATGACATTTTCGAAATAAAAATTATGGCCAGTTTTGTTCGGATGTATTACGAGTGAGTTGAAAGCGTTGTCGAAACGTAAATTCATTTTAGGCTCATACATACGGCCGTTTTGATTCCTAGATGTCTCGCTAATGTAAGTTTGTACATTGCAATAGATTTATTTGATAAATACAGGCATCTGAAGTGATGGTGGGTTTATTTTCCTTCCTAATTTTATCTCCGAATGTCCTGGAAATGCTATTAAAGACTAGTATTTTCAGATTTTCTAGATAGATTGTTACTAAATTTGAAAATAGATTAGCTATCCTTCTATTCATTGATAGAGTTCAACATTGATTGCATAGACTTATCAGTCATTATGCACTTTCTCACCATAGAATTTGAGGGTGATTATGAACATTCCCATTTTAGTCTTATTTGTTATTGTTATTTCTACCATAGTCTTGTGGGTGATTATGCAATTTTCCACATTAGTCTTATGCGTGATTTTTCACATTCCGAACGTAGTCTTGTGGATGATTGTATACTCTCCGGCCATAGTTTTATGGGTGATGATAGACTTTTCCAAATTATTTTTATATGTGATTGTTCATTTTCCGACCGTAGTCTTGTGGGTGATTATGCAATTTTCCACATTAGTTTTATGCGTGATTTTTCACATTCCGAACGTAGTCTTGTGGATGATTGTATACTCTCCGGCCATAGTTTTATGGGTGATGATAGACTTTTCCAAATTATTTTTATATGTGATTGTTCATTTTCCGACCGTAGTCTTGTGGGTGATTATGTACTGACCATAGTATTATGAGTGGTTGTGCATTTTTCCAAAGTAGTTTCATGGGTCATTTTTAACATTCCTACCATAGTATTATTAGTGATTATGCACATTCTCACATTAGTCTAGTGGGGAATTATTCATTTTGTAACCGTCGTCTTGTGGGTGATTATACACTTTTGAATAGTAGACTTATGCATGATTGTTCACTTTCCCAACGTAGTCTTGTGGGTGATTATTCACACAATATTTTTATATGTCATTGTTCATTTTTCGATCGTAGACTAGTGGGTGATTATGTACTTTACGTCCATATTCTCGTGATGAATCAATTATCAACAGTAGTACTATGAGTCATTGTTTCTTTCCGACAATAGTCTTAAACTTCCCCATATTATTTAATAGTTGATTGTTAAATTTCCGACCTTAGTATTGTGGGTGAGTGTTTAGTTTCCGACCGTCGTCTTGAGGGTGATTACGCACTTTCCCACTGTAGTTTTATGGGTGATTGTTCATATTCCGCCCATAGTCTTGTCGATGTTTCGGCACTTTCTCCACAGTAGTCACATGGGTGATTGTGCTATTTCCGACCGTATTCTTGTGGGTGAATTTGCATCTTCCTCCAGTAGCCTTGTGGGTGATTGTACATATCCCACAGATGGAACGTTGCAAGCCTGTCGTTAGATTCTGTCTATTCCAATGACAAAAATGAGTTCTTTCCTTTAGTTGCACTGCATCAAACATTTACAGTTAGAACACGCCGCGCCACTTCCATAGAGTCAAATCACCCCTTATTTTGCAGCCAGAGAACACTTCCCAAAGACTGTCACTTTGTTGAACTGACTTCAGTTTACATTATTTGGACTATTGTCCTCATCTTTGTATCCATGTTTATCACAACGTTTCGGCCGTTGTACGCTCCGGCCTTCTTTAGACATGACACGTTGAACTAGAACAGTCCACCCAAGTGAGCGAAATAAAGGGTTCAGTTCGACATTCCAACCACCTGAAGAAGGCCGGAGCGTACAACGGCCGAAACGTTGTGATAAACATGGCGACAAAGATGAGGACAATAAGTGTGAATAATGTAAATAGTGTACATAATACCTCAACTCAGAAATATAGACAGATACTGACTCCAGTTGATGTGCATTTGTGAACATTTCAATTGTGACAGCTTCAATTCAAAGGTCAATCAATGTATATCATCCTCATCCTCATAATATTAATTTACCATTCATACCACATACATTAATACCATTTTGCTGTAACCCTCAACATTGAGTGGGCGTCGAGCATTATCTTGTTCCAAAATTAGTATAAAATAAATCCTCAGTTTAATGTTTAAAACAGAATATTTAATATAAGCACATTGGGTGCTGGTGTTAATAAAATAGTGCTCGATGCAAAATAACAGAGATTTAAATTATATACTAAAAATATACATTTTCCACACCGGTAGCACAACACAATCTTGTGGTGTTGAATTCTGATTTTCAATTCAGCACCTAAAGATTACGTTGTGGATGAAAATCCGTATATATATATATATATATATATATATATATATATATATATATATATATATATATATATATATATATATATATATCGAAGTATAGGATCTGTGTATACGTTATAAATTCTAATAACCAACAATGTTATTCTTAAAAGAGTGCTCAATACAGAGTAGAGCAAATAAAATCTTTTCGAAAATTATGATATAAATATGATACAAATTTTCTACAAAAATAGCCATTTTGTTTCAACACTTCTGATGTCTTATCAAGTGACCTTGTTAAATGTTATATATATATATATATAATCTCCAACTTTTCAAATGTAATGTCAATCGACATCTCCAGTTGCCTTGATCTATCTACTATCCTTCTCCTCATCCTTTTCTCTGTCACTCCTATCTGATCTTGCTCCAAATATTCCGTAACCCCTTGCGTACTAGTGGCCTTCCTTGCGGTGAAACGCTTAATACACACACACACACACACACACACACACACACATATATATATATATATATATATATATATATATATATATATATATATGTGTGTGTGTGTGTGTATATATATATATATATATATATATATATATATATATATATATATATATATAAGGCACGGTGGAGTAATGAATAGAGGCTCGGATTGAACCGAGTTCGAATTCCAGTCGAATCCATTACATTCACTTACGTGCGAAAGATATAAATCCTCTTCCCCGCCAGATATGGGTAAATTATCCTTGGATGGCAACTGGTCTAGGAGAAGGACAACCCTAAATTCAAAACCTGCAGGTACACCTGTATTCGGCTCTTCAAAAACTGTCGTTGGTTCTGCGCAAAGCCTTCACCACTATAAACAAATCATATGTGCAGGTTGTCTGGCTTTCGGTTCCTAGGAGCTAAGGTGCCTGACACTCATACGTCATAAAAGTGTCCCTGGTAGGCGCGGCTCAACAGCACGCGTCAATCAACGACGGGAGGGTCCACGAAACATATATATATATATATATATATATATATATATATATATATACCTAAAGAGCCAGATCAGGATAATTCTGACTAAACGCGATGTTTATTAATAAAGCTGCTACCCAAAGGAATAAAATTAGCATAAAAATGTCCTCATTTAAAACCAATACCAATATTATTGTAGGCTCTAACCACCCTAGTCAAAGTTACAAGCGCTTCCCTAATGGCATTATGTTTAGATTATCGACTAATTCTTCTAACATTAACATCAATTCAAATTTGAATTTGCAGGTCTAATGAATTGGATCTTGATTACGATTCCAATGTAATAAATTATAACCATGGAATATTAGTCTTTGAGCCTTTTATATTATATTCTTACTCTGTCCTGGACATTGAGTTCTACCTGGATTCTATCCATTTGGGAATTTATACCTATATATATATATATATATATATATATATATATATATATATATATATATATATATATATAGATAATATTAGTGGTAAATATACACGTACATATGCAAAATATTTTATTTCCAGAGTTGTTTTTTCTGTTTTCTTTTCGAATTTGTAGGTCTGATGAATTGGATCAAATTTACGATTCCAATGGAATAAATTATGACCATGGATTATTAGTGTTTAAGCCTTTTTATTTTATATATATATATATATTTTATTTTATATATATTTATATATTTTATTTTATATATATATATATATATATATATATATATATATATATATATATATGTAGCAATTTTTAATTGATGCATATTTCATTAAATAATTTAGACAAGTTTTGTCTATTTATTTTAAGTTCCCTTCGTATTGCCTGATAAGCTTAATAACATTATCATTGAAAGACGAAAGGAAATCACTTAGATTGGATTTAAACATGTATCAGTATTGTGATTTCCTTTCGTCTTTCAATGATAATGTTATTAAGCTTATCAGACTATATTAAAGGAACTTGCTTAAAATAAATAGACACAACTTTATATTATTTAATGAAACATGCATCAATATATATATATATATATATATATATATATATATATATATATATATATATATATATATATATACAGACGTCCAAAAGCGTTTACGTGGCCTTGTGGGTGATGAATTATTTAATTATTTTCCACCCGACAACCCCTTTCCCACAGATGAAACGTTGAAAACTTCTCGCTACACAATCACTGTTTCCATGGGAAAAAGTTCTGATGTGCTACAATCTTTAGTTAAACTTGTTCTAACCTTCACAGCTAACACCCACCAAGCCGGGTACCCTGAGGCATTCCACCCTCGTTCACCTTGTATTCCATAAGTGTTTTTTCATACGAACCGCCCCTTTGTCGAATCGGCTCTTAAGTCATTTCTGTGTCGCGATGAAAACATATTTTTAAATATGTTTTCATCGCGACACAGAAATGACTGTTTCGGAACTAAAAAATAAAATTGTTTTTTTTTGTTCCATTTTCAAGGGATGTTGAATAACTTTAGAAAAAATGTTTTACTTTTTGGGGAATGTAGTATTATATTTAAGTGGGAGGGAAAACGAGATTTCCAACTTTCAAAACTATGGATTATTAATCTGAGTGCTTTTTATTTTTATTTTAATATATATATATATATATATATATATATATATAACAGGCATTTGACGCCACAGACATATGCATAGATTTAATAATGCGGGAAAGCATTCTTCTTTCTTAAAGGATCCCTTTCGAGCAACACGTTCTAAGAAGAATACGTTTGTAAACCAAGAAAAGCAACAATTCGTACTACAACAAAATATATGAAGAAAATAGGAACCTCGTCTAAATTACAAATTTATTAATAAAAACGCTGAGGGAAAGAAAAAAGAGAAATATATGAAAAAAAATCTAATTTAAATGGTTCCAAGTGAGTATAAAATAGAAAAGACTTCACTCACATCATTCCTAAAAAAGCAAGAGAGCGTACAAAACACTTTTTTTTCTGTCTATACAGAGACGGTTGATGTAGCTTACTGTCCACCGCGTCTAATAAACGCAAGTGCTGAGAATACCAAGCTCCGCCCAAAACAGTGAATAAATCTTGTATTCTGCTGCACATCGGGATTATGTAATAAATGTTGCCCGATAGCTGAGTCATGAACGATTTGGGTACAACGCATGCTGCGATTAAACGTAGATATATTCGCAGGGACATGTTGTCCAATCCAGGTTTCAAGTCGCTAATTGATTCATCCTACATAGACAGTCTCGCACTGACATTTGAATTTATTAACAATAGAACTATTTTGAAAGTAGGACAAATCATAATTGTCAAACGAAGGAAAAACCGGATTAGTCCCGAGGACAACACGTAACTTAACCGCTGAAAGACCCGATGTAACACAGGCCGACACTGTTCGCTCGTATACGTCTTTTCCTGCCCACCCGAGGTTATTTCAAATATACAGGGCAGGGCCAAAAACTACCGGTGCCTTGAAGCATTTAATTTTGCGATCAAACGTGCGCTTGATGAATATATATATATATATATATATATATATATATATATATATATATATATATATATATATATATATATATATATATGTGTGTGTGTGTGTGTGTGTGTGTGTGTGTGTGTGTGTTAGGAATGCCATCTGTTCGAAAACAGCGAGAACTTTTGCACTGCATCCTAGAACGTGCTCGCAGTACGAGTTTCAACTGGAATGCATATATATATATATATATATATATATATATATATATATATATATATGTATATATATATATATATATATATATATATATATATATATATATATAACAAATCGTATATATAGGTAGATGTACGAGCGAGAGATCTGTATATTGTATAGTGTCAGAAAAAATTGCTCAATATTAAATAACAAAGCTACTTAATATATATTAAGAAATATACATAATTGCGTGCAGTGATTGCACAACTCTGAGTCTCATGCCGACGCAAATCATGTCGGCATGGACGTGAGACTTGTGCAATCAATCTAAAGTATGAACTTTGAACTGTGGTATCTTAGAAATAATAGTATAGTTCTCCGAGGTTTTTATAAAACTATTGGACACTACCCAGAGTAATAATAATGTATAGTCTCTCTCCAAGTTTAACAAAATAATCGTGATGAAATCGATCATAAACGAAAATGAAATGTTCATCATTAATTAGACCTAAAAAACGAAGGCTAGTGAAGGATTGAAATAAAATTCATATATATATATATATATATATATATATATATATATATATATATATATATAATTCCAGGATCATTTTTTAATTTATTCAAGATGATCTCCGCCCTTTCTAACCTTCTAACTTTCTGCCCTGGAGGAACATGCCGCCTCACATGTTTCATATACGATTTCCTTTTCAAGTCTTTTTTTCACTGCTCTTTGGACTATCATAGCTGAAACTCCACTCTGAGAGTCAAACATCTTATGGATTGAGTTGGATGTTTTCTAATTGATCACTTTTGCTCTAGCTTGAATATATATATATATATATATACAACATTTGGACAGTTCTTACACACTCTTTGTCCAGAAAAGAAAGCTCTTGTTAGAACAGAAGAAAAATTAAATAAAGAGCTTAACCGTAGTACCTTGTCCGTCGTTTTTAAAGAAATATATATATATATATATATATATCTTCCAAACCTTATTGACATACGTTATGTACCTGTGTTTTATAGATTATACACAAGATAATGAATTCAGTAAATATGTAAGCGAAAGTAGTGTAAGACAAGTATTTGACGTTTCACCAGACATATTCAGTCTATACTCTAAGAATCAGTTGTCCCATCAGGATTCATTATTGCTTGTCATAATCTTCACAACATATGATCTATAGATAACAGGTTGTTGATAAGAGACACAGAAAAGAAACTACAAGAACTGCGGCAGAAGTTAGTGAAGGAAAGCGAGAATAAAGGACTAAACATCAATTACTGAAAGCATGATTGTTAGCAAAATGAACAGCTTAACTTTTAAATTAAAAATTGAAGATATCAAACAAGTACGTCTTAAATAGCTGGGAAGTGTTTCAAAATTAGACGGAATGTACAACATTGAAATTTCAGGGTGCTTTGTGATAGAGAAAGAGCCTTTTAAAAGTTAAGCAAAGTATTAAGAAACAGAAAAATTTTGTCAGAATCAAAGAAAAGTGTACTGAAATGTTACGCAATATCAGTCCTCCTACATAGCAGTAGATGTTAGGCAATCCTCAGCAGATGAAGAAGAGACTTAAAATAGCAGAAACAAAGAAAAAAGTGCTGAAATGTTACGTAATATCAGTCCTCCTATATGGCAGTGAATGCTGGACAATTTCCTCACAGATGAAAAAGAGACTTGAAGCAACAGGAACAAAGAAAAGAGTTTAAGTGATATCGGTCCTCCTATATGGTAGTGACTTCTGGACAATTTCCTCACAGATGAAGAAGAGACTTGAAGCAACAGGAACAAAGAAAAGAGTGCTGAGCTGTTACGTGATATCGGTCCTCCTATATGGCAGTGAATGCTGGACAATTTCCTCGCAGATAAAGAAGATAGTTTTGAAGGAAAAAAAATTTGGTCCAACAGATGGATGCCGAGAATACCATGAACCGAATATGTGAGCAACGACGAAATTTTATAGAAATATGGCAGCAAAAAGAATAATTAGACTGAACAGGAAGAGACAGTTGAAATTTCCAGAGCACATAATGAATAAATAGGGCTTGTCAAATTTGATGTTCACACGGGAGATTTAAGATAAGTGGGAGATAAGAAAACAACGTATAATGTACCTAGCGAGCTTAAGTAAACGGATGAGAGAACTAATTTTAGTAGTGATAACAAAAAGGGAATATTTATTAAGAGCTACAGAAGACACAGTATTATAGAAAATCATGATAGCCAGCGTCCTGTTTTTTTTTTTTAATATTAAATATATTGAATTGCACAACATTACATCTGATCGAATGTCATATATTAAAGATGTCATCCTTCAGCTTATGATATTATCAAACTTGTTGGTCCACCTTCGTATCCTCTTGCAGAGACACCAATATTTTAACTCTCGTATTGTTAATGGACAAATGTCAACCCGTGATAGGTCGAATGTGTTAAACTTTTGTCCATATATTATTGAAAGGTCACATATGACGTCACGACAAAATATCAGCAGCAAGCGACTAATATTTTTCTTTTTTTTTTAGTGACGCGATTTTTATTTTTTTCACTTGCTGAAGTTTGTGGCTTTTATTAAATCAAGTGACAACAAGTCTCTATTATTGCACCCAATACAAATCTTACGAGCCACTGAAGGTATAGAGTTACAAAAAAAGGTTATTTTATGGTTGTATGGGAAGGAGATACAAAGTATAGTTGATCTGGATATGTAGGCGATCCCTAGACTTAAAGATGTAAACATTGTAGTAATCGTGGAAGCAAATCTTTGTGGAATCAGTTCCACCGAGCATCAACTATTATAAATGAAGCCAATTGACGTCGACTTCTCGGCTTGAGAACACTCAGCAAATGCAATCATTCCTGATCTGGTATCTCGATATCATTCACTTTCTCACCGACGTGACGTGACTTCCCTCTGTCTTTTCTACAAATATTTTCATGGCAGCTGTTCTCATAGACTTTGTTTCCTTGTGCCTCGACTATATGAATTCAGACGTGCTACTAGATTGGCAATTAGGTCTCATCGTTTTACTGTTGAACTAGTTCGACACAACCGCCACTTCTCATCTACCAGTCTCTTCTTTCGCAATTCTCGCCTATGGAAATCCCTTCCGATTTCTTGCTTCCCTGGCAACTACGAAAACATAAATGCAACGTCAATCGCCATCTTCTGTCTTCCTGAACCCTGTTCATTTATTTTAATTTCTTCACTGCTTATCACTAGTCTTCTAATTCTCTTTTATTTCTTGTAACCCCTTGCGTCTTAGTGGCATTCTCGCCCTGCTTGGGGTGAAACGCCTAAAAAAGCTACAGGTTCGAACCAGTCTGAATTCATTTGTCGATTGGAAAAGATGGCTAGATATGTAATGGATAGATATAACGTATCTTCTGTGCTAACAATTTCTTCTCTCACATTTCTTGTCAAATTCGGAATGCTCATCCCTGAAATGACTGCACAAATTAATCATGTCAATGAATTAATTAGTCATCTAATTATCATTAACTGAACATCTGTCTCAGTCAGGTGGAGATCTTAGTGGCATTATCGCCCTGCTTGGGGTGAAATGATTGAAAAGTTAAAAATAAATAAACTCTTGACTCTACAGGTTCGAGCTAATCTGAATTCATTTGTCCACAGCAAATATATTTTCCTTTCATAAGAAGGCTACATATAACGGTAAGTTCTATGCTAACAGTTTTTCTCTCACCTTTCTTGCTTATGAAAATCTCTTCTAGCCCCTGACTTTCCTGCCCAATACAATCTTCAAACATTTAAATGTTACAGTCAATCCCCATCTTCTATTGTTTTGAATTTCTGTTCTTTTATTGTCCTTTCTTTTCACCTATGTTTTCTCATCTTTTCTCAGTCTAAGTAACCTCTTAAATCTTAGTGGCTTTATCACCTTGGGGTGAAATGATTAAAAAAACATAAAATCGAAAAAGACAGACACAGATAATTAACTTACCATGCTTAATGAAGTGTTATGATGAATAAACTTAATCCAGTCTACCTTGAAGACTCTCTCTGGTTATAGAACAAATACAAATGGCAGATATTAACTTCAGAGAAGAAACAGAAATCCAAAATGTCTATGGTTAATAGATTTTAATAATTCTTATATAGTATCTATAAGTTTCTAACATGAGACTTTTTAACATATGTCTATATTTCTGAAATGAGGTATTGTATTTACCCTATTTACATTGTTCGGATTGTTGTCCTCATCTTTATTGCCGTATTCAGGATGTTTTGGCCATTGTATGCTTCAGCTTTTTTCAGGTGATATACGTTAGAATTTCAAACCGAACACTTCATTTCATCCAGTCGGTAGTTTGTTCTAGTTCCACATGCCATGCCTTTTCTGGATATCTCTGCTTCAGTTATTTACCATTAGTAACTCAACCAGGTATTGAGCCCACAACTATTTGGGTCAAGTCTCTGGATTACTTCAACCAACACTTTTACTTATTGGGCCATGGTTCAGAATTCCAGTGTATTAGGGTGGTGCAAAAATAATGTCGTTTTCTCACATATGTTACTATGTGAGAAAACGACATTATTTTTGCACCAGCCTAATATATCACCTGAAGAAGGCCAGAAAATACAAATGCTGAAACATCATGAATATGAGAATAAAGGTGAGGGCAACAACCCAAACAATTTAATTAGTGCAAAGTAAACTTTTTGTTGGTTCTACCTTTTCTTTCATAGATCAAACAAAATGTGTCTATTTGTGCTTGTAAATCGAACCTTTCATTTCATCCAGTAGGGTAGATTGTTCTAGTTCCACATGCCATGCCTTTTCTGGATATCTCCGTTTCAGTTATTTATCTTTAGCTTCCCTGTACCTTTTCTATAAATATTTACATGGTAAATGTTCTAATATGCTTTCATCTTTGGCAAAACAACTAATGGAATTTAAGCTTAGTGCTCTATTAGAAGAGCTAGGTTCCATAATTTCAATAGCTTCTTTCATTTCTCGCTTGTGGAACTCTCTTTCAGTTTCTTTCTTTCCTGTCAACTAAGATTTTCAAACATTTAAATTTTAACAACGAACGTCATCTTAGATTTTGAATTTCATTCTTTTCTTGTATTTTCTCTTCGCTAACGTTTTCTCATCTTTTTCCACTCTCAGTAACTCCTTGTGTCTTAGTGGCTTTATTGCCTTGCTTAGGGTGAAATGATTAAAAGAAATGTTACATACGTAGTGCCAACTTATAATAAGAAGAAATAAATCAGCCATTGACTCTACAGGTTCGAGCTAATGTGAATTCATTTTCCGATTGCAAATTTATTTTCTTTTTACGAAATCTGGTGGCTCGAAATAACCGTAAGTTCTATGCTAACAGTTTCTTCTCTTGCATTTCTTGCTTGCGCAAATCTCTTCTGGCCTTTGACTTTACTATCCACTACGATCTTTAAACTTTTAAATGCAACGCCAATCGCCATCTTCTGTTGTTTTGAATTTTCTCCTTTCATTGTAATTTTTTTCACTAACGTTTTCTCTTCTTGCGACTTACTCGCTTTATCGCCTTGCTTAATTTGAAATGATTAAAAAATAAATGTGTTATGATGTTATTTACAATTTTGCTTCTTACTCCAGAAAGACAATATTTGATCTTCGTTTTTACGTATTTTGTTTTATTTTTTTTATTTTCATTCATTTTTGTCGTTGTCAATGAGACTATGTCTGATTATAAGTACACCATCGACGCAAAACTCTTTGTATAACACGCCATTGTCAATCCTAGCAGAAACAACAAAAAAAAAAAAACAAACAATGTCTTGAACGATATTGACTACACGGTAATAAATGTATCTTTTTTTCGATTCACTTGAACGCAGTCCTGAACAGGGGAGTAATTAAAATAAATGGAACGTTTATGGCGCCTACGAGTCGATGGTGTCGAATTCGGAAATCCCATCTCTTTACTTAAGGACACAAATTAATCAGGTCAATGAATTAATTAGTCATTAACTTAGTATATAACTCAGCTGGGTGGTGGTCTGACCTCATTATATGTTATACTGAGCACCCGAACTGAAAATTTATTTCCTATGCTCCATGATCATTCTTTTTTTTTTTTTTTTTACACTTCTCCTCGAACTTGTGAAAAAGAGTAAAGGTTTATCCCTTGTTTCTTGTTCGGGACGGGGGGGTTCCAGTTCCTTCAACTTTGTACTTCTGATGTCTCCGATTGAAATCTGAAATTTTATTCAGTAATTTTTTTTTGCTCCGAATAGGAGTAAGTAGGTTTGCCAATTGTCCGGTTCATACACCTCCACTTTTTAACTGGAGTAAATGAACTCAAATTGTTTTTTTTCCTTGTTTCCAGTTTAGGATTGCCTTTCCGGTTCTTTCAGTTCCCGTTCAAAATACAGGAGAGGAGGGTGAACCGGACGATAGGCAAACCTATCTACTTCTGCTGGAGAGTAAAAATTACTGATTTCTAGGGCACATAACGAGGATAGAGGGATTGGAAAATTAGACACTCACAGGGCATAGTTTCGGCAAGTGGGGTAGAGGTAAGCACTAATTCTGACGTTTCCCTCCGAAATCTGAAATTTTATTCAGTAATTTTTACTCTTTGAATAGGAGTAGATAGGTTTGCCTATCGTCCGATTCACACTCCTCTCCTGTATTTTGAACGGGAATTGTGGTTCGTCCCTAAGTTGACAGTCCTTTCTTAATTCTACTTCTATTTCTAACGTCCCCGCCGAAATACTGAAATATATACTTGTTATATCCTAAGTTTTCAGATGAACAAAAACAAATGAAAATAAAAGACAATTGAATTTTAAGATGTAATAAAAAAAACTTTTATTCACTTACTGCCTGAGAACAGCAAAGGATTTTTTTTAATCAATGTACGTGACAGCTTGTCACTATGATAGTGGACAAGGGAAGTAACGCAATGAAATTTTAGTTATCCCCCTTTATAGGGGGTATAAATCAGCTTCGTCTAATAATGCTATTATTAGATTTCCGGTCCCTTTAACGAATTTTCCTTATTTTTAGACACCTGGAATCTTAGTGGCGTTATCGCTTGGGATGAACTGATAAAAAAAATTACTAAGAACATTATAACACTGAAACAAAAGCGTAATTGACAGCCACAATGACCTCCTATACTTCCTTTTCTTCTTCTATGTGCCATGTCTCTTCAGGGAGTGGACAATCATGACTCTCCACAACTTCCTATTGCTTGTATCTGGTTTTTGTCTTTTCACCATCACTCCCAGTCCCTATTCTGCCATCGATTTTCACAAGCTCGTTAGTTAAGTGATGCGCTGCTTACCTCTACCCTACTTGCCTTCAATATGCCCTGTGAGTATCTAATTTTCCAATCCCTCTTTCCTCGTTATGTGTCCTATAAATTCCATCTCTTTCTGATTCTTTTTGTTTTAATTTCCTTAAAAATTCTTCGTTACTCGGATGTTCATCCCATATTATTCTCAGCATCTTTCTGTACAACCATATTTCGACAATCTCCAGTCCGTTCTACCAATAATCATTCTCTTTAAATACTTATAAATTCGAGAAAGTCGAAGCGATCTTACTCAAATCGCGGTTCTGACTCTTTGGTACTATCTGTGCTTGCAAAACCTTTATGTGTATAAATGCCAATGGCTTTGACATTGAAATGCAATATACTTACTCAGTACTTCTTCTTAAGGCTATGAATTACTTACATATGTCACATGCTACACTAATTCAATGATATGGTCATTACCCAGAAATGTCTCTAGACGTGCTTCGCAGATATTTTTGTGATGAAGATTTAAGAAATGAATATAGTTTTCTCTTTCTCTCTTTCTTTTTTTCTTTCTTTCTTTCTTTCTTTCAAGTATCATTTTCTTTCTTTCTTTCTTTCTTACAAGTATCATTTTCTTTCTTTCTTTCTTTCTTTCAAGTATCATTTTCTTTCTTTCTTTTTTTCTTTCTTTCTTTCTTTCTAGTATCATTTTCTTCTTTCTTTCTTTCTTACAATTATCTTCTCTCTTGCTTTGTCCCTACTAGTAATTTTTATACTCTTCTTTCTTTCTTTCTTTCAATTATCTCATTTCTTTCTTTGCTCCTCCTAATGATTTTTATACTATTCTTTTCGTCTTTGTTTGTTTGTTTGTTTGTTTCTTTCTTTCTTTCTTTCTTTCTTTCTTTCTTTCATTCTTAAAATTATCTTCATTTTTTTCTTTGATCCTACTAGTAATTTTTATACTCTTCTTTCTTTCTGTCTTTCAATATCATTCTCTTTCTTTTTTCTTTCTTTCTTTCAGGCATCATTTTCTTTCTTTCTGTCTTTTTTCTTTCTTTCTTTCTTACAATTATCTGCTCCTACTAGTAATTGTATACTCTTTCTTTCTTTCTATCTTTCTTTCGTTCTTTCTTTTTCTTTTTCTTTCTTTCTTTCTTTCTTTCTTTTCCATACAATGATTGTACTGAATTTTTGCACTTGTAATATACACTCAGTCAGAGAAAGGATCAAGCGATAGCAAGTCATTCTACGAGTCAAATATTTCTTGAGTATTTTCAACCATTTAAATATATACACAATCAAACCTTTCTCATCCGTCTAGGTTTGGTGTCATATTCTTCGACACTGTTCCAAGTGTTGCAGTAACGATATTCAAAAGGATTTATCTAGATATTCCACTAATTTTCGAAATTTCTGCTAATTTTCACATATTTTGCCAAGTATTCAGTCGGAGATCAACTTTATGGTTAACAAACACCGGTAACATTTTTAAAATGATTTTTTTTTTATTCCTGACGAAGAGCAAATTTAGTTGCCTGCTCTGAATTGGCTGAACCGTTTCAATTTCAGGCTCCCAATGAGAGGTCAGTTATTTCTGTGTTCTGGACAGTTTCTGGCTTTTAAGAGATTATCTGATTATGATTAGCACAACGTTCTAATCGATCCATTATTGCTTTCGTCAAGTCTACAATATGCAAAGAAAGAGATATGTCTACGTTGTATGAAGCCGCGTTCAGACGTCATCAGGCTTACTGTTGAGGGGTTCTCCCCTTTTTACACAAATGAACTCACCCAGGGTGTACATATACTACTACTAGTGAATACCCGGGAGAGGAAAGAGAAAGAACTAGACCGATAAACGAGCACGTAGACTCAGTAAGAAGTCATACAGTCGATACCAAAGACTGTATATATATTTTGCTACTAACACGCATTCCTGGAACTACTAATCTGCGTTAGCAGTTTGTATTATTAAATTAATACATTTATTTTCCTATATTCCTTCTTGGTGTTTGTTATTTATTGGTACTGGATTTAATTCCGGAATCCACAACACTTACAGAAGCAGTTTTTTTTTAAAGTAAATTTGCCCTAAACATTTTTATAACAACTACTCCAACCTACTTCGTCCTTAATAAGACGAAAAACTACATCTGGTAGCAAAACCTTTTGAGGAGCGTGGAATCACCTCTTTATTACTGTTGTTCACAGGTCCACCCTGAGCCAGGATGACAGAAACTCTTAGGGTCTCAGCTTTGGGCAAATGGTGGAACCCAAAACTCCGGTAAAAACATTATCAAAGTATAAAAGTAGAATTTTATAGTAAAATGTCAGGAATCCATATTTGAAAAAAAATAACAGCAATATATTTTTGAAGAAAAAAATTACGAGCAATGCATTTGACCGTGGAGGAAAAAAAATTCTCTTCACCAAAATACGTCACTGAAAATTGATTTACAAACTGATTTCTTACAAAGAATACTATCCTATTAAATAACTTATTGAAGAATTAATATACCGTAAAACAAATTAAACCTAAACGTAAATCAGCCACTTTGAATCAATACTTCTTCTAGGATCACCGAAGTCTAGCAATGTCAAGCCTGGTCAATATCTAGACGGCTGACCGCTTGGGACTACAAGGTGTTGTAAAGTTTGATGTGCGGGTGGCGTAATGTATAACGGCTCGAAATTGGAAATCGGAGAGCCGTGTTCCAATTCCAATCTGGTTCGTTATATTCACTTACGCAGAAATAGCCTTGGAAAAGGTATGAATCCAACCGTTCTGCTCCTCCCAGCCATGGGTTAATTAGTAAGACCAAAAAATCATTATTATTGCAAAAAAGTCTTACAATCCAACCATATTCTCTGGCATTAAATCGCCAGCAAAGCCGTAAAATACAAATCAATCAATCAATCCGGACGTCATCATACTGGCACATAGCTATTCGCTGAATATTGATCTAAAATGTTTTGTATAATGCGTTATTAATACGCATTATTGAATTAACTGTCCTTTTTAAAGAATTTGCAACCAACACAGGTCACAAGAGCCACTCAAGGAAGAGGGTTACAGTCAAAATGGTAATCTTGAATAAAGTGAAGAGTAGTAAGAAATGATGATTTTGAGGATGAGGGGGATAACGATAGAGGCTTGATATGTAGAGACAAGTCTAAAGGATTCAAGAGAGCATACAAGCGATAATCTGTTTTCAAAAGTGGCAGTTCTTGATAAAAAGGTTGTCTGTGTGTAGTTTTCTTCCTACATCTCAGACACGAAGGAAATGAAGCTAATTCGACTCCGTGGAAGTGGCACGATATGTCCGGAGTGTTTGAACTGTTAGAAGTCAAGAACAAAGTTCATCTCAAAAGTTGATATGCAAGTAGCCATAGGCTTACAAATTTTCGTTTAGAGGAAAGAGGTTGCACAGTGGAAACTTAATCAGAAAGGTGATATTTTGTTTAAATAAAAATTTGTTGCGTGAAAGAAATCGTTTTTTTATTAAGCTAGTTTAATGTAGCTTAGTATTTGACCAATGTTCATTACGAAATTAAGTGCAAAAATAAATATTTCTTTAAAATAAATACGCTTTTCACCATGAGCCAGCTTGCATATTGATTTACGAATGTAAGTAATTAATATTCACCACAGAACTATGTGCATTGACAAGGAAGTAGATTATGTTGAAAAATAAATATATTCTTTACAAAATAAATGCATTAGTCTACTAGCTTATAGGTATACCTCAGTGTGGGATTGATATTCACCCAATGAATTAAGTGAATTTTCAAAAAAGAAGATTATGTCGAAAAATAAATATTTGTTTAAAATACATATTTTTATGAGTAGATTACCTATATATGCGATTAATATTCATCATTGAATTTCGTGCATAGACAAGGAGAGAAATGATATTAAAAAATACATATTTGTTGCACAAAATAAAAGTATTCTTATAACATTAGGCTCCAGAATTATTTATGTATCTACGGAGATAGGAAAGGGAAATAAAATAGTGTCTACTCTACCAAGCGGCTCACTGATCTTTATTCTCATCTAACCCCAAATATCTACACAGACACGAAGGATCATTTTACATTTCTCCGTGGCTACCCCATTCCTTGAGGGCTTAATCTTTAAATACTTCTCCCGTTCACTTTTAGATAGTTTAGATAAGACAAGGCCTTGAGAACCTACAAGTTATTTAGAACATTTGTTACCATGTTTTTTTCAACTGTTGTCGTGATCCTCGAGTCAATCCCAATGATCCTTTCCTTTAGACGCATAGTATATGTTTCGCCAGGGCTACATCTTCTTTATGCGCTGTGTCCCCTCTAGAAGGGGACGATCACGGTTCTCCACAATTTCCTGTCCTTCGTAGGACTTAATGCATCTTTTTTTGTTATTTTTTCAAATCTCTGTTCCGCCATATATTTACTCAAATTCACTAAATATGTTATACTTTGTTTACCTCTGTCTTTTTGCCTTCTATCCGTCCCGTGAGTATCAGATTTTCCAAGCCCCCTTTCCTCATTATATGCCCCAGAAACCCCAACTGTCTCTTCCTGATGTTAAGTATTAGTTTCCTTTTTGTTTCCATTATCTTCAAAACTTCATCGTAGTTCACATGATCGATCCATGGTATTCTCAGCATCCTTCTGTAGAAGTACATTTTCTGTTGCTTCAAGTCTCCTTATCATTTTTTGAGGAGATCGTCCAGCACTCCTGCCTTACAGGAGGACAGAAATTTTTGAAGTTAGAGTTTTCCTTCTCCTAGAATGGTTACCACCCAAGGTTATGGAACCCAGTTTGTCATACTGTTTGCCCACAACTGAAGTTGGATTCATATCTTTTTCAAGGCTATTACCAGGTAAGCGAATCTAATAAACTCGTCTGGAATTCGAACTCGTGTCTATGATTCCTAAATCCGAGTATCACCTCGTTACTATTGTTACCATATGCATCTCGAAAAATGCGCGTTCTTAAATGTGGCCGACCATATTCATAATTTCTGTTTTTTTCGCTTTCTCTTTGCATTTTTTTGTTTTTGTTTTGTTTTTTGTTTTGTTTTTTGTTGTTTTTTTTGTTTTTTAGTTGTTTTTTTTTTGTTTTTTTGTTTTTTTTGTTGTTTTTTTTGTTTTTGTTTTTGTTTTTTTTTTTTGTTTTTTTTTTACGGCATATCAACCTCAATGGGTTATTTAATACCAACAAGATTTTTATTGCTGCTATTTTTTTTCAAAAATGTATTGCTGGTAATATTTTTTTTCATAAAATGTATTGCTGATAATATTTTTTTCTCCAAAAATGCATTGCTTGTTACAATTTTTTTCAAATAAGTATTACTGGTAATTTTTTCACCCCCAAAAAACGCATTGCTGGTAATATTTTTAAAAATGTATTGCTGGCATTTTTTACTACAAAAATAAAATAAATAAAATAAATTTTAAACTCTTCTCGTGTTTTGACCCCAATTTGGGAGTTAACTATTTGCACATAGCTGATACCCTAAAATATGTTACTACCCCGGGTCAGAGTGGACCTGGGAACAACACCAATTATGAGGTAGTTTGACGCTACTCAAAACCTCCTGATCAGAGGCCTTGCTGTCGGATGTAGTTTAACATCATACCCAGGACGCCCTTCTTCTATGCCTTGTACCATCACTTGTATTCTGAATACATGTGATTATGGCTCGCCACGCTTTATCATTTCTGTAAAATCATATTTGAAAGAAATCTCAGTGTTCTGGAAGAAAATCTTTCTTGTGTGTCATTATTTATATTTTGAGAATAGCTTTTTAATTAATGTTATCTCAAGTAGAATATTGAAGTGGAAATGAACGAAAATTAAGAGAAGTAATTTTAGAAATAAACTAAAAATGTAGTTTTTATTAATAGTAATTAAATTGAAAGTAAAATAATTCACGATTTTCATATAACGTCAGATAAATGTACCCGCTTTTGTACACAGAATTTGGTAAACATCAAAATGAAAGAAGTTCAAAATCTCATGAATTTCAGTTCACTGATAAAAAAGAAATCGAAAAATAGATAGATAGATAGATAGATAGATAGAGAGACTGTGATCGATCGATAGATAGATAGATAGATACTAAATAGACTGATAGATATAGATAGTTTGTAACAGACAAGATAGATAGATAGATAGATTGAAATAGATATAGATGGTTTGTGACAGACAGACGGATAGATAGATAGATAGATAGATAGACTGTGATCGATAGATAGATCGATACTAAATAGACTGTGATAGATATAGATAGTTTGTTACAGACATACTGATAGATAGATAGATAGATAGATAGATAGATAGATACTAAATACTGTGATAGATATAGATAGTTTGTAACAGACAGGTAGATAGATAGATAGATAGATAGATAGATAGATGAATAGATAGATAGATAGATAGAGAGAGAGAGAGAGAGAGAGAGAGATTGAAATAGATATAGATGGTTTGTGACAGACAGACGGATAGATAGATAGATAGATAGATACTAAATAGACTGTGATAGATATAGATAGTTTGTTACAGACATACTGATAGATAGATAGATAGATAGATAGATAGATAGATAGATCGAGCGACGAAGACAGAAAGCGTTAGGTATATATATATATATATATATATATATATATATATATATATATATATATATATATGTGTGTGTGTGTGCGTCTGTGTGTGTGTGTGTGTCTGTGTGAAAAGTGTGTGTATATAAATATAAATAAATCTATTATATGCGCGGTACTTTTTAGAAAGCGCTCAATATAAGAGATAGAGCTAACATATATGGTTGGATAGATGTGAACTTATGACCCTGGGTTTCACGCTTTAGCGATCGTCAGACAAACTGATTAAATTTTAAAAATATATATATATATTAGGTTGGTGCAAATATATATATATATATCCGCCCGTTCATATCTCAATCTATATGATACATAAAAGGTTAATGATCAGTGTTGAATCAGACCAGGAAACGGTGTTATTAAAAATGCTCAAGATACGTATGAAAAAATAATATAAAAGTACAAATAGCATGTAGGGCTTCTGTCTTCAAATCTCAGGAGATCAGTTGAATCCGATACCATGTTTTCAACCTGACGGTATCCTCAGCCGATTGAATTCTCAACGCTTTATTTAAAAAAAGAAAAAAAAAACTTTTTAAAAAATAAAGCGTTGAGAGGTCAACTGATAAAAATCGCCTGTCCATACCGTACGATTGAAACGGAGGTAGCGAATTCAATTGATCTCCTGATTTTTAAAGTATATATATATATATATATATATATATATATATATATATATATATGTATGTGTGTGTGTGTGTGTGTGTGTGTGTATAGATAGATAGATAGATGATTCATTAAATAATATAGACAAGTTTTTTCTATTTATTTTATGTAAATTCTTTTCATATCGTCTGATAAGCTTAATAACATTATCATTTAAAGACGAAATAAAATCACAATATTGATACATATATTATTAATCCTATCTAAGCTTTTGGCTTGCATAAGCCATTATCAAAGATGATAATTACATTACAATATATTAAAAAATACACCGAAATGGCAATAACGACAGTCTGTTTTTGTTTGCATGGAAGATTTCTAAGCAAAGACAAACTCCTGCATATAAAATGCTGGAAGCGAAAATCGCACCTGTGCTCATAACGTCACACATGACCACGCGAGCGTGAAAATGAGAAGTATTAAGTATGGGAAGCCGTTGGAATTAACCAATGGCTTCTGTTATAAATTATAGGCATTTGAGTATATTTGTGGAGATTTCATAGTTTATTTTGTTCAGGTTAGGTTTCTACTGTTTTATGAATATACCTTAAAGAATTTACGTTTTTCTTTCTATCTATCTATATCTATCTATCTATCTATCCATATATATATATATATATATATATATATATATAGATAGATAGATAGATAGATAGATAGATAACAGAAATGCGAATGTGTTTCTTTCTACCCTCCGGCATGAAAATTGGTAGCCCAAAAAGCAATCAAATTCCCCGCGGTTGTAACATGTTGAAAGCGAAAATGCAGTGGTCTACAAAATTTGACATGTTCAGAAAGGCATGCTGAAGACGCTGTGTCTTGTTTTCTTGCGGGCTTTTACCTTACAGCTCACGAAGATCCCGGAGTGGACAACAATATCTTGCATTCCCGTCTTTGAAGTAATTTCTAGTGAGAGTCATTCTCACTTTATTCTCGGTAAATGTGGTTTTCATTAAAGAACCGAATAAATGTCTCCAAATACCCGACATATTTTAGACTAAAGCGTTCTAATTTTTTATTTCTAGCAAACCGTTGCGTATTAGTGGCATTATCACCTTGCTTGGAGGTGACATTTTTCTTTTGTTTTTTAATCACGTTCACGTCACTCAAGGCATTAAAGCCACTAAGACACAACGGGTTACCAGATGTGGAAGAATTAGAAAACAGATACCTTACTAAGAAGCGAGGACAAAAGAAAAATAACCAGGAGTACATTAGATAGCGATTGAAATGGCATTTACATTTTTTACGATAAAATTTGGCTGGAAAATTTGAAACTGGAAAAGAGTTCCACATGAGAGAAGTGCGAGAAAAATAACTGTTAGCATAAAACTTACGTTTACATCTCAACTGTATATCGATAAGATCTCGTCGCCATTGTAGTAATGTGTTTCTATTTATAAATCCTCGGTACCATATTGAAGAGTTCATAGGAACAATTACTAGGAAATTATTTATAGAAAAGGCACAGAGAGGCAACCTTATGGCGGTGGGAAAGTAACTGGAGCTGAGCTGCCAGATCAGGACCAATAATATTGCTGATTCTTCTTTAGATGTTATCAAGGAGCTCTAGATAAATAGCAGGAACACCGGACCATATTTGGCGAATGAATATTAAATAGAGAATGTTAAACTTATAGATATGTCGGATAGATTCTGGAGAGAAAAACTGTCTCGTACAACACAGGGAACCAATTTTCTTAGCAGTTGACCTAACAATGGATTCAATACAGTCTTTCCACTTCATGTCAGCTGAGAATGGAAGTCACTGAAGCCGATCCGCCAGATCAGGACAAATAATTTTGATTAAGTTTCCACTGTGCAACCTCTTTCCTCTAAACGAAAATTTGTAAACCTGTCGCTACTTGCATATCAACTTTTGAGATGAACTTTGTTCTTGCCTTCTAACAGTTCAAACACTCCGGACATATCGTGCCACTTCCACTGTTTAAATTTTTTTAAATAACACGAATTTTTACACGATTCTTCATAAAATAAAATTCTCACGGGCCACTCATCGTAGAGGTTTACTAAATGCGGTTGTTCTATGAATATTAAAATTGTATTTTTTTTTAATCGGAAGTAAAGCCATTAAGACACAAGAGGTTACAGTGTGCGAAAAAATAGGATCAGAAACATTAATAATGAGCTGGAAGAGGAAAGAGTAACTAGAAGGTCAGTAGACAGCGATTGACATTGCATTTAGATTCTTGTAGATTATATTTGACCGGAAATTATGTAGCCGGACGGAAGTTCCACATGTGATAAGTGCCCGAAAAGAAACTGTTACCATAGAATTTACGGCTACATCTAGCCAGCTCAACTGAAAATTGATGAGACCTTTTCGCCAGTCTAGTACTGCGATTAAATTCAAAAAAGTCTAGATGTCATAGCAAAAAGTTCATCCGAACAATTACCAGGAAATTATTTATAGAAAAGACACAGAGAGGCAACCTTACGGCGGCGGGAAAGCCACTGGAGACTAGCCGCCAGATCAGGACCAAATACTATTGCTGATTCCGCTTTGGATTTTATTAAGGAGCTGAAGATAAAAAGCAGGGCCCTATATGGCAGCAATATTCTGATCATGGACGAACGATGAATTTATAGTTATGCAAGATAGATTCTGGAGAGAAAAAATAGTCTAGAACGACACAGTGAACCAATTTCCCTAGCTGCTGAGCTAGGATTTAATTAAAAAATATTTTTTGGTTTACTATTTACATTATTCGGACTATTGTCGTCATTTGTGTCGCCATATTTATTACACCATTTCGGCTGTTGTACGCTCCGGCCTTCTTCAGGTGTTTGGAATGTCGAACTGAACCCTTTATTTCGCTCACTGGTGTAGACTGTTCTAGTTCCACGTGCCATGTTTAATGGATGTCAGTTATCAGTTATCTCTTGTTAATTCCCCTCTCCAAGTTCTCCACTGCCTTAACCAGGTATTGAACTCTCACTCCTTGGGTCTTGTCACTGGATCTAACTAATGCCTTTATGCACTGTGACATGTGTCCTTGAGGACATCTGTGTACGAATTTCTGGGTATTATAAACCTAATGTCTTCAGCAACCATTTTTACCAGTGCTCATATTGCAATTTTTAGTTTCTTCTAAATTCTTTTCATTCTATTTTGCTCGCAGTATTCCCTTGCGTCTTAGTGGCATTATCGCCTTGCTTGGAGTGAACTGATTTTGAAAAAAAAAATAGATCTGATTATGTTGTACATAATGTAAAGAAATATATTGATTAAATCCATCAATTAAACCCAAGGAGCCAAAGGACTTTCTTTCTAACATTATACGATTGACTACTTGCTTAAGCCTTTTTCTCCAGTGAGAAGTACTGTTGAGAATTGATATCTAACCACGTTTTTCACTGAAAAAATAAAAACATTTTCAACTGGAGCGGTGGGTAATAAGTAAAAAATACCCATTAATTTCTTCAAAAATATTTTTCAAACATAAATGCTAACAGACTCTTTCCTGCGAGACAATTACTCTCGTTAGAATCTATCTTACATATTTATAAGTCTATCAATCGCCCTTGATTTTAATATTGTTGCTGTATCTGATCTGTTGTTTCTGCTATTTATTTAGACATTCTTGATAAAATCCAAAGAACAATCTGCAATGTTATTGGTCCCTACCTGGCATCTCGTCTTCCGTCAGTTTCCCACCGTCGTAACGTAGTTTCCCTGTGTCTTTTCTATAAATACTTTCATGGTAATTATTCTGATGAACATTTCTCTGTGGTAACTAGACTTCATGTATTTAAGTGCAATACTTGATTGACCCGAGTTCAAATTCCAGTCGAATTCTTTAGATTCACTTCCGCACAAATACTCCTGTGAAAGGCATAACTCTCTCACTCTTCTCCGCCCAGCTATGGGTTCAGTAGCAGGGCAGACTGGGTTCTTTTGAGCAGTCTACCGCAGAAAGAAATGGCAATCTACTGCGAGAAAAAATCTGCCTCGTCAGTCATTTATCGAAAGTTATATGATCGCACAAGCTACTTTCTGTCTAGTTTGGCAGCAAGGTCTCATCATTTTTTACGCATTGAATGGCTAGATGTAACCGTAAGTTCTATGCTAATAGTTCCTGCTATCATAGTTAACTCTCTTTCAGTTTCTTGTGTTTCCAGTCAACTTTGATCATTTTAAATTTAAATGTAATATCACCAGTTACCTTCTGTTGTCTTAATTCTCAGTCTTTTAATTTTCTCGCTAATTAATAGTGTTTTTTTTTTCCCTCGGGTTCTCTAACATCCAGTAACCGCTTGTGTGTTAGTGATTTTATTACCTTGCTTGAAGTGAAACGATTAAAAAAGTAATTTTATTTTTCCTACCGCCGTTCAAGTAAGTCGGATCACTGACTCGCTAGGACACTCAGTGTGGGTGGGTAGTCCACTCTTTCACAAATACATTTTCTAATCCACTTTGCGCTATTGTTTGATTTGACAAAGAGAAGGGAAAATATCCATTTATATACGGCAGGAATGAAAACTTCATTCCCCTTTAGCTAGCTGACCACCTTTTAACTAGCTGTTAACGATTCCTATCGAGAGATTAATTTTATTTAATAATACTTAGATTGATTTGAAGGTGGACGTAGAAGAGTACGCCAACGTAAAAACTGGTTGGACAATGTCAAACAATGGACAAGTATGACTGTATCAGAATTGCTGATGGCTGCCGTTGATAGGCCGTTGGGGAAACGAGTTAGTGTGGCTTCTGTATTCGGATCATCTCCGTACGATTACAAAAGTCAAGGGGATGATGATGATGATGATGAAATGAGCTTGACTAAGAGACATTAATTTCAATGTAAATAAAAAGGGACTTGAACACGTGTACTCACGGAAATAACATTCGTAGTAATAAGAATTGGATTATCGGCTTGAAAATTAATCCATTAATTGCATAAATAACTTAATATCTTATTCTTTTTCATTCCCACAAGCCCCTTGCATCTTAGTCGTATTATCGATTTGCTGGGTTGAATTGATTTTTGAAAAATGTTTCACGTATAAAAATATAAGTTATCATTTATAGACTCAAGTATATTTGTATAATCACTGTGTATCTCGAGATTATTGACAAAATCCAGACAGGCATCTTGTCTCCAGTCACTTTCTCAACGACATGACGTGGCTTTCCGCTGTTCTAGAAATATTCTCATGGTAGCTGCATGGAAGAGCATTTTTTTCGCTGGTGCCCGACTACATGAATCTAAGCCTGCTAAGCAACTATGTGTCATCTTTTTACTGTTGAAAATAGCTAAATTCAATCACCACTTCTATTCCCTCAGTTTCTTTTCTCGAACTTCCCATCTGTGGAACTCTCTTCCGTTTCCTTGCTTTTCTGATAATTACAATGTTAAAAACATTAAAAGTCATGGGAATCGCCATCTTCTGTCTTCTTGAAGCCTGCTCTTTTTTGCCCTTTCCTCAATCTCCCCCATTTTCAATCTTCTCAGTCACTTTCACTTCCTGTAACCCCCTCCATTCTAGTGATACTGTCGCCTTGCTTGGAGTGAAATGGTGAAAATAAAGAAAAGCATTTCACAATTTTATTAATTTCTTAGGTCCAAAGATTTCATTAAATTCTGGTTTGTTAATATACTGCTATAGGTTTTTTGATGATGCAACGAGTATCGATTACTGTGTCTTTTGGAGTTCGTCTTGAGGCGCTACATGTTCTAGTTGGTTCGGGAGTTCTTTGTTGCCTCGAGAAAGGCATGAACCCACATTTTTCTTGCATTATTGTTAGTCAGCTGTCCACTTCACACTGATGTGGATTCATGCTTCTTTTTTCACTAACGACTACTTCTACTCTGTCTCTTGTTCTGCAACCATCTACCTCGAGTGGCTCTTAGGCATTCTATAGGATAAACATTATTGTAAAAAAAAATTAAAAAAGGAGGAGAGAGATGCCCTGATACTCTACTAGTCAAGGCATTCATGACTTCTGATCGTAATTGATTGGAGTTGTTAACATTATTTACATTATTCGGACTATTGTCCGCATCTTTGTCGGCATATTTATTACAACGTTTCGGCCGTTGTACGCACTGGCCTTCTTCAGGTGGTTGGAATGTCGAACTGAACACTTTACTTCGCTCACTGGAGTAGACTGTTCTAGTTCCACGTGCCATGTTTAATGGATGTCAGTTATCAGTTATCTACTGTTAATTTCCCGCTGAAAGTTCTCCACTGCCTTAACCGGGTATTGAACTCACACTCTTTGGGTCCTGTCACTGGATCTAACCAACGCCTTTATTCACTGTGCCATATGTCCTCGGTTTACCCCAGTGAGCGAAATAAAGAGTTATGTTCGACATTCCAACCACCTGAAGAAGGTCGGAGCGTACAACGGCAGAAACGTTGTAATAAATATGGCGAGAAAGATGAGGACAATAGCCCGAATAATGTAAATAATACCTCATCTCAGAAATATCGACAGATACTGGAGGTGTTAACATATGCATTTTTTTTCATTTTTTTTTTAGTGAAATAAGATGGGCTATAGATGGTGACAAGCACTAAAAATGTGATGGATGTCGGTGCCGAAAATGAATTAGTCGTGCTTGGTTCAATTTCCGCTCGATTCTGCTTCGTCCACTTCGTGATAATGACCTTGGAAAAGGAAGAATTCATTTCCCACCAGCCATGGCCTAAACCGAAATATAGACTGGACTTTCTTGACTTGATACGCCAACCAGTCTAGGAGAAGGAAAAGTTTTAATTCAAAACCAGCTTGAAGAGGGTTGGGCTTTCGCTAGACATATCCCTACTGCCATGGCTGCAATAAATGTGGTGCTCCTTAGACCATAATCTCTTACGTGATACGCACACACATGCACGATCAATACCACCTATTTGCATGTCAATTGCTAGACCATTGAGAAACCCCTAAATGCAGAGGCTGTCTGATAAGTTTTGGTTACTCAACCTGAAGTTACTTGTATATGGACCTCACTTGCAAGCTTATACGCTTCTTTTATCTAAAACGTTCACCATATTACGCACATTTGTTTGTGGTACATGTGCTTGGTATACCCTAGCAACACTTTGTTGGCGTTCTGCTTTTTCATTCCATAGTAATAATAATGATGATGACAATAATACTATTCTCTGGTATTTTTCTATCAACACAGATCGAACAATACAAGCAAATCGACCAGATATTAATATCAAAGACAGAAGCGTATATGAGAATATAAAGTGCCAAAAAAATCTCAGCGAATGTTTTTGAAAAATTAAGCTAAGAACTGGGTATAGAAATAGAAAAAAATGTGGAACTTAAAAACTAAAATTATTCCTGTTGTGGTTGGAGCTTTGGGTCTGATAAAGAAAGAAACTCAATATCATATCAAAAAGATTCCTGGTGCGCCATTTCTCCAGGAAATGAAAAAAAAATCTCTAACAAGCACAGCCAATATCTTTCGAAGAGCTTTGTCCATTGACAATTTTTGTTAATAGGTGTCTTTTGGTTAAGGGGAAACAACAAAACGTCACATCCTTCGCTAGCCCAAAGTCATTGGTAATCACCGCACATATGATCATAAAATAAGCAGGCCATAAGGATTTTTAAAAATAATAATGATATGCCTGGCATAATATTAACAATATATTACATATTTTTGTACACACGTATCACATTTTGTGTGATGCACTCGCTCAATAATAATAATAATAATAATAATAATAATTAATTTATTTCGTTTCGTATCATTATTATCATTATTAACAGAAATCAAAGGAAATAAAATAATGATAATAATATTAACGTGTCCTGATCCGAATGAAGCTGAGGATTAGTTCAGCTAGAACGGTCTTACAAAAGAGAGTGGATGATGGTCTGTATCAAAAAACGTGAAAGAAATAAAACATTTTCTTCAGTAATAAAGAAAGCCAACAAATTCAAAAGAGAATTTCACGAGGTTGAAAACGTGCAAATAAACCATAATGCACCTACTGAAGAGGCAAAGAACATAAAAATAAGGCAAAGGCATATGAAATCTCGCAAATGCAGAAACGATGGCATTGCCAATACTGTCCGTACTAAACAAGCTGGCGTAGACAAATCCCGTACCAATCAATAGAGATTTAGTGTAGGGTCAAAAGCTGAAACCGAAGTTTTTATTCTTGCTGCACAGGACCAATGCTTGCTGACTAGAAATTACCAAGAACACATACTGAAAAAAGTGATAACCCCAAATGAAGATTCTGTGAATCCAGAAACAATTGACTATCTTGTATCAGGTTGCACGGTGTTTGCACCGACTGAATATAAACTTGGCATAATAGATTTGGCCAATATCTGTATTGGAAAATCTGTAACTTTTACGGGAAGGAAACTGCAAGAAACTGCTATGAATATCACCCAGATCCGGTTACAGAGATAGGACGTATCTCTTTAACCGGATCTGGGTGATATTTTATGGGACTTTATAATACACACAGACAGAACAAAAAAACTCATCACCGAGACATAGTGATCAAAAATAACGAAAATAGAATGTCTTTCTTATTGACATGGCAGTCCCTGCAGATTGTAATGAATCTTGAAGATCTTCAACAAACTATCAGAATACAAGGATCTTGAAGTGGAAATCTAAAAAAAAAAAAAAAAAAAAAATGGTACATACTTCCAGTTGCAGTTGGTTCCCTCTGATTGGTTGGAAAATGTTGCGATAAATTCATTGAAGGGATTTCCTGGTAGAAAATACCTTAAAGAAATACAAACGATTGTACTCACAAATACAGCTCATATATTGCGAAGAGCTTTATCAATGTAAAATGTGTGTGGGATCTAGACGTTTTTGGAATTGTTGTTGTTTCTTTTTGTTTATTTTTTAGAAAATGATCAGTGGAAAATATCATGAAGCCATTTAAAACGTTAGATCTCTGGTTGGGACCTGGAAGAAAATTTGCATACAAGAGAAAATCAAAGGAAATAATAATAATAATAATGATAATAATAATAATATTTTTAATCTATTTCTTTTAACGGCGTCTTTGTCTGAATTACAAAAGCGTCTCTTCATAACAGTCATTGACGTAAATTGCTGACAGTTACAAGACAGATACTGCTGATAGGAAGAAGAAATGAAACAGAATGCAATAATAATAATAATAATAATTGTAGTAATAGCAAAATGTTAATAATATATTTGTATACATCTGTATATATATATATATATATATATATATATATATATATATATATATATATATATATGTATGTATGTGTACATATATATATATATATATGCGTATATATGTACACTGATTAGTATAAAGGCGCAGATTAAATTTTAATTTTAAAGTTACATTACTAAGTTATATTATTTGTTACTATACCTAATATGTAATCGGTACGTATTAGTTTTATTAATTTTTGACGTAAATCTTTAATTTATTTTTTTACTTGATTCAGGCAGAGCATTGAACAGTTTTTATTACTGCTAACAGGAAGAAGAAAGAGAAACAAAAGGGTATGTAATATACTAATAATAATCATAATAACGGTGATAATGGTGATGATGGTGGTGGTAGTGTTGGTGATGAAGATGGTGGTGGTGGTGGTGATTATGATGGCGGTGGTGGGGATGATGATTGTGGTGGTGGTGGTGATTATGATGGTGGTGGTGGTGGTGATGATGGTGGTATTGGTGATTATGATGGTGGTAATGATGATGGTGGTAGTAGCGATTGTGATGGTTGTGGTGGTGGTGGTGGTGGTGACTATGATGGTGTAGTGGTGATGATGGTGGTGGTGGTGATTATGATGGTGGTGGTGGTGGTGATGATAGTGGTATTGATGATTATGATGGTGGTAATGATGATGGTGGTAGTAGCGATTGTGATGGTTCTGGTGGTGGTGGTGGTGGTGATTTTGATGGTGGTGGTGGTGGTGATGATGGTGGTATTGATGATTATGATGGTGGTAATGATGATGGTGGTAGTAGCGATTGTGATGGTTGTGGTGGTGGTGGTGACTATGATGGTGTAGTGGTGATGATGATGGTGGTGGTGGTGATTTTGATGGTGGTGGTGGTGGTGATGATGATTATGATGGTGGTATTGGTGATGATGATGGTGGTGGTCATTATGATGGTGGCGGTGGTGATGGTGGCGATTGTGACTTATCGGTTATTTTCGAATGGTCTTTTGTTATTTATTTATTAGTAATTTATATACAACTTTTATTTCATAAGCTACGCAGTACAAACACTTATAATAAACTTTTCTTTAAATATTATTACTAATTATATATTAATTGTATTTAATGGTAAAATATATTCGTGTAAGTATTAGAGAGGTTTAAATATAGTTTCATATTATGGAACATAAGGGAGAAAAAGTCAAAGAAAATTGAAATTATATCGAAGTCTTGCGAAGCGTGTCGGGTGTCTTTGGGATTTTACCGTTGTTGTTAAGAATAAAAAATAGTACAAAAAATAGCAGGAAGAGACTTGGCCTTCTGAACATGATGGCCCATCATTGTATGGACATATTCTGCCGTTCACGAACCAGCACCTACATATGAGTAAACACTAACTAACTATAATGCTGACGCAACGAAGAATATTGCTAAACCGCATCAATCGTGACGCGCGTCAACAAGGACCGCGATCCACAGTGAGGAACCAGGTTAGGATCGAAAAGTCTGCAACTGGAACAAACTCTACCAGACGAAAACTAGAGGAAAACCACGCTGAGGAAATTCCTCACAGATGCCTTCTGTATTCGTTAAAATAAAATGCCACAAAAAGAACAATAAATAAATGGTCTACGGAATAATATATTGAAATAAGGATATCATTTTACACTGCTACGATAAATCCGACAACAAAAACTACAACAAAAGCCGCCTATAATATCTGGCGAGAAAAAAAAACCCGCAAACAGGCTAAATATTGATGCCAACAAACTAGCCAATGTCAGGTGTGGTATCATCAGGGAAAAAAGAATACCTTGCGTAGAAATCAAAAGCATCCGAGAAAACATCGAAAATAGATGAAACGTTAACGTCGAGGGGCTAAATGCCAACAACCCAGTGGAGACACATGCAGAGGAACAAATAGAAACGAGTTGTTATAATCCCTCTGGGATACACAAGCAAACAGACGAAGATAATGACAAAGATGAGAGAGAAATACAGATGACAAAAAATATCCGACATAAATAGGAGAATGTAAATGACTTTCGAGGAAAGGCGAACAATTCCAAAAGTAAAAAATAACCGTCAATTGAAGGAAACTATCGATCGATGAACCTGACAGAAATTAATCATCTTATATACGCGGTCTTGGCAATGATCGCAAAAAACAATAGGTAAAAAAGTAAAAAACACAACGTAAACGAAAAACAAAAACGCCATTCTGGAAACAAAAAATCGAAACCGAAATAAATAAATCACGAGGATAATTGTGACCTCTAAGTGACACAAGAGCGCCAAAATGAAAAGAAAGAAAATGGAGACAACTGAAACGAAGTCTTGGCATAATGAATAAGACTGACGAAGCAAATGTCAAAGAGAAGCCAAAACAACAAATTCAAGCAAAGGAACAGCGTTATGAAAAGAGAAACAGATTATTCGGTCAAAAAAAGATCTCCATAGAAGATATCAAGAAACTATATTGAGAACTAAGAAAAAATAAAATAGAAATAAATGACCCAAGTAATTCTCAGGAAGTCGAGGAGTTCTAGTATAAAATGTGGGAAAACTGCAAAATGCACAATGAAAGAGCTACATGAATCAAGTAAACAGTAACAACATACACATATGGAGTGCCAAAAATGGACGGATACCAATATTACTGAAACATCTGCAAAACCAAAAACTGGAAAGCTCCAGGAATAGAACAAATAGACAAATTTTAAATAAAAAACCCTATCTAGTACCCACCATGACCTCACACAATTATAGAATGATATAATCGTAAACCCATAAAAATGCCCCAAATGGCTCACGTGGGAAGTAACATACCTACTCAACAAAAACAGAAGAGAGGCAAAAACCCAAAGAACTATGACAATGTACAAGGTCCTCAGTTTTATCGTAACGAAGAGAATATATAACTTCCTTAAGAAAAACAATTTACTCACAGTAGAAAAGATGGAATGTAAAAAAGGAAGTTATGGGTTCAAGTACCTACCAATTATCAATAAAAAAAATGTTGGAAAAAGGGAAAACAAGAAAAAGAAACTTATCGATAGCATGGATCGACTACAGAAAGATGCTCAACAGTTTACAAAACACATGGATAGAGAAGAGCCTAAAAATCTACAGAATGTGCTGCACAACGGTCAAATCCTTAACGGGGAGCATAATAAACTGGAAGAGAATTATTAAACTTAATCCATAAAAAGCGGGTCATTAACATTCCAGACCAATTAACAAAAGCGAGATCTTCCAATGAGATTCCAACGAGATTCATTATCATCTTTACTCTTCCTCATTGCATTAACGCCATTCATCTGTCTACTGAACAACTGTAGCAATGGATACAAGTCATACAATGGCAAAGTGAATTACTTATTTTATACTGATGCTCTTAAAATATTTGTCAAGTCTGACAACGTGCAGAAAAACGAACTCACCGTTACCAAAATGTTCATTGAAGACAGTAGGATGGTGTTCGGAAATGACAAATATGCCAAAGCCATTTCAAAAGGCGGTAAACCGATGGAAACTACAAGATTAAAGAACTTGACCAAAAATGATAAATACAAATATTTATGAATTAATGAAAGAGACGGAAGACAACATTGAATTATGAAGAAAAAGTTCCGAAAAGAATATTTTAGAAAAGTTCGTTTGACACTAGAAAGCGAACATAATGGGGCCAAGAAAATGCTGGCTATACACAGCTTAGCTATACCCATAGTAGGTTTCAACATTATTAAATAGAAGTTTAAGGATATTACAAGACTGGACACCAAGATCAGAAAAATACTTAACCAAATGAGGATACACCAGCCGAAATCAGATGACGATAGGATGTCCGAACCAAGAACGTTAGGAGACCGAGGTCTAATCCAACTTAAACTAACTCTAAAATACTATAACAATCGGATTGGAAGCATACCTCGCAAAAAAACAATGAACTTTTCGTACAAATAGTAAAACACCAAAGTCCCTTCATCAACTAAGAAGCTGACCTGAAATCCTACCGACAAAAAACGAAGCGAATCAAATCTACGCCAAATTGAGTAAAAGAGAAAGCAAAACAACTTGGCCAAATGAAATTACAAAAAACAAAAAATGGGAAGAAAAGCCGAAAGAAGCAGATGTGGGACCAAAAGTGGCTGAGGTACATTTCTTTCCGGGTCCCGCCCAGAGACCTAAGTTTACAAATGGCATCATGATATTTTCCACTGACCAATTAAAAAAAAACACACACACACACACATATTTTACATAGATAAAGCCCTTCGTAAGGTGTAGCGACAGTTCGTGAGAAAAAAATTTTTTTTAATGCTTTAAGGCATGGGCTTCCAGGAATCCCTTCAATGAGTCTACTGGAATCTTTTCCAACCAATCCGAGGTCTCCAACTACAGCAGGCATCGTTGATGTTCCCATGTGCCACACCACATATTATTATCATTATTATTATTATTAATTTTATTATTATTATTATTATTATTAATTTTATTTCCTTTGATTTCTGGTGTGTGCACATTTCCTTCCGGGTCCTGCCAAGAGACTTAAGGTCAGAAATGGCATCATGACATTTTCCACTGATCAATTAAAAAAAGAAAAGATTAATATAGATAAAGCCCTTCGTAATGTGTGGGCTGTACACGTGAGAACAATCTTTTGTATTTCTTTAAAGCATGGCCTTCCAGGAATCCCTTTAATTAGTCTACTGGAATCTTTTCTAAACAATCTGAGGACTCTAACTACAACAGGGATTACTGATGTTCCCATGTAACACATTTTTTGAAATTTCTATTTCAAGGTCCTTCTATATCGATAGCTTCTTGAAAAACTTCAAAGATACATTGCAGTCTGTAGGGACATCCATATAAAAAAAGAGGCATTTTTCTCTCTCTCTGATATCAATGTCTGCGCGTTTAGCTTTAATTGTTCTGTTTGCGTGTATTTTGTAGTCCCCTAAAATTGTAACAGTTCCTATCTCCCTAACCGGGTGCGGGTGGTGTTCATAGCAGTTTTTTTCAGTTTCCTTTCCGTAGAAGTTGCAGATTTTCCAGTGCAGATATTTGGCTACTCTATCATTATCTATTTATATTCAGTGGGTGCCAATACCGTGCAACCTGATACAAGGTGAGGAATTGTTTATTATTATTATTATTATTATTATTATTATTATTATTATTATTATTATTATAAGCGAATATAGGCAGCTTCATTTGAAAAGTAAATGGACATAATAAAGGGATGTAGATTGAATTATTTTCCAAGACCATTAGTGGTACATGAGTCAGTCATAGCTGACTGCCTATCTAGCAGAATGAATGGGTGTGGAGTCATGCCTTTCCCTTGGCTATTAGTGGTATATAAACATTGGCATGTGCGACAAAATGAATGGGCGGGGATTCATGCTTTTCCCAAGAATATTCGTGCCGAATGAAAATAAGCAGCTTTAGATGACTGGCAATGAGACAGAAGGAAGTGATGTGGATTCATGTGAATAGAGACAACCAAAACCGACTCTCAGTAGGACAGAACAAAGGAATGCAGTTTCATGCCTTTCCCCAAGAGTATTAGTGTTAAATGACCAGAGACAGCTTCAATCAATCGGCGAATGCCACTGGGAGAGAATGAATGAATTTCAATTCAGATTTTTTTTCCAAAGGCTATTAGGGATAACTGAACATAGGCAAACACAGCCAACTCCCAATGGAAGAGAACAAGGTGTTGTGGATTCATGCCTCCCACAAGTCTGAGGTACTGGAATATGATAGCGTGAAAGAGATATGTATTGATCCTTTTCACGAGGATGTTTGCGCTAAATGAATAGGCAACCTCAGCCGATATTGGAGCTGTTTCTTTTACATTATCATTCAGTGCCACTGTCTGGTATTTCAAGAGAACAATGCGCCAGTTTTTATTGAATATTATCAACAAGGATAGTTTTCGGAGTTACATTTAGCGTTTATATGCATATGAAGTTTTTTTTTTTTTTTTTTTTTCTTCCGTTGATGCTTAGCATCCGTTTTTAAATATGTGTCTCTATGCCGGGTATTGACAGGCGTAGTACATCGGAAAAGAGGAATCACTCCCATAAATCTGTCTCCTTTGAAAACCAATTCGTCTCCAGAACCGAGTGGATGACTGGGTCCCGTCTCATGGTGAGAAAGGAATTTATGTAGCACCCATATTCCGACTCGTCATTTAATTTCACGCCTGTCCGTTTCATGTGTCTTCATTGCTGATATTGCCATATTCGTCTCCTTCAACTGACGACCATTTTTTTCTTTTCTTCTTATTTCTTTCTTCCATTTAGTTTGTTCCTTTTTTTTTATTTTCTCTTCTTTCTTTTTTCTTCTTTTCCTTCTTTCCTTCTTTTTTATTTTCTCTTTCCTTCTTTTTTCTTTTCCTTCTTCCCTCTTTTTATTTTCGCTTTTTTCCTTCTTTCCTTCTTTTTCTTTTTTCATTCCTTTTTCTTTTTTCTTCGTTCCTTCTTTTCCTTCTTTTTATTTTTTCTTCTTTCTTTCTTTTCCATCTGCTCCCCCTCACAAAGATTCCCCTTGCATTCTGTCTTTTTTTATTGATTTTAATTTTTCGTCATTTTTCTTTCTAAATCTTGGTTTTCATATTTTCTTTCTTTTTTTTCTTTTCTTTATTTATTCTCTTTTGCTTTCTTTTTTTCTTTTATTCTTGTTTTCTTTCTATCTTTTATCGATTTTGATTTTTCCTCATTTTTATTTTTATTTTCATTCTTGCGTTTTTCTTTTTATAATACATTCATTTATTCATTCAATGTTTTTTTTTCCAATTTTCATTTCTTCTTCCGTAATTTTCTTTCTTATGTCTTTCATTTTACGTTCATTTATTTCTTCACTTTTTATTCAATTTTCTTTTCTTTTATTTTGTTACAAATTTTCATTTTTTTTATTTCTATATTTTGACTCTTTAGCTTTTTCACTTATATTAATTTCCTTAGCGATTTGTTTCTTTCTTTCATTCATTCAATCTTTCTTTCTTTTATTTCCTTCTTTCAAATTTTTCTTTCTTTATTTAAATTCTTTCATTTCTTTATTATTCCTTTACTAGCAGCATGACCCGGCGTTGCCCGTGCTTGATTCAAAAATCGTACGACTCATACAGCAATTGCTATCACTTGCCCTTCCTTGCATTTAAAGTAGTGCCCTTTGCCGTGCTGCTGTTGCTACACGCCTTACTTCTTGCCTATCTCATACTGCGAAATTTTTCTAAGCTCTATACTAAACATTAAATCTGTTACGAAAAAAGAACTAAACAAAATGAACACAAAACGATTACCTTTAAAAAAGGACTCGTAACTGGAAAAACCGAATGAAAAAAGAATGTTAACAACAAATACTTTTTCACACCCAACCCAGTTCTGCGGAATCAGAATCAACGTTGAGTTTATGCAAGCGAATGAGCCAATTGGAGTAAAGTGCCATGCAGATTTAAATTTTTCCAACTTGTGACGAATGCAGCTATCGTTTTTTGTTTTTTTTTTTGCATGCTAGCATGCTAGTTAACATTCGTATCAGTCAGGTGTTGGCTCTCACGCTGGACAATAGAATCTTCCTGCGTATTCGTGGCAGCCAGCTATAGACTCTCACTCTGGCCAGTAGAAAATGGCCGCAGACTACATGAAAACTGCCGTAGAAGGATGAAAAAATCGATTATTTCCACTATCGATGTGAGTTGGGAAATGCAAAGTTAGTCTTGGCCTTCATGCTAATTTGGAGCATGTGCATGTAAATTTTGTTGCAAATCCATCAAAAATTGCATCCGTGCATTAGTTACACACACACACACACACACACACACACACACACACACACACACACACACACATCCTGCCTTTTATAGATAGAGATTTATTTGTTGTTTCTTTGTTTATTCGTTCCTTCGTTTATTTTACTTCTTTATTTTGATTCTTTCGTCTTTTATATTCATTCATTCATTCTCTTTTCTTTCATTCATTCATTCATTTATCTATTTATTTCATTCTTTTGTATTTCTTCGTCTCTTATATTATTTATTTATTATTTTTCTTTTCTTTTTTCTTTTCCTTTTTCCGTCTTTCTGATTCGTTTATTTATTCACTTTTCTTTCTTTCTTTCGTTTTATTTCTTCCTTTATTTACGTTCATTCATCTTTACTCTCTTTTTTTACTTAATTTCCTTTCATTATTCACTATTTCGTTATTTCTTATCAATCTTCCTTCACTCTTTCTCATTCGTTCTTCTCCTTTCTTTCTCTTCCTTTCTCATTCGTTCTCTTCCTTTCTCCTTTCTTTCTCTTCCTTTCTCATTCGTTCTCTTCCTTTCTCCTTTCTTTCTCTTCCTTTCTCGTTCGTTCTCTTCCTTTCTCCTTTCTTTCTCTTCCTTTCTCATTCGTTCTCTTCTATTCTCCTTTCTTTCTCTTCCTTTCTCGTTCGTTCTCTTCCATTCTCCTTTCTTTCTCTTCCTTTCTCATTCGTTCACTTCCTTTCTCCTTTCTTTCTCTTCCTTTCTCATTCGTTCTCTTCCATTCTCCCTTCTTTCTCTCCCTCTTCCTTTCTCATTCGTTCTCTTCCTTTCTCCTTTCTTTCTCTTCCTTTCTCATTCGTTCTCTTCCTTTCTTTCTCTTCCTTTCTCATTCGTTCTCTTCTATTCTCCTTTCTTTCTCTTCCTTTCTCACTCATCCTCACTCTCTCAGAACCCGAATCTAAGCAACGTTGAGCCCGGTCAGTACCTAGATTGGTGACCGCTTGGAAATAACGAGTACTGTTAGTTGAGATGTGCAGGCGTGGCAATGGATACTGACCCGGAGTTGTTAATCGGAGAGTCTAGTTCCAATTCCAGTTGGGTTCATTACATCCACTTAGGCGCAAATACTCTGAGTAAAACACTGAATCCGCCTCTTTTCCTCCAGCTATCAGGAATCTATTACGTTGTCTGACAGAAAAATATTTATTCAAAAAAATTAGTAAGCCTGAAGGCTTTGAGGAATTGAGAGTGAAAGCACGACTGAAAATAGTGTGACTTAAATACGCACGGAAAATGTATATATATAATGGACTTCGAAGTCAACACCTGGAGGCGACAGTCTGTTACATGCTTAAACGCATTCGTCACGCCATAGCACTCGGACATAGACCATTCGGACAATTTCTACATCATTATGTCCAGAAAAGAAATAAAAATATAAGAACACAAGAAAAAGAAAAAGAAAAACTTAACCGCGGTACCTTGTCAATCGATTTTAATGAAACTTTTATAAAAGACGGATTTATACTCAATATATATATATATATATATATATATATATATATATATATATATATATATATATATACATACACACACACACACTTTAAAGGTTATTTTAGTGGATACTTTTATTTGACTACACGTTCTGTTAATTTATTAAACAGTATATTTATTTAATTCGTCTGCCGGATTGAATATTCGAAAAAATATATATGCGTTCTCCGGGATGATTCGAACCTGCGTTCCCACCAGTCGTTAAATCTTACGTATTTATACTAATGTTCGGTTCAAAAGTTGATTACACGTGAGACATGATCAATTAATGAAAATCACGATCTTTAGTTAATTTTTCTTGAGCTCGTAAGAGTGTTTTCTTTTCTGGAGAAGTGTGTAAAAATTGTCCAAAAGTTCTGCATATCCGAACGCTTTCGGCTATTTTTTTTTAGCCATTATCAAGGACGGATTTTATTTTTTATTTTATTTTTAGCTAATACGTATTTTTCTCTATATGCCTAAATTTCAACAGACACAAAAACATTCAAGACTTCATCTGAAACATACTAGTAAATGCAAGTACAATAGCCTCACCTAAATTTAAAAAAAAAGATTAAAAATAATGGAATTCCTAATAATTCAAATAGAAAATCCAACTCTCAATAATATTAACTATGAACACAGCCAGCACTATATAGCCGTGTTCGGAAAATAAAACATTCCTATAACTTTAGACACTTACATAAAAACCGCACATATTTAGTTAAAAAATATAATCGCCCGTGAAAATGGTTAAAAAATAGACGAAATCACTTGGATATGCAGAGCTTGTGGACAGTTTTTACACATTTTGTGTCCATAAAACAAAAACACATACGAACACAAAAAAATAATTAAAAAGTTTAATCACAGGAACTTGTCAATCATCTTTAACGGAACATGCATAAAAGATGTATTGCTGCCTAAATACACAATACATGCATACATACATACATACATATATATATATATATATATATATATATATATATATATATATATATATGGATTTATTTTAATTCCACATTTATTTTATTACTTCTATATTAATTTTATTACTTTTCAAAAGGACTTTTAAGCTAACTACTTCGACCCAAAGCTAAAGGGACCTCAGATTAAAGAACAACAATGATAATTTTGAAGAAATAATTTCGAATTCTTCAATTCACTCCATGGAACTTCAAAACCTCATTTTAATTCTGACTCAGGCTCTAATTCCAATTCTTGCACAAAACACCGATTTGGACCGAAACTCCGATTTGGGCCAAAATTCCAATTTAGGTCGAAAACTGAATTCTTTCCATCACAAACTCCGTGAAACTTTAATTGGGTTGAGTTTTTCAAATCACAAACTCTGCGGACACTTTAAAACTTCACGTTAGGAAACCTCTGGTTGACATTTTGAACAATTAATATTGATTTCCTCAATTCACAAAGTTTTGGGGATATTTTAAACTAAATTAAAACAAAGATTTTAAATTCACAAAGTGTTTTGTGTTACTTTAAACTACTTTAAACTCGGAGAGCTGAGTTCGAATTCCAGTCGGATCCATTACATTCACTTACGTGCTAACACCCTTGGGAAAAGAATGAAATCTCTTCTTCTCCCCACTACTATGTGTAAATTGCAAGATAGACTGCGTTCTAAAACCTTGGGTGGCAACCGGTCTAGGAGAAAGAAAAACTCTGAATTCAAAACCGGCCTGGAGAGGGTTGGGCTCCGTCAGGTTATCTTGCCAAAGAAACACCACTTCTTCTGTGGCTGCAATACACATGGTGCCCCTCCGGGACATGGGATTAAAAACAAACTCAATATTAAAAAAATCATTATTTCTTTTTCAGTTATTTTAAAATTTGAATTTTTAAGTGTTCCCTCCTTATCCGGACACAAATTCCAATCTTGGATGTTCAATCACCAGATGAAGGGCAAATTTTCCATCCCGGGACTTCTTGATTCCAAAAAGCCATAATACGTCAAAGTAAAGCAAGTGTGGCCCGAGTTCGTAGGATTTCAAACACACGGATGGACATAATTTGCTGTTTATTTATTTAGATAGACATCCCATTAGTATTAAGCAGTGTGTAATCAGTGTGCCATCTTTCGCTTTCGTGAAATCGCGTCCTGCGGCAGGGATCAAACCTGCGTCCGCGTTTGTAGAAAAAAACTACATTTTGATCCGGCATGCATTCCCGCAGTAAGCCAGGCTCTTTTTAACCTAGTGAAGGGAGCATATGTCAGTTACTCATATTATTTTGCTCAAGAACCTATATTTACTCAGTTTCGTATCCGGAACGTAAACAAAGCACTTTCTAAAGAATTAATGGATTTATTTTAATTCGACCTTTTTATTACTTATTACGTTATTATAGTCGCCAGTTATGGACTTTCGAGAAAAATAACCTGATTGTAATCAATTATAAGAACGTGAGTGATTATGGCTCTCCATAGCATCCCATCCTTTGTAGCTCCAAGCAGTGTTTGACATTTTAATATCATCCCGCTATATCTCTGTTCTGCCATCCATTAGCACAACTTCGTCGAATAGGTTATTACCACTGTCTAATTGTCTTCACTATGTTATAGGTGTGTTAAATTTTCGAAGCTCATTTTGTGTCCTCAAAATTCACCTGCTTTTTTTTAATTATAAATATAATTGCCTTTTCTGTTTCCGTTTTTATTCAAACTTCCTCGTTGCTTACATGATTCATCTATGGAATTCTCAACATCCTTTTGTAGATTTTTAATTTGAGGTCATCCATCACACACACACACACACACACACACACACACATATATATATATATATATATATATATATATATATATATATATATATATATATGTATCATGGATCGCGGTTCAGATAGTTCGAATTTCAGTTCATTCAATTTCTGTATAGTAGCCTTAAGAAAGGTATGAATTCATCTCTTCTTCCCCCAGCTAAATAGAAGGATAGACTGGATCCTAAAGCCTTGGTTGAATAACGGTATGGGCGAAGGAGAACTCTTAATTGAATACCTGATGAGATTCCTTTGATGATTTTGTGACACGCTGTGCACCAGGTGCCTGTATTCAAAAGATGAGGCCAGTTCTGTAGAAGCTTTCACCATTATCATAATCAAATCATATGTGCAGGTAGTCTGGCTGTTTGGCTGAAAGTACTGAGCCACTGGACCTTCATATATGGAAACACGGCAGGAGAAACCTATATATATATATATATATATATATATATATATATATATATATATATATATATATATATATATATACTCTGCAGTTCAAAAGTTTGAGGACACCCCTGGAAATTTTTTAAACTGACACCAAATATAGACTTTCTGTTCTTTAAATAAGAGAAAATTATTATACATGGTTAAAAAAAAATGACACGCTATTTTTTGTTAGAAATTTTCTGATAACAAAAAGAAAAATGCATTTTATCATTCATTTTTGCTCTCGTCAAAATACCCTCCTTTCGCCTTAACTACTTCAGCACAAAATTTTGACATTCGCCGCCAAAAATTCTCACGTTATAAATTTAATAACTGATTCTATTCTGTTTTTTTTTTTTTTTTTAGTGACTCAAAGAGCTTTTTTTTTCATTTTTTGGGATCGAAAGGGTTGATTCTTCTATCAAGATCCCATACTAATTTCTGGGGGTGTCTTCAAATTTTTGAACTGTCGTGTATATATATATATATATATATATATATATATATATATATATATATATATATATATATATATATAAGTGATGGTGAATATATGCCAAGCGACGCATGGGCTTTATTTATTTCTTTTTAGTTGACGTTGTACTTTACTAATGACAAATAAAACTTTAATATAAAAGATGATAAATAGATGAAAAGAAAAAGTACCGTCAGCACCATTGGTTGCAATCGAGTCATGAACTGCAGGCAACAGAAATGTGATAATACACATAAATATTGAGAATTTCGTAGATGGACAGATTATGGAATGAGGAATTCTTAAAGAAAATGTTAACAAAAAGGATGAGAATCAGAAAGAGATGGTCGACATTTCTTGGACGCATAATGAAAAAATTGGGCATGGATTACTTAAGCCATTTGCTTGAGGGGAGGGCTAGCTAATCCTAGCCGTAGACACCTGCTCAGGAAAATTCGTGTTTTTTCATTACCCCACAGAACCAACCTGTGGTTTATTGAGCGGTCTTCAGATACGGTTTTGTAAAACAGTGTATAATCCGAGATGATCAGCAGTTTAAACACTGTCAGTACGGTCAAAACGTTGTAACATCAACGCGGTCTGTAAAGGTCTGTCTACTATGTTTCACTCACAAGCGAACCGGTGTTATGGCTTTTCATGTATTCTCCAAATTTCTACGACAGAAACGCCTCCACAGACCGATAAATTGAAGAAATGACAAATCGACCTCGGTACATTTCAAACTGAGATTCTGAAAGCATCAGTCCTAAACATTCAGACACTCGTTCAGATCAATGTTATACTATAAAAATACTATTTATAATAAATTATTTAAATATATGAGATTTTATTAAGCAAGTCGTGGATTGTTCGTCAAATTTCGCTTAATAATTCCCCAAATATAAAGTTTCCAATGTGTTTTAAGAAACATATATATTAAACAGAGAAACGATATATTATGAAAAAAATTAAAAATATAAGAAGCTTCAAATCAAAAAAGTAATGCCAAGACTTAAAGAAAAGAATATATATATATATATATATATATATATATATATATATATATATATATATGTGTGTGTGTGTGTGTGTGTGTGTGTGTGTGTGTGTGTGTATTAATAAAAAGAAAGAACAGTAAGATATATAATCCGGTGTTCTTATAGATATTTTTATTTTTACAAAATAGTGCTCAATGTAAATTTACAGAGCATTAATAAGTACAAATTCTGCAAATGACAAGATTTTTGATGAGCATATTAATACCTATAATAAGGCTCTAAAAATGAGTGGCTACAAAAACCCCAAACTAACTTATATAAAAAATGAAAATAAAAAACATAGAAAAAACAGATGTAGAAAAATGATTTGATATACACCCCCATATAACCAAATGGTAAAGAACAAATTAGGACAAAAATTCCTCGCATTAATAGTCAAGCACTTTCCTAGTGAAAGTAAACTTAGTACTATTTTCAATAAAAACACACTAAAATTGAGTTACAGCTGTACGGAAAACTTAGAAAAAATTATTAAGAACCATGATGCTAATATCTTAAATAAATCAAAACCCAAAAAATTTGGACAATGGAAAAATAAAAATAAAAACTGATGAAAATAAACAAAAATTATGTAACTGTAGAAACCCGAATAATTGCCCTCTACAAAATAAATGTTGCACTGAATCATTAGTATACCAATGCAATATCTCTTCGATTGAAAGACCAGAAAACATAAAAATATATATAGGTTGCACTAGCCATGAGTTCAAAAAAAGATTCAACCAACATCAAAGCTCATTTAGGATAAATAAATATAAAAATCAGACATCTCTTTCGAAAATACTTCTGGCACCTAAAAGAATCAAATAAAACACCTACAGTAAAATGGAAGTTAATAAGAAAAGCTAGAATATGTAGGTCATTAAATGACCCATGGGGAAAAACCATATTTTAAGTCTATTACCTTATAATATATATATATATATATATATATATATATATATATATATATATATATATATAACGAAATGGACAAAGTCCGTCAATTTATTTATTAAAGACATTTTTTTTTATTGTTAACGTTCTTTTTATAGATACAAGTATTTAAGTAAATGCTCTGTTTATAATAAACAGTATTAAATAACATTTACCGGCCTGAATGTCCGAGAAATTTTCCTAGAACGAATATTTTCTATGAAAATTTCTCGGACATTCAGTCCGATAAATGTTATTTAATACTGTTTATTATAAACAGAGCATTTACTTAAATACTTGTACCTATAAAAAGAACGTTAAACATAAAAAATGTCTTTAATATATATATATATATATATATATATATATATATATATATATATATATATATATAAGGTATCAGCCCATGTAAGGCAGTAAAGACACAAAGACACAAGGGGTTACAGGACGTAGAGAAATTGGAAATACAAACATTAATAATGGGCGGAAAGACAACAGAATAATCAGGAGGATGACAGTAGATAGAGATTAGCATTGCATTTAAATCTTGCAGATAAAAGCTGGCTGGAAAACATGCAGCTGGAAGGGAGTTCCACCAGCGAGAAGTGCAAGAAAAGAAACTGATAGCATAGAATTTACGATTACATCTAGACAGCTCAACTGTAAATTGAAGAGAGCTCGTGCGACGGTTAAATTAAAAAAAGTAGGTACCATAGTAGAGAGCGCATACGGACAATTAACGTGAAATTATTTGTCGAAAAGACACAGAGAGGTAAAGTTACGGCTGTGAGAAATTGACTGAAGCCGAGCTGTCAGATCAAGACTAATAATATTGCTGATTTTTTGGATCTTATCAAGAAACTTAAGGCAAATACCAGGGGCAACGGAACCAGATGTGGCAGCCATATTCTTAGCATGAACGAATGCTAGACATTATAGATATGTAAGATAGAATATATGAACCTAAAGGAATTTAAAATTAAACAACATACCTAATGTACCACTATGCACCCCCTCGAAAATTGTGTGATGCATGATCGTTGTGTTGTTTGGTAAAAAAAAAACTAGGCTATTTAAATATATATTTTTATTTTCTTGCTTTTTTTACAATAAGTTTCATCCTGTACAAAAGCCGGGGCCTCTCTAGGTTATGTTAAGAGGCAGTTTATATAGATATGAGGAAAGGATAACAGTTAACTCTAGACTTGAACAAGATTGTAGTGATCGGAGAAACTTTTTCTTTGGAGTGTGTTCCACAGGGCAGAGGTTCGCGGGAAGAAGCTGTTTGATTGGAACTTACTTTCCACTGATGCAATACAGAATAAGTATGATTTCCTATTATATAAGTGTAATGGCGGATTCTAGTCGTAAAGGTCAGACCAAGTAGAACCAAGCAATATAGTTCATCCGAGTCAATTACTATTGACTCAGACGAACTATATTCAATAGCAATAAAGCAGTGAAAGACTCGCCATATCCTGCCTATGACAGAGAGGAAAATAATTCTTCTCCAACAAGGACTTGGTGATGCTTTTGAAGCTTTGATAAAGACAGAAAAGTATGGGCACCACCTGCCTAAATATGGCAACAGTATTCCATTTTCGGCCTGATCTGGCTCTTACAAAGGATAGCATGAGGAGTCAGGTACTTACTGGAGCGGTACTGGGAGCCGATCATTTTATTTGCATCTTTAGCGATGGATCGTATGTAGGAATTCCAATTGAGGTCGGGTGTGAGTTTGAGGCCCAACAGGCTCACAGGGCACGAGGCCTCATCGAGGGGCGGACGTCCGTTCAACGTAACTGGCGGTAGTTTGGTGTTTGATTGGCAGTGATGAAATGGAATCAGTTTGATTTTAGAAGCATTGAATGTAACCAGCCAGTCTTTTTTTCGCTCAATGGGTAGTTAGTATTAGATCAGAAGAGTACTGAAACAATGCCGGGTACGTAAAGCGTACAAGAAAATAACTCCGTTAAGTTTTACATTTTTCCCAGCAGGCTATTTGATGTTATCACAAATGCCCGACCAGAATTTTAAGGAATTTCTCACTGAACCTGTTATTTAATCTTCGGCGGTATATTGTTCTTGTTCCAATGACCATGGAATACCCAATTGTTTTTTTCCGCACTGTTCAGATATTGTTCACGCCCTTTGCATTAAGTTCAACTACACGCTGCCCAGCTTAGCTATTGAACCATGCCAAATTCACAAATTAGAATTTTAATCCACTAGTTCCTTGTCTTGTGGGAGAATTCTCTGTGGAATTTTGACAGCCTTTAACCTAATCTTCTTGCTGCCGCTAATGTTACCGTTGCGTGCCAAATAATGCAAATTCGGATAAGTCCTATACCCAGAAATTCAGACACAAATTAACTAAAATAATAATAAGATGGCCATGTTTCGTTAATTATCTTTTTTATAAGAGAATTATATTTCTGATGAAACCGGATTATTAACGAATCAATGATCTCCGTAATGTCATCAGTTCTTAAGTTGGCATCTATGCAGACGACACTACCATTTACTCCTGTTTTAATAATAAATCCTGCAGCACTGACAAAGTTATCCTGGTCGCTGCTCTTGAAAAGGATCTCTAATCAGTGGTTATCTGGGGGCAGTAAATACCTTGTAAACTTTAATGCCACCCAAACTAAACTGCTCTCATTTAACCGCCGTCGAGAAACTTTCCTCGCCACTCCCCATTAGCATATTTAATACCCGACTCCGTGAAAGTGACACCCTGCGAATTCTTGGCCTCGCTTTTTCCAATGAATTAGCTGCAAGGAATGTCGGTTACCTGTGCCGTGAAGGTTTTTCTAGACAAAATCCATTTTATACATCTGCAAATCTACCATACTTCAATGCATTGAATATTGTTGCTATATCTCGTCTGGTACCCCTGATGTTCCTCTTGAGGTTCTCGACAAAATCCAAAGAAAGATCTGCAATGTAATTGGTCCTGACCTGGCATCTCGTCTTCAGTCACTTTCTCATAGACATGATGTGGCTTCCCTCTGTCTTTTCTACAAATATTTTCATGGCAACTGTTCTGATGAGCTATATTCCCTGATGCGGCAATTACATGAATTAAAGCGTGCTACTAGATTGGCATCTAGGTTCCACTCCTTTACTTCTACTCCAAAATTTTCTTTTCTCGCGCTTCCCGACAGCGGAATTTCCTTCCTCTTACTTGCTTCCCTGATATCTACAATCTTAAAATATTTAAATGCAACGTCAATCGCCATCTACTGTTGTCTTGATCTCCGTTCTTATTTTCTTCTTTCCTCCTTCCCTTTATATACGGTCTTTTCCCTCAGTTTAATTCACTGTAATACCCTGCGTGCTAATGGCACTCCCGACTTGCTTGGGTTGAAATGCTTAAAAAAAGGCTAATCAAAATAAAAACGCATTTCCAAAGTCTCTTACATATCTTCCCATACATATAGATATACTTTTAACATGTTTATGTCTTTTGCGTTTTAGTAACTCCCATTTCAACAAACAACAGTATTACTGAAACGTAACTGTTTCGATTACAAAAAGACATTTGTTACTGTCTGCTTTTTTTTCGTTTACATAGAATTTCTAAGTCGGTCCCATTACTCATCAAAAAGATGTCTACTTTTGTCAAACTCTATAATTCCTAACCGCATAAAAGTAATCGTTTGTCGGAAAATGTGTTTTTCCAGCAGATGAGAGAGAAAAAGCGAACTGTATATATATGGGTACGTGTATGTGTGTACGTATTTTCTTTGAGTTTTGGTTTTACTATAGTTCACCCACTTCAAGGCCTAAGCGCCACTCCAGATAGAGGGCAACTAAATGGGGATCTGTAAGAGCGTTTAGGTAGGGAACAAGGGTTTCACATTATGAGAGTAGATAGGAAAGATAACGGTTGACCTTCGACTTGAAGCAGTGTAATGAGCATGTAAATATCCTCTCGAAATTCCTTTAAACAAACAGCAAAGAAAAAAAAATGAAAAGACAAAAAAAAGACTAAAAGCAAACACCTACTCACGCAGTAAATTGAAATGCTCAACATCAAGACTATTAAGACAAAGAAAAAAAGCTTCTCGAAGTGAACACTCAACGAATAGCAGATCGAGACACTATATATATATTTGCTTTTATAAAGCCCATTAGAGGACGAAACGCATCGGTTAAGATAAGTTTGTCTGTTGTCGTTATTGTAATATATATATATATATATATATATATATATATATATATATATATATATATATATATATATATATATATATATATATATATATATATATATATATATATATTAACGGTAACAAATCTGTTGGTATATAATCCAAGTGGAACCTAGTAATATAAAATATTATGTTAGATTAGCATACCGACGTTGATAAGACAGACGAGACAACCTATATTTTCGTCTGGCGAAATAAGTTTATCACCCACATGAGCTGAATTGTGATTTTATATTATATATATATATAAATAAACGTACCAAATTTTTTTTCTTCTTTTATAATAAACAGGATTCGAACCTGTATCCTATACGGAACCGTCATATATCATTACGTGCCTTAATTCTTGGCCACAAAGTTCATAAGGAGTAAATTCGACCTGGCCAACCGAACGATCCTTTGTGGTCGAGAGGTAAGGCACGTCAGGGAATATGACGGTTGCGTATAGGATACAGGTTCGAATCCTGTCGAAAGACGAATATTTTCTATGAAAATTTCTCGGACATTCAGGCCGGTAAATGTTATTTAATACTGTTTATTATAAACAGAGCATTTACTTAAATACTTGTATCTATAAAAAGAACGTTAAACATAAAAATGTATTTAATAAATAAATTGTCGGACTTTGTCCATTTCGTAATATATATATATATATATATATATATATACCAATCAACAACAAACGCAAAGAAGGAATATAGGAAAACAAATGTATTAATGTAATAATACAAACTGGTAATGCAGGTTAGTAGTTCCAGGAATGCGGGTTAGTAGCAAAATATATATAACGTCTTTGGTATCGACGTATCACTGTATGACTTCTTACTAAGTCTACGTAGATCTTCATCTCTGCTGCCTCAAGTCTTCTCTTCATCTACTTTAAGGCTTCAAAATGACGCCATTAAATCGTCCAACGAACATAGAGCATAGTGGATTAAAGCATTGGTTCAAACATATCTGGTTTCCCGGAAGTTGTGGGTTCGATCCCTTATTCAGTAGAAAATATGAACAAGTAACTCAAATAAGATTGATATGCAGTAACTGACAGGAAATGTTTCCTAAGCATGGAAAGCGAAATGAGGATAAATCGGGATTGAATGATGAATTAAGTTCAAAATCTAATGAAAGCTGAAGAGCAGAACGACTGAGACTTTGTTATTACAAGTATTAAACTGAACATGATGTCATACGGGATACGCGCCCGGGCTATATTTTTTCTTTTGATTCCTGACTGATTATAGCATTGTTAACCAAGGCTATAGGCCCCAGCAGTGATGCGTATAAATCGGGAGTCATAGATTTCCCAAGGGTATCTGCGCGTAAGTGAATGTAATGAACCTGACTGTTATTCGAACTCGGCTCTCCGATTTCTCATTCCGTTAAACTACACCGCACATCCTGCACATGTAGTAGTAATGTTACCCCGAAAACTTCCAGGAATATATTTTTGAACTGACTCATTAAATATACCAATAGCTTCTGTTATAAATTATAGGCATTTAAGGTTATTTGTGGAGATTTCATAGTTTATTTTGTTCAGGTTAGGTTTCAACTGTTTTATGTATAAAGCTTCAAGAATTTTTAATTTTTGTTTATTCTTTTCATGTTTAAGTATAGTTGTGTTGTCAACAAGCATTTTCCGGAATTGATTACGCAGGCAGGCTTGTTTTAAATGTCTAAAAATGTTGGTATTTATACCAACGGCTTCCCATAATACTTCTCGTTTTTCACTCTCGCGTGGTCATGTGTGACGTTACGAGCTACGACGCGATTTTCGCTTCCGCGCCTGGTATATACGAGTTTGTCGTCCGTGTGTTGTTTGATTTATTGAAATTGTCATCTTTGATAATGGCTTGTGTAATGAAAGCTTAGATTCGACTTAAACATGTATCAATATGGTGATTTTCTTTCGTCTTTCAACGATATTGTGATTAAGCTTATCAGACAATATGAAAGGAACTTACTTAAAATAAATAGACAAAACTTTATATTATTTAATGAAACAAGCATTAATGAAAAATTGCTGCCTAAATATACACAACACACACACACACACACACATATATATATAGTATACATAATATTTTGAAATTTATTTAGATATGATTATATATGCGTTTATTGTTATTTTAGTGTTTGGGAGTTTCTAATATTTTTAACGGCCGGCGTAAAATTGAGTAAAACGACGTAAGGCGAGTTTTATTTTTCCATATCATATTTAAGAAAAACCGATGTATCTTCGAAAATGACTTAATTCGAAACGACATTGGGCGAGGTATTGCTGTATGTCGGTAATGTATGCAGTCGAATTACTGAACAAATCACAAAACTGAATTTGTTCCATTCTTATATTGTTCCAATATATGTAAATAACAAAAAAAAAAAAACAGATATGTGAAATGTTGCAAGTGTGTATGAAACGATATAGAAAACATTACTGTTATTCTAGTGTGGTGTTTATGTACTTATTAGAACAGATAGCGCGTGTGCGTATAGGTGAACATCTACTGTGCACACGTTTAGTAAAGAATTCCATACGTGTGGAGAGAAGAGAGAAACGAAGATGGTGACGAGGAAGTATGTAGGAATCGAATCAAAATTCTCTGCAATCCTTCAAGACAATGACTGTGAAGAACAGAAGGTTTTATAGATTTTAAGACCGTTCAAAATGCAGCCAAGTGTAAAAAAAAAAAATTTCTTCCACTGCCATCAAATTAAATTCTCATAAAAGGATATTCTCTTTTGTCGATGGTAGATGGCGCTATCAAATAAATGGATGATCGTCTTTTTAGTAGAATCTATCTATCTATCTATCTATCTATCTATCTATGTCTCTCTCTCTATATATATTTCAGCTTATTCCTATTTTAATTTTTTTCTAATTCTGTCAAGATTTTTTCTTCTTTCTTTCTATTTATCTATTAAAGCTTATTCCTATGTATTTTAAGCTTTTTCTATCTATCTATCTATCTATCTATCTATCTATCTTCTCTGTTCCTATCTGTCTGTCTATATCACTCTGTTCACATCTATCTATCTATCGATCTATTTTCTTTGTTTCGATTTATACTTCTATTCAGTCCCTTCTCTCTCTATTTCCCTTTTCCAGTACTTTTTTCTCTATTTGCTTTGTTTTTAGTTTCTTTTTCTTTGTTTCTTTCTTTCGTTTCAATTTAATTCCATCAATCTTCCTAAGCTTATATATTTCTGTTTCACTTTTTACAATCAATCTATATTACTTCGTTTCTTTCGATCCTGCTATATTTTCGAGTCGATATCTATCTATCTATCTATCTATCTATCTATCTATCTATCTATCTATCTATCTGATTCTGTGCATATCTATCTATCTATCTATCTATCTATGAGTATTCCTATTTATCTATATCATGCCTTTCTTTCTTTCTTTCTTTCTACATGCATACACACACACACACACACACACACACATATATATATATATATATATATATATATATATATATATATATATATATATATATATATATATTTCAGCTTATCCCTATCTCTTTATCTATTTTAAGCTTTTTCTATCTATCTATCTATCTGATTCTGTGCATATCTATCTATCTATCTATGAGTATTCCTATTTATCTATATCATGCCTTTCCTTCTTTCTTTCTTTCTACATGCATACACACACACACACACACACACACACATACACATATATATATATATATATATATATATATATATATATATATATATATATATATATATATATATATATATATATTTCAGCTTATCCCTATCTCTTTATCTATTTTCAGCTTTTTCTATCTATCTATCTATCTATCTATCTATCTATCTATCTATTTCTGGTTATGCCTATCTATCTATTTATCTATCTATCTATGTTTATTCCTATCTATCTATCTATCTTTCTCAGCATGTACATATCTATCTATCTATCAATCTATCTATCTATCTGAGACTGTTGATATCTATCTATTTATCTATCTATCTCTGATTATTACTATGTCTCTATCCTCTATTTATTCCTATCCATATCAAGCCCTTTCTTTCTATCGATCTATTTCTGTTCATTCCTATCTATCTATCTATCTATCTATCTATCTATCAACACTCTATATACAAGCAATAGTTCAAATGATTAAAAATACAAGAAACCAATGATTTAGCTTTTGTTGATTAAACGTTCAAGACTACATTTGGAACTCATATCCATTCAAACGTTCGCTTCTTTACACGGCTCCCCTTCTTATACTCCATGTTACAAGGGCCAGATCATACTAAAACTAGACTATTGCAGCCATATCTGGGCTGGGCTTATCCACTCTTCACTTAACTGATTTGATAATATTCAAGAGCGTCAAATACGTTCCCACATACGAAACGCTTTTCTGTCGCTATTTCCAGACCATCATCAACCTCTCTCTATTCCGTCGCTATTTCCAGAGCATGTGTTCTGACGAGTTACATTGCTTGGTCCCGTCAGCCCTGAACTTTTCAGCTGGGACCCGCCTTGCCACATACAAAAGAATGAATCATCCTCATACCATTCTTATTCCATTAGTAAGGAGGAAGTTCCACTCGGAAAGATTTCTCCCAAGAACAGCTACTTTGTGGAACAGACTCCCGGTAGTTTGTTTTCCCGATCACTACAATCTTTAAGTCTAGGGTTAGCCGTTAATTTCCGACATAACTATATGAACTTCAATTCTTTCTTTTTCTTGTTTTTAAAGCATATTGACTCTCTACCTTGAGTTATTCTTGGGCCTTGAATTCTGTGAAGTTTAGTAAAAAAAAAAAGTTAAATAAATCAAGAGCATTAAATCATTCTGTAATTTGGTGACATAATTGTGTGTTCACTCCCTGTTCTCGGGAGTGCAGGCCTGAATTTAGCGGAAAAGAGATGAGCAATAACCCAATATCATTAAATAACAACGAAACAAGATATTCCTTGAGAAGGTCAGCGGACCGAGAACAACCTACCCTGGAAAAAAAAAGGTTCGGTTCGAAATTGAAAGCTATCTGGATATACAAGCTCCTGATGAAAGCCGGAGAGCCGAACGGCTTAAACGTTGTGATAATGCCAGTAAAGAGAAGCATATTAGCGTGAATGTAAATAGTATAAATAACTCTCCATCCCAGAAACTTGAGACAAAAGGCGATCAGGTGATAAAACAACAAGGATGGGGATATTATTCCAAATGTATACAATGATAACTTATCAGAAATGCAAGCATAAACTTTTTCTCTTCATTAAAATATTTGATTCGAAAATTGTCAAGGCACTCAGTTAAGTTCAATACGTTATACACGCTTGTTCAATCGTATTTTTCGATTCATGATTGACTAGGCAGAAGATTTTTCCGTGGTAGGTTGCCGTTTCTTTCTGCGGTAGACTGGTTGCCAACCAAGGCTATAGGACACATCCTGACCTGCTACTCAACCCATAGCTGGCGGGAGAAGAGATAGATATATACCTTTTCCCCAACGGGATTTACGCATCAGTGAACGTAACGAACCGGACTGAAATTCGAACTCGATCCTCGGATTTATTAATCCGAGACGATGTCCGTTACACCACAAATCAAGAGCATATTTTTCTTATTTTAATCGGAATTATCCCTAAATAAGTCAGTACAGTCACTAAGCAATATTATTAGTCTTGACTTAGCTTCTCGATTTCAGTCATTTTCCTACCGCCATAAGGTTGCCTCGCTCTGCCTTTTCTATATGTATTTTTATGGTAACTCTTCGGTTCAGCTCTTTACTATGGGAACTAGACGTTAAGAATTCATGCGCAGTGCTAGACTGGAGTTGAGTTCTCATCAATTTACAGTTGAGTTGGCCAGATGTAACCTGTGCTAATAGTTTCTTTTTCATCTCGCTTGTGCAACTCTCGATTCTATACTGCCTAGTCAACTTTCATCTTCAAAAGTTTAAATGTAATGTCAATCGCTGTCTATCATCTTCCTGATGGGTGGGGGCAGAATTAATTTCAACTCGGAACTAATGTCAACTCGGAACTAATGTCAACTCGGAACTAATTTCATCTCGGAACTCAGCTCTTATCGTTATTACGGGGTCGACGGGAAATTTTTGCCTGGGCCTACGGACTTGGAAAAACCCACTTTATACCGGCCTTGTACTACATCCCGCTCTGTGGGGAGCTCGGGTAAATACCGAGTTAGCATTTGGTCAATTGATAAGTTAGGGTTAATGGCTAGGGTTAGGGTTAATGTTTTCTAAATCGAGTTGAAATTATTTCCGAGTTGAAATTAATTCTGAGTTGAAATTAATTCCGAGATTAAAGTAATTCCGAGTTGAAATTAATTCCAAATTGAAATTAGTTCAAAGTTGAAATTAATTCCGAGTTGAAATTAGTTCCATGTTGAAATTAATTCCTAGTTGAAATTAGTTCTGTCACTCTTCCTTATTACTCTTCCTTTATTCTCGTTACTTAGTAATGTTTCTGTTTTCTAACATTTTCATATCTAATAACCCTTTTGTGTCTTAGTGGCTTTACTGCCTTGCATGGGGTGATCACGAAAAAAGAAAAAAAACTATATCAGTTCAAAATTTCGTCCGGCATACTGTAAATTTTCAACAAAAATCCTATTTACTTTTGTTTTTTTTTTTGTTCTATTCCAGTTTTGCTTGTGAACACATTCCAATTGACATTCAGTCGATGTCATTTCCTTTTCCGGCAAATTAAGTATGACATTTAGAACATATCACTCCCATGAAAATAAAAGACGTTACTTGATATAAATCGATTCTTTCCTTCCGCATGTCCCGATCACAACTTTTAGTTATTTACCTATTTTCTTTCTTTTTTTTCTTTGCTGTCACTTTTCTGGCTTGCAATTTCCGTTTCAACAGTGACTGACATCGAGCATCAACGGTCCGGCATCTTACACCAAACTTTCTACAGGCGAATCGGTAACCGAAACACTTAACTTTCCGCAGAGTTAAACGTATGCTGATGCATTCCCCCTCTCTATTCCCTGCAGAAATAACCACAAGCATATTTTCGTCAATTGGGCTATGTATTTTATTGATTCAGATTTTACGGCTTATCAACCCTTTACAGGTTATTTAAAGCCAGAAATATTAAGATTGTAAAAATTTTTTTAGACAATAATGTTTTAGGGATACAAGTTTTACATAATCTGGGGGGATTCTTACCTAACCAGAATTTGATAAACAAATAAGACTGGTTTGGTTTGGTTTGTTTTACGGTATATCAACCTAAAAGGGTGATTTAATGCCGACAACATTTTCATTGTTGGTAATATCTGTTTCCAAAAATCTATTTCTGGTAACATTTTTTCCTTCAAAAATCTATTTCTGGTAATAATTTCCCTTCGCTGTTAATAGTATGTTTTCAAAAAAATGTATCTGGTATTTTTTTTCAAAAATGTATTGCTAGTAATAAATTTTTTACAAAGTATTTCTAGTATTAAAATCTATTTTTACACTTTCATAGTGTTTTGACCCTAGTTCTTTTGGGGTGCGAGGGTTGAATATTTGCTCATAGCTGGGACTCTAACAGATGCTACCACACCGGTTCATGGTGGACCTGGGAACACCAGCAATTAAGAGGTGCTTACACGCTCCTCAAATCCACCTGATCAGAGGCCTTGCTGTTGGGCGTAGTTCATTGTCTTACCCAAGACGCGGATGTAGTTTATCGTCATACCTAGGACAGAACAAACAAGAAATAAAAATGTGGATACTAATTGGGGGATCAATTCTTTGTTACGATCAATATAAAAACTGATCCCTCACTTTGTGGCCACGACACTTTCTTTACATTTATTTTTTATCCAGAGAAAGTAAATAAATCGAAAAGACATGGCTGTGTAGCTAATTAATATTTCATTGATTGATTGATTCATTTTCTATGTTTTATTAACACTCTGCAGGTTATTTAAAGCCAGGAAATATATTTAGGTTGTAAGAATCTGGGATTGTAATCTTGCTGACAAACATAGCTGGTATTATATCTCTAGTATTTTTGGAGATTTGGAAAAATGAAAGTAGTTTCAATACCAATAATTTGATGAAACATCTCAAATATAAGCTTGTCCATATGGGTCGCGATGTCCACTAAAATGTTGAGTTGAAAATATTTCATATAGGACATAAATAAATGGAATCGTCCGTTTATGCAAATAAGCGGACTTAAGTGGAGTTAATTAGAGTTAGCATTAGGTCGTAGTCGCAAGCTAAGCTCCTAGTGCTTGTCGAACTCTTTTCCTTGGGGAAGAGATGAACCCAGACTAGGCTATGCCGAAGGGTAATGATTCGTCTGGGGAGGTTGACAAACCTGACTCCGTTATTACGGGGTCTACTGGGAATTTTTGCCTTGGCTTACGGACTCGGAAAAACCGACGTTAAACCGGCCTTATGCTACATCCCTTCTCTGTGGGGAGCTCGGGTAAGTATCTAGTTAGCATTTAGCCAATTGCTAAGTGTATCTTCGTGTAGTAAATCTTCCTTATCATTACTTACCTACGAGTTCGTTTTCCTAATTTATTACCCTCTGTTTGTGCAAAAAGACGAGATACAACACAATCCACTCTGGGTCCTGAAAATAGGAATTACTTTAGTCCGTGCTCTACAAAAACATAGCATCACTTCTGTATATATACCCGTTTCAGCATTTTTCCATGACTAAGCCAGCGAACATTTGAAAAATATGTACGGTCGCCATACTCATTGTTTTCTCAACCACTGTCATAATGTCCTTAAAATTCAATGACTTTGCACATGATGTATCCTGGTGGATAATGCAATGAAATTTGATTAGTTTGTGATCAATATCAATGTGTTCTTGAAGCAATACAACAAACCCATTTTTCGCTCCAATCTTTACTCACCACTGGTGCTCCACCTGCAGTTACTCCAATGACCTTTGATGAATCAAGATTTGTTTCTGTAATCTATTTTATCACGTTTTCAAAAATATCTGCTCCAGTGCTAGTGCCCTTCATAGGAATTAATTATATAAATTCTTCTACAATATCAAATGTTGATGCCAGCCCCTTCAAAAACACTGCAAGCTGACAAGAATCCTTCAAATTCTGGGGTTTCATCGGTAGCAATGGAATAATATTCTAGATTTTTTAAAATGTTCTCCAGGCTACTTCTCACATTTGATGCATTTCGCTTTGTTACTGTCCTTGCCGATAAGAATGATTTCAGAAAAGTATACCCTTTTATCGGGACAAACAATATCCACTACCATCGATATGCATTCTTTGAAGAATTCTCAATCACTAAAAGGTTCCATTCTTTCTGCAATTAACTTTAACAGCTTGTAACTACCACAAGTGTTTGTATTATTTTCTCCAACGTTTCTAGTGAAAAACGATAAATTGTTATAAAGATTACCACAAGTTTCACCATGCCGTTCAATATTTTGAAAACTTTCTTCACAGCAATGGTTTCTTCACAAATAAAGCAAACACATTTTCCGAAGAGCTCAGTGAAAAGGCTTCCTCGTTGGTGACTGGGAACATCCATGGAATTCTCAGTATCCTTCTGTAGAAACTCTTTTTTTTGTTGTTGTCTACAGTTTTCTCCTCAACACTAGGGGGATTATCCAGCATTCCTACCTTGGCTTCGAACACAAGTATCTATTCAGTTCACTCCAGATTACAAATATCTTTTTTTTTAATCATTTCATGCAAGTCAGTAAAGCCACTAAGACGCAAGGGGCTACTGAGTGTGAAAGAGGAAAAAATAGAGAATAATTAAGAAGAGAGAAAAATAGATGACAATTTCGACATTCAAAATCCATTTTTCTTTTTTGAGTTTACATGGACTTGTTTCTGTTCAGACAAAAAAAGACTTCTCGGAAGAAAATAAAATTTTACGGTTATAAGCTGAGTTACAGTTAAGTTGGTGATCCAGACAAAAAATACAAAAATACTTTGCGTACCGGATGTTGCTCGGGGTTTTCGACCTCTGCCTTAGGCGAGGGACAGTGACAATTATTTCGACCCATTTCACCATAAACTCTTCTATGAGCGCAACGATCGAAAATAACAGAAGTAAACTAACCTGGACGTTCGTCTCGAAAAGGACCTCCCGTCGGTTGTTAACTGGGGCAGAAATTGGCTGTTTAACTTTAACGCCTCAAAAAAAAAAATGCTCTCTATTACTCACCACAGAGAACCATCCCTGCTCCCCCCGCCATTAGAATGACTGACGCTCATTTCTCGAGAGCTCCTCTTTGCGACTACTCGGTCTCACATTGACTGCTGACCTGGGATGGAACAAATACATTGAGTCAATAGATTCGTCCACCGCCAGGAAAGTTGGCTCCCTGTGCCGCACCAGGAAATTTTTCTCGTCGGAGTCGATCCTTCAAATCTACAAATCAACCATTCGCCCTTGCACGGAGTATTGCTGCCATATATGGTCTGGAGCCCCTTATGTTTGTCTCAAGGTTCTTGATAAGATCCAGAGACGGATATGCAACTTAATTGGCCCTCATCTAGCATTTCGTCTGCAGTCGCTCTCTCACAGACGTACCGTCGCCTCCTTCTGTCTTTTTTACAAATACTTTCATGGTAATTGCTCCGAGGAGCTGCTTTCGCTGTGTCCCAGACTTCATGAATTTAAGCGTTCAACTAGGCTGGCATCTCGCTCTCACCCTTTCACTGTCGAAACTGTTAAATATAGCCGTCTCTTCTACTCCAGTAGCTTCATGTCTTGCACCTCTCGCCTGTGAAACTCCCTCCCTTTTTCCTGTTTCCCTGATAGCTATAATCTCCAACTATTCAAATGTAATGTCAATCGACGTCTCCAGTTGCCTTGATCCAACCCCTATCCTTCTCTTCGTTCTTTTCTCTATCACTCCTATTTGCTCTAGCTCCAACTCTCTGTAACCCCTTGCGTGCTAGTGGCTTCCCGCCTTGCTTGGGGTGGAACGCTTAAAAAAATCACTTAAGCCCCTGAACATTTCTTTCTCCAATGTTTGTGGTATTCATTCTAATTTCTGTAGTGTAAAATATTTTCTCCTAAAACGATCTCAATATATTTTAGCGATCTGTGAACATATTTTAAACTCTTTGTTCTTTACTACTGAACATTTTTCTCCAGTCTGTCTTCTTGTTTAACGCAAGGATTGTAAGATACATATGCATAGCATTAGTGTCTATATCCGGGTAAATCTCCCAATGGCAACGGAATTGTCTCTTGAGACCCCGGATGTTCCTTTTATGTGTTTTCGACTTTCACTATTAAAATCTTTTAGCTATCTACGTTTATCGATCCCCTTCTTCTCAGGTCGGTAACGTGTTCGAGAAAATATCTGACTGTATAGAAACGTCTCTCTCTATAGATTTGTCTTCCAATATATTTGTGGTTGGCAACATTTAATTCTCATCATGACAAGTGGTTTCCTCATTCTAATAACACTGATACTGATGGATGTCATATATTCAAGACTTCACGTTGAAACACCGTACGGTTACTCAACTTTGAGCTTGGACAGGATCTAGACGAGTGACTTCTTGAGAATGCAAGGAGGTATAAGCTTGGATGTGCAGGTGGTGTAATGGATAATGGCTCGGAATTGTTAATCGAAGAGCCGAGTTCCGATTCCATTGGCGTCCGTTATATTCCCATACGCCCAGGAAAGGTAAGAATTTATCTCTTCCCTCAAGGATATGATCATATTTGTAGGATATCCATTGAACACCGATATCATAACATCATAATGGTATTTAACTACAAGGCGATATCGCAAAATATTACATGAAAACGAGCTGGTCTGTTCAAAGCTATCTATCTATCTATCTATCTATCTATCTATCTAGATATCTAGATATCTCAGTCTGTTTATATCTCAACCTGCCCATATCTATCTATCTATCTATCTATCTATCTATATATATATATATATATATATATATATATATATATATATCTTAGTGTGTTTATATCTATATCAACCTGTCCGATCTATCTATCTATATATCTCTGTTCTTACTATCTACTTTTCCTATATAATTCACTTTATATATATATATATATATATATATATATATATATATATATATTAATCTGTGCATATCTAACTATTAATTTGAATTTTATATCAATTTCTCTCTCTCTCTCTCGATTTATCCCTGTCTATTCCGATCTATCTATCTATCTATCTATATATATATATATATATATATATATATATATATATATATATATATATATAATAAAAAGGCTTAAACACTAATATTCCATGGTCATAATTTAATCCATTGGAATCGTATGTATATATATTTGCATATGTATGTGTATATTTAGCACTAATATTATATATATATATATATATATATATGTGTGTGTGTGTGTGTGTGTGTGTTTGTGTGTGTGTGTGCAGGGTGAAATGGATAAATTGTCGTCTAAATGATGAAAAATGGAAATAACCGACATGACTTTTTAACTGATATATTTCCCAAAACTGCATACAAAAATATATTGAAGAACTAAAGAGTAAATATATTAAATAAAATCGCCTTGGACTTCAACCACGGCTTCCAGACGACTTCGGAATCTCCTGCAACTCTTCCTTGCTTTCAGTTCATTTTTTGGTGTTACATGCAGTTTTGTTGGTTTCTCGCTCAACTGCCCTCCACACATAACAATCAAGGGGTTTGCAGTCTAGGGAGTTAGGTAGCCAGATGTAAGGGGTCATTGTCTGACAACGATGACTGAGTTCTCCTAATTGTGTAGCGTGGAGCAGAGTCCTGTTGCTAGACATATAGTGTTTTTCCAGCAGACACCCTCTTGACCCAGGGCAGCGCTACCTCTTCAAGGTACTTGATGAAACCCTTCAGTGTTGATCCAGACGCCCTCTGGAAAGATGAATGTAAGGCATAACTGCCATCCCAATGATCGCTCCAAACGCCATCATAATCACCATTGGACCTATCCAACTCTTTCCAAAACCTCGGCACAGAATGACAACCAAACACTTTGAAATGTAAGTGTTGGAGCCTCCGGTGCGAATGCCAAGCAGTGCGCCATGCTGTTTCTAAATTTCGTACAGAGTAGGTTACATCATGGTACACTTTTTCTCAGCGACGTTGACCAACTGACCCTACTATACTGTGCAGTCGAAAAAAATCAAAAGCTATCAACGCGAATGCGCAAAATTTAAAATATAAAAAAATGACAATTTACCCATCGCATCCTTTATATATATATATATATATATATATATATATATATATACTGTTCCTACTATCTTATTCGCTTCATATCTATCTATATTTATATCCTTATCCATATCTATATTCAATGGTATCTATCTATCTACCTATCTATCAACATTCAAATCTATCTATCTTGATATCTATCGCATCAAAGAGATAAAATGTGCAAACTCCATATTTAACGATGTCGGCAAATCTTAGACTTCATCCAGCTCTCTCTCTCTCCCTCTCTCTCTCTCTCTCTCTCTCTGCTTTCCGATCAATCAATTGATTTGCACGCATACATTGATCTGACTCAATCAATTCTTTCATTTGATCCGGTCTTAGACGATTTTTCTTTTTTCTTCGCCTCCATTTAAAAGGCAACATTTATCGAACTGTCTGGATGCACCAAATGCATTCCATTTTCTAAACTAAAAATTCCTTTCTGATTGGTCATCAACGCACGTCTTTCCATTCAGTCATCGTCATATCTGAACAGTGTTTTTCTTTCGTTCGTTCTTTCTTCATCTTTTTTCCTACTACTCCTTTCTTTCTTTCTTTTTTCTTTCTTTCTTTTTCTTCTGGCTCTCATTTTTTTCTTCCTTTCTTTTTTCTTCCGGCTTATTTTTCTTTCCTTCTTTCTTTCTTCCTTTAGCTTTCTTTCTTTCTTTCTTTCTTTCTTTCTTTTCCGGATTATCTTTCTTTCTTTCTTTCTTACTTTCTTTCTTTCTTTCTTGTTTCAGCTTATCTTTGTTTGTTTCTTGCTTTCTTTGTTTTTCCGGCTTATCTTTCTTTCTGTCTTTCTTTCTTTTTCTTCTGGGTTATCTTTTTTTATTCCTTTCTTTTTTTCTTCCGGCTTATCTTTCTTTCATTATTTTTCTTTTTTTCTTTCTTCATTTCTTTCTTTATTTCTTTCTTTCTTTTCATCTTTCTTTCTTTCTTTTTATCTTTCTTTCTGTCTTTCTTTCTTTATTTTTCTCTTCCGACTTATCTTTCTTTTTTCTTCCACCTAATCTTTGTGTGTGTTTTTTTTTTCCTTTCTTTCTTTCTTTCTTTCTTTCTTTCTTTCTTTAATTTCTTTCGGCTGATCTTATTTTTTCTTTTGTCTAATCAACCTTTTCCTTTTCTTTCTTCTTATTTCTTTGGTATTACCTTCTTTCTATCTTTCATTCTTCCACCAAAGTTGAGCGAAATTTGTAAATTATGACAACCACACCCCAATAGCTGCGATAAAGCTTGTCTGTCACATTAGAATTCAATCTGCAAGATGCAGCGTTTCAGCTTTACGTCTCGCTCTCTCACACACACACAGTCATCACTTGATTGAAGGCAGAACCTTCTCTCATCACTAGATACTAAAGTGTCCCATTGCTTTTCCACTGGGGTCATACCTGGAACTACAGGACTTCTGATCTTTGCTGTGAACAAGAAGCCTTCTACTAAGTCTGCATCGATTTCGGCGACATTCTGTTGCAAGCTCCTTTCCAGAATCTATTCTATGGCTGTTGAAATATTCAGTTGACAATTGTCGTTAACATTGGAAGATAATTAATTCTGCTTTGTCTAAAACATGAAGCGTATTATGACCACAATCATGTCCCAAAATCAGAAGTCCCTTCAACAGCTCAACTTGAAGAAAAGGGACAAGACTCTAGCTGAAAAACTCATACAAATATAGTACAGTATAGTTTGTAGAACATATAAGAATATTTACAACTTATTATCATACACAGGATTATTTTACAGAAGAGTTTAGATTATATTCTGCGTCAGTATACATATATATATATATATATATATATATATATATATATATATATATATATATATATATATATATATATACAAATTTCTTAGAATTAACCTGTAGAAAAAGACAATATGTGTAAAGGAAAAACACAATATGAAAACTACAGTTTTAGCCGACGCGTTTCATACAATGTGGACTTTTTGAAGACAAACAACGAAATAAATTTATTGAAACAAAATATCTATAAACAATTAACAAAATATTATTAGCAACTAGAAGAATTTAGAAACGCAAATGACATTGTCTTTGTTGTTTATAGATATTTTGTTCAGTATCCACTGCGCAATGTCTCCTCATCGATATATATGGCACAGAGGATAAAGGCGTTAGTTAGATCCAGTGGCAGGACCCAAAGTGTGTGAGTTCAATACCTGGTTAAGGCGGTGGAGAACTTGGAGAGAGTAATTTACAGGAGATAACTGATAACTGACATCCATTAGTCGTGGAACTAAAACGGTCAACCCCAGCGAGCGAAATAAAGGGTTCAGTTCGACATACCAATCACTTGAAGAAAGCCGGAGCGTACAACGGCCGAAACTTTGTGATAAATATGGCAATAAAGATGATCCGAACAGTGTAAATAGATATTGTTTCAATAAATTTATTTCGTTGTTTGCATTGAAACAGTCCACATTGGATGAAATACATCGGCTAAACAAAAGTTTTCCTATTTTCTTTATGCGCATATATATATATATATATATATATATATATATATATATATATATATATATATATATATATATATATATATATATATATATATATATATATATATATATATATATATATATATATATATATATATATATATATATATATATATATATATATATATATATATATATATATATATATATATATAATTATTTATTTTTAAAGAAAAAAAAAAAAAAATTTATAACATAAATATGTTATAAAATCACTACAAAAATAGCCATTTTGTTTCAACACCTTCGGTGTCTTATCAAGTGATGACGTTGAATGTAAAATAAATGGTTTTAAAAGTTTCAAATTAATTAATATTCTACGTAAGGGGAAAACGTTGTTACAAAGGCTAGGTAGACCAATCAGAACACAATTACAGGAAAATTCAAAAAGCTCGATAACGAAGTCATGTTATAATATCTACTCAGATGTTTAGTATTAAAAAATAATTTATTCCAACGAATAATTACTAAATTATATGATAAAATTTAATATTAAAATTTAAAACTGCTAATTACAAAACCAAAATTATATATATATATATATATATATATATATATATATATATATATATATTACAAAATAGTGTCCCTAACTACACTGTGCAGTCAACAAAAACAATGTGTATGCGCGAAATGCAAAATGGCGACAATTTACCCATTGTATCCTGTATATATTTATTGACATTTCAATATATGTTTTGGAGCGTGCGACGTCGCAAAGCTAGAGTTGTTCAAATCAATCAAATGAGATTTTTGTTGGAATTTTGAAATGTTAGAAATCAAAGGGATAATTTAAAAAAAAGAAAAGGCTTTCGGTCTACACATATTTCGTATTAGTATTTGCCTATAAATAATAAAATTGGGCCCTGAAGGAAGACAGTTTGAAAGTGTTGAAAGTACTTGGCATGTGTTTTCCCTTCCATCTAACAACAACTCAAATATGAGGATCTTATTATACAAGGAATTGATAGTAAGTTAATGTCTCATTAAATCCTCTTAGTGATGTGATTTCGCGATTAATCACATTAATATTGCTTTTTAATTCTTTGTATAATTTTTTTATGATATATATATTCATTTATATATATATATATATATATATATATATATATATATATACAGTCCTCATATATATATATATATATATATATATATATATATATATATATGTATGTATATATACACACACACATACACACACACACATATATATATATATATATATATATATATATAATTTCAATAAAGGTGCAATTAATTTACAAATTTATGAATTATTCATACGAAAAACAAATACAAAGGTTAATGATTTAAATGGCGAGAAATCCATCTTCGCGAACAATTCAAGTAATATACAAAAACCCCGAACCTGTTTATGAATGAAAAGATCCTTTTTTATAAATTTCAGTTGCATAAGGTCATATTAGTTTTACAAGCTTTCGTCTGTTCCTACAGACATCCTCAGGTATGAAATAGATTTTGTTCTTGTTTTTACTCCAAAACAGAAAACTGAAATTTTTCAGTTTTCTGTTTTGGATAAGTCTTGTTTTTATGTCCATCGTCTTTGTCATGTTGAACTGATTATGTTAATTGTATTTTAATGAATATTGTCCTGAAGAAGGTTTATTAAACCGAAACGTCAGACGTTGTCATTTCATTCATATTAAAACAAAATAATTGCATTTAAGGATTTTTGTTTGTTTTTTCCAAATATTTTTCTTCATTCTGTCGGATTTATATCCATTTATATTTGCTTACACACACACACACACACACACACACATATATATATATATATATATATATATATATATATATATATATATATAAGCATTATGAAATGGACTATTTTAATATATTTTATGTCTATACGTAACAGAGAATTTACTTAAGTATTTGTATCTATTAAAATAATGTATAAACAATATATATATATATATATATATATATATATATATATATATATATATATATATATATATATATTGTGTTAGTTGGAGAGACTGATTTTGCGGCCAACATTGCTGAATTTTCAGTGGTTTGTTGATAGAAAGACAAGCAGGTTTTGTAGCAGTGTGCTAAAAGAGTTTCCGCTCCGAAGAGTAGTCACATATCTATGTGGCCACGAAATTCCAAAGTCAGCATGGCGGAAATACTGGCCAGTTAATTGAAAAGGCTTTTTCGGAATAATTATATATATATATATATATATATATATATATATATATATATATATATATATATATATATATATATATATATATATATATATATTGGTGTATGTGATGGTTGCAGCACAGCGGTCGATCCTGCTTAACTCTGGGGAATTTAAATATGGAACTGTTCTGGTCCACCGTCTACACGTAACTGTCAAATTGGCTGCAAGAAGTTGCATGGGCGCTACTACAGTCGCACTTCGGTCAATGACATCAGGCTGCCGTCTAAACTGTGTGTTAGTAGTCGGAAGTGTTTCCTGATCAGACCGGTGAAGGTGACTGCTTCTCGCCAACCCACATATGCCAAGCGGCCATCGGCCGGTATCCAGCCTGGGCGTAGGAGCTGCGTCTCAAAGGTCAACGGCTTTACCAGTGGACGGAGTAACTTCTGAGAGGAGGGAGGGTGTAAAGTCTACATTCTGGTACAATAGGAATTGGCAAGCTATGCATTATTTGACCATGAACGAAAATTACAACAGGGAAGGGTGGAGGGTGATCACCACGCCACAAAATGGGCTAAAAGATGCAGATAGACAGATTGATTCACATATCGTTAAATATAACAGACAACCAATGTCTATTATGTTTGTTCATGAGCCGTTGTAAGATTCGTATCGATATGCCGTGCGTTATACACGCATAGGCGATTATGTATCTTTCGATAGGTCGGTTGCCATTTCTTTCTGTTGCCATCCAAGGCTATAGAACCTGGACTGTCCTGATATTTATCCATAGCTGGTGGGGAGAAGAAGAGGATTCAGAACTTTCCCAAAGGTATTAGCACGTAAGTGAATGTAATGGATTCGACTGGAATTCGATCACGTCTCTCCGATTCCTCAATCTCAGCCGATATCCATTACTCCACCGTGCTTCATCAAGATTCGTGTAGTTGCTTTAATTTCGGGAGAAAATAAAAACAAAATCTGTCCAACATTTAGATATTTGTTTTTATTATGCTCTTCCTGGATTTAAGCTTTCGGAGAAAATGAAATATATATATATATATATATATATATATATATATATATATATATATATATATATATATATATATATATATATATATGTATGTATGTGTGTGTGTGTGTGTGTGTGTGTGTGTAGCTATCATTTAATGAATTTTTCTCTTGCGTGTACGTGCTATTTTGCCTTACCAACTGCACCCCTGATGATGATCTCAGAAAGAGATGGAAAGTACTTGGAAAATAAAACGGATTCCCACTGTTACAGTGCATTTCTTACCTCATTATTTGTAATACACGGAAAAGTATTCATGAATATGAAAGGATTATACTCAAAATAAGCAGACATAACTTAATAACTTATTCAATAGTCATGCCTAAAAGAGAATTTGCTACCTAAGTACGCACACACACGCACACACACACACACGTATATATATATATATATATATATATATATATATATATATATATATATATATATATATATAAACATGTATTAGCTTTGTTCAAGTTGTTGATCGCGCTAGATAACACGCTCTCTCCCAGAAACTGTAACTAAGGATTGTTCAGTATAGTTGCAGTATAACCACCCTTTGTCTCTGTGAGTGTTGAACAAACACAAATGTGCCTGGGCGAGCGTCTGCAATAGGGACTTGCTAGCCGCCCTAATAAAATGGATATCCTCGAATACGAATGGCCAGCCATTATTATTATATTATTCAATGTAACAATGAATGTCAATTATGTCTGATCATGAGCCGTTCTATTGCTCAAAAGTTTTCTTTAATTTCTGATGAAAATAAAGACAAAAATTGTCCAACATTTGCATATTTTTTATTAAATTGGTCCTAAGCTTTCGGCTCACATTATCCCTAGAGTGGTTATACAGACATGAAAGAAAGATATCCAACGTCAAAGATGATATTTTGTTATTTTGACATGGAAAATTGCTACCTGACGATAACGGTCGTGGAATAGCAGACCAGCTTAGGAGTAAATTAATAAAAATTTGTGTGTTTGTGTGTTCGTGTGTGTGTGTGTGTGTGTGTGTTGTGTCGGAAGTATTTTTTTCCTTTCTTCAGGTTTAGTTAAAGATATTTTTTATCATTTTCCTGCTCTCCGATGCATATTTAAGTATAAATTGTCCAAAGACAAAAGTTATCAGACATTTCAATATTTATATTTAGGTATGTACCAAAGACCAGGAAAATGTACCGAAATAGAGGGTAACGTTCGAAGTTCTTAAGAAAGTAATGTCCGTATATATATATATATATATATATATATATATATACACGTGTGTGTGTTTGTGTATTTGTCTGTGAGTGTGTCTGCGTGTGTGTCTGTGTGTGTGTCTGCGTGTGCTCATTAGACAGATTCCAAAATTTACCTCTGTCTTTCTCCCTCTGTCTCTCTGTCTTTCTACATATCTCTGTATCTGAGCCAAGCCTTCATATCTTTATCAATCTGGTCCATATCTATCTATCTATCTATCTATCTATCTATCTATGTTCTTATATCTATCTATTGCATTCTGTTCATATCTATCTATCTATCTATCTATCTATCTATCTATCTATCTATCTATCTATCTATCTCTATAAAAATAACTAATATACATAATAATGACGGACCTAGATATATATAAACTGGATAAACTTTAAGTTACAAACGTTGTATCTGCTTATTTTGATCTTAATATATATATATATATATATATATATATATATATATATATATATATATATATATATATATATGTATATATATATATATATATATATATATATATATTCGAACGTTATTTTTATGGAGACTCATATTTGAGTAGAAGCTGTGTGTGTGTTTTTTCTTTTTTTTTTTTTTTTTTAATTAAACAGTATTTTCATCCAACTGCATCTATCGGCCTGATTTTTTAATTAAAAAACAGCTTCTACTTAAATATGAGTGTGCGCCAAAAATAACATTTAAACAAAATAAATTAAAAATAAATAAAGAGCCAGACTAACCTACCCAGCTTTCATCTACGCGGATCGTCAGTCCGCCCTGACGATCGGCGTAGGTGAAACCTGATTAGTTTTTTTTTCTGTTTACTTAGCTCTACTTAGCGTATTTAGCACTTTGCTTAGTTATTTTTATTTTACTAGTGGCGGAGTTTTTTTTTCTTTCGACTCTGAACTTAGATTCTAGACGATTATTTTCGCCGGAATTACATCTTCCTAGTTTTTTCTTTTTTTCTCTCCCTTATATTTCCCTTGGGTATTGGTTTGTTCATTTACAAGTTTAAACAGCTAAGGTTTTGCCGGACGAGTATAGCTGCTTATTTTTATAAGATTTATGATCTATTCTTAATTAATCCGAACTACTATTCCTTGCGTGAACCGGCATTTAGGTTTTCGTCGAATGTGTGTGTTTTTTGAGTAGTTATATGAGTTTTGCTAAACCAGAAGTCCTCTGTAGCTGAAACGGTTAAATGCACATCAGACTAAGTGACGGTTTCTGTATGGGATACAGGTTCGAGTCTTATCGTAGAACGACTATTTTCTGCATAATTTTTCGAATATTCAGATAAATCTAATTAATACTGTTTAATTAAAATCAGAGAATTTACTTAAATAAGTTGCACCCATAAAAATAATGTGTAAACAGAATTTATGTATTTTATGTGTGTGTGTGTGTGTGTGTGTGGATTTAGGCAGCAAATTCTCTTTTAGGCATGTCTGATTAAATATCTTACAAATATTATGTCTGCTTATTTTTAGCATAATCCATTTGTATTCACGAATATTTTCCCGTGTATTACAATCAAATGAGACAAAAATGCAATGTAACGGTGAAAATCACTTTTATTTCTTGCATCATTTGATTGCAACATACGGAAAAATATCCGTGAATATGAACGGATAATGCTAAAAACAAGCAGATGTTTGTAATTTATTTAATCAGACATGCCTATATATATATATATGTGTGTGTGTGTGTGTGCTCGTGTATATGTATGAGTATGTTTAATTTTCTGCGTGCGGTTCTCTGTTATCTGCATGCATCAAGGTATACGTGTATGTGCGTGTGGATATGTGCACGCGCTCGTTTGTCTGTGTCTGCGTTTGTAATCTGAGGGCACGTGTTTTTACTATTAAAGATTTGTGCAAGGACCTGCCAGATAAAATGTTTTATGTCTGAAGAAAGTGGTGGTGGGGCACGCGTTAACAGATACCCCCGGGGAATGTGGATATACGAAACGGCCGTCGTCGACCGCTTTAAAGAATATGGCGTGCCTTTTGGAATGGGTTTTCTTTAGATAACACAGAATGTTTATGACATGTCAAACACTCTAATTCTCTGGAAGTCATCACAAACTCACCCTCCTTAATGTGCTAATTTTCCTCTCTTGCACACTCTCTCTCTTTCTCTGTCTGCTTCTCTACCTATCTCTTGTTCAGTCTCTCTTAACGTGTGCTAGAGTGTGTGCGCCAGGTATCTGAGAACTCATCTCTAAAGGGCCATAAAGAGAAGATGTCTAACATAACGGTACACGACATGAACCAAGTTTTAACATTCTTATTTCTTTTTTAGATGTATCGAGGGCATTAACATGACAGCTTCTAATCCGAGTCAGGAAATAAAAAGGCGTGCTCTTCTCGTGACACCAGCTGCCCACTACAGCGACTCGGGAAGAGGTAGCTACATAAAACCGGTCCGTTGAGCTGCGCGCACCAAAGGCCAGTACAAGTGCCTTGTGCCCCACAATATTGGATACGTACGCCCGAATCTATGATACGGTGTCCCTCCACTAAAATACATCTCAATATTCTTTATGTAGTATTCATACAAATAAAAATCTTATTTGTCTATGTCTTTGAGATGACGTATTAAGATTACTTACAATATTTACTTATATTTACAATGGCCGAAAGGTTGTGAATATGGCAATGAAGATGAGGATAACAGTCTGAATAATGTAAATAATGCAAGTAATCAAAATACCACACCTCAGAGATATAGACAGATATACAGAGAGACATAGACATAAAGGCTGGAGCGTACAACGGCCGAAATCCTGTGAATATGGCAATGAAGATGAGGAGAACAGTCCGAATAATGTAAATAATGCAAGTCATCATAATACTACATAACAATCTGAATAATGTAAATAATGTAATCAAAATATCTTATCTCAGATATATAGACAGATATATAGAGAGACATACACATAAAGGTCGATTCGTACAATTGACAAAACGTTGTGAATATGGCAATGAAAATGAGGATAACAATTCGAATAATATAAATAATGAGAGGAGAAATTTTTATTGCTACCTAATTATGTAGAATAATGTATCATATGCAAAATAGGAGAACAATTCAAGTCGTGAAATTGAAAATAATTACAATATATCTTAAGACAAATCAGAAACACCTCATTATCCTTGCATCTTAAATAAATGAACTTTGCTTTGCGAGAATTTTTAACATCAACTTGAGATGCACAGAAGGTTTACATCATCTGAGTGGGGCTGGGATTCGTGGACATCTTGATTTATTTCATACTTTTCCCGATCTTGCATGACTAAGATATCAGCGACTTCAACGAGGTTCTAGACACACGGATCAAGGTCTGGATCGAAGTGGGCGACCATACGTTGTCCAGCTGCTCACAATTTCATTCCCTTTGACCCTGAAGTGGCTGGTTGGCTGTCTGGCATATTTTTTGTTTGTTATGATTTAAATAAATAAGACTTGTATACCTGTGACAACATCAAGAGTGTGTCTATTCAGCGCTCTCATAAAACGAAGAACTCACTGAAGCCCACCAACATAGACGTGGCGGCCGATATTTGAAAAAAAATAAAAAAAACAAAAAACAGTTGATCCGGGGAGACATTCACTTAAAATCTTCATCAATGTCGTCCTCGATCCTGGTAATGGCTTTTGCTTGCAGTCACATCACGTTGAAATATTGGTTCCAGTAAGATCAACGTCGAGCCTGGTCAATAACTAGATGGGTGACCGCTTAGGAATACCAGGTGTTGTAAGCTTGGATGTGCCGGTGGTGTAATGAATAATGGCTCGGAATTGTTAATCGGAGAGCCGAGTTCTAATTCAGGATAACTTCACCCCTTCTCCCCCAGCTATGGGTTAATTAGTAAAACCAGTATTATCTCCAAAAGTTAAAAAAAAAATGCGTACAAAATATTTAGATTTCAGCATTAAACCAAACATCGAAGTTGATATGCCGCTAAAGAAAACCAACTAACCAGCCGTTTGTGGATTTGTTATAAGAACATTTTTTTAATTTGTTTGGCGGCAGTGAACATCGTGTACAATATTTACGAAATATCTTTGAAAGGAAGACAGCATTGTTCTTGAGCTTTTGTGGCGTTGCGATTTTCCCCTTACAGCATGTGAGTTTCATTAAAAAAAAAAAAAGAATCGAAAGTTCTAATTGGATTATTTTGTTATTTATCCTTTTAACATTTCTAAGAATTTTTTCTTATTTTAGGAAGAATACAGGAATATGAAATTTCCCGTATCTAATCTCCGTTTCAAAGATTTCAGCAAATGGCACATGAAATCCGACGAGGGCCAACATGCAAAACGCGAGGTTTAAAAACGTAAACTGCTGAAATAGCAAGCGACAAAGGCGATGTTTAATGGAAAGTACCAAGATACGGGAACTTTCCTATTTTAATATCAATCAGAAACCTAAAAAAATATGACAAATGCTGAAAGGAAATATATATATTATATTGAAAATAGGTACGGTGGAGTCATGAGGAGCGGCCTTTGGAATCGACGTGTCGTGTTCGAATACGTGTCGAGTTCGTTATATTTCATTTACGAGAAAATAATTGTTTCTTATTCCCAGATTTTCAAATAAGCCATCTTGACATGATTTTTTTTGCAAGAATCACCGAAAAACCCTTTTTTTATGGTAGTATTTAAATATGCTGCGGGAGGGGAGAGTAGTTTACGTTAATAATTACAGCGGGTTTATATGATAATAGTAGATGTGATGTGGTAGGAATAGTGTAGGGAGATTGGTGGCACTGATAATATAAGTAGCTAATAGTTATTGTAAATTGGTAGAAGTGATTAGTAATGGTAGTGGGAGAATGATAAAAACAATAAATGTAATTATTGTGGTGATAGATTGAACTAAAAAGTGAGTGTTGGTATTGTATTTTTTTTCTGTTTGGTATAAATCCTGATAATAGGTATTTATTCTCATGCCTACATTTGGAAATTATCTCTGATCATATTGGTTTTTATTTGGTGGTATTAAATATGCTGGGGGAGGGGGAGTTATTTACATTAATAATTATAGTGGATCTTTATGTTAATAGTAGATGTGATGTGTTAGTAATGATGTTGGGGTTGGTGGTAATGATAATATTATTAGCTAATAGTTATTGTAAAGTGGTAGAAGTGATTACTAATGGTGGTGCAATGATAATAACGATAAATGTAATTATTGTGATGGTAGCTTGAACTAAAGTGGTGTTTGGTGTTTGTTTTGTTTTTTTATCCGTTTGGTATAAATTCGGATAATAGGTACTTATTCTCATGTCGACATTTAGAGAAATATGTTAGCTCTATCTTTGAGATTGAGCGCTTTCTAATAAGTACCACGCATATAATATATAAATAATAATATATAATATATTACACACACACACACACACTCACACATATATATATATATATATATATATATATATATATATATATATATATATATGTTTATATTTATATACACACACTTTTCACACACACACACGAACACACACACACACACACACATATATATATATATATATATATATTTCATGTTTTCACATAATACGTACAGCTGGCTCGATAACATGTTTATCTGTTGGGGGTCAGCCACCAAAATCATTAGAGATACAAAGGGTAATACGGTTTTGCAGTTCACGAAAACATTTGCCAACTAATTTACAGTAATGCCTGAAATCACATTAGTTATTTCAGCTATACTTAAAACTAGGTACATTAAACTTTATGACATTTTTTACAGATTATTTCTATCGGAAATACATATAAAGTTACAAATTTTTTAAAGTGCACACGAACTTTATGGACAACCTGTATTTAATAATAATGATAATAATAGTAATAATACTAATAATTGTAGAAAAATGGATAGATATTTTTCTTCATCAATGGAAGAATATTCAACTAACATTATTTAAGGATTTTCTAATTCACCTAACACAACTCTCCGTCTATTAGAGTCACAGAGAATAGTTTTGTTGTCAGACATTCCAGTTTGGCAACACCATTCCTGGAATAACAGACACCATTAACGAAAATAGCGAAGCCAACATTTTTTTCGAAGACGACTAGTATTTCAACATCCGTGCAGTTTTCTTTGCTTTACCCACTTGTTATTTTTCATATACTCTCAGGTTTTATTATCTAAGTTCAGCTTTATACAGTTAAATGGATATTAAAAAGCTGATGTTATTAATAATATAAGAATATATTTACATTCATATGAGAAATACATCCTTATTTCCATCTCGTAATATAGCTTCTAACATTTATTGATAACGTGTTTTGCAGATGCCAGTTTCTATTACGTCAAGTGCAGCATATAGTTTTGCTTACAAATAACTCCAATAGGTAGGTAGGTCATAAAAAAAATAGACTGATAATATAAGCTGATATAACCCATTCAGAAATATCTAAACTGTCAGCAGTATACGACTGCTTTCTAAGATCAAGGGTTAAAAATAGCTTTGATGCCTAAGATTCATGGCGAAGACCATGCTTCTTTGGATAGTGTGAATTGGCGCTACATGATCGGAAACACATAAATGTGCCAAATAAGGGAAAGTATATCACTTGAGGACTATTAACAGAAGCAATAGGCAAAACGAATATCATATGGAACGCGGAGAGAAAAGAATGATATAAAAGTTTAGAAAGGAACCACCCGTCAATACTGGGAAGGGTGATAGCAGTTGCAGCAGCTGAAAAAACCTATTTTTCTGAAATATTGTTTAAAGACAAGGATCTTATAATTTTCAACCAACAGCAGCACTGGTTGCTCGATCAATAAAGGTGGACTGTTTCCTTGTAAGGAAGCATTTATTATTACTTTATATATATATATATATATATATATATATATATATATATATATATATATATATAAGAAGAAGAAGAAGAAGAAGAAGAAATATAGTTTTAAGGTGTGCTATATTTATGGGATAAAGTGCTCAGTATCAGAGATAGAGCGTGTGTAAACGTTACGGTCCAGGTTAGGACCAAGGAAGAACAACACGAACACAAGAGCAGAAATAACGAAGGTATATTACACGAAATAATAATACAAGATCTGGAAGGTGTTAGTATGACTGTCAGTCTGGTTTGGAGTGAACTACTATCGGCTCGACTCGATTCGGTATCTAGCCACCCCCACGAGGGTCGCATGTGGCACAAGGACAAGTTTAACGTGGGTTTCCAGAGCCCGTAGGCTCGGACAAAAAAATGCCCGTAGAACCCGTATAAACGGGATAGGGTTGGTCAACCTCCCCTAACGAGACTCGGCCCTACGGCGGAGCCTCGTCCGTGTTCCTCTCTGTTCAGAGGCAGAAAGTTCGACCGTCAAGCCGAAACGGCTCGACTCGATTCGTCCCTCTCTCTTGAGAGGCGTAGTATACATAGTGTTAGGAAGAGTTCATTCTGTAGTTAGAGGTAAGGACCCATGACAGTAAATATAAATATAAAAGTGAACATTGAAGTCAGCACTCAGAGGCGACAGGCTGTTTCATGCTGGACGCAATAGTCAGGCCTGTATCATAGCGTATCTTTGTGCTTGTATATATATATATATATATATATATATATGTGTGTGTGTTTGTGTGTGTGTGTGTGTACACATGTATAAGCATGGTTAAAAGATCTGAGTAATAAGCATTGAATGATGGTGAGAGGATAAATACAGCAATAAAAGTGTTAAAAGTTCTGGAGAAAAAGACGCAAACTATCCAAGAACAACAATGCCAATATATTTCAACAAAAGAAATAAAAAGTGTTGACCAAATTTCGTAGGTGGAAATCAACAGGATTTGAGAAAATTTCAAACTTGTGACTTGTCTCTTTCTCAGGCCATTATGGCAACACAATTGGTCAATTATAATTTCTAGCCATGCTATATTTATGGGGTAAAAATGCTTACTATCTGGAACAGAAAGCATTTTAATATAAGCAGTATGGACACAGAGTTCAACACCTAATTGTTGATAATCTGTTTCATACACTAACTCAATCTTATGATTGTGAGTAAAAGTTTATAAATATCTTTAAGTCATGGGCTACCAGGGATTCATTCAATGGGTTTATTGGAATCTTTTACAATCAATCTGAGGGCTGCAACTACAGTTGGAATTGGTAATGTCCTCATCTGCCATATTTTTTGAGATTTCGATTTCAAGATCCTTCTATTTTGATAGTTTCTGAAGATCTTCAAAGATACATTGCAGTCTGCCGGGATTTGCATGTCATCAAGAATACATTTTTTGTTTTTGTGGTCTCTAATCACGACATCAGTGCGATTAGCTTTGATTGTTCTGTCTGTGTGTATTGTGAAGGCACATAAATTGTTACAAGTCATAACTCCCTAACCGGGTTGGGGTGATATTCATAACAATTTTTGCAGTTTCCTTTCCGTTAGCTTTCCAGATTTTCCACTGCAGATATTGGCCCACTTATTATTATCATCTTTATCATTTTTATTATCATTATTATTATTATTACTATTATTATTATTATTATTTGATTTCTGTTGTGTACACATTTCCTTCCGGGTCCCAACCAGAGACATAATGTCATAAATTGCTTCATTGATCTTTTTTTGTAAAAAACATTTTACATAGATAATGCTCTTTGTAATGTGTAAAATATTTTGTATTTCTTTAAGGAATGGGCTACCATGAATTATTTGAATGAGTCTATTGGAACCTTTTTGAAATTCAAAGCGAGGGCTTCAACTACAACTCTAATCATTGATGTCTTCATGTGCTATGTTTTTGGGATTTCCATTTCAAAATCCTTTTATTTTGATAGTTTTTTGAAGATCTTCAAAGATACATGACGATCTACAGGGACTGCCATTTCAATAAGAAAGTACATTCTGTTTATGTGGTCTTTGATCACGATGTCTGGTCGATAAGCTTTCATTGTTCTGTCTGCCTATTTTGTAAAGTCTCATGAAATTCTTACAACTCCTATCTCTGTAACCGGGCCTGGATGATATTCATACCAGTTTCTTGCAGTTTCCTTTCCGTAAAAGTTGCAGATTTTCCAGCGCAGATATTGGGCAGATCTATCATGCCGAGTTTTAGATTCAGTGGGTGCTACCACCTTGCAACCTGATACAAGATAGTCAATTGTTTCTGGATATTTATTACAGAATCTTCATTTCGAGTTAACAAAATTTTTCATATGTGTGCTTTTTTAATTTCTAGTTAGCAAGCATTGGTCCTGTGCCGGAAGAATAAAACCATATTATTATTATTATTATTGTTTTTTTTATTTTCTTTGATTTCTGGCGTTTACACATTTCTTTCCGGGTCCCCCCCCCCCAGAGACCTAACATTAGAAATGGCATCATGACACTTTCCACTGACAAAAAAAAAATAATTACATAGATAAAGCCCTTCGTAAAGTGTGGGCTGTACTTGTCAGAACAATTTTTTGTATCTCCTTGAGGCATGGACTTCCAGGAATCCCTTCAATTAGTCTACTGCAATCTTTAATAACAATATCTTTAATAACAATATCTGGGCGGTTGGCCTTGATTGTTCTGTCAGTGTGTACTGTGTAGTCCCATAGAAATGTAACAGGTCCTATCTCCGCAACCGGGTCTGGGTGGTGTTCATACCAGTTTCTTTCAGTTTCCTTCCCGTAGAAGTTGCAGATTTTCCAGTGCAGATATTGGCCCACTCTGTCATGTCGAGTTTTATATTCAGTGGGTGCCAACATCGTGCAACCTGATACAAGATGATCAATCGTTTCTGGATATTTATCACAGAATCTACATTTTAGGCTGGCACAATATTTTAGTATATGTGCTTGATAATTCCTAGTTAGCAAGCATTGGTCCTGCGCAGCAAGGATAAACCCTTCAGTTTCCGCTTTCAACCCTGCACTGCATAGCCACTGATGGGTACGGGTTTTGTCTATGTCAGCTTGTTTGGTACGGGCAGATTATTGGCCATGAAGTGGTTTATCTTGCCATCGCTTCTGTATCTGGTCGGTTGTATTCGTCTTTGCTGTCTTTTTTAAGTATTTTGCAGTTTCAGCCGGTGTATTGTGCTGTAGTTGCATCTCTACGCCCATTTGAAACTCCATTTTGAATTTGTTGGCTTCTTTCATTATGGAGTAAAGACGCTTACTACTTTCATGTTCCTTGACGCATACCATCATCCAGTCTTCTGTAGTTTCCAAATATCTTTGGAGGCCAATTGTTGCAGTTTTGTAGGACAGTTCTAGTTGAACTAATCCTCTGCCTCCTTCGCATCTGGGCACATACAGACGATCAACATCAGCTTTGGGATATGTATGCGATAGCAAGTGAGAAGTTTTCTCGTTTTGGCGTCCATTCGCTTAATTTCAGCTATGGTCCAGTTAAGGACATTAAAGCTGTATTGCACCACAGGGACAGCCAATGTGTTTATAGCTGATATTCTGTTTTTTGAGTTTAGCTCAGTATTTAGTACTCGACGTACACGTCTGTAGTACTCTTTTCTTATTTTTTCCTTCATTTGGGGGTGTTGTATGCCATCTCCTTCGCTAATTCCTAGGTACCCATAAGCTTCATCATGCTCCAGTTCCCTAATCTTTGTGACAAAATCTAAATCTATTAAGGATGTTTCTGTAATTCTACCTTTCTTGAATGTTACTTTTGCACATTTATCTAATCCGAAGTCCATACCTATGTCGTCACTGAAGTATTTTACAATATTGAGGAGACCTTTCAACTCATTGTTGTCTTTGGCAAAGAGTTTGAGATCATCCATGTAGAGTAGGTGATTGAATATTTTCTTATTTATTTTGTAACCATAGCTACTGTTGTTCAGTTCATGTGTAAGAGGGATTAAGGATAAACAAAACAGAAGGGGTGACAGAGAGTCTCCTTGAAAGATTCCACGTCGGATATTCAGACGGTTGGATATGGCAGTGCCCCCGGTGTGACTAAGGTATAGTTTGGTGTTCCACATTCCCATGCTGTGCTTAAGGAAATTTAATACCACAGAGGAGACTTTGTACATTTCCAAAGTCTTAAGGACCCAAGAATGTCGAATACTATCAAAGGCTTTACGATAATCAATCCACGCTGCACCTAGATTTCTGCGTCGTCTCCTGCAATTTTCCAGGATCATCATTATTATTATTATTATTATTATTATTATTATTATTATCATCATCATCATTATTATTATTATTTCTTTTGATTTCTGTTGTTTACTCATTTTATTGTGGATTTTAACCAGAGATCTATGTTCAGAAATAGTATAATAACATTTTCCAATGTACATTTTTTGTAAAAGAGAAATAAATAACATAAGTAAAAGAAGAAAATAGTGGTAAAAAAAAATTAAATCTACCTAAAATTACACACATTTTACATAGCTAAATCCCTACGTAATGTGTAAGTTGTACTTGAAAGTTCAACTTTTTTGTATTTTTTTAAGGCATGGGCTAGTAGAGTTAGGCTAGTAGCGTTCCTTTCAATGAGTCTATCGGAACCGTTTCAAATGAAACCTGGTTCCAAACATAATTGAAATTATTGATATCCTCATCTACTACAGTTTATAAATTTTCCTTTTCCAGATGCTTGTATTTTCATAGATCTTTGAAAATCTTCAAAGATATTTTTTTTATCTACAGGAACTGATATGTCAATAAGAAAGGACATTCTCTTCTTATGGTCGTTGATCACGATATCTGGACGATTAGATTGGATTGCTCTGTGTGTAAAGTCCCTTGAAATTGTTACAGATCCTATTTCCGTAAACGGGGATTTGAGTGATATTCATACACGTTTCTTGCCGTTTACTTCCTGTAAAAGTGCATATATTGTCCCACTCTCTCGTGCCGAGCGGCGGGTGCACACATCGGGCAATCTGATACAAATAGTGAATTGTTTCTGCATATTTTTCACAGATTCTGCATATTTTTCACATATTCTGCATTTCGTGTCAACACAATTGTTCAGTATGTGTTCTTGGCAATTTCTAATTAGGAAGTAATAATCCAGTGCAGTAAGAATAAAACCTTCGGTTTCAGCTTTTAA
>OZ010601.1:93121368-93183868 GCA_963932145.1 Acanthosepion lycidas
AAGTTTAGGCTTACTTTCCGTTCTCTTGTGATTTATTTTTAAAATTCTGTTTAATATATTGTCTCGATGAATTGAAACTATTTTCACTGTCTGTTGAGGCAGGTATTAAAAACTTACTTGTCGAAATATATTTATTATCGAATATTTTTTTTCATATATATATATATATATATATATATATAAATATATATATATATATATATATATATATATATATATATATATATATATATGAAGAAATATAGTTTAAAGGTGTGTTATATTTATGGAATAAAGTGCTCAATATCAGGGAAAGAGCGTATATAAATACAAAAGTGAACATTGAAGTCAACACTCAGTGGCGACAAACAGTTTCATGCGAGAAACAAAGGTGGCTTGTTGTTGCATTATTCGCCTCTTTCGCTTCACATTGTAATTTACTGTATTTTATATAATGTATTACTGTATGACTGGCTTTACAACATTTTATTATCGTTACTTCTTATCGTAATATTCTGGGTCGATAAATTCCTTGACGAAGAAATCCAGTCAAACATTGGATATTATCAAAAAACGACGAGATCTCAAGTCGCAATCCAGACGCGAAGAGCCTATATTTTATGAACCTTCTCTAAAATTCGTTATAGTAAAGTTTATTATTATTATTATTATTATTATTATTGACGCACACGACTTGGGATAGGATTTAACAATAATAAGATAAATGAAATCTAGCAATATATAGTAAAAAAGCCTTTATTTTTTTCTCGCCAGAGGTTTGAAAATTGTAAGAAAACAAAAAATTCCTCAAAGAATTCAACCAATCTAATCTTGAATGACGGAATATGCACTTTAAATGAAATTTAACGTAGCATCAACGGTGGCCAGGGAAAAAAGAAACTTCCAGGAACTTTGCTTAAAATTGGTGATAATCTTTTGCATCAAGCCAAAATACAATGTCTTTTTAAAAAGTTTCTCTTTCTCAAATTCTGGCCGAATAACCAAGCATCAGCCATTTTTTATCGAACCGACATTTCAGCAGCCCTTTCGTACAGAATATTAAAATTTCATGAACTGTATTGACCTATTGTTTTAGGTTTCAAATTGTTTTAGATACAGTACTGGGATACTATTTACGGCCTTCTTCAGGTGATTGGAATGTTGGTCGGAGAGTACAACGGTCGAAATGTTGTAATAAGTATGGCAACAAAGATTAAGACAATAGTCTGAATAATGTGAATATTGTACATAATACCTTATCTCATTAATATAGACAGATACTGAAAGGCCGAAACGTTGTGATAAATATGGAAACAAAGATGAGGACAATTGTCCGAATAGTGTAAATAGTGTACATAATACTTCATCTCAGAAATATAGACAGATACTGAAGGGCCGAAACGTTGTAATAAATATGGCGACAAAGATGAGGATAATAGTCCGAATAATGTAAATAGTGTACATAATACTTCATCACAGAAATATAGACAGATACTGAAAGGCCGAAACGTTGTAATAAATATGGCGACAAAGTTGAGGACAATAGTCCGAATAATGTAAATAGTGTACATAATACCTCATCTCAGAAATATAGACAGATACTGACAGTACTGTGATGGCAGTTAATGTTGGACAATCTCCTCAAAGATGAAGAGAAAACTGAAAGCAACAGAAAGTTTGAAGGAAAATAAAGACAAAATATGTAAGAGATAGTTGAACATATATAATGAGGTAGGAGTGTTTGGATAATTTGAGACTCACATGACATATAAAAAAGAGAGAAGACGAGGAAGGCCAGAGGAACGATCTTTCTAACATGTTTTTTTTGTGAATAGATAGTGGAACAGATAATGGTGGCTTAGCAAACAGGTAAACATTGCTAAGTGGTATAAGCGATAGGAGGTTGTGGAGAACCATGATTTCCAACGTCTTAAAGGGACACAGCAGAGGATTCGTCTGTAAAACCACACTCAGTCGCTTACAATTTCTGTTGAGTTAGAGACACTAAAGTAATTTTCTATTTTGGCGCCACGTACAATGTATTTCTACCGTAATGAATAATTATTGACCACTTTAATTCTGTCATAAAGTTAGCGATAACATTTTTACGAGTGTCCTTGTTTAATTGTGATCATTAATGTAATATTGTCACCAGAGAGAGTTGGTTTACCTCCTCGTCATCCCAGGAAATAGTGTTGCACATAAAATGTGCGGGTGTTGACAATTCACATTTTGTTTTGCAGTCTCTGCCCCCCCCAAATCAATAGTGTATTTACGAGAGCACGCGGGTCAGTATGGTCGACTCGCTGAAGGATTGCATTGACAAGCGATCTCCAAACTTTTCATTACGAGAACCACTTGATATATGTAGTATATTTTCGTTGGCTAAAGAAGAAAAATTGATTTATTTATTACAAAAATGCATAGAACATTAATAAACTATTTTATGGCACACAGAATACATCCTTTTTCGGGTTTCTAACGCAAGACCTAACGTTTTAACCCTTCTTCTTGTTTTTATATACCGTCTCCCTTTGGAATATAGGCGATCATGGATCTACACAATGTGCTCCCTAGCTCTCAATAATTTTTCTTTTTGTTATTCCTTGTTCCGCCATCCATTTACTCAAACTCACTAAGTATGCCATGCCTTGTTGTTTTCTTTCCTTCTTGCCTTTAATCTGCCCTGTGAGTATCAGATTTTCCAAGCCCTCTTTCCTTATTATATACCCAAGTAATGTTTCAAGTTTTCCTGATGTTAAGTATAAGTTTCCTTTCCCCATTTTCTAAAAAGCTTCAACGTTGCTTACATATTTGGTCCAAGATATTCCCAGTATCCCGTCGAACCATATTTCTGTTGCTTCAAGTCCCTTCTCCATCTTTGAGGAGATTTCCAGCATTTGAGGCCGTAATGGTGGACAGACATCCCGTAACATTGTAGTACTCTTTTCTTTGTTTCTGACGAAGTTTTTCTGTTTCTAAATACTCTGCTTAGCTTTTGGAAGGCATCTTTCACTATGCCAATGCGCCTTCAGATGGCTGTGTAGAACTTTCCGTCCTCTGTTAAAATATTTCTCAGATATTTCAATGTTTGTACTTATTTGATTTTGGTATCTCCGATTTGTAATTTGCATTTTGATCTCACCCTTTTTGGTAGCAACTATGTATTCCGTGTTCTTGTAATTGACCAATGTTTCCTGGAATAGTGCCAACCAAAATGTAGGAAAATGTTTATTTATTAAAGTTTATGTTTAATATTTATTAAATATATATGATGTTTTTTATAATTATGAAAGTTAATTCGATATATTGGATTACCTGTTAGGCATTTTGTCGTATGTATTTCTGCTGCATTCTCTCTCTCCCTCTCTCTCTCTCTCTCTCTCTCTCTATATATATATATATATATATATATATATATATATATATATATATATATATATATGTCCACAATGTCGACAATTTGTTGTGGTGACAATCTGTTTCCTGGAAACAAGAAACAAAAATGTCGCCATTCGGTATGACATCAGTTTTCACACTTCTCTACACTATTTTTCCCTGATAGTGAGCCCTTTTTAAATATATAATCCCCATATTTCTTTGTCCATATTGATATTCCTAAAGACCCCAACAACAAAATGTTGATGTTTTTTGTCATGAGATGCCACATTCTACTGGTTTCTATCACTAGGTTATTTTATTCTTGTAATTTCACAAAGGTTTTTAAAAATATTTTTTGCTAGCTGAGGATGCAACATCAATCAGAAGAGATGTCTTTTCAATATGATTTTTTACAATTATATCTCGTTGATATGCCTAGATTTCCCTACTAGTCTGAGCGCGGAAATTCAGAGAATGGTAAAATAGTTCTGTACAGATTATCTTCCTATCTATTTTCTTTGCAAAGGAAGTTAAAATGTGCCACTGAGTAGCATTGAGTAAAATGTGCCACTGAGTAGTTCTATCAAGGCGTTGTATTTGCTCTGTTGGGGTCAGTCGGTCACACTCAAATATCATGCGGTCAGTTGTCCCTGGATAGTCACAATAGGTCAGTCAAATTTTAAAAGCGAATACATTGCATTGTGAGAAGCTTCCGCATTTTAACATGAACACTGTTCATCTCGGAAATGAGCCAATTATTATTAATATTATCGAAAAAATGTTCTTTTAAGATGTTTTACTTTCGTATATTTCTTGACGATTTCCAAACAAGCATATGGGACAAGAAATAAATAATGGTTCTATTAGTTAAACATTTATCAAATAAAAATATATGCATAAATTTGTCAGCCATATCATGGCAGTAGTTATGTCGACAGAGCTCTCCATGTTACATGGACAGTACCAGTCAGTAGTATTTTTTTAACTTTCTACAAATAATTGTTTCCAGATATAGGATTCTGAAATTTCTCAGTTCCTTTTTTTAATCATTTCAAGTGCTCCTGTTATTACAAGGATCATTGTTACTCTCAGATGCCACCGTATTTTTCGATTTCTATTTGCAGGTCTTTGCATTTTCATCAACTTTCTGAATTATTTGAAAGAAATATTGCGATAGCATCGTACACTCATGATAATCAACAAAGTCAATTTTCTTGATCTTCAACGGTTATATCTGGTCTGTACACTTTGATTATTCGACTTGTATTTACAGGAAAGTCCCAAAAAATAGTTCCGTTTTGTATGTGAATGAGGTTCGTACCACTTATGTTCAGTTTTAATTTTGTATTGTCTGCAGACTGCAGTTTATGTAGTTCCGGAGCCAACACCTTACATCCTGCTACAACATGATCTATTGTTTATTATTATTATTATTATTATTATTATTATTATTATTATTATTATTATTAAACATAATGGTTGACGTCACACTTCCAATATTGTTCAGTACGTAAGAGAAGAGCACGATTTAAGAAAAGACATAGAAAAGAAAACATAATAGTCGACAATGTTGAACAATATTTCGACAGAATGTCTGCCTTCTTCAGGTCCAATTTTTAAAAATATTTCAAGTTTAAAAATATATTAATCGACAAAAAACTAACTAACACACAATACAGGGAGTCACAAAAAATGTGGGGTTATATATATATATATATATATATATATATATATATATATATAGGAGATGTTAGAAAATGTTAGTTTTACACTTCAGTTCCATCTTCATACCAAAATGGCACTCATCAAGTAGTGTGGATTCCTCTGTCCCTACAGTTTATAAATGCTCTATCACCGGTATGGAGCACTGTTCCTCATAAATGAAAATAAAAAGCTACACATGGTCTTATGGACTGTGATTCTCTTCTTTTCTTCTTCACTTGTATTTCTCTTGGGATTCAAGATGTGTATTCTCTTAAAACTAACCTCCATAGCTCGCCTTCATAGATTCAATATTAAATTTCTATAAGCCGTCTGAAGCTATGAACTGAATAATACGGCTGCCATAAAATAAAAAAAAACACTTCGGTACATTAACTAAAATGGTGGTTTTATCTGAATGCGTTGAAATAAATCTGGTTTCTTCATATATACAGCATTTAAGTTTGGGCACCTCGACGTGGTGTAATGGTTAGCAAGCTTGTCTTGCTAGATCAATTACTACTGAAAAGTGAGTTCGATTCTCACTGGGTCACCATAATTTCGGACTTGTGCCATATCTATGCTTAGAAAATCATTTAGGGGCACCTCGAGGCGGTGTAATGGTTAGCAAGCTTGCCTCGCTAGACCAATTACGACTGAGTAGTGAGTTCGATCCTCACTGGATGCCTCCTACTTTCGACCTTGTGCACATCTAAGCTACGCTTGGGAAATCGCTATACAGCATTTAAGTTCGCATCCATTACGTATTCAGTGGGTAGAGGAAAACATTGTCATCGAGACTTTTGTACTTCGTTTTTGTAGAATGTGAATTTAACGCATTTACTGAGGTCCGAAATTTCTATTGTATGTCTACGCTGAATGTTATTCAAATCGGTTGTCAACAGGTAACCAACTTCGATTTATCTCAAATAAAAATATCTACGCAGTTTTTGACAGGAAAGTAGAGAAGATATAATTTTCAAGACGTTGAATAAATTTTATTCTCTTTGTAGTTAGAGTGTATTTGATTGCGGTTTACTAGCTTGATATATTTAGGGTTATTTGAGGAAGTATTATGTCCTTTTTGGTTTATGTTAATATTTTTAATAGCTTGTTTAATTTGTTCATCAACAATGTAATTACGAAAATCATTATTAATGAGTGTTTGTTTAATGATTTTCTTTTTAAATTACGTGTAGAAATCTCTTTTTGTGGAAGGATTAACTTTTACAAGGTTTATTAAATTTCGCATAATCACTGTTTTGTAATAATTAAGATATCCACTTTTATAGTTGAGAGTGAACGTTTAATACTTCATTAGATAAGTTTAAATGTATCAAACTACTATATCGCAATGAAATACACTCTAATTACAATCAAGATGAAAAAAATCCTTAAAAAGTCACAAGTGCTAAACCCAGTAAAAATTCAGTCATAAGTGGTGATCCCATCAAAATTTAAAACTAATTATATACTATACTAAATTTAAAACAACCAACTTCATCATCTGGAATAACTCTTCTCCGTTAAATAGTGATTTGAAAAGACCAATATTGTATATCAACTTAAATGCACTTTGGGAGATTGTATCTCTGGCAAAAAAGTAAATATATATGTTGGTTTCACGATAAAATCATCGAGGAGGTTTACATTAGACAGGTCGAATTCAAGTTCGATTGCACAACAGTTAAATGAACATTCCTATATATATTCACAATTTAGAGAAATATTAATTAGCAATGCAAGTATACACCAGGATATATATATATATATATATATATATATATATATATATATATATATATATATATATATATATAAGTGAACATTGAAGTCAACACTTAGAAGCGACATTCTGTTTCATGATAGATGCAATCGTCAGGCCACATAGCATCTAGCATGAAACAGACTAAGTGTTGACTTCGATGTTCACTTTTATATTTACACACGCTCTATTTCTGATATTGAGGACTTTTTCCCATAATTATAGCACACCTTAAGACTATATATATATATATATATATATATATATATATATATATATATATATATATATATAATAAAAATATACTTTTAAGGCATGCTTTATTTATGGGTAAAAGTGCTCAATATCAATGTAGAGCGTATGTAAATATAAAATAATGGCTTGAAGATTGTCTTCAAGCATAAAACAGACAGTCGCCGCTCCGTCTTGTCCTCAGTGTCCACTTTATATATATATATATATATATATATATATATGTGTGTGTGTGTGTGTGTGTCCGCATATATATATATATATAGAGAGAGAGAGACAGACATAGAAGAAATTCAAAACGTAACTGATTATGACTCCCTTTTACACCAATTTAGTTTTTTTCTCACTCATTTCCTGATGTTTTCTTCAGTGGCTTTTGAGCCTTGCATCACTTTTCTTCCCCGAATGACAAATTTGTCCGCTTTTAAAATTCTTTCACACCATTGTGAACGATCTTCCGCCAATGGCTGAAAAGCATGCTAACTTGGATGAGTCCTGTTGGAATGGTGAGTGAATCCGTTTGGAAATTTGCAAATCTTATCACAGATATTGCATGTCAAACATTGTCGAACACTGTAAGTGAAGACACTGTTTCGTTTTTAATCCACTTCGAACTAATGGTTTTTAGAAAGAAAATCACCTTTCACCATAGCTATGGGAAAATATTCAAGCTGACTAAGATTTTAGCATTGGTAGCGTAATCAATTTAGGAGGAAGGCGATTCTTAACATAAATTCCATGACAAATTGTCAATGCCAATGCAAGCGCAATTATTGTCTGGCAGATACGAAAAAAAACCTTCCTCTTGTACCGAAACATATATATATATATATATATATATATTTATATATATATGTGTGTGTGTGTGTGTGTGTGTGTGTGCGTGTGTGTGTGTCTCTGTGTGTGTGTGTGTGTGTTAGGAATCATTCATAAAAAAGTAAGTTAGTAATTTTAAGGATATAAAATGGCGAAATCACTTAATCATTTTTAAAGATGCATTGACCTACCAATCACTCTATGAATGTTATGAACCTATTTTTTTTTTTAATTATAAGCTGCATAAGGTCTTTCAGTTGGTAATTTAATTTTATAGCTTATAATATAATCATTCATCGAGTGATTGGCAGGTTAATGAATGATTCATTGTAATATAAAGTGAACTGCACCACACACACACACACACACATACACACACACATATATATATATATATTAAGAAATGGACAAAGTCCGACAATTTATTTATTAAAGACATTTTTATGTTTAACGTTATTTTTATAGATACAAGTATTTAAGTAAATGCTCTGTTTATAATAAAAAGTATTAAATAACATTTACCGGATATTTTACAGGTTCGAAACCTCTCAAACAACGAATATTTTCTATGAAAATTTGTCGGACATTCAGGCCGGTAAATGTTATTTAATACTGTTTATTATAAACAGAGCATTTACTTAAATACTTGTATCTATAAAAAGAACGTTAAACATAAAAATGTCTTTTAATATATATATATATATATATATATATATATATATATATATATATATTACAGAAAAACAGACCACTTTAAGGTACCATTATAATAATTTATTTCACCAGAGCCCTTTTAAAGGACGAGTGCTATCTGATGATCCGGCGGCCTTTAAACGGGCTCTGGTGAAATAAATTATTATAATGGTACCTTAAAGTGGTCTGTTTTTCTTTAAAATATTAGTTCTGGATTTACATCGAGCTCTCAGGATTTCATCCTCCTTGGGATTACCCATATGGATTACCTATTTTTTCAAATGCTCTGTTTATAATAAACAGTATTAAACAACATTTTTATAGATACAAATATTTAAGTAAATCTATAAAAGAATGTATAGACATAAAAATGTCTTAAAATAATTGCTAGACTCTGTACATTACATAATGTGTGACGTCATTTGGTTACGCCATGAACAGATATAAATGTACGTGAGAGAATCTTGGAAGATTGTAGTTTAAAAACAGTAAAATCGACTTTGCTGACCGAACGCTCCTCTGTGGCCCAATCGGTTAAAGTCACGCCAGGCTATATGACGGTTCCGTATAGGATACAGATTTGATTCCTGTCGGAGGACGAATATTTTCTATGAAAAGTTCTCGGACATTCAGGCCGGTAAATGTTGTTTAATTCTGTTTATTATGAACAGATCATTTATTTAAATACTTGTATCTATAAAAAGAATGTATAAACATAAAAATGTCTTAAAATACATACATATATATATTACCAATTTTTGACTAGTAGAGATAATTCCAAGGGGATATTAATCCGCATAGAACTCAATGTAAACTACAGAACATTACAATAATATTAAAGGAAGAAGGATACCTGAAAGATGCATTTAGTTTGAAATATATATATATATATATATATATATATATATATATATATATATATGTGTGTGTGTGTGTGTGTGTGTGTGTGTACTGAGTGCAGTGGGTAAACTGACGTCATTTTATATTTTTAATTCCGCATATGCGCGTTTGCTTTTTTGTTTTTTATTTTGCCGACTTCACAGAATGTTAGGGTCAGTTGGGCACTGTCTGAGTGAAAAAGAGCACCATGATGCAATTCATTTCGCCAGAAATTTGGAAACGTCATGCTGTACTGCTTGGAATTCGCACCGGAAGCTCCTATACGAGCATTTCAGAGTGTTTGGATATCAATCTGGTGACAGTTCACAGAATTCGGTAAGAGTTGGGTGAGGTAATTACGAAGGAGTTTGGCGAGATCACTCGTGATGGCGATGTTATACCTCCTTTCATCAACCCCATGATGACTTACATTAAATTCCCTTAGGAGGTAACGCTGCTCTGGGTCAAGATGGCGCCTCTTGGAAGACCCTATCTCGACAGCAGGACTCTGCACCAGGATACATAACAGGAGAACCTATGGTTGTCAGGCAAATTTCTGCGAGCACATCACCTATTACATCAAACCAACTAACTCTCCAATTTGTAACCTTCCTTGATTATTATATGTGGTGTACAGTTAAACGAAAAACCAACAAAACGCCATATAAAACCAAAGATGAACTAAAAGCAAGGATCATAGTTGCATTCACCAACTTAAACAAGGAGACCGTCCAGAAGAGATGCGAGAGGTTCCGAAGTCATCTGGAGGCTGTGATTGTAGCAAATAGCGATTTTCTTGAATAAATTTACTCTTTAATATTTCAAGATATTTTAGAGTAATTTTGGTAAATATATCTGTTAATACGAGATGTCATTGTTTTTTCCCTTTTGCGTAAATTCATACGACAATTAATTTATCCATTGCATCCAGTATATATATATATATATATATATATATATATATATATATATATATATATATCCGTACAGATTCGGTATATATGGAATAAAATAACCAAAAACACTATTCTTAAAAAAGTGTTCAATATTAAGTAGATCTAATAATATTTATTCAAATTATAGCATGTACATTTTATATGATCACTACAAAGATGCTATTTTGTTTCAACACTGCTGGTGTCTTATTAAATAATGATGTTGAATGGAAAAGAAACGATTTTATGAGTACAGAAGCAAACCAAATCCGTTCAGCAGGGGAAACTTTATTACGTAACCAATGAAGACCAATCAGAATACAGGTATATAGTAGTTTAAAAGGACGTCACAATATACTCTAATATATCTACAATCTGTTAGTGAATTAATTTTAAAATTGGATTAAATTAGAAATCAATATAAAAATTAAATTTTAGTTAACAGTTATATTTCAAATTTCAAATTAAAAAATTGAAATCTCAAAATTTAAAGTTAACAAAGCCTCGACTTAAATATTATTTTAAGCTTATTCAGAAATGAAAACGGAGGAAAATATATAAATTATTATCCTAGGCAAAATGTCAATTTATCAGTGAAGTTATACATTAATGAAAAAAAGTATCTCTCTGATCGCTATATATATTTGATACATGGCAGTCAGGATTCAAACAATTCAAATACATACATACATACATACATACATACATACATACATACATATATATATATATATATATATATATATATATATATATATATATATGTGGCCACACGTATTGGAAGATACGCATCTACTAGGGCGGCTAACCAATCCCTATTGCAGACACCCGCTCAGACACATTTTGTATTTGTTCAACACCCACAGAGCCCACCTCTGGATTATACTGCAACTTGTCTGAACAGACCTGAGTTACATTTTCTGGGAGGGAGCATGTTATCTAACGTGTTTAGAAATCTGAGCAAGTCCAGCTCACTTAAACACTCGGTCCCGATTACTTGTGACTTCGTGCTAGGACAGCTATCGACGACACCCAAGTTTTCCATATATATATATATATATATATATATATATATATATATATATATGCATCTTCGCTTCAAAGTCGTCTGAAAATCTGACGTGATGGCGATGGACATTGATACCGAAAGGCGAGAAGACGTCGCCAACGATTGCATACACTGGAGACACGATTTCCACCAACGGCGGGAGCGAGGAGAGAAAGAACGGTAGCTTGCCGACGGTGTGAAGTGTGCTTTTGAAACACAGATCAATGGTAATAGATCTTATCAGACATGATGTTTCAAGAATCTAGGAAGGATTTGCGATTAGAGAGCACTATTTAGCCTTGATTGATCAGTGACGGGCTTCGTAGACTAGTCGGTCTAAAACACGTCGGATCTAGCGAACACACACACACACACATATATATATATATATATATATATATAAATATATATATATTGACAGCATGTCATTAAGGGAGGTGTTGTTAAAAGTAAAGAACTTCCGTTTTATAATCATTTTTTTCTGGGTTTTTTTCTGGGTTTTTTTCTGGGTTTTTTTCTGGGTTTTTTTCTGACTTTCTTTTTAAATTTGAACCTAAGTGGTTGAAAAAGATCCTAGTCTATGGTGTTTTGCCAAGCACTTTCGGTTGTCATTTTATAACAACGCATCGCACATCAGTTTCATTGCCATTGATCTCCGCTTCAGAAGCACATGTAAGCCCGGCGGCCAGCTACCGTTCTTTCTCTCCTTGCTCCAACCCTCAATGTGAATCGCGTCTCCAGCATGTATGATCGTTGACGACAACTTGTCACCCCTCGATATCCATCACCATCACATCAGTACATTCAAATCATCCGAAATAAGAACACTCTTAATTAATAACACCAAAATCCTTTATCAAATCAAATACAAAAAAACGTTTGGAAATATTTGAAGCCAACATAATTAAAAAGACAAAAAACAACATGACAAAATAGCATTTAATAGTGACCGAAACATCTTAAATATATTTAATAAGTAATCCTCCAAATAATAAACACCAATCACCTCCTCATTAATAACGGAGTAATGCAACACCGTCATCTAAATAGTAAAATATTATCTATAAAGCTAAAATAATAAGCAACCTACTTCAAGCCAAAACATCGAAACCATGATGACAGTTGATAACAAACGAAAGCGCTCGGCGAAACATCAAAGACGAAGGTCTTTTTTCAACAACTTAGACCAAAATATAAAAAAAAACTCCCGAGAATACAAGAAAAACGTTATCAAAAGGAAAAAGTTCTGTAGTCTTTAACAACACTTGCCTCAATATATATATATATATATATATATATATATATATATATATATATATATATATATATATATATATATATATATATATATATATATATATATAAAGTAAAACCAAGTATGTTGGTGTGACCAACGGACAGCATGACAAGTCAAAGATTTATTGATGTTTCGAGTGTAAATTCCAGGTTGTTGAGATCGATTTCATTTCTATCTAAGGATTAATGACGAAACTTTGGAGAGAAACCACTGTTAAAACACTTCTCAATCTTTTTTTTATCAACATAGAATTTTTTTTTCAGATAAGTGAATTATTAGCAATAAAAAATGGATTTTCCTTTAAGATATCCAAGTTGCTGTACAGATAATGTAATGGATAGTTACTAATTAGAAGTTAGGTGGGGGTTGGTATTTATTACTTGAAGGCTTAATTAATAAATATGTTTAAGATATTTTTGCCAGTATTAAATTCTATTTTATTTATGTTGGTTTTTTTGTTTTTTTAATTATGATGGCTAATGTACTAATCTAATAACGCTACCTAAATACCCAAAATATTAATCTATAAAACTAAAATAATAAGCAACCTACTTCAAACCAAACCATACAGCTATGATGCTGGTTGACGACAAAAGAAATCGCTCGGCAAAACACCAAAGACGAGGGTCTTTTTTCAACAACTTAGAACCAAATATAAAAAAAAACTTGCGACAATACAAGAAAAAAAAAATGATTATCAAACGGCAAAGTTCCCTAGTCTTTAACAACACATGCCTTAATAATAATAATAATAATAATAATAATAATAATAATAATAATAATAATAATATATAGTTGTATTTTTAGGCAGCAATCCTTCGTTTATGCATCTTTAATTAAAAACGACAGACAAGGTACTACGGTTAATAATTACATTGGTTACACAACTACATGTTTATACCGACGCCTTACGTAACACCTATCTAATCATTGCTCCATTAGAACCCATTTAAACGCACGCACATACTTACCAGACTTCATTAGAAACATACTAGTAGAAAACACAACTATAATAACTTCATCCCTTCTAAAAAAAAGATTAAAAATAATGGAAGCTTTAATAATAAAAACGAAAACGCCACCTCTTGATAATATTAACTACGAACAAGGCCACAATGTGCTAACCGTATTCGGAAATTAAAAACGTCTCTACAACACACTAAAACATACAGATAATGCGCACACTCAATTAAGCTGAAAAAATGAATCACCCTTAATAATGGCTAAATGTATAGCCGAAAGCGCTCGGAACTATAAAACATTTGGACAGATTTTACACACTCTTTGTCCAGAAAAGAAAAAAATTAAATAAAAAGCTTAACCGTAGTACCTTGTCTGTCGTTATTAATGAAACATGCACACACACACACACACACATATATATATATATAGATATGTATATGTGTATGTATATATATACATATATGCATGTTCGTACTGAGGGGTTTGAAATTGCATTTTATCAATAAAATTGGTTCTGGGAAAGGTAGATTCATCAATATCTACAAAACAAACTTGACATAGAAATAATGTTTGTTTACAGAAAGATCTATCTGAGGGAAAATATTTTGAAGATGTAACGAGATATCGAATTCACCTAATTTCAGGGGTCTGTTTCTTGTCAGGGACAGAAAAATATTTGACATAATTAATTGTATTTCTTTTTGCAAACCATACGGACGTAATAAGATAGCATTTCATGAATCAATATCCCCCTTTAACACACGCTTGCCTAATAAATAAACAACCTTTCTCTTCAGTCTAGAGAAGGAAAAAAATCCTTTTGTGATACGTCCGTGTAGCCATGCTTATTACTACGTCTGCGTTTAGGTTGCAGGTAACAGTTTTCTGATTTTATATTTCGTCAGCAATGACGCCATTTTTCCAAAATGATTGCATTTTTAAAAGGCTTGAATTTTGCCCGGTGTTACTTGTTCGCCGATATTCGATAGGAATCATCTGTTACATTATACTATTTATAATGGTAATTTCACTGAAGATTTATTCAAACGCAGGACCTAGAATAAAATATCGACTCCAAAGTAAACAGAAACAAAAGTCAATGGCTGAGAAACATCATCGATTTATTCTAACATCTGAAAAAAATATGGGTCACTTTCATTAATAACCTGGCTAAGTTTGACACAAGATCATGGAGGAAATATATTTACAACTTTTCAACACAAGATATTTTTTTTTATTAATGTTTATCCTATTTAAACCAAATAGCCATCCGAGATGGAGGATTACTGTATGCTTTTATTGTTCGTAAAGTAAGACCAAGTCTTAAAAGGCAAAGTTCATTAGAATATATGAAAAAAAAAATTACGACTAAGATTAGATTCGAACAGGTTAACTTCGTAATGGTCAGGGAAATATCCTCTTGGGAGTCGGTTTCAAGAATTAATGGTTCTTGGGAAGAAGCTATTCAAGTAGAACTTTGTTTTCATTAGTGGAATACGAAGGGAATGAGGGTAGTTCACCCCAGAGTACTCGACTTGGTGGTTGTTAGTTCTAACCTTTATAGCCGGTAGAATTAAAAAAATGCCGTTCGTTTGAACATTTTCTATGGAAATAACGATAGAGTAGCGAGAGATTTGGAACGTTTCGCCTCACGACGTCACAAAGGTTCTTCTGGACACCAAGAGTGGAAAGTGAAACTTAAGTATCTCCGGCTCAGATATAGCCGCAATACTATATTTTCGGCCTGGTCTTGCTCTAAAGGAAGAAAATAGCAGGAGGGGTAAATTATTTACAGATGAGATGCAGGGAACGGATCATTTTTCTAACATCTTTGTGATGTATAATATATATGAGTTCCACTTGAGGTATAGGGTGAGTTTAAGTACCAACAGGCGTTCGAGGCAATGGGGTCTTCTTAAGAGAAATCCGATAGAAGAAAATTCAAGATTTGCTCGGTGTTGATCAAACGTCACTCGTTTGGTTTTGTGGTAATGGATCTGAGCAGCCCGTTTAAGTTTACCATCGATCGGCTAGAGCTAGGTCAGTGAAGAGATCAACTGCAAGGCTATCGTCATCTAGAATTGTGGGGTGGGGATGCATGCATATACTGTTGTATCATCGGCATAGGTATACGCAAAAGATCGTATACATTTAGAGATATCAATTATGTAAAATAGATACTTGGACCAAGAAGTGAGCCTTGTAGGATATTTGCATTGAATTCATTGGCCTCGGTGGAGTAAGCATTACCAACTACCTTCACGGACCTACCTTATAGGAAGGATTTGATAATTGAGAAAATTCTTATGCTTATGTTGTAATACTCTATGCTATACCTTATCAAAGTCCTTTGAAATATCAAATGGAGTCGCCCTTGAGACATATCTATTGAGTAATGACTCACTGGTTTTGTGAGTAATGACGTTTACGATATCAGCAGTGGACAAAGTTAATAGAAATTCGTACTGTTTGTCCTTCAAGTGGATGTCCCTATTGAGAAGATCGACAAACACCTTACTGATTATACTTGTAAAGAGTTTGCTGATGATACTAGGTTGATGATGTATAAGATCAAGAGGCAAATAAGAAGACATTGCCGCCTAATTTAGACCGATGACTACCATACCACTGTATTTAATCAAACTATATCTAGAGGTACTTGACAAAATCCAAAGATCAATCGTCTGCCTTTTTCTCTAAATTGTAAAGGCCATTGATGAATTTTCCCTTCGGTCGCTCGACTTATTTCAGCCTTTTTGGTGATTTTCTAAGTGCAGTTTAAATGTGGCACAAGGTCAAAAGTGTGGAGCACCGAATGAGGATCGAACTCATTATTCATTCGTAATTGGTCGAGCGAGACATGCTTGCCAAGCATTACACCACGTCGAAACACCCAAAATGATTTTCTAAGCGTAGTTTAGATGTGACACAAGACCTAAAGTATGGGGCACATAGTGAGAATCTAACTCACTATTCAGTTGTAATTGATCTAGCGACACAAGCCTGCTAACCCCCTCCTGCTACACCTCGTTTAAGTACCCTTCGCATACGGAAGTGAATGGTGGACAATCTCATCACAGATGAAGTATGTTGAAACAACAAGAATGCAGTCCTATAGAAAGAAGTTGAAAATAGTAATGGACTGAATATGTGCACAACGATGACATTTTAGAGAAAATGGAAGCTAAAAGGAAACAGAAAGAAAAAACATGAAATTTCGAAGGCATATAATGAGGAAAAAGGGCTTGGAAAATTTGACACCCAGACGTAATATTTAAAGTAATTTCGCCAGCATCAAGTGGGTGGTCATTTGGATGTATTTGCATTCTTAGTGGCAATTACTGATCCGATAAAATAGTTTCGCTATCATAGCCAGCCCTAACGATAAACAGATCACTCCTCTCAACGATATTCTGCATATAGAAACAGGCTTATCCTTTCCTTCATGGTGGTCAGCGGACACTTTTGTTTTTCTCGGACAGTGCGTGCTTAATTAATTTTTATTTTTATCTCTTTAGAATTCTGCGGGAGGTAGCTTGTCCAACTTGAAAAAATCTTTTTTTATCATTGGCATGGGCAGATTGGATATATCTTACTCGCCGCCCCGTAACATAAATCAGATTAAATTCTCTGTTTTACCTTCTCGACAATGGAAATAAAAATCTTACCACTTTTCCCCGACAGAAAAACAACACCGCTCTAGCTACGTAAATAGTGTCACAATCCTCCCCTAACCTATTTGTCATTTACTCGTAAATGACACGTAAACCCAAATACACAATTCAGCATGCATCATGCATCATGCATCTGTCCCATGCAATTCTATTCTTCTTTTCTTTTTTACGGTTTTACATGCAAGGTGATATACTTTTCATCTTCTTCTGTTCTACATGCAAATGTAATGTTCTTTTCATCTTCTGTTCTACATGCAAATGTAATATTATTTTCATCTTCTTCGTTCTACATGCCAATGTAATGTTCTTTTCATCTTCTTCTGTTCTACATGCAAATGTAATGTTCTTTTCATCTTCTTCTGTTTCTCAAGCAATTTAAAGTGTGCGTGTGCCTGTGGGTTCATGTGAGTGGCTACTATGGCTTGTTCTTATTGGTCAATGTTTTTTCTCTCTGCTGTAGGAGGTTTTTCCGTCGCACGTTTCGGTTTCACGTCAGCCTCCTTCGCCAGTCTTTCTGCAATTTCTTCGCCGATTCTGTATGAGTAAGGAACACTGCTCGCTATCTCCCTCTCGAGTTTCTGCATGCTCATTTGATTACCGCCAGTTAATTCCTTCTTACTTCTAATCTTCCATATAGCCATACCCCCTATGGCTATAATTATGAATGTAGCCATCATTGCCGACCAACTTATCACGATCTGCTCATTATCTTTCCAAGCCATACCTTCATTTCCTAACGCACTTATCTTGTCTCTCAATTGATCCATATCGATCTTTTCTATCGGCTTCATTAGGTACTGGCATTTTACTCAAGGTAACATTGGGGAATCTCCTCACTATTGCCTCCTACAACTCTGTACAATTGACTAAGCTTCTGCCAATCATTTCTATGATTTCAACTTTCTCTTCATATCTTTCTTCTTCCTGATAATAGGGGGGAAAGGAAATAGATATCCCAAATGCTGAACATCCCATGGGTAACTTTAACAGGGATAATGGTGGCTTTACTCTTAATGTCCTTGTGGACTCTCCCCCACATACCCTAGACAAGCTAATAGGTTTCTGTGTGGCCACTGCCCACACCCCGTCTGACACACTGATAGCTTGTGGTAATGCCGTGTTTGCTAATACCTCCACTTGACAAGTTCTCTTAATTCCCTCTTTCTTCCCTTCAAACAATTCTAGTATGCACATTTTGTGGTTACTAGCTATATAGATGTACAAGTCCCTAGAGCATCATTTCTACACTTTCTAGCTTCTTCAGCTGTTAGCAAGATGAATTTTGTTCTACCCGAATTTAAAGCTATGTATTCTGTTTCCATCTTGTACCTTGCTACCATTCGTGTGGCTACCATCATCATCATCATTAACCCTTCATTTTGATCATTCCTCCAAGGCAACAAAATTCTCTTGCTTTTATTCTTCATAACTATTCGGTCTTGTTCAATTCTTCACTCAATTATTCCATAATTTCTTACTAAGTTTGTAATCCTTCAGCTCTTCCCTCCGCTAACTAGCTCCTAGCAGACAGAATGGTCCGGACAGGTGCGTGGGGCTCCTACTTCAAAGGTCGTACTTCATGACACCCCTGATGGCCAGTTAGCAATGCCAATAATCTACTTCCGTCCTTCGTGAGGTGCAGCTCGCGACTCCATCCCCTCCATCCACATCCACTACAGTCAGCCAGTAGGTTTTTGGATGAGCCAGTGTCGTTATCTGTCGACACCGAGTGCTTCTATTCTGCACCGCTTTCTTTGTTCCACTGAGACTTGGGGTTCTTCACCCTTCTCAATCTCATCTTCAGAGGTAGTTCTTGCTCGACCTCTAACCTTCCCTCTGTGTTTAATTCCCGTTCAGGAGGTGTTTTGTCCTCTTCTTCCTCTCCTGATTCTTCCTTCTGCTTCGAGTCCGCGCCCTGGACGTCTTTATTACTTCTTGACTCGATGCCTAAATCTCTCCTGTTTCTTAGTCTTTCTCTGAGTTGGAAAAGGGATATTTGATCCTCTTCCTCCCACTCGTTGAACTCTTCATCTTGTTTAGGGTGCCTCTTTTTAGAGCCCTTGACTGCTTGATTAGATCCCTTCGTTTTTCTCTTCCTTTTCTTTGGGCATGGGGGTGCGATGGTGACATCACAGGGTCTTCTCTGCACCGATTCAGGCGATGACTGAACGCCGCTGATTCCCGCCGAGGGTTCCAACCCCGTCACTCGGATCGCTTCGTCTATCTGGGCAAGTCAATCTATCTCTTCATTTTCCTCGGAATCTTCTTCCGTCTCCATTTCTTCCGGCTCAACCAGAGTTACCTTCCTTGTCCTTGTCTTCTTAGGCCTCAGCTCGCTCATTTCCAGGTTAGCTATTTAAGCCTTCTTCAGATTGTTGACATGGACCCTCCTTGCTCGTCCTGCCACTTGATTCCATATTACATATGATACTGGACCCGTCTGCTCTACTATCCGGTAGTACGGTTCCCATCTTTGGTCCAGCTTTCTTCCTCTCTGGTGGATTGTATAGTAGACAGGGTCTCTAACTTTGAATTCTACTACCTTTCTTTCAGCATTGACTCTCTCATTTCTTTTCTTCTGTGCCCTCTTTGTTCTTCTTCTGGCCTGTACAAATATGTTATTTTGCTGTTCCAGCAACAACTGATGATGATCTTCTCCCATATACTTTCTTCGGGGCTTCAACAGGTTATCCACAGACAGAACCACGTCTCTGCCAAACAACATAAAGTAAGGAGAAAATCTGGAAGTTTCGTTTATCGTAAACCTCACGGCCGCCAGAGCCTGCATCAAATACAAATTCCAATTTCCTGTATTCTCTCTGGCCAGCTTGGCCAATACATCTCCCAAGGTTCTATGAAACCTTTCCACTTTAGCGTTTCCTTGGGGGTGATATGGAGATGTTTTTACGTGCTCTATATTCAAACCTGTCAGCACTTCTCTCATTATGCTGTTTATATTTTCTGTGCCATTATCAGTGACAAGTTGCACAGGGGTGCCATACCTAGGGAAGATTTCACTTATTATCAAATCGGCTACAGTTTTCGCCTTCTTGTCTGGTACTGCAAATGCCTCAGGCCAATTTGTTAGCCAATCAACAAAACTCACTATATAGTTGTTTCTTTGTGCAGTTTCCCCATATGGTCCTGATACATCCATACTCACTTTCTCGAAGGGGAAGTTCGGCACGTTCATCTCCTCCAATGGTGCCATTTCCTGCCTGCACACTACACGGCTCGGAACATAGTTAGTGACCTCTCCGTACAGTTTGGGCCAATAGTACTTTCTCCCTATTAGATCATATGTTCTATCAATTCCCATGTGACCCAACCTCTCGTGGCACTGTTCCAATATCTCTGGTCTTAAACTTTGGGGCACAAACAACTTGGGCTTGACTTCTTCCTCCCTACCTGAGAGATAATACAGCCTTTCCTCTATTACTGCATACTTGGTGGTCTCTCCTGCCTCCACCTTTTCTCTAAGGGCAGCTATTTCACTGTCTGTCTGCTCCTTCTCAATTCCTTCTGTCTCGTAAGGATCGGTTATTATCTGTGCGTCCCCTGCCTCGTCCGATTCTAACATAGGGCGATCTTTTAACTTATTAGAGTTAATTACTCCGATTCTATAAGCTTTATCATCTACTCCTTGCGCTACTTTTACAGATCTTTCTTCCAGTTGTTTCGGTATTCTTGAGAGTAAATCTGCATACGTGTTTTCCTTCCCTGCCAAATACTCTATCTTACAGTGGTAGCCACTTAACTTTAGCGCCCACTGTTGAATCTTCTTATTATTTGTCCATTCTGCCTGCAGTATGTACTTCAGTGGCTTGTGGTCTGTTTTTATAGTAAAGACCGCACCATTCAAGTAGTAGTCCAGTTTTTGGAGAGCATACATGATAGCATATGCTTCTCTTCCTATTACTGAACATCTCTGTTGTGTCTCTGAGAGTTTATGAGAGAAAGTATATCGGTAGCTCCTCTGGTATGCCTGGCACTGGTCCTTCTTTATCGGGGCACGGCTGGGTAAGAACTGCTCCTACACATTGCTCACTGGCATCAGTGTATAGTACCATGGGCTTGCTGAGGTCTGGGTACGTCAGCAGTGGGACGGCTGTCAACTGTTCTTTTAAGGTAACAAATGCCTGTTGACAGTCTTCTGTCCACTTGAACCTAGCGTATTTCTTCGTCAGGGCTACTAGTGGTATGGCAATTCTCGAGAATGTCGGGATGAATCGTCGGTAGTCCCCTATAGCTCCTATAAAGCCTCTTGTCTCACTGTCTTAGGTTCTGGCATTTCCCTTATGACTTTCACCTTATCCATGTCGGGTTTAATACCGTCTCCGTTTATAACAAAGCCCAAATATCTAGTCTCCTCCTTCAGAAACTGACACTTCGACAATTTCAATTTTAAGCCGTGCTTTCATAACCTTCCCAACACTTGGTTTAGATGGGAAAAATGTTGTTCTACTGTTTCTGAAAATATCAAAATATCCTCTAAATATGCCATGGCAAAGCTCTCGCATCCTCCTAACACTATTGACATCAGCTGTTGGAAAATTCCCGAGGCATTGGCTAAACCGAATGGCATCACCCTGAACATAAATAGTCCCATGTGACACGCAAATGCAGCCTTTTCCTTGTCAGCCTCATCAAGGGCTACCTGCCAATACCCGGACCTCAAGTCCAACGTAGAGAAGTACTTCGTTTTCCCTAATAATGACAATATGTCATCGATTAGTGGCAATGGCACCGCTAACAGCTTCGATATTGAATTCAGTTTCCTAAAATCTACACAAAAACGGTGCCCGCCATCTTTCTTACCTACTATCACGATTGGAAAGCTCCAAGAGGAGATCGATCTTTCGATCATCCCAGCTTCCAACATCTCTTCTACTGCCTCTCCCACAAGGGGTATCTTCTGAATAGGTGTCCGGTAGGGCTTCAATTTCACAGGGGGGGGTGATCGCCGGTGTTGATTTTCATTTTTACTGTGTGGGTCTGGCCCAATTCCCTATCTGATTGGGCCACCACATCTCGATTATCTCTCAGCAGACTTCCCACTCTGGCCCTAAATTGATCAGGTGCCAATATATCTTCGTCTACTATTCCTTCTGGTTTTTCTATGAGTTTTCCCTGTTTCTCCTCGAATCTCACCCGATTCAGAGTTCGTAGGGGTAATGCTTTTCCTATCTCTTCCCCTCTCTTAACCTTCATCGTCTTTTGGGCCTGATTCACCATCATAATAGGCACTAATTCAGCTGCCTCCACTACTGCCTCATACAGAGTTACCTCATTTTCTTCTAGGCCCTTCCCTTCTACAGGGACCAATTTCAGCGTTCCTTTTCCTATTTTCTTTCCTGACATTAACCTACCCTTTCCCGATACCGCCGTTCTGGGTGGTAGCTTTACACCTTCCTCCACCACTATTGTTATATCTTCTTCTGGTGAGCATCCCAATTGCGTTCTTTTGCCATTCACTACCAGCACAGTGGCGTTGATCTCTATCCGAGCCCTCTGGCTCTGAAGCCAATCTTCTCCCAAGATTGCTTCCGTACACAGGTTGGGTGTTACTTAGAAGTTCTGGGTGCTTCTTAATTTCCCAATCCTCACAGGGAGCCTCGCCATCCCTCTTATCTCCAGGGGAGCTCCATCTGCCTGCGTGACTTCTAAGTCCGCTTCCTGCAACCCATTCTTCTGTTTTTACCTGTCTGTATTCTTTTTCTCTCAGCAAAGAAACAGACGCTCCTGTGTCTATCAGGGCTTTCATTGCCCTACCTCTTATCTCTGCCCTACAGGATAGCTCCTTCTCTTGCGTCAGCGAAGAGAATACTTGGGCTTTCCTTTTCCTGGGTACCACCCTTGGGTAATCCCAGACATATGCGCCGGTAGCAACAAACTCCTTTCATTCTTCTCATATGGTGGAGTTCCGCGTTTTCTGCACCTGGGCGGTCCCGGCTGGACCTCTCACTGTCACTTGCGGCTGTTCCTAAGAGTACAATTCCTCTTCAGGTGCCCTGGTCTCCTACAAAACCAGCACCTTCTTGTTGGACAGTTTACCGCAATGTGGCCCACCTGACCACATATCCAACATTTTACTCTTCCTCTCTTCAACTGGGCCACCCTCCCTCTTATCCTGGGGGGGCTGCCCTCTACCTAAGTGGCTCTCCTGACCACATGTCCAACGTTTTACTTTCCTGCTTTTTAACTGGGCCACCCTCCCTCTTAATTCTGGGGTGGCCCGCTGGCTTTTCCCTGGTTTTGTCTTTTGGGCTCGGCCTTCTTTAACGATATCGGTGGGCAACCTTTTCTTAACCCGCCAGGTGTCTCTTCTTCCCACACCTAGTACACTTATCCCGCTCAAAGTCTGGGGGCAAACCCCACTTCGTCGGACATTCCGCTGCTCCGTGGTCCTCATGTCCACATGTCCAGCAGACCAGTCCGTATCCACCCGGCGTGGGCTTATAGAACCCATGCCTTGTTGACCAAGCCTTTCTTGTGGGATCCCCTTCCCACACCTCAGGCTCATCCACCTCTAGCTTGATCTTCCGATTCCACGCGGGGGGTCTACCTCCTTCCCCCTTTCTTCCGACCCCTCGACTTAGCTCTTGCTTCTTCCCACCTCTTTTTACCGTATCCCAAACTCTCTGGCTCTCTTTGGCCAGCTCCACTGCTGCCGATAACCTTAGCGGTCCTTCCTTCAAGACATCGTGACGAACACGCTCGTCACTGAGCGCTTCCATATACAGATCAGCCAACTGGGCCTGCATGACCGCATTATTTCTCACTACCTCTGGGAAAGCTAATGACGACAGCTTCTCCGTTCAGGTCCCCAATTCTCCAGGGGTTTCGTCCCTCAGCTGAGTCAACTTCAGGAGGGCTCTCATGGCCTCTATCGCCGTCCCCTCGTCAGCGAACTCCCGAGTTAATAATTCTTCCAACCTTTCCCATGTTAAGTGGGGCTCACTGGCTAAGAGTCCACCGAACAATCCTCTCAGGTCTGCTGGCAATCCCTGTTTAACCCCCTCTTCTGTCAACCGTATCTGGCTCGTTGTCAGACATATTTAACACAGCAAAAGAAAAACAATCTGAGCAGCAACAATCGAAATTGGGAGATCAACCGAAAGTAAAGTGTCCTACCAGACAGACGATTTCCTGTTCGTTCTTCTCAGGTTCCGGGTTGTCGTACTAGAGTATCTAGAACCATATAAGTCCTTTGGTTCCCACTCTAGTCTGTTTCAGGTTCAGTCCTTGAGACGCCGTGCGTTGTCCTGGTCGAAATCATTCTGCAACTCCTGTGGCGGCGGCTGATCCAGGGTCTTATCCTGCTGTCACGGCACCAATTGTGACGTCCCCCCGGTGTCGCTGCGCCAAATGTGACGTCTGCCTAGCCGCGTCCGTCGTGCTATCCTGTCCTGTGACGACCAACTAGCTTGGTATTGGTCGCGGCACCAAATGTGACGTTCTAACCTTTTGGTGATTCGGATGGGAATCTGGTTAGATTCGGTATCAGCCTTGTCGTTCCCAGCTCGCCTCCAACGTCTGGTTACCGAAGTAACTGTTTTGATTTCTAGTCTAACCTATCCAAGTTGTGATTTCATCTTAGGTAGACGAAATCAATCAGTCGCTGGACCGTAATACACGCTGAGTCCGGGCAAGGGCAACACCGCACAAGTATATGTAAAATAAAATAAAATAACTCGAAAAGTTCAAATGTGTTAAAAAGGATAACAATATTTTATATTTGGTTGCTGAATACAGGACTGCGTCTTCTTCCCAACCGGCTATATGGATTCGTGACACTGTGTTTGTTAGACGAGTCTTAACATCTTGAGTTGTCTGTTCTTTAAGAAACTGGTTCTTGGTGTATCTTCAGGCGATATTCGTAAAACTTGTTTTGGTGGTGTGAGTCTAAGTCGTTCTTCAAAAATAAATTGTTCTTGGCTAGAAGTTGAGTTCGGAATTGCGTGAATCTTAGCTTCTGCGAAGCGGATCTTCAGAGCTCTCAGCTCACTGCAACTGCTTGCCTGTCTGTCTCCAACCCCAACTGCGAACTTCACTCAACTTAACTGGAACTCGAACTCAACTGAACTGGTTTTTCACTCGCTGCGATTTACCAAAACCGGGGTGGGCTTGTCGGGGTTTGAGGTTCTTTGATAATTCTAAACTCACAATCCATTTCTTTGTTTTCGGTCAGGAAAATTTTATTATTCTCATATTATTCTTCTGTTCTCATATTGGTATCTCACCATGCCCTCAGAGGGTGTTAACGGGTTTCCACTCTCTCTCACAGTGGCATCTCACACCTATCCCTTCAGGGTGCGCAACAGGCCTCCCCTCCTTCTTCACATGATTACCTCCGCCTAACGCTCATGCCACCATTCAGCCAATGGGCGCTCAGCAGCGTGGGTGTGGCCAGACTAGCCTTGGTTTAAAAAAATCTTGCTCAAAAAAAGAAAATTATCTTCCTTTTTTTTTTTCTTTTCTTTCTTTTCTTCGAGAAGACCTCACACCATAAACTCTTATCCGATTTTCGCCAGCATCAAGTGGGTGGCCATTTGGACGTATTTGCATTCTTGGTGCCAATTACTGATCCGATAAAATAGTTTCGCTATTATAGCCAGCCCTGACGATAAACAGATCACTCCTCTCGACGATATTCTGCATATAGACAAAGGCTTAAACTTTCCTTCATGGTGGTCAGCGGACACTTTTGTTTTTCTCGGACAGTGCGTGCTTAATTAATTTTTATTTTTATCCCTTTAGAATCCTGCGGGAGGTAGCTTGTCCAACTTGAAAAAAAATTTTTTTATCATTGCCATGGGCAGATTGGATATATCTTACTCGCCGCCCCGTAACATAAATCAGATTAAATTCTCTGTTTTACCTTCTCGACAATGGAAATAAAAATCTTACCACTTTTCCCCGCCAGAAAAACAACACCGCTCAATGTCCTTTTCGTGATGGCTTCTTATCACCTAAATTTAATTCTCGCCTTTCTTTTTTTTTCTTCTTTCTTTCTAGCGACGTAAATAGTGTCACACTTCATCTTTGTCGCCTTTTTTTTACAACGTTCAATACCCGGTTAAGGCAGTGGAGAACTTTCAGAGGGAAATTAACAGGAGATAACTGATAACTGACATCCATTAAACATGACACGTGGAATTAGAACAGTCTACTCCAGTGAGCGAAATAAAGGGTTCAGTTCGACATTCCAACCACCTAAAGAAGGCCGGAGCGGACAACGGCCAAAACATTGTAATAAATATGGCGACAAAGATGAGGATAATAGTCCGAATAATGTAAATAATGTATATAAAATATAGACGAACACTTCAATTTTACCGTACCTGCATGGCGTAAGTGGGAGGGGAATGAAAGAGATGTTATTGTTTGGAAAAGGGAAGGAAAGACATGATCGTCTCTTTATTTATAAGAATAGTAGAGATCGTTGATTTTGCCATATAAAAAAATGAGTAGGAAGAGACGGCGTCATAAACAATTGTTTTTCTCTTAACTTTTCTTTATCCTTTACCAGTATCACTGAGGACTAATGAAGAGAAAAAGGCACAGTACATTAAAATTAGAAAATAAAAGCACAGCACAAGACACGAATGTATAACAAGATGGCGGTGAACTAAGAAATAATTCCGTTCGGTTTAACTCGGTTCGCCTCGGAAGGGCAATGTTGCACGAGAACCGAAATTTTGTTTGATAGCCGAGGCATTTTCATCCGGAATATTCTGTTCGAGAACCGAGTTTGCTCTGTATTTAAAAGCAATAATGTATACTATTGTTCCTAATAAAACAAGCTTAAAAGGAGGCTTCGATTGATTTTCGTGGTGTCATTCGCAGTCCGAATGTCAACCAGGGCATTGGTGTCTCTTAGTTGTCTTGACGAGTGCGAGGCGCTTAAGGTTAACGACCGTTTAGAAAAGGCGATGTTACTGGAAAGACAATCGACCGATGAGAACAAATGAGAAAGCAACGAAAAATGGCGGACAATAACGACAGTTAGGGTAGGCAGACTCAACATCAGGCAGAATTATTCGAGATATATTATTAACGAGTGGAATGAAGGCCAATTTTCGAGACATCGGGAATAAAACGACAACTGAGGTGTACTTATGGGCGTATTAATTCATAATATATATATATATATATATATATATATATATATATATATATATATATACAAGTATATGATTGGTGTATACGGAATAAATTCCAATAACCAACAATTACTATTCTTAAAAGAGTGATCAATACAGTGTACAGCGAATATAATTATTTATTTAAAAATTATAACATAAATATGTTATAATTATTACATAATATATTATAAAATCACTAAAAAAATAGACATTTTGTTTCAACACCTCTGGTGTCTTATCAAGTGATGATCTTGTATATATATTTGTGTGTGTGTGTCTGTGTGTGTGCATACACAAAGACATTACTCTCCATTCTTACATTAAACCTAAGATATATATATATATATATATATATATATATATATGATTTTTCATTAGATTTTAGCGTAGGCTGGTTGGTTAATCACGTCAAACCACAAGCCTCATTCTAACTCTGTTGATTGTTTTTATTTTCTCTTTCACTTTCAAAAAAAAAAAGAGGAAGCATTCTGCTTTTGAAATTAATCGTTCACTCACCAGTAATTTACAAGCGCCTGAGGAGACACATTTGTAGTGTTGAAAAAACTATTGCTAATGTGTAGCGATTTGAACATGTTTTAGTTTTAATCACCGACAAGATACATACATATATATATATATATATATATATATATATATATATATATATATATATACAGAGAGAGAGAGAGAATGAGAGAGAGTGGGGTCAGAGTGTATTAATATAAGTAAAAGGTTTCTACTTGATTGATAGATGTTACCTTCACCATGCCGACTCCAGAGTTTCGTAGACGTCCATTCGGGAATCAATTCGCTCACTCGTCAGAGGATATCAGCGATTGACTGTTTATAATTCTCTATTTTTCTTTTTTATATGCACTTTTCATTGATGCAATTTTTAAATATATATTTATATATGTGTGTGTGTGTATGTGTGCGTGTCTGCCTGTGTGCATGTGTGTGCGTGTGTGTGCGTGTGTGTGTTGATACATAACCGATGTGTATAAACACAATATCAATGTATGTTTATGAATATCAGATTTGTGTGTGTTTCCGTGTGTGTGTGTGCGAGAGAGAGAGAGAGAGAGTATCAAAGTGACGGAGCTGATGAAAGCTTTGGAGGCATTCTTTTTATTATATTTATTTAATACTCAGTGTCAAACTTTCAGATGGCGTATATCTGTAAAAGTACAAAATATGAATAATGACAAAAAGAAAACCAATCTTAGCCTTGATAAAGTTCGTCGGGTCATGAAACGTGTCGGCTAAGATAAGTTTTCCTTTTGTTTTTATTCATAATGTTTAATAATGAAATACATTGTCCTATAATGTTTATGGCTAAAATTAATAATTTTAAAATAGTTAATAAAATGTTTGGATGGAATAAGAATGCCCGGGGTGTATTTTTTCCAAGTAAAAATGGTCGTCTCAGGTATTATAATCAGAAATTTAAGAGCGTGCGTTGGTTCGGTGTGCTGAATATTTGTTTATGTGTATCAAAGTTTTCAAAGCCTATATATATTTGCAATACTCTACCAAACACTCCCATACATATATATATATATATATATATATATATATATATATATATATATATATATATATATATATACATATATGTGTGTGTATGTGTGTGTGTGTATATATATATATATATATATATATATATATATACATACTATTTTATATCCAATGCATATATATATATATATATATATATATATATATATATATATATATATATACATAAATACATACATACATAGTATTTTATGTCCAATGTAAAACAAAAGGCTCATAAACTATTCCAAAATAGACGAGAGGCTCCTCCTGACAAAGAGAACAAATCAAAAATCATATTCTTCTACTCACCAACTCTGCCACAACTACAGCTACAATGGAAAAGAATTTATCTAAAATCGGTATAAAATCTATCAAAATTATATCTAAAAAAAATTCAAAACAACCAGACAAAACTTAAAGGGGGGAATTTACACTATCACCAGTTAGGATTGCCAGAAAGAATATATAGGAGAAACCTCAAAAAGATTAAATCATAGATGATATGAACAAAAAAGGGAGATTTAAAAACACACCAACAAAAATTCATTGGTTGCTCACCGTAAAGAGGCTCTCCTCAATTCTGACATAAAATATGCTACTATAATTAAAAGAGAAAAGTATTGCGTAAGACGAAAATGCTTTAATTGTGAGTTCATCAACAGTAAATTTGGGTCCAGGTTCCCTAAATGTTTTTTACCATTCTTAGCATCTCTTCTATTATCACAAAATGGGATATTTAATAAAAAAGATGATACAAACAAAAAAGAAAAAGAATCTAAATGGAATTGGCAAGATTATATAAAACGATTAGTAATTAGGATAGGAATATAGACTCAAAACACATTATTAAATGACCAAAACACAAAACACAATATTAAAATACCAAAAACTAAAACACAAATCACATTAATAAAAAAACAAAACCCTGAACATATTATTAAAAAAAAACAATAACAAAAAGACATTATTAAAAACCAAAACCTAAAACACATTATTAAAAAAAAGAACCTAAACACGTTATTAAAAAGCCAAAATCCTAAACACATTATTAAAATAACCAAACACAAAACACACTTAAAAAACCAAAGCCCAAAAAGATTATTAAAAAAAGCATTATTAAAAGACCAAGATCCAAAACACATTATTAAAAACCAAAACCCAGAACACATTATTAAAAAACCAAAGCCAAAACACATTATTAAAAAAAACAAAATCTAAAACACATTATTAAAAAAAAAACAAAAGCTAAAACACATTATTAAAAAAACAAAATCTAAAACACATTATTAAAAAAAAAACAAAAGCTAAAACACATTAAAAAAGAAAACTCGTAACACATTATTTAAAAAAGAAAACCAAAAACACATAATTGAAAAAACAAAATCCCAAACACATTATTAAATATATATATGGTTACTAATATGTATACAAACATGCATTCAAGATTTTATAAATGATCATTTCTGTGATTTTCTTGCCTACATCAGTTCTAATCTTAAATTATTTTTTTTATTTTTATCTTATTCATCTATATTATTATTATTATTATCATTATTATATACATTTATTTGTGTATTGACATGTGCATATACATGTGAATGTGTATATGTTTGTGTATGTATATATATATATATGTATATATATATATATATATATATATATTGCATATTTTACGCATTTTAGTTCATTAAAATGATTCTTTAGTTATCTCTTAATTAATTTAATTAATAATTTTATGTGTACTTTTATAAATTTTGATTTTAAAAGAATTTTTTTTAAATTACTTTATTTAACTTTACTTTCTTATATTATTCAAGTATTTTTTTTTTTTTTTTTTTTTTTGGCTAGATGCGAGAATGTGTTTCGTCAGTAATAAATCCGGATAACCTTATTTTCAATTTCTTTTCAGAAATGACAATGGGACTTATACTAAGTTAAAGCTTAATGTGATAGTGTATAGCGGAGTGAGATCCAGGAATCCTTACCTGTTATCTCCCCCCACCCCAATCCTTCCCTCTGTTTGTGTCGTCCTTTTTTGTGTTATCTGTAATAGGAGTAGGTAGTCTCTTCTACCTCCCGGTCAACACTCCTCCCCCTTCTATTGGACATGAGTAGAGGCTTACACCTTGTTTCTTGTCTAGGAAGGGGTTCCCGGTACTCTTTCTCTCTCCGACCTCTGTATTAGTGCAGCTCTGTTTCTCCCGTGATGTGTACAGTCTGTGGCATCACCTCTTCATTCTGAGGGTACACGGCTGACAGTTCTCTGGTTGCTGTTTCCGACTGGTAGTTAGGAGCCCTAACTCTTGCGTAGCGTCTTGAGCGGTCGCTCTGATCAACAGTTGTATAATACCGGGTGTTTGTAGTGCCATGTCGCGCATGGTTAGGTGTCCCTGCAGTCACCTCCGGTGGGCAGCCCTGAGGCCACATAATGATGCAGATTTTGCCAACTCCTCTCTGCCCGCGTCACGGTCGAAACTGTCTGTTTCTTTTACCTCGTGCCTTCTCATCTTACAAACAAAATTCAACATGAGTTACAAAAACCGAAAGATTAACCCTAAACCAGCCTCTCAAAAACCACCTAAACCCTTCAACATTTCGTTCTCCATCATCCGGGGAATTAGGACAAACTTCTTCAGTCTGGAATCCTTCCTCACTGCATACGGCCCGGATATACTGGATCTCTGTGAGACAAACCTTGTCTCGTCTATCCCCTCTTCCGATCTCTCGATCCCCGGCTATCTTCCTCTCCCCAGAAAAGACTCTCTAACCCACATGCACGGTCTTGGTGTCTACGTCAAGGAACATCTCCCTCTGGCCAGAGAGTCCTCTCTCGAATCGCCAGACCAGTCATACATGTGTCTCCGACTCTCTCTCCTCAATGCGGTAAGCTATCTCTTCTTCCTTTACCGCTCTCCATCCTCTCAAGACTGTGAGATACTCGATAGCATTTCTGACAGCATAGACATAGCTCACTCCCTCCACCCGTTTGCTCACATTTTTGTGTTTGGTGACTTTAACGCACATCACACCTTGTGGCTTAAGAATGCTACTACTGACCTCGCAGGCATTCAAACGCACAATTTTTCAATCTCCCATTCCCTCACACAGATAGTTAACTTCCCAACTCGTTTTGCCTTCAATGGGGAAGGTAAAGCTTCTCTTCTCGACCTGTGCTTTACCTCCATCCCCGAATCCTGTAGCGCCTCGCAACTCTGCCCTCTTGGTAACTCTGACCATGCAGTAGTATCAGTTAACATCTCCTTCAACTCCACCCCTATAAAGAACCTCCTACCACTAGAACCTCGTTCTACTATCAACGAGCTGACTGGGACGCGTTCCGTGATTTCCCCCGCGATGTCCCCTGGGATGGAGTCTTTAAGCTCCCCGTCCAAGATTGTGCTTCTGAAGTCTCTTCCTGGGTTAAAGCTGGAATCGACGCTTTCATCCTATCAAGGAAATATAGGGTCAAGTCGCGCTCCTCTCCCTGGTTCTCCGCTGCTTGCTCAGCCGTCATCGCCCATAGAAACCACTACTTCCACCTATTCCGTAGCGACATGTCTGACTGCAATAGACGTATTTTTGCCTCCGCCCGTAACGAGTGTAAGCGTATCCTCAACGATGCTAAGTCACTATTTGCGGCTCGGATGAAGGAACGTATTGCATCTCGCAAATTTGGCTCCAAATATTATTGGCGTCTCTGCAAGAGCGTATTGAACAATTGAAAACCCTCTATACCTCCTTTATTCAACCAGTTCGAAGTCCTGACCTCCTCTACCGACAAGGCTGAATGCTTTGCGCGGAAATTTTCATTCAACTCGACGCTCGACTCTTCCGGTGTACCCATACCTGACTTTCCTCTTAGAACTGAGGCCTTATTAAGTGGGTTAAACATAACCCCATCTTTGGTACTGGGCGTTATCCCCAATTTAGACCCCAACAAGGCTAGTGGTGGAGACGGGATACCAGCCATTGTCTTGAAGAAATGCGCGCCCGAACTGGCGACCGCCCTTTCTAAACTATACAACTACTGCCTCAAAGAATCTTGTTTTCCTGACTGCTGGAAGTCCTCTTCCATCGTTCCTGCCTTCAAGAACTCCGGCGACCCCTCTGACCCTTCCAACTACCGTCCTATCAGTCTCCTTCCCCTCTTCGGCAAAGTCTTCGAAGCCCTAATCAATACCGGGGTGGTTAACCACTTCACATCCCATAATCTGCTCTCAGACAAGCAATATGGTTTCCGCTTTGCCCGATCTACAGCCGATGTGCTTACGGCCATCACTGAAACAGTCTATCGAGCTCTTCGAAATAACGGGGAAGCCCGAGCCGTGGCACTAGATATTTCCAAAGCATTTGATAGGGTTTGGCATGCCGGCCTTCTTCGCAAGCTCCAGGGTTATGGCATTACGGGTCGATTATATAACCTAATACGATCATTCCTGTCAAACCGTAAATTGAAGGTCGTTCTCAATGGATTCTCCTCCAGTTCCTATCCCACGAACGCAGGTGTTCCTCAAGGCTCCATCCTAGGCCCAACTCTATTCCTTATCTACATAAATGTCCTTCCTGACGCAATAACTTCCCAAGTTGGCATATACGCGGATGACACCACAATTTATTCCTGCCTCAAAAACAAATCTAGTCTCGCTGACAAAACTCGCCTGGCCGTGCCTCTCGAAAAGGATCTCCAATCGATTGTGAACTGGGGCACGAATTGGCTGGTCAACTTCAACGCTTCGAAGACAAAACTGCTCTCTATTAATCACCACAGAGATCCTTCCCTTCCCTCCATTAGAATGTCTGACGCTCAACTTCCCGAGAGCAACTCTCTGCGGCTTCTCGGTCTCACGTTGACTGCTGACCTGAGAATAAATACATTTAGTCAATTGCCTCGTCCACTGCAAGGAAAGTTGGCTCCTTGAGCCGCGCCAGGAAGTTTTTCTCCCCGGAGTCGATCCTCCAGATCTACAAATCAACAATTCGCCCTTGCATGGAGTATTGCTGGCATATATGGTCTGGTGCCCGTTCTGTTTGCCTCGGGGTTCTTGATAGGCTCCAGAGGCGGATATGCAATGTAGTTGGCCCTGCCCTGGCGTCTCGTCTACAGTCACTTTCTCACAGACGCGCCGTCGCCTCCCTCTGTCTGTTCTACAAATACTTCCATGGAAATTGATCCGAGAAGCTGTATTCGCTAGTTCCCAGACGTCATGAGTTCAAGCGCCATACAAGGCTGGCATCCCGCTCTCACCCCTTCACTGTCGAAACTCCTAAATGTAGCCGTCTCTTCTACTCTAATAGCTTCATGTCTCGCACCTCACGCCTGTGGAACTCCCTTCCCTATTCCTATTTCCCTGTGAGCTATAATCTCCAGCTATTCAAGTGTAATGTCAATCGACATCTCCAGTTGCCTTGATCTATCCACTACCCTAATCTTTTCTTCTATCACTCCTATCTGATCTTGCTCTAAATTTTCTGTAACCCCTTGCGTCCTAGTGGCTTCCCGCCTTGCTTGGGGTGAAATGCTTAAAAAAAAATATATATTATTATTATTATTATTATTATTATTATTATTATCAATTTTTTGACGGTTATAATGCGATATTGATGGTTTTGCTGATCACAAGACATTTTCAATGTTTCTATTTCGAATATAATTCCTCTCATCCTCCAACCAGTTTTTTTTTTTTTGAACTTGTTCAGTCCCGAAAAAAAAAATTAATTCTGGTCACCCTTTTGAATTATACTTAATTCTTTCTTCTTTTCTTTTCCTCTCTCTCTCACTCTCTCCTTCACTCTCCCCACCCCATCTCTATCTCCCTCTATCTTTCACTTTTCCCCCTCCAAAAACATTATATTGAATTTTTTGGTTGTCTTTCTTCTTTTTCTTTCTTCCTTTTCCATATTAAATCTTCCCCATTATCTTTTTTTCTTTTTCCTTTCGTCTGGATAAATTGAACTCCATTCATTAACAAAACTCTGGTCTGAAGAGACGGGTGTAAAGCCCACGAAATAAATTATAACCAGTTGGATTTTTAAAGATTCTGTAATCATATATATATATATATATATATATATATATATATATATATATATATATATATATATATGCGTGTGTGTGTATGTGTATGTGTATGTATGTATGTGTGTGTGTGTGGTTTCCTTGATAGAAAAAGTTATGATTCTTATCGGGAAGCACATCTATGTTTTGCATGAATTCTTAATTTATCCCGGTTGATATTATTTAACTCTTTTAGAATATATATATATATATATATATATATATATATATATATATATATATATATATATATATATATATATGTATGTATGTATGTATGTACACACTATAAGTACCATTTACAGTAACGCGAAAACAATGTTGATTTTTAAAAATTCCTTTATTCACTATATATATATACATATATATATATATATTATGAGTTTATATATATATATATATATATAGATAGATAGATAGATAGATAGATAGATAGATAATAGATAGATAGATAGATATTTGAGTTGATATATATATATATATATATATATATATATATATATATATATATATTGAGTAGTTTTTCTGTAGTTTTCATTTGTTTGTTTTTTTAACATGAATTTGGTTAATCCTTGTGTTTGTCAAACAGTCTCTTTTAAGTTGTTATTTAAGATAAGAGCTGGATGGATTCATGCTGCTCTGAATTCCCTTGGTCATTTTGACAGTTTTATTAGTTCCTGGAAAGGAGATGTGTCTCTGTTAAGTGTGTGTTATTTGGTTCTTAAGGAGTGAGTGAGTATGATTTGTTCAAGAGTGTATATTCGTGTGGGTGGGTGTGTGCATGAGTGTGAGGCCTCAACACCTCCGTAAGCATGCCTGTCTTGTATGGGGAATCAATGTGGGTAGGTAAATATATATATATATATATATATATATATATATATATATATATATATATATATATATATATTCAATTTCAAAAACGTTTCCAAAATAATTATGTCCTTAAATTCACATATGAACTCAATACTAATAATAAAATCCCCTTCCTTGACATATTGATAAACACAAATAATAACAAGCTATTTCGCCATACAAAAAACCTACAAGCATAAATTAATGTACACTTAACTACAAAAGCGAATGTCCATATTACTAAAAAATAGCAATTATAAAGAATCTAATACATCGTGCAGAAACTAATTCCTCCACAAAACAGATTTTTTACAGTGAACTAAAGAATATAAAACAGACACATATTAATAATAGCTTTCCAAACTATATAGTTGATGAACAAATAAGATGCTTTCTTAGAAATCTCAATACTAAGCAAATTGTACATAATACTGCTTCTACTGATTTCTGATATATTAATCTCCTATATCGTAATGAAATGCATAACATTTTTAGGCATTTAAACAACATGCTCGCCCGCACACACAATTCTTGTCGAAAACACAATTATACTTCGACATGAAAACAATAGACAAAAACTAAAAATCCTTGAAGCATTATACATCAAACAGTTGAAACCCAACCTAAACAAAATCAATTATGGCATCTCTACAAAGATTCTTAAATGTCTATAATTGGTAACAGAAGCCATTGGTTTATACCAACGGCTACCATACTTTATACTTCTCAATTCACTCTCGTGTGGTCATGTGTGACGTCATGAGATGCGTTGCGATTTTCGCTTCTAGCGTCTTTATGCACGTGTTTATCGTTGCTTAGAATTCATCTATGCAAACAATGACAGACTATCATCCCGGTCTTGTCCGTATATTGTTTAATATGTTGTAAGTGACATCTTTGATAATGGCTTATGTAAGCCGAAAGCTTAGATTGTATTAAAAAAATATGGATCAATATTTTGAATTTCTTTCTTCGTTCAACGATAATGTTATTAAACTTATCAGATGTTACGAAAAACTTTACATAAAATAAATAGACAACACTTATCTATAATATTTAATGAAACGTGTATCAATATATATATATATATATATATATATATATATATATATATATATATATATATATATAATTATTTATTAAAAAAAATATATATATATATATATATATATATATATATATATATATATATATATATATATATATATATAATTATTTATTAAAAATTTATAACATAAATATGTTATAAAATTACTACAAAAATAGCCATTTTGTTTCAACACCTCCGGTGTCTTGTCAAGTGATGATGTTAAATGTAAAATAAAGATTACAATTTCTTTTCATAGGGAAATGTGAAGGGACTGCTCTATGCCCATTTCTTCCTACTAGCACTGAATAATATTACCGGAGACACGTTGCTCGTTTGGCAAGAGCTTAACTACCGACTTGACGTCTGCTGTGTTACAGGCGGTGCACATATTGAACCCTTATGCAATCGGTCTCAATAAAATTATGATGTTCAACAACCAAACTGTTCAATTTCATTGAGCTAGACGTAGTAGTTTTCAAGATAATTGCTTTTAAAATGATGTCATTTTTTTGAGACACCCTATCTATCTATCCATATATATATATATATATATATATATATATATATATATATATATATATATATATATATATATAGTAAAAAGATATATATTATAGTAAAAAGAAAGAAAAGTAAGATATTTAATCCGGTGTTCTTATTGATATTTTTTTTTACAAAACAGTTCTGTTTCATCTTCAAGCGAATTTTTGGAATAACTTATTTTTTAAATTTACTGAGTTTTAACCGCACATACAACTCATTTTTTTCCAAGGATACAGAGAAATCCAATCAATATATATATATATATATATGTATTAACTGATTTACAATATGGTTTCTTGGCTAGCTCCCCTGTCCAAATGATTGGATTTCTCTGTATCCTTGGAAAAAAAATGAGTTATATGTGCGGTTAAAACTCAGTAAATTTAAAAATAAGTTATTCCAAAAATTCGCTTAAAGATGAAACAGAACTAATGCTTTTAATTTAATTATATAATTAAATTTGAAATTTTTAGCTTCCGTTTTTGAAACATGGTAATTCCTATGTAGCCAAGAAACCATATTTTAAATCAGTTAATGTATTATATTTATGCTCTGTAAATTTACATTGAGCACTGTTTTGTAAAAAAAATATATCAATAAGAGCACCGGATTATATATCTTACTGTTCTTTCTTTTTACCATAATATATAACTTTTTACTATATATATATATATATATATATATATATATATATATATATATATATGTGTGTGTGTGTGTGTGTGTGTGTGTGTGTGTGTGAAAATATTGTAGAAAATAGGAAAGAAACTGGTTTGGTAAAAGATCCAAAGTTCCTTAGTATTTTTGTAATTATTTTTTAAAAATAGTGCTCGATACGAAAGTAGAGCATAAATATAATTATTTATTTAATTAAAAATATGATTCCAACTCGCAAGTTGGAATCATATTTTTAAATAAATAATTATATATATATATATATATATATATATATATATATATATATATATATATTAAATGTCAGTTCTCCTCTCGTAGACACCTTGTTAATGAGAATGGGTTTGTGTTAACGATTTGTGGGTCCGTAAGGTATCGTATTCCGGGGGAGCGATCTGGGGTTGGAGTTTATTTATGGCTAGCAAATTTCGTTGTTTGTAGTTTAATATCAGTTTCTACTATGTGACATTTTCCTGGGATTCACAGTAAATAGTTTTTGTACTACAGGTGTCCAATATTACTAATAAACGAGTGGGTGATTTAAACTTAAACCCGTTAAGTTTAATGTAATTTAGTTGAATTATAGATTTATAGATTGTGGGTAATACCAGACATCCAATGGAATAAATCATGCTGTCTAACATATTTATATGCGTACATATCTTCATATATGTACATTTACATGCCCACACATATATTCCACTATACGTACACATAAACCACCACATATATGCATATGCATTTTTATATAATTTGGAATATATTTTAGCTTCAATATACATATATATATATATATATATATATATATATATATATATATATATATATATATATATATATTTAAAGAATTACTGGACTTATTTTTAATACATTTATATTGCATGTAATGTTATTTTTGTGGATACTCATATTTGAAACAGACGCTCAGTATTTTTGTTCATTTTAAACGACGTGTATATTGGCCTGCAAATTCGAGAAAAATTGAATTTAAATGTTCTCTCCGCTAATGTTAGAATCTATGTCCCTCTTTGTAGGAGAGAGCTGTGACGCAAGGTTCTCTTTAACATTTTGAAGGATTTCACATGTCTTCGTTCATTTATTCTCGAAATCTGCTCAGTTTTGTAACTGAAACTTGAACAGAGCATCGTCTATATTTCTCAGATGAGGTTTGATGTACATTATTTACATTATTCGGACTATTGTCCTCATCTTTGTCTCCATATTTATTACAACGTTTCGGCCTTTCAGTATATGTCTATATATCTGAGATGAGGTATTATGTACAGTGTTTACATTATTCGGACTATTGTCCCCATCTTTGTCTCCATATTTATTACAACGTTTCGGCCTTTCAGTATCTGTCTATATATCTGAGATGAAGTATTATGTACGCCATTTACATTATTCGGACTATTGTCCTCATCTTTGTTGACATATTTATCACAACGTTTTGGCCTTTCAGTATCTGTCTATATTTTTGAGATGATGTATTATGTACACTGTTTACATTATTCGGACTATTGTCCTCATCTTTGTCGCCATATTTATTACACAAGGACACATGGCACAGTGGATAAAAGTGTTAGTTAGTCCAGTGACAGGATCCAAAATTGTGAGTTCAATACCCGGTTAAGGCAGTGGAGAACTTGGAGAGGGGCATTAACAGGAGATGACTGACAATTGATATCCATTAAAGCATGGCACCTGGAACTAGAACAGTCTACCTGAGTGAGCGAAATAAAGGGTTCAGTTCGACATTCCAACCACCTGAAGAAGGCGTACCACGGCAGAACCGTTGTAATAACTATGGCGTTAAGCAAAGCAATTTTAAATAATTAGTGGATTTAATTACTTATGCGACATTTTAATTACTTTTTGTGTTATTTTAGTGGAAGCCCGTGTTTGAAATAGCCCCCCGGATCTCTGACGCCTGATTTCATCCCATAAGCCTATTATCGAACGTAATGTGAAAGAGTAAGCGAGAGGTAAAGCGTTAAAGGAATTGTCGGAGCAGAGAGAATCAGATAAGGACCTAATAGGTAATAAAAAAATGACCCTGACACTCCCCATTGTGAAGGGAGAAAAAAGTGGTGATGATATTGCGAACTCGCAACAGCAAGAACAAATATACTCGCCACAATAAACACAGCTAAAACAAACGATCATATGTTTTTGTTCCTTTTTTCCCTCAATTATTATAACGCAAAGCCAGCACTTCGTGATTTTTGCCTCATAAAAAAGTACGACTTAACAATTGAGCAAACGCCAACGATATTAACATACCACAAAAGAGCGAGACAAAGAAAGAAAAGGAAAAAAAAACTCTTATAAGAGAACATTAAACATGGCGTTACGGAGCCCATCATGGCAAGAGATTTTGCGAGATTTTTATATCTGTAGCCTCGGTAAGAATAACAAATGCCTGGAGCACCACGTCGTGAAGCAAGAGTTATCAAGTTGGCTTCGTAGGCCATTACGGCGTACGTTCCTTACCGAGGGCCCAAAATTTATATTCGTGTCGGTCATAAGAAGCAAAACAGTTTATACGAAGAAGGATCAATATGTGCGGGAGGTTTCTAGCTTGCACGGTGGAGTAATGTTTAGCGGTTCAGATTGAGTAGTCGGAGAGCCGAGTTCGAATTCCAGTCGAATCCATTACATTCACTTCTGTGTCTAATACCCTTGAGAAACGTATGAATCATATTCTCCTTCTAGCTATGGTAATTAGCAGGACAGTTCTATAGCCTTGAATGGCAACTGCAGAAAAAAAAGGCCTATGGGTTGAATAGCAGAACAGACTTGGTTGGCAACTAGTCTACCGGAGAAAGTAACTGAAAAAGACAACAGTGATTTGAATGAAGAAGTTGTGGAGAGCTATCGTCGCCCAAGCGTGTATCGCGTATGGTACTTAACTGAAAAAGACAGCAGTGATTTAAGCGAGAAAGTTGTGGAGAGACAGGTCACCCAAGTCCGAATCACGTATGGCATTAAACTGAAAGTATCAAGAGTGACTAATGCGAGGAAGTTGTGGAGAGACATGGTCACTCAGACGTGTTTTACGTATGGCACTTAACTGAAAGAAACAACAGTGATTTATATGAGGAAGTTATGGGGAGACATGATCGCCCAAATGCGTATCATGTATGACACTTAACTGAAAGAGTCAACAGTGATTTAGATGAGGAAGTTGTAGAGAAACATGATCACCCAAGCGTGTATTACGTATGGAATTTAACGGACGGGGTGATCGACTAAAAATAAGAATTTATGGAGTGCACTTAATGTTTTAGAACTCACAATTTACGCAGTATTTAATTAAACATTATATTTACATTTTACATGTGTTCGAATAGTTTAATATAAAAATCGTCTGTGGGGTCAGGTTGAGATCATAGACAAAGAACACCATTGCAAAAATTGCAATATGAGCACTGGTGAAAAATGATGGCTGAAGACATTAGGTTTATAATACCCAGAAATTCAAGCACAGGTGTCTTCAAGGACAAATGGCACAGTGGATAAAGGCGTTAGTTAGATCCAGTGAATTTAATACCCGGTTAAGGCAGTGGAGAACTTCGAGAGGAGAATTAACAGGAGAAAACAAAATAAAAAAAGGGTTCAGTTTGACATTCCAACCATCTGAAGAAGGCAGAGCGTATAACGGCCGAAACATTGTAATAAATATGGCGACAAAGATGAAGACAATAGTACGAATAATATAAACAGTGTACCTAATACCTCATCTCAGAAATATAGACAGATACTGAAGAAATCGCCTCTATTTAAAAATAATATCCTTTCAAAGCTTAGAAATTATTATTTTGCGTTATCGCACGCATCTATTTACGCAGAAATACGATTGGCTTTTGTCGATTATCAGAAAAAAATATAAACAAGCAAACATTTTAGTTCTTACTGATTGTGTCTCTGTTGCCACATAAAATAGAATTGGACATTACTATTACGTCCGTGTGAGAAATATAAAGTTACCGAATAAACGTTTCTATCACATATCGACCGTTGGCAAGCAACCACAATAATATTCAGCTAATAGCAGCAATGTCATTTAAAAACCAAAACAAAAGAAACAGCATCCCGTATTCAGTGGTCAACAATGAAGTTGATATCCTTTACTATTTTACTATCAGCTTACTACATGAATATAACTTCTTTATATATATATATATATATATATATATATATATATATATATATATATATATATATATATATATGCACTTTCAAACAGGTGTATATACATACACACCCAGCCAGGCATACACATATATTAGAGCCTTTTCTTTGCAAACTTGTGCATGTATGTATATATGTACATGCACATCGATATATAACTGTGCATACACACATACACACACGAATCACTTTTGTTTCGTATACTATTATACATTCTACACACACACACACACACACACATATATATATATATATATATATATATATATAAAGAGAGAGAGAGAGAAAGAGAGAGAGAGAGAGAGTATCCCCAAAAGGAGTGCTATGCAATTAATGTGTGCATGGTCTATATGAACACGTAACCAGGATCTCGTTTCTTTAGACCAGGAATTTAGACTCCTTCGTTGAAAATTCATTATTTCTGCACCTTTTGGACATTTGTGTATATATCTTTCCATAATTTATTCAATCAGATATGCCTAAAAGAGATCTTGCTGCCTAAATACACAATATATATATATATATATATATATATATATATATATATATATATATATATATAATACAAATACACAATATATATGTTGTGTATTTGCATGATATATATATATATATATATATGTGTATGTGTGTGTATGTGTGTCTGAGCGTATATATATATATATATATATATATATATATATATATATATATATATATATATATTGTGTATTTAGGCAGCAATCGTTAATTTATGCATGTTTCATTAAAAACGGCAGACAAGATACTACGATTAAACTTTTTACAATTTTTCCTATGTTCGAACAGATGCCTTCTTTATTGGACACAGAGTGTGTTGAAACTGCCCAAATGTTCTATAATTCCAGACGCTTTCGGCTATACTTTTAGCCATTATCAAGATGATTTTATTTTGCAGTTTGATTGGGTGTGTGGGTTGTGTGTACGCTTTTAGTGTTATAGATATGTTTTATTTTCCGAACACAGTTAGCAAACTGTGGCCGTGTTCGTAGATAATATTATTATGTGTTGGTTTTTTTCTTTTTTATTATTAAGACTTCCATTACTTTTAATGTTTTCTTACATGTGGATGAGGTTTATTTGTATGTTCGACTAGTATGTTTGGAATGGAATCTGGTAAGTTTGTGTTTGTGTTTAAATGGCTTGTAATTGAGCTATGGTCAGATAGGTGCAATGTAAAGCGACTGGATAAGCATGTAGTAGTGTGACCGATGTAATTATTTGTGAATTCGGTTTGATCAGGAACACAATACTTTTATGGTCATTTGAGCTCATAGATAATGTTCGTTCGGTGTAATTTTGATTGTGCTGGCGTGCTGTTATATTTGAGGATAAGCTTAGCTGTTTCAATTTTTTTGTAGTAGATAATTAATTTGATTTTTTTATTCAGGTCAATTGGGGTAATGTATTTCTTTATAATATTTCTAGGTGAAGATTCATCTTCTTTGTAGTTGATATGAATTTTTTTTTCTATAAAATAATTATGTTATTTTTGACTGTATGTTCGCTATCATTGTTATTTAGTTTAGAGAGGAATAGTCTAATTTGTTGGTCTTTTAAGTGACTTCCCTAACCACCTCATAGACCACCAAATTAGACTATTGACTACCTTTTAGAATATCATTGGACTAAATTTATTATACTGGTTCAACTGATCAGTGTAGCATTTTTTATAATCAAAGGAGAAAACTATTCACTCAGGCTACATTGTCTAAAGTGGGCCTTGATTGCAAGGTCATCTACTGTAAATCTGTGCTCTGGCTCTGGCAACTTTTCACAATACCTGGAAGAAGTTCTGTTATCACAGTGTGGGATATCTAATAATAAAAGTAATGGAAAGAAAAAGAAAAAGAACTTAAATGAAATCAGCTAGATTAAAAAAATTAAACTTAAAAATTACCAGCGGCCCTGGTTTGTGCGCATGTGTAGTCGCATCAACATAAACCGATTTTGTCCGCTGATGTCACAAAGGAAGAAAGGCTTTTCAAGATAACTTTTTCCACTTTGTCATACATTTTCCCCAATATAGTTCTCAATACATATAAAAATATGTATCGTTATCTCATATATATATATATATATATATATATATATATATATATATATATATATATATGTTTACAATCACCTTGTCTGAATGGTCTTGAAGAAGCGAGGTCAAGATCTAAAAGGTCAGCCAATCTAACAGTGATCTCATCCCACACTCCTTACTCTTGACCCATATGTGGCCTTTGAAAATCACTAGCAAGCCTTAAGTGCCACTTAAGATTATCCCAGAAAATTTCATAACTGAATCAATTAAGTTGTCAGATCCTCGTACATCGAAACCGACGGGAGATTCCATTATATATATATATATATATATATATATATATATATATATATATATATATATATATATATATATATATACTCACGGTGCACTAATTTATATATAATTGTGTATTTAGGCAGCGATCCCGCTTTGATACAAGACGACTGACAAGGTACTGCGATTAAGTTTTTTTTATTTTATTTTTCTTATGTTCGTACAAGTGTTTTCTTTTCTGGATACAAAGTGTGTAAAAACTGCCCAAATATTCTGCATATCCGAGTGCTTTCGGCTATTCGTTCAGCCTTTATCAGAGAAAATTTTTATTTTTTGTTTTCAACTTAATGTGTTGGTTTTTATGTATGCATTTGAAGTTATGAGAATGTTCTTTTTTCCAAACACGAACAGCACGTTATGGCCGTGTTCATAGTTAATGTCATTCAGTGTTAGCTTTTTATTTTCTATTATTAGTGCTTTCATTACTTTATTTTTTTTACATCTGAATGATACTATCATACTAGTATGTTGCAGATGGATTTTGGTAGGTTTCCATGTGTGTTTAAATGAGTCCTAATTGAGCTATGCTATGGTTAGATACGTGAGTCATCCAGATATGCATGTAGTGGTATGTCCAATATATATATATATATATATATATATATATATATATATATATATATATATATATATAAATATATATATATATAACAATAAAAAGATTACATATATATATATATATATATATATATGTAATCTTTTTATTTTTACAAAATAGTGCTCAATGTAAATTTACAGAGCATTAATATTATAAATTAATTGATTTAAAATATGTTTTTTTCGCTACGCAGTTCTAACCATATTTCAAAAATGGAAGCTAAAATTTTCTAAATTAATTTTGTAATAAAATTAAAGACATTAGTTAAATTAAAGACATTAGTTCCATTTCATCCTCAAGCGAATTTTTAGAAAAAATTCGCTTGAGGATACTAAGTGACATGTCAATGCTTCATAAACAAAAGTGAGTAAATGATGTTATTTTTTATAATATAATTAATATTTATATTATTTTAGATTGGCATTAATTTATGTATAATATATTTTAAATAAAATGAGTTCATGTATTTAACTGTTTTCTTTTAATTTTTTAACATTTTTATCGTCATATATGTTAGTTTTGGAAAGAAGTAATTCTTTCAAGAATGGATATATTTTTAAACATTCAGGCTTAGATTTATATTTTGATAAGATCCGATATTAGCACTCTCAAGAATGTTACATTATATATATATATATATATATATATATATATATATATATAGATAGATAGATAGATAGATAGATAGATAGATAATACTACCTACTAACCCCTTAAAATCTACTAAACCCCAAAAATTATTAAAATAATTACAACAATATCTAAAACTATTATTGACATGTCCAGAACCAAAAATACTAATAACAATAATGATTGTGAAGCAGGTATATATAAATTTAACCTCACAATCTATTTGGGAAGCTTACAGAAATTTGATAGCAAAACTCATCTATGAACATAAAAACGATCTTACACACAACAATTTCTTTAAAGCATTAGTCATAGATAGAAATAGGTTCAAGCACAAATCTGAGCTAAAGAATAACTCACTTAAATCAGAGAGTCTAACTTAGACGGAAAATTGTCGAGAGTGCTGCTATCGAGACTTATCAAAATATAAATCTCAGCTCTGTATTCAGTGTTGGCTTAACTCCCAACAAATAGCCCAAAAGCTACTCAAAGTAGTGTGTAACTGAATTTAACGTAAGACGAGAAGATACGTAGTGCAAATTGTGAGGATATGTAGGATGGATAACCGTAAATCCTCGACTTTAAGAGGTTCAGATTAAAACCGGTGTTTTACGAGGGATTATCTGAAACAAATTTGTGAAAAGTTAGCAATATTAGCGCAGTAACTACAAATATTTTTTGCTCGAATTTTTTCTAAATCAAATTCATTTTCAAATATGTATTTGCCCCTGTAATATGATAAACTACTATCATTTTCCTTTAACGGAGTCCATTTGCCAAATTTCTTCGAAAAATGTGGGTCTGGCACCAATCCTTTGAAAATTTACTTAGGTGCTGGTGTGGGGTGATGCAAGAAATGGGATAAACGAAATTCTCACTGACACACAAGCGAAAAATCTTCTATGAAGCACGAAAAGGAACACTGACAAGAAAATCTCAGGTGGAGGAGGAAGGAAACAAAAGAATGCAAAGGACAAAGTGCAAAAGGGATGGGGAAGGAGAAGAAGCACCTGTCAGCAAAGGAAGGAAAGGGTCGATGATTGTGAATCGGGCGCAGATGAGCGCTGCTGCATTTATGGACGTATGGAAATTCTCGGGTTGAGAAGAAGTGGATCCAATGTTCGGGTTATGGAGACTGGGCTCATGAGGAAGCCAAGGACTTTGGTGTGAGAAAATTCGTTTTCATTTGTCAGGACGCGAAGGAATAGATTCTGATCAATGGGGGTTTTGCTGTTTAGCGTCAATTACAAAAAGAATTTCGTCAACTTGTCCCGGACTCTACCCACTGCTCACTAACTAAAGCCATAGAACTCATACAACTTCACGAAATAATACTTTAATACAACCTACTATTTGCATTTGGGACAATTATGAGTCTGGAACTTGGAGCATTCTGCTGTCACTGCTGCTGCTGCTCACGCTTGACTGCATTCACCACGATATCTATTTTTTTTTTTACTGCTGCGGTTGAAACTTTGCTGATATTATTTATTTATTTATTCATTAAGGACACCCATATTACATTTATTTCTACGCTAAGTCTACTAATGGGTTCCTCATAGATTAGTCCGAATGTAAATCATGTTTACAACAATTCTTCATCCCAGAAATTACGATATAAATTAAGTTATATTAAACAAATTTCACTTGAAAGATACGCTACAATATTACTTTTTCTTTTCACCTTGTGCATCTTGAGGCTTTAATAAGCTTAGTAGAAGTGTCATATTGATAATCCCTATTTCCTCCTGATTACTTTGTTCAGATTTCGTGTATATATATATATATATATATATATATATATATATATATATATATATATATATTATGTTGAGTTATAAACAGTTAGTTTTTGTTTATCAACTTCATTCTTCAAAACAAAGTACAATTATATTTTATTCCATTATAAATGCATGGTGATTTGCAATGACTTGTTGCCACTTATCAGACTGCACTTCGATACCAGTTTTGTGCAAATTTCCGCAGGCTTTAAATCTGGTCTTCATTAAACATCGTTTTACCGATCAAAGCGTTTCACGGCAACTGGAATAAAAAGATAATAATTATTCCGTAAAATATCAGGGGAATATGACGAATGTGTTAGAAGAGACTGGCGTCCAAAATGTTTTCCTGCGTTGTTACAGAGAATTACAACATTTTAACTATTGACGAGGGCTGGGTGTTTCTGGAGTCGAATTTTATGAACACATTCCAACTGCTGAGCATGTAAATGTGCATCAAGTCTCTCCTTTCGTTTTAGCTTTCTTCTTCTTTGGTGCTGGCTTTGGAGATTTATCTTTTTAAATCCACTGCCTTATGCATTGGCAGCTGTTCCATGTCAGTGTAATCCAAATATATTCGTAACTACTACGTAGGAGCAGTGTTTAGTATCATCCACCATTACGATTGCTTCCAAAAAAAAAAGTCGGCAATTATTTATGACACAACATAACAAAAAAACGAGCAGCAGCAACTAAAATAGATATTACATTTAAATAGAATAGAAAATAATGATATAATCCAGATGTTGACGTCCCGCACGATGTCGAAGAAAAAGATTAAGAAGAAAGCTCCCATCGATATTAGAAAGAGCGATAACAGTTAGTAGACTATAGAAACCTATTTTCCTAAAAACAACTTTTTTAAGAGAAAGATTTTATAAAATTAAATCGAATTTAATGTTTAATGCTAGGTCAATGAATGCCGAATGTTTCCTTGGAAGGAAACGGATACGGCCTCCCTTAACATATATAACCTCATATAAGAAGGGAATTATTAGAATAATCGATGCTGGCAGTATTTGAAAGCAACTCCTTGGGCTCTGGGATTCTTGGAACATGTCTCCTGTGTAGTTTGGCTAAATACGTGAAAGTCTAAAAGATATATTTTGTTTTCATAGTGATTATCAGGAGGATATCTGCGCCGTGAATGAAGGCAATGAAAAGATTAATAAAATATGAACGCTGCTCTCGTTTTGGGAGACATCGTTTAGTTTCTTCTATTTTGCAAAACACGATTGAGAACTTTTCTATTTTTTGTTTTTATTTCTATTAACATAATGTGTCTATCGATTCGGTTACCTGGGAAAATAAATTGTAATCTTTCTTCATTTTAACGGAAAAAGATTAATTGGATATAACGATAAATGTGGACGGGATAGGACACGATAGATAGATAGATAGATAGATAGATAGATAGATAGAAAGAGAGAGAGAGTGAGAGAAAAGGAGGGAGAAAGAGAATGAAGAGACTGAATGAAGATAGATAGATAGATAGAGAGAGAGAGAGAGAAAGAGAAAGAGAGGGAGAAAGAGAATGAAGAGATTGAATGAAGATAGATAGATAGAGAGAAAGAGAGGGAGAGAGAGAATGAAGAGACTGAATGTAGATAGATAGATAGATAGATAGATAGATAGATAGATAGATAGATAGAAAGAGAGAGAGAGTGAGAGAAAAGGAGGGAGAAAGAGAATGAAGAGACTGAATGAAGATAGATAGATAGATAGAGAGAGAGAGAGAGAAAGAGAAAGAGAAAGAGAGGGAGAAAGAGAATGAAGAGATTGAATGAAGATAGATAGATAGAGAGAAAGAGAGGGAGAGAGAGAATGAAGAGACTGAATGTAGATAGATAGATAGATAGATAGATAGATAGATAGAAAGAGAGAGAGAGTGAGAGAAAAGGAGGGAGAAAGAGAATGAAGAGACTGAATGAAGATAGATAGATAGATAGAGAGAGAGAGAGAGAAAGAGAAAGAGAGGGAGAAAGAGAATGAAGAGATTGAATGAAGATAGATAGATAGAGAGAAAGAGAGGGAGAGAGAGAATGAAGAGACTGAATGTAGATAGATAGATAGATAGATAGAGAGAGAGAGAGAGAGAGATAAATCAAGGGAGAAAGAGAATGAAGAGACTGAATGACGATAGATAGAGAGAGGGGGAGAGAAAGAGAAGGAGAGAGAGAATGAAGAGACTGAATGAAGATAGCTAGCTAGCTAGATAGATAGATAGATGAGAACCGAGTGAGATAGATAGATAAAGTTTTAATCATTTTTAAGAGAACTTAATTCTTCATCGCTTTCATTTCTTCCTTCTTTCATTCTTTCTCTTCCGTTTTTGATTATTTACTTATTTTACATTTTTCTTTCTTTCTTTTTGGTCCTTTCTTTCTTTCTTTCTTTCTTTCTTTCTTTCTTTCTTATCCACCCACTCCTTCATTTAATCTTTCTTTATTTCTCATCTATCCATTCCATCATCTAATCTTTCATGCTCCGTTTCTTTCTTCCTTTCTTTCTTTCTTTCTTTCTTTCTTTCTTTCTTTCTTTCTTTCTTTCTTTCTTTCTTATCCACCCACTCCTTCATTTAATCTTTCTTTATTTCTCATCTATCCATTCCATCATCTAATCTTTCATGCTCCGTTTCTTTTTTTTCTTTCTTTCTTTCTTTCTTTCTTTCTTTCTTTCTTTCTTTCTTTCTTACGTTCTTTCTTTCTTATCCACCCACTCCTTCATTTAATCTTTCTTTATTTCTCATCTATCCATTCCATCATCTAATCTTTCATGCTCCGTTTCTTTCTTCCTTTCTTTCTTTCTTTCTTTCTTTCTTTCTTTCTTATCCACCCACTCCTTCATTTAATCTTTCTTTATTTCTCATCTATCCATTCCATCATCTAATCTTTCATGCTCCGTTTCTTTTTTTTCTTTCTTTCTTTCTTTCTTTCTTTCTTTCTTTCTTTCTTTCTTACGTTCTTTCTTTCTTATCCACCCACTCCTTCATTTAATCTTTCTTTATTTCTCATCTATCCATTCCATCATCTAATCTTTCATGCTCCGTTTCTTTCTTCCTTTCTTTCTTTCTTTCTTTCTTTCTTTCTTTCTTTCTTATCCACCCACTCCTTCATTTAATCTTTCTTTATTTCTCATCTATCCATTCCATCATCTAATCTTTCATGCTCCGTTTCTTTCTTCCTTTCTTTATTTCTTTCTTTCTTTCTTTCTTTCTTTCTTTCTTTCTTTCTTTCTTTCTTATCCACCCACTCCTTCATTTAATCTTTCTTTATTTCTCATCTATCCATTCCATCATCTAATCTTTCATGCTCCGTTTCTTCCTTTCTTTCTTTCTTTCTTTCTTTCTTTCTTTCTTTCTTTCTTTCTTTCTTATCCACCCACTCCTTCATTTAATCTTTCTTTATTTCTCATCTATCCATTCCATCATCTAATCTTTCATGCTCCGTTTCTTTTTTTTCTTTCTTTCTTTCTTTCTTTCTTTCTTTCTTTCTTTCTTTCTTACTTTCTTTCTTTCTTATCCACCCACTCCTTCATTTAATCTTTCTTTATTTCTCATCTATCCATTCCATCATCTAATCTTTCATGCTCCGTTTCTTTCTTCCTTTCTTTCTTTCTTTCTTTCTTTCTTTCTTTCTTTCTTTCTTATCCACCCACTCCTTCATTTAATCTTTCTTTATTTCTCATCTATCCATTCCATCATCTAATCTTTCATGCTCCGTTTCTTTCTTCCTTTCTTTCTTTCTTTCTTTCTTTCTTTCTTTCTTTCTTTCTTTCTTTCTTTCTTATCCACCCACTCCTTCATTTAATCTTTCTTTATTTCTCATCTATCCATTCCATCATCTAATCTTTCATGCTCCGTTTCTTTCTTCCTTTCTTTCTTTCTTTCTTTCTTTCTTTCTTTCTTTCTTTCTTTCTTATCCACCCACTCCTTCATTTAATCTTTCTTTATTTCTCATCTATCCATTCCATCATCTAATCTTTCATGCTCCGTTTCTTTTTTTTTCTTTCTTTCTTTCTTTCTTTCTTTCTTTCTTTCTTTCTTTCTTTCTTTCTTATCCACCCACTCCTTCATTTAATCTTTCTTTATTTCTCATCTATCCATTCCATCATCTAATCTTTCATGCTCCGTTTCTTTCTTCCTTTCTTTCTTTCTTTCTTTCTTTCTTTCTTTCTTTCTTTCTTTCTTTCTTTCTTATCCACCCACTCCTTCATTTAATCTTTCTTTATTTCTCATCTATCCATTCCATCATCTAATCTTTCATGCTCCGTTTCTTTCTTCCTTTCTTTCTTTCTTTCTTTCTTTCTTTCTTTCTTTCTTTCTTTCTTTCTTTCTTTCTTTCTTATCCACCCACTCCTTCATTTAATCTTTCTTTATTTCTCATCTATCCATTCCATCATCTAATCTTTCATGCTCCGTTTCTTTTTTTTTCTTTCTTTCTTTCTTTCTTTCTTTCTTTCTTTCTTTCTTTCTTTCTTTCTTTCTTATCCACCCACTCCTTCATTTAATCTTTCTTTATTTCTCATCTATCCATTCCATCATCTAATCTTTCATGCTCCGTTTCTTTCTTCCTTCCTTTCTTTCTTTCTTTCTTTCTTTCTTTCTTTCTTTCTTATCCACCCACTCCTTCATTTAATCTTTCTTTATTTCTCATCTATCCATTCCATCATCTAATCTTTCATGCTCCGTTTCTTTCTTCCTTTCTTTCTTTCTTTCTTTCTTTCTTTCTTTCTTTCTTTCTTTCTTTCTTATCCACCCACTCCTTCATTTAATCTTTCTTTATTTCTCATCTATCCATTCCATCATCTAATCTTTCATGCTCCGTTTCTTTTTTTTTCTTTCTTTCTTTCTTTCTTTCTTTCTTTCTTTCTTTCTTTCTTTCTTACTTTCTTTCTTTCTTATCCACCCACTCCTTCATTTAATCTTTCTTTATTTCTCATCTATCCATTCCATCATCTAATCTTTCATGCTCCGTTTCTTTCTTCCTTTCTTTCTTTCTTTCTTTCTTTCTTTCTTTCTTTCTTATCCACCCACTCCTTCATTTAATCTTTCTTTATTTCTCATCTATCCATTCCATCATCTAATCTTTCATGCTCCGTTTCTTTTTTTTTCTTTCTTTCTTTCTTTCTTTCTTTCTTTCTTTCTTTCTTTCTTATCCACCCACTCCTTCATTTAATCTTTCTTTATTTCTCATCTATCCATTCCATCATCTAATCTTTCATGCTCCGTTTCTTTCTTTCTTTCTTTCTTTCTTTCTTTCTTTCTTTCTTTCTGTCCATAAACTTTTTATTTCTCCATCTTTTTTTTTTTTCATTTTCATTTAAGTATATTTCCATTTCCTTCCTTCCTTCCTTCCTTCCTTTCTTCCTTCCTTCGTCCATTCATTCTTCCCCCCCCCCTCATCTGTCCATCTCTTCAACTTGTGCTTCACACAGGTCTATTTTTCGAAATCCTTCTTCTCTTTATTTCCATCTTTACTTCATTCTATTAGGTTGGTGCAAAAGTAATGTCGGTTTTTGACGTTTTTTTTTTTTTCGTCGTCAGTCTTTTTTTTTTTTTTTTAGCTTAACTTTTGATTAAATTTTCGTGGATTTCTTTCTCTCTTTATCCATTGTTTCTTTGTTTCTTTCTTTCTCTTTCATCGTCCATTCTTTCTTTCTTTCTTTCTTTCTGTCCATAAACTTTTTATTTCTCCATCTTTTTTTTTTTCATTTTCATTTAAGTATATTTCCATTTCCTTCCTTCCTTCCTTCCTTCCTTCCTTCCTTCCTTCCTTCCTTCCTTCCTTCGTCCATTCATTCTTCCCCCCCTCATCTGTCCATCTCTTCAACTTATGCTTCACACAGGTCTATTTTTCGAAATCCTTCTTCTCTTTATTTCCATCTTTACTTCATTCTATTAGGTTGGTGCAAAAGTAATGTCGGTTTTTGACGTTTTTTTTTTTTCGTCGTCAGTCTTTTTTTTTTTTTTTAGCTTAACTTTTGATTAAATTTTCGTGGATTTCTTTCTCTCTTTATCCATTGTTTCTTTGTTTCTTTCTTTCTCTTTCATCGTCCATTCTTTCTTTCTTTCTTTTTCTTTTTTCTTATGCTCTCTTCTTCTTTTATTTCTATTTGTATCATTCATTGAAAAATTGTTTTGTGTGGATCTCTGGTTGATTAAGATTATGATTTTGATATTTACTTACATTTTACATAATTATTAATGGTTATTCTCTGTTTTTCCTTTCGTAAAGGGACGTCCTAAGGAGATATGACAAATAGAAGAACTGCTTTTCATTCAATTCCCTTTCCTTCTATTCCTAGAATATTCATTCTTTCCAATCCGTTATTCATTCTTTTATTTATTTATTTATTTATAACGCATCATTGTGTTCGCAATTTTTTTTTTTTTCTTTCGATTCTTTCTTAGTTATTGATTCAGTTTCTTTCGCCCCTCCAGACTTTCTTTTTATTCCTTTCATTCTTACTTTTTGTGAATTCGGTTATTCTAATTAACGTCATTGTCTAAGACATTAATTCATCCTTCCCGGATTTACATTTTTCTTTCTTTCTCTTATTCGTCATTCTTTCTTTTCATTTCTTTCTTTTTGTTGTTTCATTTTTTTTTCCTTATTTTACATCCTTTCTTTCTTTCTTTCTTTCTTTCTTTGAAACTTCCTTACATATTTCTGTTACTTCCTTTCTTTCTTTGCTTATCTCTATCTTTTTTCTTTAATTTATTTCATTTCTTTCTTTCTTTTTATCTTTTTCTTTTTCTATTCCTTTTCTTCTTTTTTATTTATCTTTTGTTCGTTCCTTTTTGTTCATTTATTTCATTCGTTCAGTTTTACTTTTCATATCTTGTTCGCTTTTTATCTTGTTCTTTTTTTCTTTCTTCCTACATTTTCTTTCTTTCTTTCTTTTCTTTCTTTCTTTTTTTCTTTCTTTCTTTCTTTCTTTCTTTTTTTCTTTTTCTTTCTTTTCTTTCTTTCTTTCTTTCTTTTCTTTTCTTTCTTTCTTTCTTTCTTTCTTTTTTCTTTTTCTTTCTTTCTTTCTTTCTTTTCTTTCTTTCTTTCTTTCTTTCTTTCTTTCTTTCTTTCTTTCTTTCTTTCTTTTACTCATCCATTCTTTCTTAACGTATACATCTATCCGTTCGTCCAACCAGCCAACCATACATTCTTTCTTTCTTTCTTTTTTCTTTTTTTCTTTCTTTCTTTAATTCATCATTCTCATTCTTTCTTTCTTTCTTTCTTTCTTTCTTTCTTTCTTTCTTTCATTCATCAACCATCTTTCTGTCTTTCTTTTGTTTACTTGTTTATTTATTTCTTCTTTTTTTCTTATTTCTTATTCGTTCTCTTTCCCATGTACTTCCTTCCGTCTTTCCTTCAATTATTTATTTTTCTTCGTTCTGCTTTTTTTATTTCTTATTAACACTTTTCTAGATTTTCTTTCTTTCTTTCTTTCTTTCCGTCATTACTTTCTCTCTTCTTCACTGTCTCTCTCTTTCTCTCTCTCATCATCCTCTATTTCTCTTCCCCTACCCCATACCTAGAGACTCTCGCTATATTCAAAATAGCCTACATCACAGACAAATAATACTTGACGTACTTTTCCCTTCTCCTCACTTCCCAGTGTGCCACCAAATCGGCCCTGATTCAAGTGGCATATTTTCGCAAATTATTTATCGAAAATAGAAAGGCATTTATTCTTTTACATTCTCGGGATTTGAATGACATTTCCACATTGTCACACACATGGCAACTCATATTTAGAAATTCAGCGATAATACAAAGCGAAATTTTGTTGTCAGAAGAGAAATCGACAGTCACATTGATTGAAGCGTAGACAACGGTTTCCCCAATTTCCGGCCATAGCTGATTTGATTTGATGACGGCTGACATGGAATTATAGCTTATTAGACGATTGTGCGGTGAAAGCTCTAGAATATTTTAACGAAACCCTGGAGAAAGATTTGTTGTTGAGGCGTCCATCAAATAAGTTGACAAATAGATATTTCATTCACGAATGGGTGCCAGATTTTATATGTAAGCTGCTTAGAAAATCCTCATTCGCTATTTTGTTTCACCAGGACCCGAACAACCGTTTCAGGGGCAGCGCATAAATATGTTAATGTCTCAGTATATATATATATATATATATATATATATATATATATATATATATACACATTTCTGGAAAATCCTTCTTGAAAACACAACTATACTTAAATATGAAAACAATAAACAAAAACTAAAAATTCTTGAAGAAAAAAAATTTAAAATTGATACATAAAACAGTTGAAACCTAACTTGAACAAAATAAACTACGAAATCTCCACAAACATTCTTAAATGACTATAATTGATAAAAGAAGCCAATGGTTTATACCAACGGCATCCCATACTTAATACTTCTCGTTTTCACTCTCGCATGGTCATGTGTGACATCACTAGCTGCGATTCGATTTTCGCTTCCGCGTCTCGTATACACGAGTTAGTCGTTGTTTTACAATTGTTCATGCACCAAAACAGACTATCACTATTGTTTCGTCCGCGTATTGGTTGATATATTGAAAAGTAATTGCCACCTTTGATAATGGCATTTGTAAGCCGAAAGCTTAGATTGGATTTAAACATATATCAATATGGTGATTTCCTTTCGTCTTTCAATGATAATGTTATTAAGCTTATGAGACAATATGAAAGGAACTTACTTAAAATAAATAGACAAACCATGTCTATATTATTTAATGAAACATGCATTAATGAAAAATTGCTTCCTAAATATACACAATTCATATATATATATATATATATATATATATATATATATATATATATATATATATATAGAGAGAGAGAGAGAGAGAGAGAGAGTGACAGAGACAGAGACAGACAGATAGACAGGCAGGCAGACAGAAGTGTGAATATAAAATAAATAACAAGATATTAGCAACTGCATATGCGTGCAACAGCGTGCATATGCAGTTAAGATATTAAGTTATAAGATAATATTTAATTTAATTTATGGGGCAAACAAAACAGTACTTAGTGTAGTTGAACTGGGCTATGAAGTATATATCAATAAATACACCTACGTTTGTAGTGCAACTCGTTACAGGTTTCATGGTTTTCGGCATATATGGCAATTGAAACGCTTATTACAGTTGTTTTTTTTTGTTTGTTTTTTGGGGTTTTTTTTGTTTTGTTTTTTTAAATACTGGGTCTCATGGGAGGAAATCCTAAATTATACGCAGATTCAAAGCTCAAATTTAATGTAAATCCAATATATTTTTGGGGTGTAAATTAAAAAAAAATAGATAGATAGATAGATAGATAGATAGATAGATAGATAGATAGATAGTGAATAGACTGAGATAGATAGATATTATAATATTCATAGTAATTTTTTTAAATGAATCTTTTTAATCGAATATTATTTCTTCTAATGGAAGGCATTATTTTTTTGTGGGTCTGACTGTTTGTATTCCTATCCGTTTTATTTTAAGCTGCGAAAACAATGTCACCCGACCTAAAAAAAAAAAAAAAAAAAAAAAATTCTTACGAACGAAATCAATTACCTCAAACGTGTATGTCCTTTTTTTTCTCGGGGAAACCCACTCGTTGAAGTATAACCCCTACCAAATATGTCACGAGGAACACCTATGAGCAGTTAACTACTTAAATAATGCACATCTCTTGCCGTGACTATTCGAATTCTATATCTGTTAGTTTTATTTTCGTAACCAAAACGAAAACGTTCTTAAGTACTTCTCGATGTCGAGGCCGAGTGATATTAATTTCACTGTTTATACCAAAATGGATGCCAGCATTAACACGTGAACACTCTAAAAATAACGTCTATAATGCGTAACTCAACAGATTCGATATTAAATGTGCAGACATGATGAAAAATAACCCAAACGTATGATAGATAGATAGATAGATAGATAGATAGATAGATAGTGAATGTTTTATCGTCAAAATCAAAGTTTGTTTTTTTTTTTAATTATTAAGTTATATTTTTTGATTCTATTTCGGAACATAAAAAATGTGGCCATTTTTTTTTTCTGATGTCAACTAATGTCCATAAATTAATATCGAAAATTTTCGCGTCTTTTTTGCGGAAAAAAATCACATTGATTTGGAATTTCTTACGAAAATCAGATAATAGTCGGTTTTAAATGAAACTTTCAAGACTTATTCACAAATGAATTAAATTATTTTATGAAATGTCTCCCTTTAGAAAATCTTGTTATTTTTCTTTTTTTATCCATTATCTTCCATTCATTTGTTTTATGATATTAGGTTGGTGCAAAAATAATGCCGGTTTTTGACGTTAAAAAATACGTCAAAATATACGACATTATTTTTGCACCAACCTAATATTTTGAGAAATTGATTTTTGTAGGACAATGTTTGTATTAGTCTTCTTAAACCTTGGAGAATTTAACTCATCAATATTTCTGCAAAATAGGATCCCAGTTACGGAAAATCATTTCTGAATCGTAAAATAACGAAGGCGATAAAGACGTTATTTAGTTGGAAAATATTTTAACTGCTTTTATGAATATATCATCGAACATTATTATTTATGAAAAAAAAAATATCGATGAGCATTTCATTTTTGAATCAGAATTGTTTTCATTTTTTTTTAAATTTTAATTAAAATAATTTTTTAAAATTCTTTATTAATTTGTATCGGTTAGGTGATATTGTCATTAATTAAAAACTATATTTACTGTTCATGTAAGGAAAATTCCCACAATTCAGTGACCAATTAGTATTTCAGAAAGAATTTTGAAATTTTTGTAATTGCATAAACGTACCGAATTTTTTTGTAAATACCGACGTCCATACGGCATTATCAGAAAATAAAAAAAGATAACTATAGTAAATTTAAAGATAAATTACCTAAAATTCAATAAAACTTGAAATAATTTAAAATATTTTTCTAAATTTAAAGATTACTAAGTATTTAAAAAATTATATAAAAAAGGCGCTCCAATATATTCGTCAAGTGATTTTTACAAATATGTCCCCCGTAGAAAAAATTAGTTAACTTGCCCAAACCTCAGGCTGTCAATAGAGTTGTCAACACCACCGTGTTAAAAAAATGCTTTTCTGCGATATATTAAACTAAAAGTAAATAATATGTGTTTCACATCTGATTAATTAAACTTTAAATTATCGAATATTCCTCAAATAATATTTGAGAATAGTGTATTTTAATTTTGAAAGATTGTTTAATAAAGGGAATTATGTTGTGCTAAAAGAATTGTAAATATGGCTCAAATCAGTCATTTTAACCATTTAAAAATCTCATTCCAATGCATTTAGATTCGTTTTGAAGTAATTTTTCTTATTGGAAATATTAAATTTAATGGATTAGCTTGAAATTAAAACTAAAATAAAAGTTTCATGAAAGATTTTCCATTTTTAAAAATCATTTTATTCCTTAAGTATCGCATTTATTTGGATGTACCTAACTTATAGAAATAAAAGATATGAAGAGATGGTGATTGATATGCATAGTTGCTCCCAGGATATTAGACCTTGAGACATGGCAAGATATGGCAGCTGAAGCGCCAGTTAAACTTCATGCTTGTAGAATAAGGTGTTGTTTTTTTAGGTTGATGGTCAGTACCATTACTGGTACTGAAGATGTCTTTAATATCAAATATTGATTCCGTTTCGGTTGTGCAAAAGCAGCGTCGCATATAAAGAGTTTCTTCGTAGAGAATTTTTCCAAATCCCAACCCTAATCTAGGGTGTCCTTCTAATTCCTGTTGTATGAACGCCTCCATTATTGACCATATCTTCAGGAGAGTAGCCGTATCCATGAGGGTTGGTCAAATCCGAAGTGGTGAGGCTATTTTACCCATAGCTAAGGGGTTTAAGTCAGTTCTCCTCTTCTTAGACTGGTTGCCAATCAAGGCTGAAGCAGCCGGTCTATCCTGTTATTTGCTCATAGATAGGAGTGAAAAAACGGATTCATGCCTATCCCAGTGGTATTTTCAATGAAGACAATGTAGCAAACTCGGATTGAATTCGAACTCGGATCTCCGATTCCACAGTTTGAGCCGCTATCCATTACTCCACCATGTATCATTTTTCTACAGGTACCTGATCCCTTTCTCGCAATTTTTCAGTGTCCTAACGTCCATTTAGAAGGCGACTTGGTTCCTATGTGTAAGATTTCAAGCCGAAGCAGTCATGCATCCTTTTCGGGTCCTAAGCTAATAAAATTATCGGTCCCTCCTCTGACAAAATAATGATGCGACGCGATTTTTGCTTCCGCGTCTCGTATACACGAGTTTGACGTTGCTTGGAAATCTTTCATGAAACAAAAACAGATTATCATCATTGTTTTGTCAGTGTATTGTTTAATATATTGAAATTTTATTGTCATCTTTAATAATGGCTTATTTAAGACGAAAGCTTAGATTGGATTAAAAAACATGTATCAATATGGAGTTTTTCTTTCATCTTTCAATGATAATGTTATTAAACATATCAGGCAATAAAGGAATTTACTTGTCTATATTATTTAATGAAGCATACATCAATGAAAAATGCTGCCTAAATACAAACAATATATATATATATATATATATATATATATATATATATATATATATATATATATATAGTGCCGATATATAAAGTTTTATTTTTCATGAACAGTTTTGCTGGAATGATGGATGACAAAGTATAAAAATGTTTCGCGGGTCGCATTTCGTTTCTTAGTGTTTCATCGGACGAGTTTTGAATAGATGCAACAGTCTAAACAAACCTTGTTTGATGAAGATCTAAGGGACGAGCCGTGTCAAACGAAAACTTACATGAGACCTAGTTTGTCATATATATATATATATATATATATATGTGTGTGTGTGTGTGTGTGTGTGTGTTAATCTTTTCACCCAAAGCAAGTTCCTTAAGACGCCAGCATTTACTGGAAGTGAAAGAGAATAAGAAGGGTGTTAGTGAGTAGAATGGACGACAAAAGAACAGGTTTCATGAAGACAGAAGATGGTAATAATGCCACTGAGACGGAACGGGTTAGGAGGAATGAAACTGAAGACTTCAGTGAAGAGAAAGGACAATAAAAGTACAGGTTTCAGTGCAAATGAAAATAGCGATAATACTACTGAGACGGAAGGGGTTACAGGGAGTGAACGAGAATGAGAAGACTTTAGTGAGATGAACGGGCAATAAAAGAACAGATTTCAGGAAGAAGGAATATGGCGATTAATTTTGCAGAAGTTTGGGGGACAGATGGCAGTGAAACAAGAAACTATTGGCGCGAAATCCGAATATATATATATTATATATATATATATATATATATATATATATATATATATATATATATATATATATATATATATATATATATATATATATATATATATATATATATATATATATATATATATATATATATATATATATATATATATATATATATATATGTGTGTGTGTGTGTGTGTGTGTGTGTGTGTGTGTGTGTGTGTGTGAGTGTGTGCGCGCACTCGCGCGCGCACGCGCATTTAAATCATATTATATATTGGTAAAAGTGCTCAATATCAGTGATAGAGCGTGTGGACATTACGATCAACACCGAGTGGCGACAGTCTCTTTCATACATGTGACGCAATCTGCAAACCATGAAGTGTTGGTGTTAATAAAACAGTTCTTAGTGTAATAAAACAGAACTATTAATTATGTATGAATAAATATACATATTATCGCTCACCGGTACATAATATCTTTGATCAACATTGACAAGGTTTATTTTTTTGCTTAGCGGCACATCAATTTTTTATGGGACATTTTAATGCTGAAATTTAATTTTCTTGGTAGCTTTAGTAATTTTCTTTACAGAAATGTATTGATGGTATTTTTTTAGTATGAAAACGTATTGCTGGTATTTTTACTATATATCTTGTTATATTCTAATGGTGTTTTGACCAAAGTTTGGTGATTGACTATTTGCCCACAGCTGAGACCCTAACAGGTTCTACCACCCTCAGGTCAGGGTGTATCTAGCAACAATAGCATTTAACAGGTGGTTTCACATCCTCAAACCCTCTTGATCAGGACGGGGTTTACAAGGTACAAGGTAATTGTCCATGCTTCATGAAAGAAATTCAAACAATGCTATTACTTCAAGGTCTAAAAGCAAGAAATATATGATGAAAGAAACACAATCAAATAATGAATAATAACTGACAATGCCTCCTGTAAGAAATTCCGACATGTTGATAGTATTACTAATTGCTGTAAAATAAAGACATTGTAGTCAAAAATGAATACTTTAACAATGTTGCATCTAAATGGACACAAGTTAAAACGTTGACAAGGTATAAAAACAAGAGAATGAATTTGAAAGAGATACTACCCCAGAATTAATAATTGACATATTTTCGCATACATTCATATACCTTAACACTATTATGCAAATCAGTATTTGCTGTTGGCAAGACAAAGAAATATGAGAAAAATCTAGGCAAAAATAAATATTACTGAAAATGTTCCCCGGAGATAACATTATTTTATGGTGTAAGGATACAGAAGGCGTTTATCTCTCTTTAGTGGAGATAAGTCACCTGGGAA
>OZ010601.1:93188868-93218868 GCA_963932145.1 Acanthosepion lycidas
GTTTGAAGAAAATATACTTTCCATCTGTGATGAAATTGTAGCTGAAGCGGTGTGAATCTTCTTACATGACATTGACCCCCACCACTAACATTCCAGTTAATCCATCTAACCAATGGGTAAGTCAAATCCTGGAACATAATCCTATGAATAATCTGTAGTGTGATAAGCAACCCTCCCTCAAATCTTACACAGCTTACATGGCGGAGTAGGATAAACTGTGTCCCAATCGATAGCAGATACTTATAGACGGTTATCGGAAAAGAGAGGAAAATGGCTATCAGTTGTCGTAACGTAACGGAGGAATTGTCATTTTTATTCATTTTTCATTAATTAAATAAATAGACAAATCAACATTTTTTATTCTAATAAATTAATTCTACTTCTTTCTCACTCTCTTTTTCTTGCCCTGGGTCTGACCATAAACTACATCCAGTAGCTAGGCCTCTGATCGGGAGCTTTTGATGGGCGCGGATCCACCACTTAATTATTGCTGTTCTCCGGTCCACCCTGACCGTGATGATAGCACCTGTTATGTTCCCATCTATGGGCAAATAGTTAACCCCCAAACTCAGGTTAAAACACCATGAAAGTATATAAAATTTATAGTAAAAGTACCAGCAATACATTTTTATAGTAAAAAAGTTAACAGCAATAGATTTCATAAGAAGAAAATACCTAATAAAAAATATAATCAAGATATTTTTCTCAAATAAATTACCATTGCTGCCCCTCAAAATTAAATTTTGTTATTAAGTGACCCATAAGATATTGATATGCCGAAAAACTAACAAGCAAACAAACTGATTTTAATGAAATATTTTTAAAATATTTTATAACAACAGCAGTTTTACTATTTAAAATAAGTTTTTGACTGTTTAAATATTAAATATAAATAGAATACAATACATTAATAGAAAAAAAATAATTTCGGTACTGAAACATTGAGGTTGATATACCGTAAAACAAACCAAACCAAACCAAATCACTCTTTCTCTTTATATATATATATATATATATATATATATATATATATATATATATATATATATATATGAAGAGTTTGTGATTAATGTTGCCTTCAGCATCGCGACTCTAGACTTCCGTAGACGGATCCTCCAGGAATCACTCTGTCCTCTCGTCAGGAGCTATCTGCAATTGGCTGCTTATAATTCACGATTTTTCTTTTTATACGCACTTTTCTTTGGTGTAATTTTTTTTCTTTTTTCATAGTGCGCTTGTGTGTTTTTGTCATTTTCGGCGTTTCTTTTCCACTTTACATTTACTTCTTGCTGTTTTTTACATTTACTATTTTCTTTCAATAGAAAACATTTTGACTTCTGGTCTGCTGGACACGCACACACACACGCACACACATATATATATATATATATATATATATATATATATATATATATATATATATATATGTGTGTGTGTGTGTGTGCGTGTCCAGCATATATATATATATATATATATATATATATATATACATACACTACAGTTCATATGTTTGAAACCACCACCAGAATTGGCAATGAAGAAGAGTGAAAAACAAATGAAAAAGAGTTCATGCAATCTTTGAAAAAGGTAACTTATATTAGGTGGGTGTAAAAATAATGACGTAATAATGTCGTTTTTTGACGGTAAACAATACGTCAAAAACGACATTAGTACGTCATTATTTTTGCACCAACCTAATACTTTACTTATACTTTGAAAATCTTTTGCAACGAATGCCAAAATTTTGTGTTGTAGTAATCAAGGCGAAAGGAGAGCAAAATTTAATCATAAAATTTTGAAGAGAGCAAAATTTAATCATAAAATGTTTTTTTTCTTTTTGCCATCATAAAATTTCTAATAAAAAATCATGTCTCACTTTTTTATGTACAATAATTTTCTCTGATCTAAAGTACAAAACAACCACTGTTGGAGCCAATTAAAAAAAAAAAAAACCACGGGTGGCACCAAACTTTTGAACTGTAGTGTACATATACGCCCCTGGTCAAAATCTTATGACCAGATACAAAAGGATTAAACAAATATAAAAGACTGTTACTTTAATCAAAATATATTTGAGAAACTTTTACCTTTAATTAGAAAATTTAGTTTATCAACAAACAACTGAAAATTTTAAGCTTTTAATTGATTAATTTAAACAAATATTGAAAAATATATTAAATAACAGATAACTAATATATATATATATATATATATATATATATATATATATATATATATATAATTATTTATTTAAAAATATGATTCCAACTCGCTACACAAGAGGTCTCATGTTTCAAAATAAGAGCCGAAAACTTCAAAATAATATTTGAATTAACTTGAGTTAAAGTAGGCTCTGTTCCATCTTCAAGCGAAATTTTTTGGGGAATGACTTATTTCTGAAATTTACGAGTTTTAATAGTATGGTCAGAATTGAAATCAAAAATTTCCATGGTAACATCAAGGGCGGATTGTTTAGGATTGTTTTCATAGATGCTGGGTCAGGGTAAGTTGGGGGTGGCTAAATTTAGCCACCCCCACCTTACCCTGACCCGGCATCTATGAAAATAACTCTATACTGATACAAACTATTAACACCCCTCCCCTGCCGATTCTAAATAATCCGCCCTTGATGTTACCATGGAAATTTTTTATTTCAATTTTAACCATACTATTAAAACTCGTAAATTTCAGAAATAAGTCATTCCCAAAAAAATTTCGCTTGAAGATGGAACAGAGCCTACTTTAACTCAAGTTAATTCAAATATTATTTTGAAATTTTCGGCTCTTGTTTTGAAACAAGAGACCTCTTATGTACCGAATTGGAATCATATTTTTAAATAAATAATTATATTTATGCTCTACTTTCGTATCGAGCACTATTTTTTAAAAATAATAACAAAAATACTAAGGAACTTTGGATTATTTACCAAACCAGTTTCTTTCCTATTTTCTACAATATTTTCACGTATATATATATATATATATATATATATATATATATATATATATATATATATATATATATATATATATAAGCATTTCACCCTGAGCAAGGCGGGAAGCCACTAACACGCAAGGAGTTTTAGAGGATTTGGAGCGAGAGCAGATTGGAATGATAGAGGAAAGGATGAGGAGAAGGATAGTGGATAGATCAAAGCAACTGGAGATGTAGATTGACATTACATTTGCATAGTTGGAGATTATAGCTATCAGGGAAACAGGTATAGGGAAAGGAGTTCTACAGCCGAGAAGTGCGAGATATGAAGCTATTGGAGTAAAAGAGGCGGCTACAGTTTCAACAGTGAAAGGGTCAGAGCGGGATACTAGTCTCGTAGGGCGCTTGAATTCGCGAAGTCTGGGAACCAGCGAAAGCAGCTCATCAGAGCAATTACCATGAAAGTATTTGTAAAAAAAGACAGAGAGAGGCGACGGCTCGTCTGTGAGAGAGCAACTGCAGACGAGATGCCTGATAAGGGCCAATTATATTGTGTATCAGTCTCTGGGTCTTATCAAGAACCCCGAGGCAAAGACAAGAGGCTCCAGACCATATATGGCAGCAATACTCCATGTAAGGGCGAATGGTATGTAAATTTATCATTACTCCTCCGTGCCTCGGAGTTCGAATTTCAGTCTAATCCATTATATTCACTTACGTGCTAATACCCTTGGGAAAGGTATGAATCTTATTCTTCTACCTCCAAGTATGGGTAAATAGCAGGATAGACTTGGGTGGCAACTCGTCTAGGAGAAGGACACCTCTGAATTCACAACCCGCGGAGGGTCGTTTGGGGATCTTGTGGCACATAGTGCATCATGTCTCTGTATTCGGCCCTTCAAAAAGTGTGGATGGTTCTGCACAAAACTTTCACAATTATCATCAAATCACATGTGCTGGTGTCTGGCTGAAACTGAGCTGCTTGACGCTCATATGTCGAATACGACGGGAGAATCGAATATATATATATATATATATAACGAACTTTTATTAATTTCAAAATAAAATCATGCATGAAAGGATTAAACAGGCATTTGTGTTTAGTCAGAAAATATAATTTCCATAGGTCGCCTTCTAGCCACTACCACCTCCAACATTCCCCAGAAGAGTGTGTCCCACTTCCTTCTTTATGTCTCATCTCGTTGAAAAAGGACACAGGTGTGTCTGAAAAGTCCGACTTTAAAATCTTTCTCTTCGTGCTTCAATTTAGTCCAGAGGACTATTATATATATATATATATATATATATATATATATATATATATATATATATATATATATATATATATATATATATATATAATAAATATAAAAAAAGTACATATAACAATTTATGAAGACAGGGATCACTTTGATAATGTTTATATTAAGAACAGGGTTCACTAATCCTGCCTCAAAAATGATTACAAATGTTGTGGGTAGAAGAAAGTCTAATGAATTTTCTCTGTTTGATTACAAGTAGACCAATTAATTTAAATAGTGTCCTTCAGACATGATTAGCATAAAATATGCAGATCTTGCCATCATATTAGTAACTAAACTAGTGAGTTTAAATCTGAGACTAAATAGAATCACATATGAAGTTATTAAACAGGGATTTGAATTTACTCAGAGAATATAGTTCCCACAGACAGCCCTCTAACCACCACCACTACCAACAACAAGAACAACAAAATTCCCCAGAAGAGTAAGTCCCACGTTTTTGTTTATTTCTCATCTTGTTGCAAAAGGACACAGACTCTTTTCGTTAATGTCACCTGAGAATTAATAGTCAAATATATTTAAATGTATTTAAATGTGCTATATTTGCTTACAGGCTTATTCATACTATGTATTAACAATATATTCAGTATAATCTCAAATAAAAAGGGTATCATGTTTTAAATATTTCTCAACACCCTTTTAGTAAAATCCTAAAACAAATCATATTTTTATTCCATACTTACCTTGTGTAGGGATCCGTCCCTGTGCTAATGATATCACAGCTACGATTAGCTTGGACCGCCTCCGGCTAGCTTGGGCCAGCTTGGACTAGCTATGACAAGCCAAGACCAGCTATGACTAGCTTAGACCAGCTCTGACCAGTGAAAACACTCGAGTCCCCACGTTAAAGACTGACCTTGTGTCACAACCTGACTCGGGGTGGTGGACAAGAAAATATCCATATTTTTTATTCCAACAGGATGAATTATGAAATACAGCACGTTTACGAACATGAATCCTTTAATTTTTTACATTTTTCTGAGCTGTTTTAAACCCTTTCGTCACATATGATGGAATTCGTGTCTAGTTTAAACATTTCCCCTTAGATGAACTGACTTGAACTTGAAGTCATTAAATCCTATGACCAAAAGTTAATATAAAAACAATTACCTTCTTTTTATGTGTTGTTTAAATTATTTCTTTTTCTTTTTATATGCCGTGTCCCTTCAGGAGATAGGCGATCATGGCTCTCCACTTCACCCTATCGCTTTGCTACTTCTCCAAGGTCATGTTCTGTCATCCACTTGCTTAAGTGTCGCACTTACCTTTCGAAAATTTCGAAAAGATGTACCAAACTTTGCCATCAATAGAACAGGTTGATACAATTTGATGGGACCATGTGTTTTCACTTGCTATTATGTACGGAGGCAATGAATATATTTTATTAATTGAGAAATATTAATTATTTACATTGCTAAATCTGGAGGAAAATGTATAATATCGTGGAAAAAGGTTTTTTTTTTTTTGTTTTTTGTTTTTTTGTGAGGGTGTTTCTTCCATTATGACTGGAAATTTTTTTTTTCATTTTGTCATACATTTTTTTTCCTAATATTGTTCTTGACATTGTTCGACAGTTCGAATTTTCTGAAGATTATCCAGACACTACGGCCTTCAGGTGGTTGGAATGTCGAACTGAACCCTTTATTTCGCTCACTGGCGTAGACTGTTCTAGTTCCACGTGACATGTCTAATGGATGTCAGTTATCTTCTGTTAATTCCCCTCTCCAAGTTCTCCACTGCCTTAAATGGGTATTGAATTCACACACATAGCACAGCGGATAAAGGCATTAGTTAGATCCAGTGACAAGACCCAAAGAGTGTGAGTTCAATAAGTTAAGTTGACCGATTAAATAGGTCAACGTCTGATCTTTATCCCCTCCTCCTTCCTCAATATAGAGTATTATAAAGAAATATAAAGATGAAATTTAAACTCTCCCTTCCCTCTATAAACACGACCATGTCTCTCACACTATTCCTCATCACCCTCTAATTCAAATTATATAAGCTTAATACTTGCCGTCAAAAGTGTAAATTCTAAATTCATTTTTCGTTTCACCTTTGAAAGTGAGTCTGAAGATCCAGAGAAAAATAAAATTCGCTGGTCAAATAAATTATTACAATGGAGACTTAAAGTGGTCTGTTTTTTATCTAAATTAAATTACTCGCTCTGTCTTAAAACTGAGCTCTCAGGATTTCATCATCCTTTGGATTATCCATACGGATTATCAAGATTTTCGTTACTTATATATATATATATATATATATATATATATATATTACTTTAATGATGCTGAATAGGTAGATATCTTTTACAATAAAGAGAATTTTTTGAAAAAAAAATATTTTTTTTTGTTTCTAAGCTTTCTACGATTTGTTCGGCTTTTTGCTAGCAGCTGCTTCGGGTTTCAGGATTTCGAAGTGCCACCCAACCAACCCTCGCACGAGTTTTTAGGAACGCTTTTATCTTTGATCAGCACTAGCAGATCTTGAGTTATTAAACTTTGGATTTTCGCCGATATTGTCTGGAATTTCGTTAATCATTTTCATTATACTTACGCGAAAGGGAGTCTATTCTTTTATCTCATCAACATCTAGAACGTGTACCACGCGTAAATATATATAAGCAAATACCCAAAAGAATAGAGTTCAGGTTATCTGGAAATTCTCCGAGTAAAATGATTTTCGAAGATATAAAGAACGAATAAGAAAGAACTTTAAAAGAAGAGGACCATAAAACCAAATTCGAATTTAAACCTCAAATAAAAAAACAAATGAAGAATAATTCGAGGAAAAGAACAAATATTATTTGGTTTAAACCCTACCCTTTTAACTTAGAGGTCAACTGTTAAATATGGAAAATATTTTTTCAAATTACTTACTAAACACCTCCCACAAAATTCCGAGTTACATAATTTTTTTAAATAAAAACACAGTTAAATTATGCTACAGTTGTACTAGTAATTTAGTAACCACAATAAAAAGATAGAACATCAGAAATTTCAAAACTAACGTGCAGCAAATCAGCATTAACGGTGAAATATGCAAGTGTAGAAATAAAAATAAATATCCATCAGATGGTGTTTGCAAATCTAAAGCAATAATTTACAAAGCAGTAGTAATAGATACAAATGGCCAGAAAAAATATACATCAGGTTTACTCAGTGTAACTTTAAAAAGAGGTGGAACAATCATGAGTCATCTTTTAAGCTAGAAAGCTTTTAAAATTCTACTAAACTAGCCAACCATCTCTTGAAATTAAAGGAGAAAAATAAAAATGATCCGAATGTATACTGGAAATTTTTTTTTAAAAAAAAGCAAATTCTTACAACAATCATAACAACATCTGCAACCTTTGTCAACAAGAAAAATTAGCTATAGTAACATTTCCCGACACAAAAAAAACTTTTGAGTCAGAGATCGGAAATTATGACCAGTTGTATTTATAATAAAAAATTCCTTTTGTGTTCATTTGAATTCTATCTATAAAAATAATGTACAAAACAAAAAATATATTAAATAATTGTCAAACTGAACCCATTTCCTTATATATATATATATATATATATATATATATATATATATATATATATATATATGTGTGTGTGTGTTTGCGTGTATACACTTACACACACACACATATACATATATATATTTTCTAGATTGGACAATAAAATTTAGAAAACTTACTAATAATCGTACTACTCAGCTAAAAGCGAAAAATACTAAAATAATCACGACCAATAATGTGGAAAAAGACAAACTAAAACTTAACAAAATAATCGGAGACTATATACCAGGATACATATATGGTTCTATCAAAACGTACAAGCTTAACTTTCCAATTCCCCCTATTATATCCCAAATTCCCACCCCTATCTACCAACTAACTAAAAGACTTAACCAATTAATTACACCATACACACTTAACAAATAAAGCATAAAATCGACCCTTGAATGAAACTATAGCATCACTTGACGTTGAAAATCTGTTCACTAACATTCAAGTTAGAGAAATCATTGACACTATTATAAAAATATAAATATAATAATTCATTTGTATCCCCATTAAAAATTAAGCCTAAAATAGTAAGAAAATTATTCTGTGATGTTTCACTGAAAACCCGTTTTATGATCACAGAAATAACGTATATGGACAACTCGATGGCGTTTCGATGGGTTTAATTTTGGGTCCAAATTTCATTAATTTCTACATGACCAATCTAGAAAATAATATATTTAGTACCACCAAGAAACCCTCAATCTACCTCAGATATGAACTATAAGAGTAAATGTCCAGATTACTAGAAAATAGCACTTATACAAAATTTAATTAACCGAACACAAATTAATTCCTCTACAAAAAATATTTTCTACAATGAATTAAAAAATATTAAGCACTCTCATTAATAATGACTTCCCAAACCACATTGTAGATGAACAAATAAGACAATATACGGTGTAACCCGGATATAAGAGAGTTGTCGGGACAGGAGAAGTCTCTTATATCTGGGTTTGGTCTATTTTCTTTAGGTATGTAGGGCTCTAATTTGGGACCAGAGAAAATCTCTCTTATATCCGAGTTTCTCTTATATCATGGTCTCTTATATCCGGGTTACACTGTATAAAAAACCTCAACACAAGTCAAATAGAATATAGTACTTTCCCAAAGGACACTAAATATATCAAACTACTATATTGTAACCAGATGCATGCTAACTACAAATAGGATGAAAAAATCATAAAGAATCTTTTTTATACTAATATATCTTCTATGGATTCTAATAAAAAAATAAAATTAATCATATATTATAAAAACACAATACAACCAATTTAATTATTCGCAATAATTCCTCACCACTAACTGATGTATTACGTAAAACCAACATTATATACCAATTTAAATGTCCCTTGGGAGAATGTATCTCTGACAAAAATATATATATATATGTTGGTTAAACGACAAATATACTAACAAGAAGGCGTATATTACACATGTCTGATCATTCATCCACTGCGAGACATCTACAACAACATTCCTGTCCACATTCACAAACTAAAAAAATTATAATCGCCAACACAACTATCCTACACCAAGAAAACAACAAATTCAGATTACAGATACTAGAAGCAATTTATATTAAATAATTTAACCCGGCACTGAACAGAATCAACTATGAATCCTGCAATAATGTTCTGAAATGCTTGTAAAGAAACAGTTTTTTCACGCTTTAATGCGCGCGTGATCATGACATTATAATATAGAAGAAAAAATTCCATAATGGATAATTTTTTCACGTTCTAATGAACGGTAAATACATTGCCAACCGTTTTGCATTTAAAAGCATAATGAAAAAAATACGGTAATGGATAACAACGCAAAGATTTGTCTAAATACTTACATTAATGAACAACATATAGTTTTGTATTATTGCATCCCTAAAGATGATCTTGGAAAAAGATTTAAAGTACTTGGGAAATTAAAATAAAAGGAATTTAAACAGCTATAGCACATTTCCTTTATCGTCAATACACGGAAGATTATTCGTATGAACGAATTTTGTTAAAAATTAGTCTGTGATTTATTCAGACATGCCTAAAAGACATGTTGCTGCCTAAATACACAAATATATATATATATGTGTGTGTGTGTGTATAAAAATTCAATCTTTGGCAAAGAATAATATTCGTCAAAAGAATGGTTAAATTAAAAGAGTGATCAAAAATCTTTTTATAAATCGAAAATGTAGGGCAAGTTGAGATGAAAAATATCCGAAACACTGACATTCTTGCAACCACGATTTCTCCCAAGATGGTTTCATCAGGGAAAAAATCCCTCTCTCCCCCCCTCTCTCGATATATATATATATATATATATATATATATACACCAATATAATGAGAACGAAAATAATATAAACATTCTAATGTTCTTACCATTAATTAAAAAGAGAGCTCAATACTGAGAATAGAGCAATATTTTTTTTTCATAGAGACATAGAGACAAAAAATTGTTTTTGTCTATATAAAAAAATATATATATATATATATATATATTGTTTTTCTCATAATCTTTTATACTCAGTAACCACTTGCGTCTTTATTGCTTTGATAGAGGTGAAATTATTTAATAACACACTCACACACATACATATATATAAGATAACGATATATATTTTATATATCAAGAACAATATTGTTGTGCAATAATGTATGACAACGTTGAAATGTTTTCTTGTGACGCGTTTCGTACTTTAAGTCTTCATCTAACGAAAGGTCGAAACGCGTCGCACTTTGTCATACATATCCCTCACCCCCATTATATATATATGTGTGTGTGTACGCGTGCGCGCGTGTGTGTATGTGTGATAAGACGAAGTCTTAATAAAAGTGAAACATTTTAGATTGATATATCTTTCCTATTTGTTCTTTTATTTTGTCATCCTGTCGGATTCCGATCCATACTTGGTTCGTTGGGTTTAGCAATTTTACATATTTTCCGTTTATACTTTTTAATGGATACACTTATCCGAGTAAATGCTATTTTTTTTTAAAATTAAACATAATTTAATTAATTATATTTATCGTCCTGAATGTTCGTATGAAATATATGCCCTCCGACAGGAATTGAATCTGCCTCCTATACGGAACCATCATTTAACCTGACGTGCTCTGACCGTTCAGCCACAGATTACTTCCGCTTCAGCCAAGCTCGAATTATTGCTTTTAAATAGCGAATGTATATATTTAATCCAGTGATTCTACTTGTAACCCATTAATTACAGATGTCTATCTATAACACTTTAATTATAGATTTCTACTTATAACACATTAATTACAGGATTCTTCCTATAACCAATTAATGCTTTCTGTCTGTAACCCATTATCGGTTTCTCTCTATTATGTATTAATTCTAGATTTCTACCTATAACCCATTAATTCTAGGTTTTTGCCTATAACACATTAATTATATCCTCCTACCTATAACCCATGAATTAAAGATTTCTACCTATAATCGAGTGGTTATTAATTTTCTTTTCTTATATTCTAATATTCTATTTTATTTCTAATATTCCTCAGAAAGTATATTTTATTTTTGAATTTTTTTTTTTTTTTAATAAAGAGAATTAAAGATAGAAAAACGACTAGAAAGAGGCATTGATCAGCTATTTTAGCCAAAATATAACTCCTTCCGGTTAAATTAAATTACTTTTGAAATATACCAAAATATTTTTATTATTGTAACTATTAAATTTAATCTATTAGCTTGGAATTAAAGTAAAAGCTTCAAGAAAGATTTTTCCATTTTAAAATTCATTTTAAACCTTAGGCATTGCGTTTTCTGTGGTTGCATCTATTATATATATATATATATATATATATATATATATACTGTCCTTCAAAAGTGCAAGTTTTAAATTCATTTAATGATTCTGAGGAAAAGAAACTCTCTGGTGAAATAAATTATAACAATGGAACCTTAAAGTGGTCTGTTTTTGTTTTTTTTAATTAAATTATTCTCTCTGACTTAACATTGAACTCTCCGGATTTCATCCTCCCTGGGATTGTCCATACGGATTACCAAAATTTTCATTACTTGAATATATATATATATATATATATATATATATATATATATATATATATATATATATATATATATATATGTATGTATGTATGTATGTATGTATGTGTGTATGTATGCATGATTGTATAGTAAAGAAAAACTAGGATTTCAGTGTGACGAAATAACAACTTACAAACGATCTAACAACTCAGACAAAAAAAAATCCCGAACAAGGAAGAAGAAAAGAAACATTGATCAAAAGGGAAAGACCTACCTACGTAGTAATGTAAAATGTTCAACGCCTAGACTATCTGAACAGAAAATAAAACGCTTCACACACAATGTTAGAAATAAACAAAGGACTTCTCGAGTTGTTACTCAACTTTTACGCTCATTGGAATCATCACTGCCACCTACCGTATTATCTACACACAAACGCAAACACACACACACGCACACTCATATATATATATATATATATATATATATATATATATATATATATATATATATATATATATAAAATAACGATATATGTGTTCATGTACCAAGAACTGTATTGGGAAAATTGTATGACAAATTGGAAAAAGTTTACTTTTGAGGCGTTTCATACTTCAGGTCTTCATCGGAATAAATGTGTTATGTTGGTAGGACTACATGCGCTGGAAAGATGTGTGCTGGGAATTTTAGAATTTTTTTTTTATCGAGCGGAATTCATTCAGAGTCTTTTTTCTTTTTCTTTCCATATATATATATATATATATATATATATGTATGTGTGTGTGTGCGTATGTGCGTATGCGTGTGTGTAATAATAAACAATTTTTAGTTATGCTATACTGTGTTATATATATATATATATATATATAAATATATATATATATATATATATATATATATATATATATATATATATACCGTTTGTCAAATGTATAAGAGCTATCCGTTTAATTTTTATTTTATTTTATTCCTTCAATGTTCGAATAAAATGCCCTATCTCAAGTTAAAAATTGTGCATAATATATTCTTGGTTTGAATTATTTTATCTCCAAAAATTGAAAACGATTTTGAAAAAATAATATTAATTTTATTCGAAGTGCTTATTGTACAATTACACTAAAATTATTTTTTACATGTTTTTGTAAAGATGCTTTCCTTTCAAATAAAAACATATTTTTTGATAAAAGTGCATATCTTTAAAGGTTCATATGGACTGCGTAAACAATGGTATTTTAGACAGAGTTCTATATCACTGGTTGATAGCCATTCTAGGAGAAGAACAAATCGGAAATAACAATTATTGTGATAGCAGCAGGAAATTACTTCATAATCACGTCCTAGGTATAAAGATAAACTACGTCCGCGTCCTGGATAAGACGATGAACTACGTCCGCGTCCTGGATAAGACTATAAACTACGTCCGCGTCCTGGATAAGACGATGAACTACGTCCGCGTCCTGGATAAGACTATAAACTACGTCCGCGTCCTGGATAAGACGATAAACTACGTCCGCGTCCTGGATAAGACGATAAACTACGTCCGCGTCCTGGGTAAGACGATAAACTACGTGAAACAGCAAGACTTCAGATCAGGAGGTTTTGAGGAGCATGGAACCACCTCTTAATTGCTGGTGTTCACAGATCCGGAGTGGTAGCACCTGTTAAGGTCCCAGGTATGGATAAATAGATAACCCACAAACAGGAGTGAAAACACTATGAAAGTGTAAAAATAAGTTTTAATACCAGAAATACTTTGTAAAAAAAATTATTACCAGCAATAAATTTTTGAAGAAAAAGTATTACCAGCAATAAATTTTTGAAAAAAAAATGCTACCAGCAATACATTTGTGAAAAAGATATTACCAGTAAAAAATATTGTCGGTATTAAATAACCCATTGAGGTTGATATACCGTAAAACAAAACAAACCAAACTTCATTATCTTTCTCAAGTATAAAGATATAGCGATGCAGATTTTGCAAATATTAAATAAAGGGAAACCAAGGAAAGTCATGATCGTCTACGTCTAGTAGTAACGTCGTATTATATAAGTAAATCCAGTCCTTAATTAGCTAACTTCTCACACTGAAATGTTAAACCATGACTCTGGAATTAAATCCTTATTGTAAGTACACTAATTCATGATTCAGTTTAGTTCCTATCTATGAAATCTTTGCGTATAAAAAAGATATTCGCATATCTAAGCGAAATTCTTAATTAATAATTAGATCTGTCCCTCGTTACAAGAATTAATACTTCATGCAACACACTCCTAAAAGAATTCATTCTTGATCACTACAATCTTATTCAATTCAAGTCTAATGTCAACCGTTTCAACCCTACACATCTTCATAATAGGCACTACTTAAGTCCATACAATAACCTCATTAAGTACAACTCTACCTTGAGTAGGTCTTGAGGCCTATACTGGAAACAGTTGCTTTTCAAGTCTAATTGAAGCACAACACTCAATTCAACACTTTGATGCAGACAGCAGAAAATTAATCGAAAATATTGCATGACAAGAATATTTATAGAAGTTTATACTTAATGCATATTCAATAAATAGGAAGTTGTGGAGAGTCATTATCACTTATTATCTGAAGGGACCTAGTATTGAAAGAGAAGATATATATAGAGAGAGAGAATAAAAATTTCGTGTTTTGCGTGATGATTAAAAGGATTTATATGTTTTAATAAACCACTTAAACTTTTACCAACCCGACTTAAATATAATTCTCTTTATAGATCACAGCTCAGCGGGATTTTACGAAAGAAGATGCTAAGATATATACATTACTTTTGTCTCAATAATAAATCTTAGCAGTTCGATAATATGAAATTGACAGGTGATCTAAAATTGACCTACTCTTTGTTGTTAAGAAAGCCAATAAATTGCTTGTTAATTTTAACGCCAGGAAAAACGAAATGTCTCTTTGTTAATCACCTGACAAAAACTTTTCCGCCTCCCATCACTATGGCTGATGCTAACCTCCACCAGTGTGATTCGTCGCTTCTTCTCGTTCTAACATTCTCGGCTGACATGTAGTGGAAAGATTATATTAAATCCAGTGTTGCTGTTTGCTAGGTCTATAGTAAGTTCACTGCTAGACAATATTTCCCTCTAGAATCTATCTTGCATATTTACATGACTATCATCTGTCCATGTTTACAATATTGCTATCACATTTGGGTCGGTGCTCTTGCTGTATATTTAGAGATTCTTAAATCAGAAGAAGAATCAGAAATATTACTGCTCCTGACCTGTCATCTCGGCTTCAGTCCCTTTCCCACCGTCGTCACGTAGCTTCCCTTTGCCTTTTCTATAAACACTTTCATTATAATTATTCTGATCAGCTCTTCGCTTTGGCAACAAAACTTTATCTATTTAATCACAGTACTACATTAGCGGCAAGATGTCATCAATTCACAGTTGAGCTTGCTAGATGTATTCGTAAGTTCTATGCTAACAGTTTCTTTTCTCGCACTTCCTGTTTGTGGAACTCTCTTCCGATCCCATGCTTTCCAGTCAATTGTGATTTCAAAACTTTAAATTCAATGTCAATCGCTATATACTTTCTTGATTAGTCTTCTGTTGTTCTCGCTCCCTAATATTTCTCGTTTTTGTTGTTCTTCCACACTCTGTAACCCCCCTTGTGTCTTAGTGGCTTTACTACCTTACACGAGATGATATGATTAAATATAATTACTGTGTATGTTTGTAATGAATCATTCCTTTGGTTGATAGGAAGATTTTAAATTATCCTTCTATTTCTGAATATCAGACAAAACTCAAATATACATAAACAGTTGACATATTTTTACGGTTTATCAAACCTTTGGGGGATATTTAAAAGAATTATTTGAATTGGAAGAATAATTATTTTTGCGAGTGAATATGCTACTAATATTAGCAATTCTTTATAATAAAAATAATGATTTTCCACATGCAATTTCTACTATTTAACCCTAAGCAGGGGGAAATTAGTCCATACCTTTCTAAAAGGTATTTGCTAATGTAAGTGAATTTAACGCATCCAAGTGGAAGTCGAACTCAGTTCTTCTACATCTAATTCCGAACCATTATCCACTGCACCACCTACACATCCACACACGTAACCGAAACGTATGATATATATTTTTAATTTGCCTGTATTTATTTTTTAATACTAATACTGTATTTGTTTGTCTGTTCTTTTCTCTCTCTATCTCTCTCTATCTCTCTCTATATTCTACCATTCTTTCTCTCCTGTTGCAACTTTCTAAAAGCAAATATCCCTTCCTCTCTGCAAAAACAAAAGATCACGTACAATTCTCCTGCTTTTCTATTTTATTTTTTTCTTCTGTTAAGTCTTTCCAAATGATTGTGTCCACGGCGAAGATGTCTAAAATGTCACTCAACACTGCACACCCAGTAAACACCAGCGAATGCTTCGATATTTAACATTAGCAAATACAAATATTATTTCCGGTGTTAAGGTTTAAAAAAGAAAAAACAGCTTCATTCAACATTACACGTAAAACAGACATCAGAAAATGATCCGGGTCTTATATTCAAAGATAAAATATGGAATCGACTCCCGGTGCCAAAGCTTGTTCATTTTTCACTCGCTGTGGAAAGTAAACCTCGAGATACTATGGGGGCGACATCAGAATCGTACCGTTGAACGCCGCCAGAGGAGGGGGGCGCAATCGTTTCTCTGGGCGGAAGCTAAGAACTGAGATCACGCGACAAGCTCATCAGATGAGATGGAAAACTTGAAACAGAGAGAGAGAGAGAGAGAGAGAGAGAGAGAGAGAGAGAGAGAAAAAGAGCGGGAATCGTCTTCAATGAAATGGCGAGAAAAATCTTGTTTTGACAAGTGCTATGTATTACGACTTCTGTGAAAAATTTGTCTTTGATGGGGCGTTTCTTCAGCTTTGTTCTGACAGGGTGCTAAACGAAGTACCAGTAGAAACTGAAAGAAAATAAATGACAGCGAAAAAAATCAAGAGACAAACAGAATCAGAAAGCCATAAAAAATGGTAAAAAAATGTGACGTAGTAAAAACTAATGAATCTTTATATTTGTATAGAAAACGAAAAAAATATTTTAAACAGATCCAAGTTGTCAAAAATATGAGGTACGTTTGTCGTATCAGCAATGATCACGTTACGTATTTCCGCATGTTTATGATGAAGGAAACTCATAAATGCAATATTGGGCAATAAATTGTATTTAATCTGAAATTTCCCTGCTCTCAGGTTCAGTTGAGATTAAATGTTCTAACATCGGGGGCTATGTACCGAATATTAATGGCACAAAACATTATGATTGTATTTCCTAAGTAAATCTTACTAATTATAGCTTCCCAGATAATCCATAGTAATTTCATTATTAATCTTACTCTTTTTTTAATCGGTATGACCCCTTGAAACGCAGTAAAAGAACTAAGACACAAGAGGTTACAGGATGGGGAAGAGTTAAAAACTGAAACATTAATAATAATAAAGAAGAAAGAGTAATCAGAACAGTAGATAGCGATTGACATTGCATTTAAATTTTGGCAGATTAAAGTTGACTGGAAAACATGGAACTGGGAGGGAGTTCCGTAAGTGAGAAGTGCAAGAAAAGAAACTATTAGCACAGAATATACGGTTACATGTAGCCAAGCTAAAGTGTAAAATCACGAGGTCTTAATACCGGTCAGGTATTGCGCTTAGATTCGAAAAGTCTAGATAGGAAAGCGGAGAGCTCATCCGAACAATTACCATAAAAAGTATATATAGAGAGGCAACCTTACAACGATGGGAAAGTCACTGGAGCTGAGCCGCCAGATCAGGACCAATAATATTGCTGATTCTTCTTTGGATTTTATCAAAGAGCTCAAGGTAAATAGCAGGGGCATCGGACCATATGTGGCAGCAATATTCTAAGCATGGACGAATGGTAGACTTATAGATATGTAAGATTCTTTCTAAATTTCTTGGATGAAGAGTTTGTTTTTGTTTTAACCATTTCACCTCAAGTAAGGCGGAAATGCCACAAGTACGCAGGGGTTACAGGCTGTGAATGTGAGTGAACACAAGGAATTCAAGAATTTGGTAAATTTAAGAAGTAAGAAGAGGGAGATTGGCCTTGCATTTACATTCTTGAAGATCGTAGTTATCAAGGAAGCCAGTAAACAGATGGGAGTTCCACAGGTGTGAAGTGTGAGAAAAGAAACTTTTAGAGTAGAAGTGGCGGTTGCGTTTACTTATTTCAACACTGAAAGTGGTGGGACCTTATTGCCAACCTAGTAGCACGCTTAAATTCATGCAGTCGGGGTACCATGAAAAAAAGCTCGTCAGATAAGTTGCCATGAAAATATTTCATAATAGGGAAGTCACATCATATCGGTGGGAGAATGACTGAAGTCAAAATGCCAAGTCAGGATCGATTAAATTATAGATTCTTCTTTGGATTTTGTCAAAAACATCGAAATAAATTTTCACTATTTATATTCGGACTGTTGCTCTCATCTTTATTACAACGTTTCAGCCATTATGTCTCCGGCCTTCCTCAGGTGTATATCGATCTGGGTAACCTCCAGGGAATTCTGAAATGAACACTTTATTTAATCTACGGGGTTAGACTGTTCTCGTTCCACTGCCTATGCCTACGCATATCTCGTCTCGTTCTTATTTTTAGTATTGCTAAATTCAATAACTGAGCATTACTAAAAATAAAAACGAGACTAGATAGACAAGCCAAAATGTCACTCTGAGGAAACCCCATTACTAAACCAAATTTTTGTCTATAAAGATTGTTGTCGAATAGGACAAAATAATGGTTAGGAATTAACTTACATATTTTTATGGTCTTATATGAAGGAAGAGATTATTTTTGTTTTAAGCGTGTTTTTGTTAAATTTAGGTTATTTCATTACTGGAGCATTTGTGAATAAAGATTTTATATCTAAACTAGTTTTATATTTGTTTTTCTGTTTATGTTTTTAATTATTTTTTTATATGTGACGAGCTAATTTTACCAAAAATTAGGGTTTAAATTTTGACTAGAGTGCAAACTGGTTTATATGGGGCACATAATGGGCTTCTTAGTATCGTCCCTAATTTAAATAGTTTTTCAAAATGTTTAAATTTAAGAAACACTCATAAATATTCATCAGGCTAACTTTCACTTAGCCTGATGAATATTTATGAGCGTCTCTTAAATTGAAACATTTTTTAAAAACTAATATTTTTACTATGGAAAATAAAATCCTTACATTTGACCTGATAGGACAAAACGCGTCACCTATGATAGGTTTATATGACGATGTGTGGGTGGCTGTTCTTACCTCTGTGCCTCTATTTATGCTTTCGTTTAGATGATTTTAGAAGTTAATCATTGTTAGCTTATTATCGGATGGTAATGGGGCACCTTGTGAGGATAGAACTCACTAATCATCTATAATGGTCAAGCAGACTAATCTCACCTAACATTACTCCACGACGAGGTGCCGTTTTTTTATACGTGTGCGCATGTACGCATGAGTACGTAGGAGGACATGTTTAATGTATTTTCAGTCATCTAAAACGCACCTGTAATTGTGCAAGTCGAAAAAATAATAAATAAAAACACACATTCCTCATTAATTTTCTAGCCCCCTTTTCAATAGGGTTTTGTTTTAAGATCGTAGGCGACTGGAAATTATTTCAGTGAACTTCATAAGCCAAACCTGCAACTCACATTATAAATACTGAGTGTATCTGCACTCAGACCTGACCTGTTTCAGCTGGCTTATTTCGGTTTTCTAGGTTAATTCCAAACATCAGCATCGTCAAAGCTTTACAGGTTTGTGCATCTATCACTCATAAGTTTCAACGGTGAGAAGAGTTTATATCCGTATTTTAATTACTCGTTACGTTCAAATCAAAAGAAATAAAAAAAAAAAAAAAAAAAAGTAAATAGGATTTTTGTTGAAATGTTACAGTATCCCCAGTGGAAATTTTAAACTGATTCAATTTTTTTTTCCTTTTTTTTCTTTTTGTGATCATCCCAAGGAAGGCAGTAAAGCCACTAAGACACAAAGGGAATACTGGGTGTGGAAGCAGAAACATTACGAAGGTGCGAGAACAAACGAAGACTAATCAGGAAGACAGTCGATAACAATTGACGTTACATTTAAATTTTTGAAGATCAACGTTTTCTGGAAATGATAGGACAGGAAGGGAGTTCAAATCAAATAAACTGTTAGCATAAAATTTACATTTACAACGAGTTTAACTGTAAACAGCTGAGCTCTCAATACAAGTCTAATACAGCGCTTAAATTAAAAAATTCTATCTACCATCGCGAAGAGCTCATCTAAAAAAATTATATATATATATATATATATATATATATATATATATATATATATATATATATATATATGACCGTGTGTATGTACTGATTACTTGTAGTGGGACGGTGTGTGTGTGTGTGTGTGTGTGTGTGTGTGTGTGTGTGTGTGTGTGTGTGTGTGTACAAATGTGTTTACTAATTCTTTGTAGTTAGACAGCGTGTAGTAGAATTATGGAAAATGAAGCATAATATTTAAAAAGAAAAATCAGATTACAACCAAAAACCTTTGCGGTATCTCTCTTCTTTTTAATATACACACTTTTCTCTCGTTGAAGCTACTATAACCTCTTCCTTATATATATATATATATATATATATATATATATGTATATATATATATATATATATATATATATATATATATATATATATATATATTAGGTTGGTGCAAAAATAATGACCTAATAATGTCGTTTTTTGACGTATTTCTTAACGTCAAAAAACGACATTATTACGTCATTATTTTTGCACCAACCTAATATATATATATATATATATATATATATATATATATATTTAAAATTTGTGTATTTAGGCAGCAATCCTTCTTTCATGCACATTTAAATTATTTTTAATTATTTTTTTTTTATACAATTTCTCATGCGATCTAATATTTTTTTCTTTTCGGATGATAAATTATATAAAAACTGGCCGAATGTTCTTTTTATCCGAGCGCTTTCGGCTATACATTTAGCCTTTTTCAAAGATTAAATACTTTAACTGTTAAATAAGAAATAGTTTGCTGTATGTATCTTTTATAAGATGTTTTCATTTTTCGAAACACGTTTAGGATGCGTCCATGTTCAAAGTTAATATTATTAAGTGTTGTTTTTTTTATTTTTATTAATAAGGCTTCCATTATTTTTAGCCTTTTTTTTTGCATGTAGATGATGCTATTATATTTGTGTTATCAACAAGCATGTTACAATTAGGTTCCGGTAGGTCTCTAATGAATATTTAAATGAGATCTAATTCAGCTATTGCCGGAAAGGTGTAGAGTTAGTCTGCGTGTCAAACATGTTGTAGTGGGTCCTATATAATTATTTACGAATTTTGATTGATCAGAAATACAATTCCTTAATAGGCATTTAAATTCGTAAAGAATATTTGCCCTATTTAGTTTTGTTCCAGGAGGTGAATAATTATTTTTAACTATAAGGTTAGAGGTTTTAAATTTTTTGTAATAAATAAAGAATCTAATTTTTTTTGCTATTGTCAACTGGTGTTATCCAATTGTTAGATTATATTTTGAACCATTGTATCGTAGAATTCATTAAAGGTATCTTACTTTGATTTTCCGAGGTTTTTATGAAACTATTGGACTCTACTTTGAGCAATAAGAATGTATAATTAATCTCCAAGCTTAACATGAAATCGATCATAAGTGAAAATCACATGTTCAGCATCAATTAACCATAGCTAAGGATCGGAACCTCATGAAGGATTGAAATAAATTTCAAATATATATATATATATATATATATATATATATATATATATATTATTCCAAGATCATTTTCTAACTTATTCAAGATGATCTTCCCCCTCTCTAACCTTCTAACTTTCTGTCCAGGAGGAACACGTTGCCTCACATGTTTCACGTACGATTTCATTTTCAAGTCTTTTTTTTCACTGTTCTTTGGACTGTCATAACAGAAACTCCACTCCTGATTCAGAACATCAATTATAATGATTAATGCATTAACGTTAGGTTTAGACTAAAATAGAAATCATTCTAATTAATATTAAATTTTACTATAAAATTGAAAAAAGAAAATTACCAATTTTAAATTTTAAATTATACCATATTAAGTTTAAAATATTATAAAATTATTTAAAGAAAATGTGGAAAAATACATATATTTTGTTTTTTATTTTATTTAATTTAAAGGCCAAAAACTCAGAATAAACGTTAAAATCTAATGTGGGTGTAAAGCTTCGTAACAACTTAGATATATTTGAAGTGGTGATATGGGCAGGGGAGGATGAAATTTTGCAAATGACAAGACAGACACAATCAGATTATACAACACAAACACGTAGATATATTTATAAGCATGCAAAAACACGAAAGAAAACAGGAAATAAATGTCCAGTTTGTGTCGAAATTAGAAATTTAACTGTTAAATTTTCAATTGCGACACGCACTCAGTCTATATACCGGGGCTGAATAAGACTGACAAATTTTTCGTCGGTTGAAATAGATCTAGCTCCCCCCCCTCAGAAATAGATCTAGCTCCCCCCCATATGAGGGTCTATACCCCATATGAGGGTTTTTATTGTGTAATTATTGTAATACCATTTAAATGTTCTGTATAATAAATACATTCATCTCCTTTTGTGGATCAGTTTTAACATTTCATATTAGTAGGATGCACTTATATTATATCATAACGGATTTATTACCTTTACTATATATATATATATATATATATATATATATATATATATATATATATATATATATATATATATACAAACACACCACACAACACACGTGGCGAAATCCAAAGTTATCCACACTCATAACACAGATATGCTATAGCGAGAGTGGAGATAATTTTTGGCTTATCCGCGTAGAATCCAAATTGTTCGTTTCATACCATTCGCAAGAACAAAACAATATTTCGAGGCTTGCGGGTTTCTAGAAGTTGGTTATTTTAAAGGAAGGAATTTAGGTTAATCTGAATTCAGACATCAATCATGTCATGTCCTTCTAGACAGAAAGGAAAATATTTCACAAGTTGGTGTCCCTTCATAAATAAGCAATCTATATTTCATGACATATAGATTGCTTATTTATGCTGATTAGGTGGTTGGAGGGAGTGTGTATATAACAGATACACACTTACACACAAACACATAGATAGATAGATAGATAGATAGATAGATAGGGTGCGATGGATAAATTGTCGTCTAAATGACGCAAAAGTGAAATCTTATTTTAACAGATGTATTTACCAAAATTACACAAAAATATCTTGAAATAGTAAACAATAAATATATTTAATAAAATCATCGTCCGCTTCAACCAAGCTGCCAGCCAGACGACTTCGGAATCCCCTGCAACTCTTCTGGACGGTCATATTGCCATAATCATTTCCTTCAGTTCATCTCTGGTATTACAAGGAATTTTGTTGGTCTCTCGCTCAAATGCACTAACATTATAATCGAGGGGAGGGTTTGCAGTCTGGGGAGTTAGATGGCCAGAAGTAAGGGGTGATGTGGTGGCAGAAATTGTCTGACAGCCATCACCAGATTCTCTTGCTTGTCTTTCATGTTGCAGTGTCCTGTTTCCAGACATAGGGTTTTCCAGCAGCCACCCTCTTTCCCAGAACAGCACTACCTCCTCTAGTTACTTGATGTAGGCGTTGACAATTTGTATTAATTTTTTTTTATTTGCATTTCAACCCAAAAAAGGCGGGAATGTCACTAGTAGACAAGGGGCTACAGAGAATGAAAGTAGGCGAAAAGACTGGGTAAAGGATAAAAAGACGTACCGTGATCACTTGACATTACATTTAAATTTGTGAAGATTATAGTTATCAAGGAAGCAAGTAAGAGGACGGGAGTTTCGCTGTCGGGAAGTGCGAGAGGAGCTGTTGAAGTAGAAGAGGCGGTTAAATTTAACTGTTTTGACAGTAAAAGGGTGGGACCGAGATGCCAAACTACTAGCACACTTAAATTCAAGCACGCGGGTCACCAGTGAAAATGGCCCGTCAGAGCAGATGCCATGGAAACATTTATAGAAAAGACAGAGGGAAGCCACATTATATCGGTGAAAAAATGACTGGAGTCGAGACCACAAGTCAGGACCGATCACATTGCATATCCGCCTTTGGATTTTGTCGAAAACCTCGAGATGAACAGCGGGGGCACCAGACCATATATGGCAACAGTATTCCATGCAAGGGCGAATGGTTGATTTATAGATTTGAAGGATGGAATCAGGCGAGAAAAACTTTCTGGCACGACACAGAGAACCAACTTCCTTTGTGGTAGATGCAGCTATTGATTTCATGTAGATGTTCCACATCAAGTCAGTGAAAAACATGAGACAAAGAAGGCCCAGTGAGACGCTCTCGGGGAGCTGAGCATCAACCATGCTGATAGGAGGCTGAGAAGTTTCTGTATGGTGAGTAAATGACAGCAGTTTCATTTTAGATGCATTCAAATTCACTGACCCAGTCAACCCCAGATTGAAAGTCCTTTTCGAGACCAATGGCATGTTAACTTTGTCAGCAATGCGGGATTTACTAGAGAGACCGAAGCAGTGAGTTAACTGAGAAGTGTGCGAGATATTCATATCATGAAGAGGAAGATATGAGTTTTACATTCGGCCACGCGAATGGTAATTGATGCGAGGCTGAACGTCTGTATCAGATTGCGTTTCCAGATCGAAGTCAGCCGAGTCATTTAACCTTTGCTACTGTTTATCATCACGTTGCTGAGACCAGACCCGTGGCACCTCACGCTATGGATCGGGGAATACCGAGATCCGTTCTGACCACGAAGAACACATTCTACAGGCTGCCAGAGACGATCCAGGTATCAGCACACAGCAAGTGGCCCTAGCATGTCATGGCATATCATAGAACCTCATGAAGGGTACTTCAAAAGCACCTCCTGTATCCGTATCATTTGCAACGTGTGCTGGGTCTTTCGCCCTCTGATCACTCACCACAGAAGAACTTTTGCTGATGGTGTATTGCACAAACTGCCGATCCGTTGTTTTTCTCTTTAGTCTTCTTTTAAGGTTGGGGTAACATTTTGAAGAGATGGAATAACAAATTTACACAACCAGCATATGTTGGCGGATCGGAATCCCCATAGTACAATTCAGGCAAGACACCAACGTCAGTTTACGGTTGTGTGAGCTGGATTTGTAGGTAACTGTCTGGTAGGTCCATATGTCTTCCCATTCAAAACCATTCGACACCGTGTGAAAGTTTTTGAAAGTTTTTGAAAGTTTTTGAAAGGGTCCTCCAGTCAATGATCCGACAGGTGCAAGCGGAGGGAATTTTGAGCATTTATGAGTTGCTGTTTGAGTTATAACGATAGCCTTTTGGACATATCTTTATATGGACATTTTGACCCTGTTTTGGTTTCAGGAACCAGCTCCCAAAGTCTGTAAAAGTATTTTTAGATTATATATTGTATTATACATTTAACAGTGACTACCATAAACATCCTACACATTTCTTTTGTAGCTTTCTTTTCTTTTTACCACACTAATAATGGTGATTTTCTAAACCTGGCCAAGATATGGCACAAGGCCGTAAAGGTTGGGTACACAGTGAGGATCGAACTCACTATTCAGTCGTAATTGATATAGCGAGACAAGCTTGCTAATCCTTACACCATGTCGAAGTGTACATAAGAATTTTCTAAGCGTAGCTTCGATGTAGCACAAGTAAAATGTGTGGAGCATCCAGTTAGAATCGAACTCACTACTCAGACGTAACTGATCTAGCAAGACATGCTTGTTAGCCATTACACCACGTCAAAGTGCTTAAACCAGATTCAGTAGTGATTTCTTTCAAAATATAAAGAAAAAAAAAATTTTTATCTGATACACTCTACTTCTGAAGAAGGCTGTAGAATTCATCGACTGAAATATACTTATAAATAAATGGAGCAGGCGCAAAACACACAATAAAGCAGCTGTACCGTGAAATTAATGTCTGTCGGCATGGATATTGAAAGTCTTACTGAAGAAAATGTTTCTCTTTTCTTAAATAGAGTAAATGGAATTTTGCACTGCGGTGGAGGCTCGGCGGAAAAGTGCAGTTGGCTTTAAGGTGATGTCTCAGATTGAAAAGAGATTCCTGTCAGTAGACATTTTCTTTTGTAAGTCTTAAAATTTCTGCGTCGGTAGACGTTGGTATCACTGTCTAAGGAAGCAGGGATCTCTACTCGAAGATGTGGACCCACTAAATATAATTGATTGTGGTATTAGTTTGATACGAGTATGTAGGTTTTGCTATCGCCAGGTTCACACTCCTCTCCTGTTTCTTGAACATGAATAGAGGTTTGTTCCTTTGTTTCCTGTTTAGGATTGGGTTCCCGGTTCCTTCTGAAGTTTTCTCATTCTCTTTCACATTCCGGTAGCCTCTTACGTGTCAGTGATATTATCGCCTTGCTAGAGTGAATTGATTTTTTTTTTTTTAAATAAGCAGTTAAATAAAACTTCGTGAATCAAATTAACTGATCGACTGTATTTTGATTCGTTTTTATTTCATTCTAATTTGGTTTATTTTATTTCGGGGACATTCAAATCACGAGACTTTTCATTTCTTTTTTACGCATGCGTTAACGTTTGTCATCGTCGCCATCGTGTTTCCTGTATTTTTTCTTCTCTTCTTTTACATAAACATAATCACTGACGTCGCATATGCGTAAAACCGATTCATTGCTCACCCAGTTGCACAAATTACTCGCCTAGTCAAGCGATTCAAAGTCCGCTGATGCTTGTAGGTGTTTAAGTTGTATGACACCTTTAGAATCGGTTTTATACTTGAGTGCATATGTCTACTTTCGTGTGAAGTAAAACCGTCAATTCTTGTCTCTTCTGTGTGGTTAATGTTTGTATTTATTTATTTGGGCTTTCATTTTATTTTATTTTCTACATGAGATGTTTTAATCATTGTATTTTGATTCATTGAGACTAATTTCCTTGCTTTCCTTGTTGCTACCACAGCGTTTAGTCCACTCAACAATCCGTGTGTGTGATAAACAACAAAGACAGTCCGATCTAATGAAAATAGAATAACCCCACTTATTTTTACCTCTCTTTATTATGTTAACGATTTCATCTGCTTATTGAGCAGTTTCAAAATGAAGTAGACGTTTTGAACCTTTTGACCTTAATGAAGAAACGTAACCGATGCAAGATACATTTTACGAACATATTTTTTATTCTATTTTAATTTAAATTATATTTGTTTGTTATTTTTTTTTTCCAGCTTCGAAGTTTTTTAGTTAAAAAATGGTAATTAAAAATTAAGTGTATGTTTTAGGTACGACTATTTTCTTGTCTGTTTTGACAATTGTAATAACTCGGAAAATATGGCTAAAAAAACGCGTAACCACTATGTAATATCAGTCCTCCAATATGGAGGTGGATGCTGGATATTTTTCTTACAAATGAAGAGGGGACTTAAACCAACAGAAATGTGATTCTACAAACGGATTAGGAAAATATCATAGACTGAACATGCGAATAACGACGAAGTTTTATGGGAAATGTAAGCAAAAAGAACGCTTATATTTAGACTCAGAAAAGTGCTGAACTTTTTTATGTAATATAAATCCTCCTATATGGTAGTGAATATTGGACAATCACCTTAAAGATGGAGAAGAGATTTGAGTGAACAGAGATATTTTTTTCTACTGCAGGAGAAGCTGAGTATACGCGTAACGAGGAAGTTTTAAGAAAAATAATAACAAAAAGGAAACTTACAATAAGGATGTCTATATTTCTGAGATGAGGTATTATGTACACTATTTACATTATTCGGACTATTGTCTTAATCTCTATTGCCATATTTATTACAACGTCTCGGTCCTTCAGTATCTGTCTATATTTCTGAGATGAGGTATTATGTATATTATTTACATTATTCGGACTATTGTCCTCATCTTTTTCGCCATTTTTATTACAACATTTCTGCCGCTGTACGCTCCGGCCTTCTTCAGGTGGTTCGAATGTCGAACTGAACCCTTTATTTCGCTCACTGGCGTAGATTGTTCTAGTTCCACGTGCCATGTTGAATTGGTGTCAGTTATCAGTTATCTCCTGATAATTCCCCTCTCGAAATTCTCCACTGCCTTAACCAACCCCTTTATCCACTGTGCCATGTATCCTCAAGGACATATGGCACAGTGGATAAAGGCGTTAGTTAGATCCAGTGACAGGACCCAAAGAGTGTGAGTTCAATACCTGGTTAAGGCGGCGGTGAACTTGGAGAAGGAATTAAGCAGGAGATAACTAATAACTGACATCCATTAGACATGGCACGTGGATCTAGAACAGTCTACCCCAGTGAGCGAAATAAAGGGTTCAGTTCGACATTCCAACCACCTGAAGAAGGCCGGAGTGTACAACGGCTGAAATGTTTTAATAAATATGGTGACACGGACGAGGACAATAGTCTGAATAATGTAAACAGTGTGTTCCAATTACGAATAGAAAGAGACAGATGACAAAAAATGAGCAAGGGGGGCTTGGAGAATATGACACACAGACATCCGAAGCCGCATTGAAATAGTAAAAGATGCCTTCTAAAATCCAAACAAATTATCAAGAAACAGGAAAGTTTCGTTAGAAGCAAATAAAGAGTATCTTCCTAATGGTAACGAATGCTAGGAAAGTTCCTCTCAAATGAGGAGGAAACTTGAAGCAACAGAGATTTGGATCAACAGACAGATACTGAGAATATATCGAACACAAAGAATATGTAAACAACGAGCAAATTGTAAAGACAATAGAAACCAAAAAAAAGATACTTATACTAACAATAAAAAAGACAATATAAATTCTTGCGGCACATAACGAGAAGGAAGGGCTTGGAGAATGTAACACTCACTTGACATTAAACGCAAAGGAAAAACGGAGAAATACTGAGCATCCTACCTCAGTGCTACTCAAAGTGGTGACCCGCGGACCGGTGCTGGTACGCGAACCATCAGCTACGGGTACTCGGCTAGTGTCCAGTCCATGTTAAGGAATCATTTGTAAAGATTAAGGTTATATAATTTTTGTTTTTGCTTTAATAAACACCTTAATTTTTTATCATTTTTATATGATTTGATTTTGATTTATGTCTTCCAAAATAAATGGAAGATAAAAAAAAATAGTCTACTTTTATTATATTCATTATATATATCGTTTCCAGTATAAATTAATATTACCACGAAATATTGCAGGTACGTGATACATTATGATAAAAAAAAAGTCGGTCTGCCATATCAGATTGTTTGCGAACCACTGACCAACATAACGCACTTGTGTAGTTGGATGTGAGAGATAGGATTGTAAAGGAACAAATGTTGCTTAAAGCTACAAAGAAAAAAAAAGCTGTGGAGAGCTACAATCGCCCACATCTTGAAGTGCGTTGGCACTTAAAAGAATAACAAAACAATGTTGTGATAATCCTGCTGGAATTGTTATAAGAGAGTACTGTTTGCAACTGCACATTTGTACACCCATATTTTTTCGGCAGCGATTGTGACATGAAAAGAACAAGAAGCTTTCTGCCGATATTTAAGAATGGCAAAGAATGAAAGAAAATTCAGTTCCAGTATTTTAAAGAAAGCCCTTAGGAAAAGTGAACGTAATAAGATTAAACCAAAATTCCAACTCAAGTCGCTGATACCTTTTGTCATTATACCAACACCAAAGAAATATATTAAAGTTTTTTTTTCTAATCTAAATTTAGTCTTCACCATCTTGGGACGGCCATTCTGAGTTCGCCTTTCTTTGTCTTAATCATGACATTATAATACCAAAATCCTCATATTCATGATTAAAATTTATTTTCTATTTGTATTCAGATCGTTTTATGATTCAAAGCAAAGGTGTCCTTTTCATTCGATTTTTACTTAAAACTTCCTCGTTGCTCACATGATCCGTCCATGTTATTCCCATCATTCTTCTGTAGAAGATGAAGTAGTTGTCATAATGAAAGAAAATAACTAACAACCTACACCGAGGTTCCAGCGTGACACTGTGGACATATGAATGTATGGTGTATAAATAGCGGTGTCAGGCTACCGACTGAGGTGATTATTTGAGTGATTATTGAGTGGAAC
>OZ010601.1:93223868-93261368 GCA_963932145.1 Acanthosepion lycidas
GGACAGGCTTAACGAAGATAGAAGATGGCGATTGACGTTGCACTTAAATTTTTGAAGATTGTAGTTATCAGGGAAGCAAGTAAACGCAATACTCTGCCTAACTTTTGGAATGTGTTCTTGGCCATCCCAATACGCCTACGAATCTCAGCGACGCACTTGCTGTCCTGTGTCAAGACGCTTCCTAGATATTTAAACTTCCGCGTCTACTTGATTCTAGTGTACCCGACCTTCAGATCGCATTTCGAGCTCATACACTTACTGACGACAGTAGCTTAAATTCATATATATATATATATATATATATATATATATATATATATATATATATATATATATATAAAACACACACACAAACACACATATATAATGTGTGTGTATTTAGGCACCATTTTTCTTTGATGCATGTTTCATTAAATAATATAGACAGGTTTTGTCTATTTATTTTATGTAAATTCTTTTCATATTGTCTGATAAGCTTAATAACATTATCATTAAACGAAGAAAGAAAATCACAATATTGATACATATTTTTTAATCCTAAGCTTTCGGCTTACATAAGCCATTATCAAAGATGACAATTACATTACAATATATTAAGCAATACACAGACAAGACAGTGAAGATAATCTGTTTCTGTTTCCACGGATGATTTCCAAGCAACGACAAACTCGTGCATATAAAATGCTGGAAGCGAAAATTGCACCGCAGCTTATGACGTCACACATTACCACGCGAGAGTGAAAATGAGAAGTATTAAGTATGGGAAGCCGTTGGTATAAACCAATAATCTAATACATCGTGCAGAACTAATTCATCCACAAAACAGATTTTTTCCAGTGAACTAAAGAATATAATACAAACACTTATTAATAATAGCTTTCCAAACGATAAAGTAGATGAACAAATAAGATGCTTTCTTAGAAATCTCAGTACTAAGCAAATAGTACATTATACTGCTTCTACTAATCTCAAACATATTAACCTCCTATATCGTAATCAAATGCATACTAATTATAAACAAGATGAAAATATACTAAAAAATTAGTAAACATTAATATATCTATACCAGATCCTAACAAAAAAATTAAGTTAATCATATACTACTCTAAATCTAGTATATCCAACTTAATTCTTCGCAATGATTCTTCTTCCCTGGTTAGCAATTTGGAAAAAAACCAACATAGTTTACAAATTCAAGTGCCCTTTATGAGATTGTATCTCCAACGCATTAAATAATATTTATGTTGGAGATTGGAATATCTTTCACGTAGTCATGTTTGACTCAAGGACAAATATAGAGAGTGCCATATGCACTTGATGTATTGCATTCATGCTTTTAAATAAATGGGTATGGTGAAAAATATGTATTTCGTCAGGGATGTGAATGTGTGAATTGGTGTTTGTGGGAATATATATTTGCATGTAGGTATATATCTATTTACATGTTTGACTTTCACTATGTATGCGTGTAATGTGAAGGATTTAATTTCATTAGGACAATTTGTTTTCTGTCACAAACGCCCATTTTCTTGGTAGGATTTCTGTCATTTGAATATACACGCTAAATTATCCTATATATATATATATATATATATATATATATATATATATATATATATGTATATATGTGTGTGTGTGTGTGTGTGTGTCTGTGTGTGTCTGTGTGTGTGTAGAGATAATATTAGTGGTCAATACATACATATATACACACATATATATATATATATATATATATATATATATATATATATATATATATATATATATATATGAATTCCAAGAGGATAGAATCCAGGTAGCACACAATCACCAGGATAGAGTAAGAATATAATATAAAATGGCTCAAAGACAAATATTCCATGTTTATAATTTATTACATTGGAATCGTAATCACGATCCAATTCCTCAGACCTCCAAATGAATTGGATCGTGATTACGATTCCAATGCGATAAATTATAACCATGGAATATTAGTGTTTGAGCCTTATATATATATATATATATATATATATATATATATATATATATATATATATATATATATATGTAAGCAAATATAAATGGATATAAATCCGACAGAATGGAGAAAAATATTTGGAAAAAACAAACAAAATTGCATTTAAGGATTTTTGTTTGTTTTTTCCAAATATTTTTCTCCATGTATATATATATATTAGTGGTCAATATATATATATATATTTCCAGGATGATAAAATCCAGGTAACGGACAATATACAAGACAGAGTAAGAACATAAAAGGCTCAAACACTAATATTCCATGGTTATAATTTATTATATTGGAATCGTAATCACGATCCAATTCATCAGATTTACAAATTCAAAAAGAAAACAGATTACGATTCCAATGTGATCAATTATAACCATGTAGTATTAGTGTTCAAGCCTTTAACATACATTTTTTCGTAAACGGATCTTTTAGTTATCACTTTGTCCACTCGTCACGAATTATCAGCAATTGATATATATATATATATATATATATATATATATATATATATATATATATATATATATATATATACAAACAACTTTAAAACATTAAATAGTTATTATAACCTTACTTCGTTGTCAAGTTGTTGAATTCTCGTATACTTGTATTTTAATTGGTTATTCCAGCTTATGTAACATCGTTTCCCTTACGAGGGGGGTAATTGATGTGTATCTTTTAAAACCCTTCATTCTACATTCAACATCATCACTTGATAAGACACCAGAGGTGTTGAAACAAAATGGCTATTTTTGTAGTGATTTTATAACATATTTATTTTATAATTTTTAAATAAATAATTATATATATATATATATATATATATATATATATATATATAAATAAATAAATAATTATACATATATATATATATATATATATATATATATATATATATATATGGTTGGATTGATGTGAGTTTGTGACCCTGGGTTTCACGCTTTTGCGATCGTCAGACAAGATGCGTGAAAACCAAGGTCACAAACTCACATCAATCCAACCAAATATCTTAGCTCTATCTCTGATATTGAGCGCTTTCTAATAAGTACCGCGCATATAATATATAAATAATTATATATATATATATATATATATATATATATATATATATATATATATATAATAAAATAATAAAAAGGCATAAACACTAATATTCCATGGTCATAATTTATTCCATTGCAATCGTAAATACGATCCAATTCATCAGACCTACAAATTCAAAAAGAAAACAGAAAAAAACTACTCCGGAAATAAAAATAGAATTTAGAGAGAGTGAAAGTATGAGAGTGCTGGACGAATGTTAGTTCCAAAGAGAGAGGTAATACACGAGTGAATTTAACAGAAAGGGTTTTTTTTTAAAACTAGGTGTGAGTGGAAGGGGGAAAATGATTGTTGTCGGTTGTCTAATACATTAAAGATACATTTCGTGGTGACATAGACACACCATAGCCGATCTAATGTTAAAGATCAGAATAAGAAGGAGGGAGAGGTAAGGAAAGAAGTGGTGGGGAAGGAAGAAATATTTATTTATATTTATATACACACACTTTTCACACGCACACACACACACACACACAGACACACATATATATATATATATATATATATATATATATATATATATATATATATATATAGTCATCCACAGACAGACTGTTTCGCTGCATCACAGCTCTTCAATGTGGATAGACGTTTGATTGCTCCAAGACGGGATCGAAACTCGACCGGTCTGGTATTAGTCAGAGTTTCTACCGCTATCGTCGCACGTCTGAGCGGAAGCGAAATTTTAACGTATTTGATGCGAAAGACGTCAGTGACCGAAAAAGCTCAATTTAATATATATATGATAAAATAGTTTTAAGTTATGCAGTATCTATGGGTTAATGTGCTCAATATCAGGGATAGAGCGTATAGTAAATATAAAATTGGTTATTAAAGTCAAATCCCAACGTCAGGCCAGGTGCGTGCTTCAGTTTAGTGTAAAGCCTAATATATTATAAATATCATCAGTCTTATTGCAAATATTGTTTTTATTTTTTTAGCTTTTTATTCCTCAAATTTTACTAACCGGACGATTAAATCTACATTTCTTTGTTGTCCGGCTGGGGGCCACATTATCTTCTTTCGAAACTCCGTGTCCTGAGTGAGAGGAGCCGTAGCTTGAAGAGACTGGACTCTGTGTTATGAACCCTGGTCACGCACCTCGTCCGTTTTACCAGGGCTTGTACCTGAACGTTGCTCCTGGTTTCCCTTCTCAAGGCATTTCATCCGGCTTTGAGGAATCTTTCAACCTCTGTGATTTTTGCATGTCTTCCTGCATCTACATATCTATATCTCTCTTGAGTGACACGCAGGGATTAGACGATTAAAACGCTGCTTATAAAATAATTGATTTTATCTAAACAGTGCACAACCATTTTCTCACGAGATAAATGGATTCCTACTTTGTGCGTGTGTACACACACACGCACACACACACACACACACATATATATATGAAAATTTCTCCGCACACACACACACACACACATATATATATGAAAATTTCTCCGATTTAACCAGTAGAAGACAATATTTATGAATAAAAATGACAATAGGAAAACTACTAATTGCTGACGCGTTTCGTCCAATGTGGACTTTATCAATGCAAAATACGTTAAATTCATTTCGTATTTTGCTTTCATAAAGTCCACATTGGACGAAACGCGTCAGCAATTAGTAGTTTTCCTATTGTCATTTTTATTCATAAATATATATATATATATATATATATATATATATATATATATATATATATATATATATATATATATATATATATGTATAATGAAATGGACAAAGTCTGACAATTATTTTAAGACATTTTTATGTTTATACATTCTTTTTATAGATACAAATATTTAAGCAAATGCTCTATTTATAATAAACAGTATTAAACAACATTTACCAGCCTGAATGTTCATTTCATAATGTGTGACGTCATTTGTTTACTTTTGGATACGCCATGAGCAGATATGAATGTACATGAAAGAATCATGGAAGATTGTTGTTTAAAGACAGTAAAATCAACCTTGCTAACCGAACTCTCCACTGTGGACCAATCGGCTAAGGCACGTCAGGCTATATGACGGTTCACTATAGGATACAGGTTCGATTCATATCGGATGACAAATATTTTCTATGAAAATCTCTCAGATATTCAGGCCGGTAAATGTTGTTTATTACTGTTTATTATAAACAGAGCATTTACTTAAATATGTGTATATATCAATAAAATGTAAAAACATAAAAATATCTTTATATAGATATGTATATTATGAGTATAATTAAACCGATTGTGGTGGGTATAAAAATCATAATTTACAGATGACGAAGATTGTAATCAAAATTTAAATGAAACATCTTTCTTTATTCATAGCATTTTATTTAGATTTTGCAAAAAATAACATCGAAAAACCGGTTTTCAAAACTATATTCGTTTTCAGGTAAAAAATAAATTAAACCACACTAATACACTAATATAAGTTTGAATTTTCTAGAGTCTTTTTATAAAAAAAACTTTTGTGATAAACTTCGAAGTCAGCTTTGGGGTCTGCTTAAATTATTTCCTAGTGTTTCTTCATTTGTCGTCAATTTCCCGCGTAACATTTCATTTTAAAAACAAGTTTTCACTAACAAAAGAAACACAAACTTGTAAATGTTCATGATGCGAAAGACTTGGGAGTTGTATCTCTTTTTAGGTGGGAACTTTACTTTTTCATTGTGAAAGGCGGAACAGACTGGGTGACAATAATTGGATTTATTTACTGATTAGAAGATCCACTTATGGATGATGATTTTCTAAGCATAGCTTAAATGTGGCACAAGCCATAGGGCACCCAGTAAAGATCGAACTCAATACTCAGTGATAATCGTTCTAATAAGACAAAGTTCGTTAACCATTACACCACGTTGAGTTGCCCATTCAATTTATGGATGTGCAGGTAAGGTAAAACCTATCGGGGCCGAAATTGAAATCGGCAAGCCGAGTTCAAACTCCAGCACTGATCGAGTCGAAACCCGTTTTCAAACCCTTTTGGGTGACACGTTATTCTCTACCCTTCAACTCCTCTCCTACAGACAGGATGTGGCAAACCTCTCGCTGCTCTACTTCTACTTCTACGGAAAGTGCTCAGACGAATTACATTAGCTGCCCCCCCCATGTGAAACATTCACAGCAAGAACACGTCATGACACTAACATTGTAGCAAATCACCCATATTCCTTCCACTTGAGCAGCTTCTTCCTGAGGACCACTGCTCCGTGGAATCGACTCACAAAGGGATGTTTTTGCGATCACTACAATTTGGCCTATTTAAGGCTCGGGTTAAACGTTATCGACCACTCCTATATCCACAAAAGGCCTCCTAACGTAACTCTTTATCTTGACTGACCCCAGGCCTTGTAAAGGGTGAACCTTACTGAAAAAACTTATGCTCTTTCGACCATGGGTTAAATTTGTAGGGTAAATTGTGCCATCTTTCCTTTAGTAGTCTAGAAGAAAGATAATTCTGAATTTAAACACGTGTAAACTCGTTGATTTTCGTAGGGCCAGCAGATTAGGAGAAAGGCAAATATGAATTTAAAATCTCTTTAACAGGGCAGACCGGAAGCTTAAGTGGTGTTGGAAAACACAGCCTAGAAGTATAACCACACAGAATTAAAAACCCAAGTAGATGATAAGACAAACTGGAACATCTACCCTTGGTGGCAGGAATTTCGAACTCACAGCTCTTTCGATCATGTCATTGAATCCAACCAGTGCTTTTATCAACTAGGCCATATGCCTTTGAAGAGAACAATGAATTAAATTTTTGTACTTAGAAAATTAATTTTTTCACTCAACATTTTTTACCAGAACTCATATTGCAATTTTATTTTGTTATTATTGCTTTTCTCTATCACTCCGTAATACAGATTCCCATATTTTATTCATTTCGATGCTTGGCCGGCAAAATTAATAATGGCAATGTGACTTCTGGCAGGCTTCGAAACTTATGAACCAACTCATCTCTCTATATTTTGGCAAATATATCCATTATATATATATATATATATATATATATATATATATATATATATATATATATATATATATATATTATAATTATTTTTAAAAAATTTGATTCCTTCACTACATAAGATTTTTCATGAAAAGTCTTATGTAGCGAAGGAATCAGATTTTTAAATATTATAATTTAGGCTATACTTTTGTATCAGACACATTGTTTTTTTAAAAGAAAAACAAATATACTAAATAACTTCGGATTATTTACTTAACGAGTTCTTTCCTATTTTTCTACATATTTGCACACACACACATACACAAATATATATATATATCATGTTGTGTCGATATCAGTTTGTGACCTTTGTTTTCACGCTTTTGCGATCATCAAACGAACTGTTTTTTTCAATGTGGATCTATTTATTCTTCTTTGAATATATATATATATATATATATATATATATATATATATATATATATATGTATATATATATGTATATGTGTGTGTGTCTGTGTGTGTGTACCTGCATGTCAATATTTATCAGTCTATTTCTAACTGTCCCTCTCTTTATCTCAGTTATTCATATATATCAATCTTCCTTTCTAGTCTATCTCTACCACTCTCTCCTCTCGCTCTCTCTCCCACTCACTCTCTTTTTCACTATCTATCTCTCTGTCTCTCTCTCTGTATATATATATATATATATATATATATATATATATATATATATTGTGTGTGTGCATTTAGGCAGCAATTTTTCATTAATGCATGTTTCATTAAATAATATAGGCATGTTTGGTCTACTTATTTTAAGTAATTTCCTTTCATATTGTTTGATAATTCTTAATAACATTATCGTTGAAAGACGAATGGAAATCACTATATTGATACATGTTTAAATCCGATCTAAGCTTTCGGCTTACATAAGCCATTATCAAAGATGACAATTACATTTCAATATATCAAACCATACACGGATGAAACAATAATGATAACTCTAACATTTTTAAAACAACATGCCTGGCCGCATACACAATTCTGGAAAATCATTGTTGAAAACACAATTATACTTAAACATGAAAACAATAAACAAAAACTAAAAATTCTTGAAGCTATATACAGAAAACAGTTGAAACCTAAACTGAATAAAATAAACTACCAAATCTCCACAAATATTCTTTAATGCCTATAATTGATAACAGAAGCCATTGGTTTATACTAACGATTTCCTATACTTAATACTTCTCGTTTTCACTCTCGCGTGGTCATGTGTCACGTCACGAGCTACGGTGCGATTTTCGCTTTCGCGTTTCGAATACACGAGTTAATCGTTGCTTTGAAATTGTTCATGCAACAAAAACAGACTGTCATTATTATTTTGTCCGTGTATTGTTTGATATATTGAAATGTAACAGGACTCCCTTTATTTTTTTTTAAATTGTTCTGAGTAAAAGCGATACACTAACATGTAAACAAATAACATATAAAATATATATCGACAATAAACTTCCTATCCATAATATAAAATGTTGCTTAGCGTGTCAATGAATTTCAACTGAAATCATTATCGTCTGGATCGGACATTTTGTTTTTATGTTAAACTTCATTTTAGGCGTTAAATGTAAGTTGAATGGTCGATGCCACTTTTTTATTGTTAGGAAAGCGGACCATTGAAGTTTACACAGAACTGTACTACTTGTGCAGTTGTTCAAGTCTCGGCAACTTTTGGCATTTTTTTTTCAAAATGCTGAAACCAGGATAAGATGTTTGATAGGAATGTGGACGAACGACCATCGGTCAGTGTTTACACATTTGTCTTTTTCTTGTTGCTCGATACAGAAAAAAAATATCTTCGCCACGAAGTAGGCCATATTGATACGTTGTTCTTAAATTCTTCAACTTAGTCTGTTCATATCTATCTATCTATCTATCTATGTGTCTGGCTGTTTTAGTCTGTTCGTATCTATGTATTTCAGCCTTTTTATGCCTATCTAGCTCATTCTGTTCATATCTATCTATCTATCTATCTATCTATCTATCTATCTATCTATCTGTTTTCGTCTGTTCGTATCTATGTTCCTGTCTGTTTTAGTCTGTTCGTATCTATTTCAGTCTTTTCATATCTATCTATCTAGCTCCGTTTGTTCATATCTCAGTCTGTTCATAGCTATCTGTCTATCTCTCTATCTATCTAGTTCAGTCTGTTCGTATGTATCTATCTGTTTCAGTCTCTTCATATCTATTTCCGTCTGATTCTATCTATCTATCTATCTATCTATCTATCTATCTATTTTAGTCTGTTCGTATCTATTTCAGTCTTTTCATATCTATCTATCTAGCTCCGTTTGTTCATATCTCAGTCTGTTCATAGCTATCTGTCTATCTCTCTATCTATCTAGTTCAGTCTGTTCGTATGTATCTATCTGTTTCAGTCTCTTCATATCTATTTCCGTCTGATTCTATCTATCTATCTATCTATCTATCTATCTATCTATCTATCTATCTATCTGTTTTCGTCTGTTCGTATCTATGTTCCTGTCTGTTTTAGTCTGTTCGTATCTATTTCAGTCTTTTCATATCTATCTATCTAGCTCCGTTTGTTCATATCTCAGTCTGTTCATAGCTATCTGTCTATCTCTCTATCTATCTAGTTCAGTCTGTTCGTATGTATCTATCTGTTTCAGTCTCTTCATATCTATTTCCGTCTGATTCTATCTATCTATCTATCTATCTATCTATCTATCTATTTTAGTCTGTTCGTATCTATTTCAGTCTTTTCATATCTATCTATCTAGCTCCGTTTGTTCATATCTCAGTCTGTTCATAGCTATCTGTCTATCTCTCTATCTATCTAGTTCAGTCTGTTCGTATGTATCTATCTGTTTCAGTCTCTTCATATCTATTTCCGTCTGATTCTATCTATCTATCTATCTATCTATCTATCTATCTTCGAAAGTATTATCTATTTATCTAATTTCCCAGTCGAATAAGATATTCAAACGCTTTCATTGACTCACATATGTCTTTTTGTGCCTATGAGGTCAGATATTTAACTTTAGTAGTTTTACACACCCATACCCCCATTCATTCCTCATAGTATCAATTGATTTCTCCACTCATTCCGTATTTATTTGACTTACTACCTATCCCAGAGATTGAACGTGCGTCTCCTACTGGACTAGAAACCATTTCACGGCTTTTGTATCCATTAATGCTGAATCGAATGTCTGTGATTTCTAGTGGATAATGATGTCTACGACCGACACTTACTGATTAGATTTGACTAAACGTGTGCTTATGCTAACCATTTTATTCAGCAGAAGCGTCAAAGACAACATTCATTTGTTGTCGAATAAAATCTTTTATTTCATCCATGTAGGTATGACATCATTTCTTAAAAGTTTAGTAGCCTTCTTCCTAGGATATTCAGAATTTCTTCTTCTTTGTGTCGTGTCCCTTTAAGACATTGGCTATCATGACTCCCGCAATATTCTGTCTTTTGTAGCTCTTAATAAATTTTATCATTTCGTTATCAACCCTAACCCTTGCTCCTCCATCCATTAACTCAAGCTCGCCAGCTAAGTTATGCACCGTTTTCTTCTGTCACTCGTTCCTTCAATCAGTCATGTAAGTATCAAATTTTCCAAGCCCGCTTTCCTCATCATTTGCCCTAGACATTTTAATTATCTCTTTCTGATGCTTAGTACAAGTGTATAGGAGGAATAATAGTACGTATGCGTTCAGTACTTTTTTCTTTGTTTCTAACGAAATATTTCCGTTTCTTTGCTTAGTTTCTGGAAGGCATCTTTCGCTATCCCAATGTACCTTCGTATTTCAGTGTTGCACTTTCCGTCTTCTGATGAAATAATTACCAGATATTTAAATTGTTGTATTTGTTTGATTTTTGTAATTCCAAATTGTAATTTGCATACTGGGCTGTCCCACAATGCAGTCTGTCTTCTTGCAATGGTCTTTAGTCTATTCTTCATGCTTTTTTTCACCAACTTATAACTGTTAATTGCTTTTATTTAGTTTGTCACTGACGAGCTGCCTCTCCACATATTCCTCGATTGCCTCTACGGCTTGACCCAGTTATATTTTATTATGAAAGAGGTGCCGGAAAAACTTAATACAGTAAACAATTTTAGTCAACCTGCTACTTAACAAAATGGAAAATCTACCCCGGTTGACGAAATAGTGGGTTCAGATCGAAATTCCAATCATCTGAAGAAGGCCGGAGTGTATAACGTTCGAAACGTCATGAATATGGTAATAAAGATGAGCTTAACAGTCCAAACACTTTAAGTAATTACAATACCTCATCTCAGATTACTATTATTTATAACATGTCGAGAGAATATCATTTCATGTAAACTGTTGTAGTCTTATTAAGACAGACCTGATGGAGTTCGTGTGTGCAGCAGATCGCAGGGGATCGTGTGAGATCTAGATAGACTATATTTCATGAGCACTAGTCTATCTATAAGGTGATGTGTAAGTTTGTAACAGTTTTGTAATGCTGTGGGGGGTTCTGTTTTATTTCGTAAGTAGAATTTTTCTGAACAAGATGGAGACTATTTAAACCTTTTTTTCTTAAAACAGTTTAAAAAAACTACGGCTCCAAAGATCACGTGGTTGAATTCCAGGCACACCATTGGCCGCTTGCGCTTCTAGGTTTAAATCTCATTGAAAATAAATGACACTTATTGCCTATCTAATTAAAATCCTTGCTGCTAAACAATAATTACGGTTCAGTTGTAGAGAAATCTGGAGTGGACATAGCCATGCAACAACCTAGTAAATTGCCCCCACCCCTGCATACTACGTCGCGTAGTCGTCGTATTCTGGTGAATGGAATATATTCAAGCGATCAGATATCCATCTATATTTTTTTTTCATTGCTATTGAGTATATCCCTTTTAAGAAAGATGGCAATACGGAACGATCGGATTCAAAAAACTGGTGAATATAGTATGCCACATGGTCTCCAAACAACCCAGAGTTTGACTTCAGATTTCTCTCTCCTCCTAGACTGGTTGACAAGCAAGGCTAAAAAACCCATTCTGCCCTACTATTTGTGTGTGTCTGTGTGTGTGTCTGTGTGTGCAATTGGCTTCAGGTTGTTCTGTTAAAAGTCAGAGCGAAGAATATACGATTAATCTATCCGAGTAATCAATGTTAGTGTCTAACGTAATCAGACGAGAAAATGCATTCGCGAAAGCCAACAGCAAAATCTCCTCTTTCAAAGTGGAGTCTTTATATTCATATTCTCTCGTCGGGCCGGCCATTTTATTTTTCCACGGCAAAGCTGTAAAAAGTGTGTACATTAAAACTTGTTGATCTGTGATATACTTGATCGCACTAAACCAGACATCGTCAGTATCCAATAGATAAAAAACAAACTCTCGTCCGTGAATCGTTCGTCCATGTTTATTACAGAAGTAAACTACGCCATAACTTTTAGGTACATCCGGGGTGGGTAGAAAAAACTGCATTTGGACATCGGATCTGAGATTTTACTTCTGGTATTTGGTTATTTAGTCTTGTGCCAAAGAGATGTTATATATATATATATATATATATATATATATATATATATATATATATATATATATATATATATATATATATAGCATAATGAGAAGCCACGTATACTTTCTTAATATACAAATATAGAAAAAACAACTAAAAAGTTGCAAATTAAAAAATAATAATGTTTTTTATGAAAGTATTTATTTATATTTATATATATATATATATATATATATATATATATATATATATAGTTTTGATATTTCAGATCGACCTCGGTCTTTCTTCAGAAATAACTTGTTTTTTCTAAAAAGTTTTCAAACCTTTTTTTAAGTATAGTTATTTAATAATTATTTACCACAAAATTTGCAACAATTTTTAGATAAGTAATTTTTTTTTTCAGCGTATTACCCTCTGTATTGCTAATGATGGAGGACATGTGGAAACTTAAATAAGATTTCAATAAAACCTTAAAAAATATAGATTTCCTTCTTTCTAGACCTTTTTACAAATTATTTCTATCACAAATACAAATAATGTTATAATTTTATTAAAGTGCACCCGAACTTTATGGACACCCTGTATATACTAAGAATAACTATACATTTGTTCCTCATCGTTCATCTTGTTAAAAGACTAATTGATTATTTAATTTCATTGATTTAGAATGTGAACACACATGCACACACACACACACACACACACACACACACACAAACACACACACACAAAGAAAATAACCAAGTTAATAGACAGACAGGCAGGGTGGTAGAGAGTAGAGTAATGAATAGCGGCCCGGATTGAGAAATCAGAGAGCCGAGTTCGAATTCCAGTTGGGTTGTTGCAGTCACGTACGTGCAAATATCCTTGGTATAGGTATGAATCCTTCTCTCCTCCTCCCAGCTATGGGTTAAATAGCAGGATGTACTAGGTTCTTTAACATTTGGCTGAAAAAGACAAATCAGCATTCAAAATCTGAGTTACCGATTCCACACCACAAATATATAATAAATAGCCTCACCAACCCGCATTTGACAAAGCTGGAGGAAGGCGCACTCACCAAGAAGAGCCAGTAGGTCATGATCTTGTATTTGAATATATATATATACACACACACACACACACGAAAATCGAACGACGATCATCTTTGTCGCTAGTTTTATTACAACGTTTCGGCCGTTTTACACTGACCTTCTTCAGAATGTCGAACTTAACCCTTTATTTCAATCTTTTATTTCGAGGTAGACTGTTCTTGTTCCACGTGCCATGTTTAATGGATGTCAGTTATAAGTTATCTCCCATTTCCACTGACTTAACTGGGTATTGAACTCACACTCTTTGGGTCCTGTCACTGGATCTAACTAACGCCTTTATCCACTGTGCCATGTGTCCTTGAGGACGTTTGCGTATGAATTTCTGGGTATTATAAAACTAATGTCTTCATCAGTTTTTAGAGGTGCTCATATTAGAATTTTTGCTGTTAACATTCCATGTTTTTAGCAGAGCTCATATTGCAACTTTTGTTGTTATTATCGCTTTTGTCTGGCACTACTTATTACTGGTTCCCATATTCTATTTATTTCTATGCTTGGTCGGCTCATGAGATTTTTGTGGCCTAGCATATGTGCTGATTCCTTAAGTTTACGAATTTTCCAATGGTATTCTTTGTTTATGATCTGAACCTGATCCCTTTTCTCTCCATATGTGGTCAGCCACGCCTGATTTTTCCACTTCCCTCGTGTTACAGTTTTCTGGTGTTCTTGAAGCCTTACCTTAAGTAGGCGGCCTGTCTCCCCTTTATATTTCTTTCCGCAGCGGCACGGGATAGCGTACACAGAGGACAACATGACTAAAGACTGTGTGTACGTTATCCCGTGCATAGATTCAATTGACCTAATGATTTTAAAGTACGTATATTTATGTTGGTATGAATGTGTTTTTATATATGTATGTTAGGATACGTGTATTTTTGTGTTTGCATGTATATTGATGTATGTCTATGCCTATGTATGTGTATGTATGTATGTTTATATATGTTTTTGGTTAAATTTCGTTGTATTTATGTGTATGTACGTATATATGTGTATTTGTTATTATAGATAGGTATTTTTATGTATATATTTATGTGTATGTATATTTCTGTATGTGTGTATGCCTGTATGTATGTATATGTATGTATATATATATATATATATATATATATATATATGTGTGTGTGTGTGTGTATGTATGTGTGTATGTGTATGTATATATATGTGTATATATGTGTGTGTGTGTTTACTTATGTAGGTTTGCAGTTGTATATATGTATGTTGACGCCTATTGTATAGGAAATTGTTTATCTGTACGTGTGGGTAGGGAAACTTGGGTATGTCATTACGGCCCCATGGGTTAGCATATATGTGTGTATATATGTTTATATTTGTGTATTGCTGTGTGTATATATGTATTTATATGTGAGTATGTGTACACATATATGTGTGTATATTTGTAGGTATATATGTGTATATGTTTATGTATGTGTATGTGTACTTGATACCATGGAGATATATACGTATGTATATGTTTATGTATGTATGTGTAGATATGTCGGTGTGTATGTATGTATGTACATTTATGTATGTGTGTGTGTATATGTATATATATATATATATATATATATATGCGTATATGTGTGTGTATGTGTGTATATATATATGTATATGAGGTGGACATCGTAGTTACCGATGGGTGTTGACTTTGATGTCCGATTTTATATTTACATACACTATTTTAATATATTAAATAGTATTATTTTTAATCATTTTTATCTTTGTATATTTACTCGCTTAAGTTAGATTTCAATAGGTTGTTAACATTCATGTAATGACATTTTCTGTCTTAAATATTTATCGGTTGTGGTATCCGATTGTCTGGGTCAATGTCTGTGGATGTGTGTGCATGTATTTATAGGTATCTATGTGTATGAAAAGTGCATTCACTTTTAATTGTGTATGTATGTACGTGTGTGTTGGCTTCCCTTCCCCCACTTCCCCCTTTTTTTCATGACAGACCGTGAAGATGTTCTCTGTCTTGTCTCTTTTTGTGTGTGTGTATATATATATATATATATATATATAAATATGTCTTGGTGCTTATATATTAGAATCTGATTGCGCTTGTTTTACGCGTGAGTTTAGAACCCCATTCACACACCATGAGGATTAAAATGTATACATTGTAAAAAGACCGGATATTAAATATAGCTAAAGTAACTTCAATGAAGAAATAAATTGAATAACATATATATTTCTTCTTTTCTCCTCAGTAATTTTATAGTTGTAAACTTAATAGCGAATAAATTTTAAATTTTGATTTTGTAATTAGCAGTTTTAAATTTTAATATTAAATTTTATCATATAATTTAGTAATTATTGGTTGGAATAAATTCGTTTTTTTAATACTACCCATATTTTAAACATCTGAATAGATATTATAACATGACTTCGTTATCAAGCTTTTTGAATTTTCCTATACTTGTGTTTTGATTGGTCCATCTAGCCTTTGTAACAACGTTTTCCCCTTGCGAAGGATTGTTAATTAATTTGAAACTTTTAAAACCATTTATTTTACATTCAACGTCATCACTTGATAAGACACCGAGAGTGTTGAAACAAAATGGCTATTTTTGTAGTGATTTTATAACATATTTATGTTATAATTTTTTTTTAATAAATAATTATATATATATATATGTATGTGTGTGTGTGTGTATGTTACTTCCTTACACGTGACATCTATCCAATGAAATCCTATCATTTTGTCGCAGTTCTATCAATACACGATCTATCTATCTATCTATATATATATATATATATATATAAATATATATATGTTTGTGTGTGTGTGTGCGTTAAATTAAAAAGAAACAGACAACCTTAAGGGTTCATAGATTATATTTTATTTTGTTTTATTTTTAATTTAACTAATATTCGCTCTGTTTTTACATTGAGCTCTCTAGATTACATCCTCCTTGGGATTGTCCATACGGATTGCCAAACATTTCATTACCTAATTCTCTCTCTCTCTCTCTCTCTCTCTCTCTCTCTCTCTCTCTATGTATATGTATATATATATATATATATATATATATATATATATATATATATATATATATATATATATATATATATATATATAATAACCTATATTTCGGCAGCAATAATTAATCTTGTTTGATTGAATAATATCGTCATGTTCTGTGTATCAATTATTTATTACAGTTTTCAAATATCCGAATTAGTTGTTTTGTGTTATAAGTAAATTTGTCATATTCGGTCTTCGAGTTTTTCATCAATCTTTTTGTGAGTAAACCTAAAAAATTTGCTGTGTTTTTTGTCCTTTTTCGCTGGAGGGTCATATCATTTAAATAAGTTTTATTCCGGAAAATTTACCTAAAATATAAAACAACTAATTCAGAAATTTGAAAAACCAGTAGCTACGGTTAAACCAAAGATTTATTGATGCGGAAATACAAGTTATATATATATATATATATATATATATATATATATATAGTCAATAATCCCTTGGTATATAATCGAAGTGAATCTTGGATAATCCGGCTCTGCTGCTGCACAAACAACCACCAGAAGGCGTAGGAGTAGCTCCCATAAGCATGTTATTTCCGGTCTGTCTGGTCTGTTCTACATCTTATGTACACCTCAAGCTATGACTTAGCAAAATAAATGCAAACAAATAGGAGGCTTATACTTAACACCAGGGAGAGTCAGCTAAAGTTTCTGGGACACAGAATGAGGAAGGAGTGCCTGGAGAATCTGATACTCACGGGTTGAATAGAGGGAAAGAGAGACAAGGGAAAGCAACGCGTGTCATAACTGGCGTGCTTAAGCACCTGATTGATAGAACGTGGCCTGCGGCAGGAAGCAGAGAGAAGGAACTTTTTGAAAGCTGCAAGGGATAGAGGGTGGTGGAGAAGCATGATCGCCTACGTCCTAAAGGAAAAAAAGAAACTAATAACGTGATCCTTTACTACTTCTCTGTGAAATACATTTTTTTTTAATGCTTCTGTAGTTATATTACCATTTCAGGTTTCCTACAGTAAGAAAATGCAAATATATATTTTTAAAATTATAGTAAGAGACTAAGTACAATGTTACGTAGTACAAAGAAGAAAGCAAGGATAGAATAACCTTTTCTTAAGGCTTTACTGAACTTAATTCACAGCAGTCAGTAATCAGCAAAGGAAAGAATTCAGAATGAAAAGGAAGAAGAACGCAGCTTTTAATGAGGAAAGGGAACGTGTGAAAAGTCATGTGGACAAGAAAATTAATTTCCTTTTCTTTTTACGAAAATATAACATACAAATTCTAGAAGCAGTTACCTATTATGCATCTTGGTTTTGCGTTAGATGTTTGATTATAATTCTTAGCGGAAAATAAACAATTACTTTCCGACCACCTTAATATTAGGAGAAAATAAAAACTGACGTAACGACAACTTGACAGGACTGAGTTTATAGAGTTTTATTAAACTAATTTACAAGGCACGAGGAATTGTCAGTCTTGGGTACGAGGATAAAAAAAAACCCGACAGTAAGCCCTCTAATCGGGAGGTTTTGAGGTGCGTGGAACCATCACTTAATTGCTGTCGTTCCCAAGTCCACACTCATCCGGGTGTAGCACCTGTTAGCTGTCCCTGCTATGGGCAAATAGCCTCCAAACTGGGATCAGAACTCTATGAAAGTATATAAACAGATTTTTATAATTAAAATACCAGCAATATATTTTGGGGAAAAATATTACGAGCAATGCATTTTGAAAAAATAAAATATTATCAGCAAAATATTTTTAAAAAGAAGATATTACCATCAATGCATTTGAATCTCGACAAATTCCTCTTTAAAAAATACGTCAATGAAATCTGATCTACAAACTGATTTCTTACAAAGCATACATATTCTATTCATATAAACCTATCCTAAAAATCTTGTCGGCATTGTATAATATATTGAGGCTGATATGAAGTAAAACAAAATAAACGAACAAATAAACGAGTTATTGTAGCATTTCAATGTATAGCGGACATTTTAACAGACTAATAGATAATAACTGCAAGGTGTCAATAAACAGGAAAATTAACTCATCTGGTTGTAACAAAGTTTCTAATACTTTATACCATGCAGATTTTGCGCGCCTATTTCATACTGCATTTTTTGACTATCCAAGCGCTACTGTAATTAGCAGCGTTTAATTGGTATATTCAAACCAACAGAATCTACTTCGACTTGGTGGAATGGTTGACAAGCTTGCCTCCCTAGGTCAATTACGACTAAGTAGTGAGTTCTATAATCCTCAAACGACACTCAGCAGGTTTTGAATTCAGAGTTGTTCTTCACCTAGACCAGATGTCATCCAAGGCTATAGAACCCAGTTTGTCCTGTTATTTAACCATAGCTGGAGGGAGAAGAAAAGGATTAATACTTTCTCAACACACACACACACACACACACACACACACACACACACACATATATATATATATATATATATATATATATATATATATATATATATATATATATATTAATGAAATAATTAAGAAATAGACAACCTTAAGTTTCCATGACTGTAATTTATTTCCCCAGAAAATAATTTTTCCTGGTTCATCAGGTCACATCTCTAGTTACAAAAATAGGTTCTGGTTTTGCATTGAGCTCCTTGGATCACATCCTCTCTGGAATTATCCACACGGATTAACAAACTATTCATTACCTTACTATATATATATAGTTTTAATTCTTTCCAGTCTACAAATGTATGGCTGTAGAAAATTGATTAAGAACACAAAAAAACTTTAATACATTGTATAAATGAACCAAACATCTTCCAAATAATAATGACAAGTTTAAAAACATCTCGAACTCTGAACTAATAAACAACTAAAAAGGAATTACTCAACCTTGGCTCAATTGACACCTTCACAGAAAATATAATAGACTGAATAAAAAAAAATTAAAAAAACTGATATAGAAATGTTGTATCTGTCTAGATTTCTTATATGAGATATTATGTACATTATTTACATTATTCGGACTATTGTCCTCATCTTTCTCGCCATATTTATTACAACGTTTCGGCCTTTCAGTATCTGTCTATATTTCTGAGATGAGGTATTACGTACACTATTTACATTATTCCGACTATTGTCCTCATCTTTGTTGCCATATTTATTACAACGTTTCGGCCGTTGTACGCTCTGGCTTTACAATCTCCCCATAAAAAATAGCATAAACACGTGTACTCTCAACTGTAAAAGTGAATGCCCTATTACAAAATAGCTATTATATGAAATTTATTAAACCGTGCAAAAGCAAACTTTTCAACAAGAAAGTTTTTCTATACTGAATTAAAAAATAAACAAAAAAAAAACACTCATTAATAATGACTTTTCTAATTACATCGTTGATGAAAAAATTAGTCGAGCTATTGAGAATATTAACATAAATCTAAATGAATACAATAGGTCCTCTAAACATATCAAACTACTATACTGTAATCAAATGTATTCTAACTATAAGCAGGAGGAAAATTTCTAAAAAGCACTAATATATCCTCCACTAATCAAAAAAAAAAAATATAATTATATAGTATACTAAATTTAATACAACCAACTTAGTCATTCATAACTGCTCTTCTCCGTCAACTAGTGTCCTACAAAAACTAACATCGTATATCAATTTAAATGTCCTTTGGGAGATTGCATCTCTGATAAAAATGTTCACACGTATGTTGGTTTTACGATAACGACGATGACAAGAAGGCTTACGTCTCATTTGAATGTTCATAGTTCAATCTCAGAACATTTAAAGGAACACTCATCTTCACATTCACAGTTTAGACAGATATTAGTCGATAATACATCAGTGATTCATCAAGATAATAATAAGCCTTAAAATTCTGGAAGCCCTTTATATAACAGGATAAAGACCAAAAGAAAATTTTGGAATTTTTCTTAATCAATTTTCTACAGCCACCAAGAAATTAATTCGTGGATTGTGAAAGAATTAAAATTATATAGACATAATATATTTACTACCCCCCCACCATAAAAAGCAACTAGCATAAACACGTGTACATTCAACTATAAAAGTGAATGTCTTCACTATTAGAAAATAACTGTTATACGAAACTTAATACAAATTCTCAAAAATAATGACTTTCCTAATTGCATTTTTGATGAACAAATTAGACGAGATATTGGGAATATTAACATAAATAAAAAATGAACATACGTCCTCAAATAACTCTTAACATATCAACCTATTATACTGTAATCAAATGTATTCTAACTATAAGCAGGAAGAAAAAAAATTCTTAAAAGACTCATTAGCACTAATATATCTCCCACTGATCTAAGTAAAAAAATAAAATGAATTATATACTGTACAAATTTAATACAATCAACCTAGTCATCCATAACAACTCTTCTCCTCCAACGAGCTTCTTACAAAAGACCAACATTGTATATAAATTTAAATTTCCTGTGGGAGATTGCATCTCTGATAAAAATATTAATATGATTGTTAGTTTTACAACAATGACAATGACAAGAAGGCTTACGTTTCACTTGAACGATCATAGTTCAAGCTCAGAATATTTAAAAGAATTTTCATATTGACATTCAAAGTTTAGACAAATATTAGTGGAAAATACATCAGTGCTCCATCAAGATATAATAAGAAAAAACTTAAAATTCTGGAATCACTTTATATAAGAAAATTGAGGCTAAAAATAAATAAAATCAACAACGAGTATAGCAACAAATTTCTTAAATAATTGTAGCTGCAAAGTCTTATATGAAAAGTACTAAATTAAAATACTATTATTAAAAGATCTAAAAAAAATCTCATAAGATACCTCCCTTGCATGGAGGTAGAAAATATTTTGAAGTTGCGGTGTTAATCCATAACCCATCCATAGATATGTAACCACTGAAGATGGTCCCAGATGAGATAGAAAGTAGTTGGGAAAATCAATTATGTAAAAGAAAATTTGGGAATTTTTCTTAACCAATTTTATTAAATTAATTCGTGAACTTGAAAGGATTAAAGCTAGAACAAAAAACATAATACGTCTAAATTATTTAACCAAGCATGCTTGAATGAAAATATGCGACCCAAATACATACACACACACCCAGACACTCACACACACACACACACACACACACACACACACATATATATATATATATATATATATATATATATATATATATATATATATATATATTGTTAGATAGACCAATAATTGATTAGATTTGAATATGCAGATTATGGAATATATTTTGTGTACCCGGTTAAACTAAAGCCAGTTCCTGGAAGAGAACCTTTCTTTCCCCCACCTCTTGTCTGGTCTCTGATCGCAGGCCAGAAGAACGCTGCTTGTCTGATAAGTACAAGTGACCCTAATAGTGTTCAATGGATAACGCATACTCACATTCATATGCCAACACATGACTTAACCCCTAACGGGTTTTTTTTTTTCGCGCGTGTTGGAATATAACAACTTCACTTAGCTGTTTGCCTTCAGATGAATCGGATGTCAGCCAAACTGGACTTAGCTCTTTGCTTTCAGAGGAATCGGACGTCACCAAGAATCGAATGACCGACGAAAGAATCCTGAACGGTATTCTCAAAACCAAGTCCTCTATAATCCTGTGGTTTATCTGCGTATACTACTCGCCCTCGACAAGGATTGAACAGCGTTAACCAAGGACTTATATCAGGACATTAGCAACTCCACCTTTTTCGCTCGGAGAATTGCATGGACATCTTTTCTTTCGAACGATCCCTACAATTTACATGTTTATATATATATTCTATAATTTGCTGTCACTATTTTTGTCTATATTTCGTGGGATTGATATATGTTTGATCAACCAATTGTCCCTTTATCCTTTTTACTATTTAGTTCTCTTTTCTTTCCTTTAATTTAATACACTGTATATTTTATAAATAAAGTATTTTTATTATGTGTCCTCGTGTCGTCTTCTGTTGTTCTGTGTCTGCATATTGTTCGTTTTCTCAATGCGTTCACCGACGTACGGAATTGAGGAATTCCCCTCCAATCGTTCTTTTCATCAATCTTACATTGAACCTAGGGATGCTCTTGTTTATTTTTCCTTTATTTTCTCGTTGCGCCCCGGCTATCGTAGTCCCAACGAATCCCCGGGCGTAACAATATCTATCTATCTATCTATCTATCTATCTATCTATCTATCTATCTATCTATCTATCTCTCTCTCTATATATATATATACATATGTACATATATATATATGTGTGTGTGTATATATATATATATATATATATATATATATATATATATATATATATAATATAATATAAATCATGAAAGCTTGCCTTCGTTAGAAAGGTAGGTTGACAGGATACCCCGAATAAGACAAAGTGACGTCTGCCTCTCGCGACAACTGAACTATAACTGCTCAACATGCGTGCTGCGCACCCTCATTGACTCTGGAGAATAGTTGTAAAGATCAAAAGAAACAAATTACCTACTAGGAATTGCGGGTACTTTAAAAATGTTGGGGTAACAAAACACCCAGTGTCACAAACGCAGAGTTAAAGTCCGCTGCAAAAAAAAGAATTTATACTGCGAACTCTGTGCACATTCGTTTCCTATCTTTTATCGGGGTGTTTTCGGACCTTTTACTTTCCCAAACCAAGTAAACCAAACTGAGTGGAATCTATAATCCTCTGATGACAAATCTGCTATCTACAGGTTCTTTCAACTTCCTCACTCTCCAGTGGTGCGGTTTCTCAAGATAGTAATAGGGGCTTCTTTTTTTATCCAGATATAATCTGCTATATCAAAATCTATATCTCCCCTTTGGCCAGGGTTTGCTTATGCTATTAAAGCCTGACGTTAAGTAAACGGATGCTTTCTTCTTATATACTTTTCCACATATGCTTTTGTTGGTCTAAATACTGTTTCACGTCAAACTATCCTCTCTTTACGGGATGAATTCAAGTAAGGATGTTGCGGAAAGAGTTTTACTGTTACTATTAAAAACATTTGGTGTTATAACATCAACAAACACTGGATATGTTCCTATCCCCATCTCTTACATAAAAATAATTTCTTATAAGAACATTGTAATGGTAAGGGTGGAAAAAAAACGTTTCAATACAGAAAACATATACCATTCATTGACTAAACAGTGATGAGGAAATATATTCATTTGTCTAAAATTCTTTTATAATATGATTTTTCAGAAAATTAGATCTCCCACTAGATTTGTACTGTTATTGCACTTTATAGAACTGATTGGAGTTTCCTTCCTACCCTTTTGTTTTAGATAGTATAGAAGATCAAAACTATCTCATTATTTATCCTTCTAATCATCCATTTTAGTTGTTGTTGGAAGACTTCAAGTGATGTAGACGCTTTACATTTTACGGACTATTGTCCTCACCTTTTTCGCCATGTTTATCTTCTTCAAGTGTCAAACTGAACTGTTCTAGTTCCACGTGTCATGTCTAATGGATTTCAGTTATCTACTAACCTCTGAAGGTTCTCCATTACCTTAACTGGGTATTGAACTCACACTCTTTGGGTCCTGTCACAGGATTTAACTAACGCCCTTATCCCCTGTGCCATGTGTCCCTGGAGACATCTGTGTATGAATTTCTGGGTATTATAAACCTAAAGTCTTCAGCATACATTTATTACCAGTGCTCATATTGCAATTTTTGCTGTTATCATTGCATATTTTTTACCAGAGCTCATATTGCAATTTTTGTTGTTATCGATTTTCTATGGCACTCCTTATTACTAGTTTCCATATTGTATTCATTTCTATGCTTGGTCGGCTCTGGAGATTTTTGTGGCCGAAATGTTGTGGTAAACATGGCGACAAAGATGAGGACAATAGTTCAAATAATGTAAATAGTGTACATAATATCTCACCTCAGAAATATAGACAGATACAATCAAGTCATGTAGTTTGCCAAAGATCTTTGTGATTTTATAGTATCAGCCTTTAGGAATTTGATAAAAAATTGTCTTCTTTAAGACCTAAAGTATTAGTTCTCAACCGGAGTCCTTGTAACATTATTGAGGGTCTACACAAAAAATTAGTAAATTGGGGATCCCCGGTAATAATCTAGTGGTCCATAGAACAATTTCACTTTGAAACGGTTGTTACAACTGAGAAATGGGGTTTCTATAATAAGCTACGCCCTATTAAAATACTAAAATTATAAATGAAACAACTCTAATACTAGCAGAAAACTATATCAAGCGATCTAAGTTGGAGTTCCTTTTACTCTACAGGGTGTTTTGGCTGGGAAAAAATGAGAAGGATATATAACGGAAGGATTATATTTATAAAGGAAAATTATATAATGATTTTAATTTATTATTTAGGGGGTAAATTAATCTCTCGAATAGTTTTTAACACCATATTTATCAACTGTCAATTGTGTCTCTTTGAAAGGACAGAGTCACAACTGAGGAAAATTATAGAGTGCAAGTCTGGGGAACAGCTGCCAGAGGCCGCGCTCTCTTCTTGCACTAGAGAGATATATAGGTTCTCGCACCGAGGCTAGCGAAACCGACGTTTGCGGGGACTCGGGCAATTATTGTTCCTAGCCCGGGTGTACGTGCTCGGGCTCTCCACATTAAACCGACCTTGTCACGACTTAATCTCGTGTTGAGTAAATACACATATTATATAAATTGATTTAATATATTAATAATAAATAATATATTAATTATAAAAAATAAAATAAAATATTAATAATAAAATTAATTTAATATACGAATTATATAAGAATTATATATCAAGGAGGTATATACATTACTATTTCTATAATACAATTCCTAAACTTATCTATTAGTAAAAATAAAATAAACTTTTCTTTCATCGAATGCTTATGAGCTCCCCCACCACCACCAAAAAAAAGAAAAGATTAAAAGTAAAAGATCTCCATAGATAAATAAAAAAAAAAAAAGATAGAGAATCACTGACGTAGTGGAACAAAAACCATTTTTTTTTCATCTGAAATAAAACTGAAATATATGTTTTTGGTATATAACCAAAAATAAAATTGAGAAGAATATTTTGGGAGTTAACTCCTCCTTAATCCCCTAATTGGTCACTAGGGGTCGCTCTCCCTACAATATAAATACTCGGCAACTTCTTACCTCATTCTCTTTTCTACTTTGCATTTCAGCGGACATATTTAAAAATGCAATCTCTCGTAGAAATCCGCGTTTTCGCCCACGTATGGGAACACGACATGAAACACACATAAACGTACGTACGAACATTAACCAAAATACGAACTCTTTATGTTCACATACAAACACAAATGTTGATGTCTTTGTCACTTGTAAATTTGTTGCTTAATACATATATTTGTTGACATATATATATATATATATATATATATATATATATATATATATATATATATATGTCAGTCTTGTTTGTTTTCTTTACCACTTCGGTTGGACTCAACTTGAGTCTGCCATTTTCGTGTAGTTGGGCCGTCTTCTAGCAAGAATAAACAGCCACGTGTTTCTAATTCAACAGCACGTAAACCCACACGGTCCTCTACAACATATAAAGGAAGAATTATATCTATATAAAGGGGAAATTATATAAGGATCATAATTTATTATATAAAATATTTTAATATATCAATAATAATATTAATTTTAAATATTAACAAAATAAAATATTAATATATTAATATAAATCAATATAAAACATTTAAAAAAGTAATAATAAAATTATTTTGATATATAAATTATGTAAAGATTATATATCAACTATTTATATAATACAGTTCCTAAACTTATCTATTTGTAAAAAATAAAATAAGTTGTTTTTTTTTTCATTCAATAGTCATAGGGGTCCACATAAATAAAAAATATTTCTGACCAATTTCTTTTAGTTTCTTATTGGTTTGTTTGTTTGCGTCAAGATAAATGTTATAAAAAATTGGACTCATGGTGATATATCGATTAAACTACTTTCCATATATTTCCGTCTAAGTAAATTCCTTTCTCTTTCAAATGAAGTAGCATTTTTCAATCAAAATCCTGGTTAGACTCACATTACGGCGAGCAGCTAATACATTGAGTAGATGGTTTTGTAAAAGATCGCCTTTGCCTTCAAATAATCTTTTATTTGAATTCTTTGATGTTTCTCAGATGTACTACTCGTATGTATCACAGTAAATCCATCTAAAGTTTTAGTTTATTACTATTTTGTTTTTTATTAATTAATTCTTTTATTGTTTTAGAAGTATTTGTAGAAAAATTTTCAAAAAATATATAAAAAATAGAAAAACAACTCTAAAACTAGCAGAAAACGATGTAAGTTTTAGCGTCCCTTTTTATCTACCGAATGTTTTGATTGTAAAAGTTGGATAAAAACTGTGAATGATATATAAAGGAAGGACTATATATATATATATATATATATATATATATATATATATATATATATATATATATATATATATAAGAAAATTATGTAATAATTATAATTTAACATATAAATTAATTTAACAAATCATTATTATATAAATTAATATAACAAATAATAATATTAATTTCAAATATTAATAAATTAAAATATTAATAATAAAATTAATTTAATATATAAATGATATAAAGAATATATACAAAGGAAAGATTAACATTATTAACTTCTCCAACAACAAGAGGAATTTTCCGCAAAACAATTCAATCTGAGGGCCTATATATGTACGTGTGTACAAAATGTTCCATAGAAGTCAGTTGTTAAATAAAAGATTATTTTTTTATAAATTTAACTTCAATATAAAGCATATACATTTAATCTTACTACAATACGATTCCTAATGTTATCTATTAGTAATAAAATTAAATAAACTTTTTTTTTTCATTGAATAGTCATGGGTGTCGATCAAAAACATTAAGAGTAAAAGTGGCCCATGGGTAAAAAAAAAAAAAGTTGAAATAACTGAGGTAGATAGACTATGACATATTCCCTATGGCTCTGGGGTAAGGCATCTAAATATTTATAAAGATTAACTTTTTTTTTTAAAGCATAATGCCAAAGCTGTGAAGAATTCAGTTAGGATGAAACTCACTACTCTAGAGAATTGTCTTTGAGATGAGCTAATAAAATTGGTCCATAGTAAAAAAAAAAATATATATATATATATATATTAAGAACCATTGACCTAAAGGATTTATTTGCTTGAAGCCATTTTCCGTCATTGATCTGGTAAAACATTTATAGAGAGATAATCGTTTACACATGTGTGAATGAGTTAAAGATTATATATGGCGTTCAGGGAGACGGACAGTTGCGTACTGGACATTTGCGTCCCGGACAATTACGTCCCTGGACATTTGCGTCCCGGACAATTACGTCCCTGGACAATTACGTTCCGGACAATTACGCCCCTGGACATCTGCGTCCCTAGACAAATGCGTCCCTGGATAATTACATACCTCTGATAAATTTTTGAAGTTATCATTTTTTAAAAGAATTGTTTAATATCGAAATTTTCATACCAATACATTTAATTACACTAAATAAGCAAAAAAGTAGTAAAATATAAAAAAAAGGGAGAAAATTTTATTTTTTAAAGCAAGAGAAAATTAAGCTAGCAGTTTCAGTTCACTCCAGCATTACGTACCACAAACATTTAATAGATTCTGTATTTTATACATTAGATTTTTATTTGGAACCCATCGCTAAGTTTCGAAAATCAAACACTAGTGGGAAAATGTTTGTGAACGAAGAAAATTACAGCTACCACAATCATAAGAAAAACGTCGATGAAACAAAAACATTCTGGCGATGTGTAGAGCGATCTTGCAACAATGTTAATCTGTCACTGCAATTTAAACAAAAATAAAATTTTAATTTTTTGTTTTATTCTTTTTAAAAAAAAATTATGACTACTACCTAAGCTTTTTTCACAATTTGTGGTAATTACCTTTAAAAGCTTCAAGAGGTTATGAGAGGCAAGCAATTATCTAGAGATGCATTTGTCTAGGGACGTAAATATCCAGGGTCGTAATTGTCTGGTGCGCAATTGTCCGGGTCGTAAATGTCCTAGAACCATGGCTTTCATATGCGTGTTTATATTTGATGATTTAAAAACATCCTTTTAGTTTACAGGTTAATATTTTGGTTTTGATGCCTCTTAAGGTGTTGAATAAATATGGCGCAAACACAACGGATCCTGTGTTTATATTAGGTTGGTGCACATAGTAACATATGTGAGAAAACGACATTATTTTTGCACCAACCTAATAGATGGATGTTCTCTTCGTTTTTCCTGTTTTAGATAATACTAAAAAAAGACAATTATCTATAATGGCGAGGCGTACTTAATACTCTTTCCAGCTTTCAGATAAACTACCATGTGTTGAAGGCGGCCAACTAATGCTTCTGAAACATAGTTCTTTCGACAGTTTTACGTAATTAATGTCCTTTAAAATAAAATATTCATTTAAAAATGTACTAAAAAGTAATTATAATAGAAAATCAATAACACCTAACGTTTTTGTTTTATCCAGTATTCATAATTTTGATTATTGTAGAGATTTAAGGGGACAAAAACAAAATAAGACACTAAAAGAATCAATTATAACATGTTTACAGATGTCTTCCAATCGAGCATCTCAAAATAGACAATTTCCATGAGGTTTGATAGATAACAAAGTATTCATTATTGTACAATTGGAAAACAACAAAAAAGACAGTTTCTCTACGATCTTCTCTCTTACTTTCCCTCTCATTATCATTCTCTCTCTCTCTCTCTCTCTCTATATATATATATATATATATATATATATACAAACACACACACGCACCCATATATAAATATATATATATATATATATATATATATATATATATATATATATATATATATATATAGTTTATGCAAAACTAGGTAATCCGTATGGGTAGACCCAAGGAGGATGATATCCAGAGAGCTCAATGTAAATTCAGAGCAAATATGTTTGAATAAAAACAGATCACTTTAAGGTTCCATATAATAAGTTATTTCACCAAAAGGGTGAAAAGGGTTGTGGTGAAATAACTTATTACATGGAACCTTAAAGTGATCTGTTTTTATTCAAACAATATATATATATATATATATATATATATATATATATATATATATATATATATATATATATATATATTACAATGAATCATTCATACAAAATTGGTGAAGTTAATGATATAAAATGGCGAAAAATAATTTTAAAGAACATTAACCAGCCAATCATTCGATAAATGTTATGATCCTTGTTTTTTTATTAGGTCTTCCGTAAATGAGCGAGTACTTTCGACTGTACTTTTAGTCATCCTCAAGCATAGAATTTTTTTTGATTTTGGTAAAATTCAGGTGGCATTTCGGTTCGGATGCTACCTGAATTTTGCTAAAAACAAAATAATTTCCATGTCTGAAGATAAATTGATCTGCACTACATATTTGATATCTATATATCTATATATATATATATATATATATATATATATAGATAGATAGATAGATAGATAGATAGATAGATAGATAGATAGATTTACAAGTTTCGTTAAGAAATAATGCGTCTATATTTTATTTTATTTTTCTATATAAATAAAGTTATATATTGTTTCTTTTCTGGACATAAATTCTCTAAAAATTGTTCAAATGTTCTGCATAATTTATGTCCGTAAAAGACAAAAATTATAAGAACACACAAATGTAAAGTTAACCGCAGTAACTTGCCAGTCGTTTATAATGAAACTTGTACAAAACAGAGATACCTCCCAAATAAATAAATAATCATATATATATATATATATATATATATATATATATATATATATATATATATATATATATATATTATTATTATTATTATTAATAGAAATCATATAAGTATAAGAGACTATACTCGCTGGGGAAACCTTCCGCGTCTTGATTTGCGAATAAACAAGCCAATACGAATGGGAAAAAAAAGATATAAAAAAGAAAGAACCAAGAATATGTACGTTAGCCGAAAATAATCGTCCAGCATGCAAGTCCAAAGAAAAAAAATACGATACGAGTACTCAAAATAACTAAATAAAGTGCTCAATACAATGAGTAGAGCAGACCTAGTTAAACCTAGAGAGCCAGACAAACTTAACAAGGTTTCACCTAAGCCAGCCTTCCCTGACGATCCGCTTAGGTGAAAACTTATGTTTGTCTGGCTCTCTAGGTGTAACTATACATATATATATATATATATATATATATATATATATATATATATATATATATATATATATATATATTAATAAATATAAATATTATCCCTCATCGTTAGCACGACTCGGAGTTTCGTGCACAACAAAATCTTCAGGTGCGGCATTGAGACTGACTATTACATAATTAAATTTTAATAAAAATATTTGGTTAATGCAATGCTGGCTCACTCATTTATTACAGGGGGATTACTTGTTAAAAAAAACCGATGAGGAATAAGTATACATTACATCGGGCACTATTTTATTAACGCCAGCACTCAATATGCGCTACCTTATAAACGATCCCGCGGTTCCTCTCGTAATGGATGGGATAGCCGTGGCCACGGCCGACGTAACGCACGTGCCGATCGGTAGGATAAAACTAACCTGTCTCACGACGGTCTAGTTATGAAAAACTTGGTAATCCGTATGAGTAATCCCAAGGAGGATGAAATCCTCAGAGCTCAATGTAAATCCAGAGCTAATATTTGAAAAACAAAAAAACACTTTAAGGTTCCATTATAATAAATTATTTCACCAGAGCCTTTTTATCATCAGATAGCACTATCTGATGATCCGGCGTCCTTTAAAAGGGCTCTGGTGAAATAAATTATTATAATGGAACCTTAAAGTGGTCTGTTTTTCTTTAATATATATATATATATATATATATATATATATATATATATATATATATTGTTAAATATAACAGACACCAAATGTCTATTATGTTTTATCATGGTCTCATAGTTTCAACAGAATATAAAGACAAAAACTGTGCACCATTTGGATATTTCTTAATTATATTGGTCGTCGATCTAAGCTTTCGGCTCACATGCGCCATCATCAAAGTGGTTATATGGACATTACAACAGAAATGTTCACCATCAAAGATGGCATATTGTAATGTTTCCAGAGAAGTTTTCTATGCGACGATAACTTCCGCGGAATAGCAGACGTAGGTCGTAAATTCTTAATGTGGTTCTATGACGTCATATATGACCACAAGAGAAAAAGCACTGTTATCATCAGAACCATATGTTTAAATGCATTTTACTATATGCTGCATATATATATATATATATATATATATATATATATATATATATATATATATATATATATAGTACACTAATAAAAATCTTGACTCATAGTTTCCCAGAAATCATATCCACTAATCAATGATATATATATATAGTTAAATTGAATTTATTAACACATATCAGTTATTTCTTAAATGATGTTACCATATATTTTCTTGAAAACGTTATTGCAGCTAAAATCTATGAATGGAATGAAAGCAATGATAATATATAACGTGACTCCATCATAAAAAAAAGTTAGCATAGAAGATAAGGAAGCAGAACACAGAATAAGGCGAGGAAGTTGGTACAAAAACAAAATATTAACATAAAAACTCGTATCATGTTCTTAAGGAACCTCGTCAAATCGAAACACACACACACACACACACACACATATATATATATATATATATATATATATATATATATATATACGGTGTTTAAAATTCGTATTCTAATCACATACACATAACTCAAGAAAAACTTTGAGTTAAGTTTTAGATATTTTCAACATGTTTTATTAAAGTTATTAGATTTATTATAAAAACTGCAGCCTGAAGTTATTACGACAAACCATAAAATCACTTTTTCCTTCAATAATTAGATAATAAAGTCGACAATAATTAATCAACGCCTATAACAGAACAAATAACAAATATATATGTTAATTCTATGAAGCATTTACATCTTAAAATAGTGACCCTTTTTCTCAATAACAGCCAGTAAACTATTATTCCTTGATTTTGTTCAATTGTTTTCTTCAACCGGTTCAATTGCCGACATTGTGGTCTTAATTGCTTCCCGTGGTGGGTTTTAATTTGCTTTGCTGTCACATAGTTTGCAACCTTCATATAATTTCATCTTCACAATTGAACATAGATTTTTGATCGGATTCAGATCGGGACTTGATTGTGGCCATTACATTAGCTTCACTCAGGTGAAAAAAAAATTACGCTGAAAAAATCACGGGTAATCTTAGATATATGAAACGGAATATTGTTTCACTTTCAAAATGCGAGGCTATGACTTGTACTATTCAAATAATATCTGGTCTCTGAAATAACACATTTCTGTTTGACACATCGACTAACAACTAAGTGAGATTATATATATCTCTCTCTCTCTCTCTCTCTCTATATATATATATATATATATATATATATATATATATATATATATATATCAGTACGTTCAAATCTAGCTAGCTCAGTATATCTATCTATCTATCTATCTATCTATCTATCTATCTATCTATCTCAGTGTGCTTATAACTATGTTAACCTATCCATATCTATCTAGCTATCTCAGTATATTTATATCTATCTTAACATGTCCATATCTATCTATCTATCTATCTATCTGTCTCAGTGCGTTCAAATCTAGCTAGATAGATAGCTCTGAATATCCACATCTATCTGTATATCTATCTATCTGTCTATCTGTCTGTCTATCTATCTATCTATCTATATATATATATATATATATATATATATATATATATATATATATATCGATCTTCTTATTTTAGTGCAAGCTTTCCCCATTTTTCCTTCTTATCTATACATCTATATATGCCTTTGTTTGTTTGTTTGTTTCTTTATTTATTTATTTATTAATTTTTGTCTTGGGATGGGCTCTATCCCCAAGGTTGTCTTATTTAAAGTGAAAACAAAGTTTTGGATTATATGTGTTGGGCAGTTTTTTTCATAACTGATTTCTTACCCAGGTAACAACATCAAGTCAGCTGTTACGCCCATTGTTACCCATGACAGCATCTACCCCTTCATAGATATATAGACATAAACACTTAGATATGGGCAAGAGATTGCATCTGAGAGAAAAGAGAATGACATTCGGGAAAAAAAAAATCAATATCCACTTGCAAAAACACGGGTAAATATTTTATGCCTACTTACATAATTAAATATTTTATGCGTTTGCACCATTGTTGAAAGTGAATCCGAGCCTGCATATCGTCCAGAAACGGTTTCATTGGGACAGAAGATGGCGATCTTTTATTTAAGGAATCCGCTGATTTGCGTCGCATATTTTTGCTTTTCATCCAATCTTTACTCAGTTATTCAACAATCGACCCCATCTATCAATCTATATATTCATCGCGGCCTAATTTAATCCATTTCTATATCCGTATAGAGAGTATTGACTTAGCCACTTTTGTTTGGCACAAGTCTTTATGTGTGTGACATGCAATGATGATCGAACACACTATGAAGAATTTATTCTCAGCTAGTCTGTCTCTTACAAATTAGAAATAGCTATTAAAGCTAAGTCTGGCACAAAGCTATAAACGTGAGGAAAAATGGAATTTATTCACGCCTACGTGAGAGACTTACTCGTCAGTGGATGATGGTAGGCGCCTCTTTTTGTCCATACAGTTTATTTGTTGGTTATGGACCCATAAACAAGGCTATCAATATATATATATATATATATATATATATATATATATATATATGTGTGTGTGTGTGTGTGTGTGTGTGTGTGTGTGTGCGTGTTTGTATGTGTGTGTTATCTATCTATCTATCTATCTATCTATCTATCTCATTCCGTTGATATCTATCATGGTTTGCTGATATCCATCTATCTTAATATGGTCATCTCCATCACACTCTTCATGTATATGTTAATAATACGATACTGAATTCTCATACCTCAAATATCTCTCTCTCTCTCTCTCTCTATCTATCTATCTATCTATCTCAGTCTCTCCATATCTATCTATCTGATATAATGGAATATGCATACACCTGAGTTCCCCTTCACTGGAATATGATTGTCTGGTGTCCGTCAAAATACAGACGACATATAGGTACGACAGAGTGAAAGTCTATGACAACACCCATTAGACTACACCGAGTACCAGTCGATTACTGCTACCGTGTACTACTTGGTTATAGTAGCCAAAACCACTTAGCTACTTCGATCAAATATATCCCTTTCCGGGACATATCACTATCTATCTATCTATCTATCTATCTATCTATCTATCTATCTATCTCAGTCTCTCCATATCTATCTATCTATCTATCTATCTATCTATCTATCTCAGTCTCTCCATATCTATCTATCTATCTATCTATCTATCTTAGTCTCTCCATATCTATCTATCTATCTATCTATCTATCTATCTATCTATCTTGGTTAATTCTTGTCGGTCTGTCTCATTCTGGTCATTTTTCAACGTATCTCCGTATTTTCAAACTTGGACATGGTCCTACTATCTCTCCGGGGAGATGGGACATAAAAAAGAACGAAATGATACTTGCTTCTTCATTTAAAGGTAGATCGGGAAACAAAGTTCCAAACTTTCCTACGACCTATAAATATAATCCACCTACATCCCTGCCGTGCGCCGACGGCTTAGTGGTAGAATCTTCGACTCAGTCGGGTTTCGATCCTTGCTAGAGGCAACCGGATGCCTAGCCACACTGAATAGCTGCGAAACAGTCTATCTGTGCATGACGTTTTATATATATATATATATATATATATATATATATATATATATGCGTAGGTTTATGTATTTTTTATTTACATATTGATTTTATATGTTTGTGTAGTTTTGACGGGTAGTTTACGTTGTCTCTGTAGTTATGTTGGATGATTGGATCTTGAGGAATCTGTTTGTTTTTATATTTCTGTGCTCATATATTCAATCACATTTATGCGTTTGTCTATGGTGACGTGATCCCTGTATGTCTAGTCACAAATAAACCTTTCTGTCTTATCTACTAAATCTGTCATCACGACCCTGTCATATGTAAGTGTCTCAATAGCCAAGTATTGTACCTCTTATTATCGCTCACATTTGGACGAGAAATTTAACTTATTTCTAAGAAAAATACATGAAAATTTAAGCATATATTCTCTGTTTTTTCTTTAAATAATTTTATAGTTTCATGGTTACATTTAGAGTTTAATATGCGTAACTTTTATATTTTTAATTACATGATAAATTGGAGATAAATTGTTTATCTTGATTCCCTGTAAAATCTAATACATATCTTAAAGCATTAATAAATTATATCTAAGGTCCGTAGTCGAGTTATTTGAATTATCATATACTCGTAATTTGATTGTTCATTAAATGTTGCGTAAAAAATATTTCCTCCGGTGGTTAGTTTTGAACCCATTACAAACACTTTATTTTACTTGCAACACTTGACAAGACACCAGAAGTATTGAAACAAAATGGCTATTTTTGAAGTGATGGCATAATATGCTTATGTTATCATATATATATATATATATATATATATATTAGGTTGGTGCAAAAATAATTTCGTTTTCTCACATAGTAACATATGTTAGAAAACGAAATTATTTTTGCACCAACCTAATATATATATCTGTGTGTGCGTGTGTGTGTGTGTGTGTGTGTGTCGATAACAAATCCGAAAACCAAATAGGATTAATAAAAATATACAAAATAAAAAATAGGTAAATAAATAAAAAGACTAATAAAAAAATAATCCAAATAAATAAATAAATGAACAAATTAACAAATCACCCCCGCTAAAATAATCGTTAGAACTAACAAAAACAACCATAAATAAGCAAAAAAAAATTAAAAATAATCAATCGAAATAAATAAATTAAAAACTGTCCGCCCGCCAAAATAACAGAATGGATTACGACAAGCAATCAAAACATTGGACGAATAAAAAAGCTTTAATTATCTTCCCAGACCAAAACAAACTATTAAATAAGCAACCTAAGCAAATTCTCTCTAAATTATTTACTACGTTAATAAAACATCAAGAGACTAAGAGAATAAAGAATACAAAATGAAAATGAAAAACAAGTAAAATAAATTAACCGAAACAAATAAATAACAAACAAACCACTCCCGCCAAAATAACCGCCAGAATAGATTACCCACAATGCACCTCTAACCGATATATATAAATAGCCGAGGAAAAATCCAACATTCGCGACCTGACGATTGCATCCAGCATGAAACAGCCTGTCGCCTCTGAGTGTTGACTTCAGTGTTCACTTTTATATTTATATTTACATACGCTGTATCTCTGATAATGAGCACATTATCTCATGAATATAGCACACCGTAAAACTATATTTCTTCAGATATATATATATATATATATATATATATATATATATATATATATATATATATATATGTATATATATATATATATATCCGAAAATAACTTGTCTGTTCTACTATTATAACAGTACGGTATAACTATCAACATTTAAATTTTTCACCACCAACCTTTTCATATGCATTTTCAAAAATTTAAATACAATGTCGAATTTGTGATATCAGTGTGGAACAAAATTTATATAATTATTATTAATAGTATATATATATATATATATATATATATATATATATATATATATATATATATATATATATAGGTAAAGAAATCCGTTGGTAAGTGATTCAAGTAGATCCTGTTAATATAAAATATTAAAACTGATCCAAAAAAGAGGGCTCAAAAAATTT
>OZ010601.1:93266368-93303868 GCA_963932145.1 Acanthosepion lycidas
AAAAAAATAATAGCCATTTTGCTTCAACATTTCTGGTGTCTTCTCAAGTGAATGGTGTTGAATGTTGAATGGCATCGTTCTGTGAAATTATTTATAGAAAATACATAGTGAGACAACCTTATGGCGGTGAGAAAGTGACAAGAGCTGAGCCGCCAGATCAGGACCAGTAATATTACAGATTCTTCTTTGGATTTTATCAAGGAATTCAAGGTAAATGGCAGGGGCGTTGGACCATATGCGGCAGCAATATTCTCAGTATGGATGAATGGTAGACTTATAGATGTGTACGATAAATTATGGAGATAAAAATTGTCTCGCCCGACATAGTGAACGAACTTTCTTAGCAGTTCAGCTACTAATGGTTTGGTTTATTTTGTTTTACGGCATATCAACTTCAATAGGTTATTTAATGCTGACAACATTTTTAAGGATAGATTCGTATGAATAGAATATGTATTCTTTGGTTTAGTTTTTTTTTTTTTTAAGAATTACGCCCCGAGCAAGGCGTGAAGCCACTAGGGAGTAGGGGGTTGCAGAAGATTTGGAGCAAGAGCAGATAGGAATGATAGAAGAAAGGATGAGGAGAGGGATAGTGGATAGATAAAGGTAACTGGAGATGTCGATTGACGTTACATTTGAATAGTTGGAGATTATAACTCTCAGGGAAACAGTAATTGAGAAGGGTGTTCCACAGGCGAGAGGTGCGAGGTATGAAGCTATTGGAGTAGAAGAGATGGCTACATTTAAAAGTTTCTACAGTGTAAAGGTGGGAGCAGGATGCCAGCCTCGTAGGGCGCTTGAATTCATGGAGTCTTGGAACCAGTGAAAGCAGCTCATCGGAGCAATTACCATGAAAGTATTTATAGAAAAGACAGAGAGAGGCGACGGCGCGTCTGTGAGAGAGTGACTGTAGACGAGACGCCAGATCAGGGCAATTATATTACATATCCGTCTCTGGATCTTGTCAAGAACTCCGAGGTAAACAGAAGGTGAACCAGACCATATATGGCAGCAATACTCCATGCAAGGGCGAATGGTTGATTTGTATATTTGAAGTATAGATTCCGAGGAGAAAATTTTCCTGGCGCGGCACAGAGCCAAATTTCCTCGGGGTGGACGATGCGATTGACTCAATGTATTTGTTCCATCTCAGGTCAGAAGTCAACGTGAGACCGAGCAGATGCAGGGAGTTGCTCTCAAGAATTTGACTATCAGACATTCTAATGGGGGGCAGGGAAGGATCTCTATGGTGATTAATAGAGAGTAGTTTAGTTTTTGAGGCGTTAAAGTTGACCAGCAAATTCTTGCCCCAGTTGACAACCGATTGGGGGTCCATTTCAAGACGAGCGGCCAGGTTAGTTTTGTCAGCGACACTAGATTTGTTTTTGAGGCAGGAGTAAATTGTAGTGTCGTCCGCGTAGATGCCAACTTGGGAATCTATGGCGTCAGGAAGGTCGTTGATGAAAATAAGGAATAGAGTGGGGCCAAGGATGGAGCCTTAGGGAACACCTGCGTTCGTGGGATAGGAACTGGAGGAGAATCCGTTGAGAACGACCTTCAATTCACGGTTTGACAGGAACGATTGTATTAGATCAAACAATCGACCTGTAATACCATAACCCTGGAGCTTACGAAGAAGGCCGGCATGCCAAACCCTATCAAACGCTTTGGAGATGTATACGGCCACGGCACGAGCCTCACCGTTATTTTAAAGGGCTTGGTAGACGGTTTCAGTGAGGGCCGTAAGCACTTCATCTGTAGATCGGGCGTAGCGGAAACCATATTGCTTGTCTGAGAGCAGATCATGGGATGTAAGGTGGTTAACCACTTCGGCATTGATTAGGGCTTCGAAGACTTTGCCGAAGAGGGTTAGGAGACTAATAGGACGGTTATTAGAGGGCTCAAAGGGGTCTCCAGAGTTCTTAAAGACAAGAACAATGGATGAGGACTTCCAGCAGTCAGGAAAACAGGATTCCTTGAGGCAGTAATTATATAGTTTAGAGAGGGCGGGCGCTAGGTCAGGCGCGCATTTCTTCAAGACAATGGCTGGTATGCCATCTCCACCACTAGCCTTGTGGGGGTCTAAATTGTCCAATAATGCCCAATACCAATGACGATGTTATGTGTAAGCCGCTCAATAGGGCCTCAGTTCTTAGAGGGAAGTCTGGTATGGGTACACCGGAGGAGTCGAGCGTTGAATTAAATGAGAATTTCCGAGCAAAGCATTCAGCCTTGTCGGTAGAGGAGGTCAGGACCTCGAACTGGTTGAACAAAGGAGGTATGAAGGGTTTTCTATTGTTCAGGACACTCTTGCAGAGCCGACAATAATCTTTGAAACCAAATTTGCGAGATGCAATACGCTCCTTCATCCAAGCAGCAAATATAGACAGCTTCGTTGAGGACACGCTTACACTCGTTATGGGTGGAGGCAAAGAGACGTCTATTGCAGTCCGACATGTCGCTACGAAATAGGTGAAAGAAGTGGTTCCTATGGGCAATGGCGGCTGAACAAGCAGCGGAGAACCAAGGGGAGGAGCGCGACTTGACCCTAAATTTCTTGAGGGGATGAAAGCGACGATTCCAGCTTTAACCCAGAATGAGACCTCAGAAGCACATTCTTGGACAGGTAGTGTAAAGACAGCATCCCAGGGGTCATCGCGGAGGAAGTCACGGAACGAGTCCCAATCCGCTCGTTGATAGTAGAACGAGGTTCTAGTGAAGGGAGGTTCTTTGCGGGGTGTGGAGTTGAAGGAAATGTCAACAGATACTACAGCATGATCGGAGTTACGAAGAGGGCAGAGCTGCGTGGCGCTACAAGATTCGGGGATGGAGGTAAAACACAGATCGAGAAGGGAGGCCTTACCTACCAGGTTGAGGCTAAAACGCGTGGGGAAGTTAACTATCTGCGTGAGGGATTGAGAAATTGAGAAATTAAGTGTTTGAATGCCAGCCCGGTCAGTAGTAGCATTCTCGAGCCACTTGGTATGATGGGCGTTAAAGTCACCAAACACGAATATGTGAGCAAACAGGTGGAGAGAGAGGGCCTTGTCTATGCTGCCAGATATGCTATCGAGTATCCCACAGTCTTGAGAGGATGGAGAGCGATAGCGGAAGAAGAGATAGCTTACGGCATTGAGGAGAGAGAGTCGGAGACACATGTACGAATGGTCTGGTGATTCGAGAGACAACTCTCTGGCCAGAGGGAGATGGTCCTTGACATAGACACCAAGGCTGTGCATGTGGGTTTAGAGAGTCTTTCCTGAGGAGAGGAAGGTAGCCGGTGATCGAGAGATCAGAGGAGGGAATAGACGAGACAAGGTTTGTCTGACACGGAGCCAGTATATCCGGGCAGTTTACAGTGAGGAAAGATTCCATACTACAGAAATTTGTTCTAATGCCACGGATGTTGGAGAACGAAATGTTGAGGGGTTTAGGTGATTTTTGAGCGGCTGCTTTGGGCTTACTTTTTTGGTTCTTTTGAGTCTTCATGTGGAGTAATTGTTGGAAGATGAGAAGGCCTGAAGTAAGAGAAGCAGATGGTTATCGACCGCGACATAAGCAGAGAGGAGTTGGCACTGCCTGCATCGTAATGTGGCCTCAGGGTTGCCCACCGGAGGTGACTGCAGGGACACCTTTCCATGCGCGTCATGCCACTACAAACACCCCGGTATTATACAACTGTTGATCAGAGCGGCCGCTCAAGACGCTATGCAAGAGTTAGGGCTCCTAACTACCAGTCGGAAACAGCAACCAGTGAACTGTCAACCGTGTACCCTCAAAATGAAGTGGCAATGCCACAGACTGCACACATCACGGGAGAAATACATCAGCACTAGTACAGAGGCCAGAGAGAGAGAGAGAGAGAGGGTACCGGGAACCCCTTCTTCGGCAAGAAACAAGGTGTGAGCCTCTGCTCATGTCCAGGAGAAGAGGGAGGATTGTTGACCGGGCGCTAGGAGGGTCTACCTACTCCTATTACATATAACACATACAACAACGACAAAAATCAAACAGAGGGATAAGGGCGGGGAAGTAGTTGACATAGTGCCCAGGATGACACTAGGTGTCTGTTCAGGGGGATAGGATGGAATTATTAGTATTTTATCCTTACACAACACCAAGTTTTAACTTAGTATAAGTCTCATTGTTCTATTCTAATGAGAGAAATGAAAAAATATGATTATCCACCTTTTTGCGGATATGGCATAAATGCTATCTCACTTGTGGCAGTGGGTGATATTGGTAGTCCGCATGCATTCTGATGGTCACCAGTGAGTGTTCAACGTTAGTACATTTTATCAAGCAAAAGACAAGGCCACTGGACCATAAGAATACTGAAGACATACTAACGCCTGGTGAAGAGTATTTTTTCCCTTCTTTCGAGAGTGGGGAGGATTTCCAACTACACAAACATATAGTGTTATAAGTTAGGTTAGAATGGTTAGAACAAGTATCAATGTGAAATTAGTCGCACAGAGTGGGGGAGAGAGAACAAAGAAAAATAGATAAATACATAAATTAATACACGGATACGTTGGAATATATATATATATATATATATATATATATATATATATATATATATATATATATATAGAGAGAGAGAGAGAGAGAGAGATGCTTTTGGATGCGTCCGTGGTAGAATGAATTTATACTCACACATGGCAGAAAGTGAATGTCCGCTTGCATTCTGATGGACGCCAGTGAGTGTACAGCCAACCATATCTCAGTGCCCAAGCATCAAGTTACAGATAACGCAGTGTTGGGGCGAGGTGGGGGAGAGGTCAGCAACCATTCCTACCCGCCACCAGCAGTGGGCTTGAGGAAATTTGCTTTAATAAAATTTTTAAACCACGAGGAGAAACGAACGGCTTTAAAAATTCCACGTTAGATCAAATTTTATCTAGCAAAAGATAAAATTGGTTTGGTTTATTTTGTTTAACGGCATATCAAACTGAATGGGTTATTTAATGCTGACAAAATTCTTTATTGCTAGTAATATTTTGTTTTGTCAAAAATCTGTTACTGGTAAATTAATTTCCTTCAAAATTGTATTGCTGGTAATATTTTTTTCAAAAATGTATTGCTGGTAATAGTTAAATATTTGCCCATAGCTGGGACTCTAACAGGTACTACCACCCCGGGTCAGGGTGGACCTGAGAACACCAGCAATTAAGAGATGGTTCCATGCTCCTTAAAAACTCCTGATCAGAGGCCTTGCTGCTGGACGTAGTTCAACATCTTACCCAGGACGCGGATGTAGTTTAACGTCTTACCCAGGACGCGGATGTAGTTTAACGTCTTACCCAGGACGCAGCTACTGATGGATTGAATAGAATCTTTCTACTTCATGTCAGCTGAGAACGTGAGCCTGAGAAGGTGCGATGAGGCACTTTCCTGAAGGATAGCATCAGCCATGCTGATGATTAATGGAGAGAAGTTTAGTTTTGTAAGCGTTAAAAATACGAAGCCATTTTTTGTCCCAGACTTGAGGTCGTTTTGGGCATACGGCTGCCATTGTGATCTTGTCGGACTGATCAGCCTTACTATCGAGACAGCAGTAAATAGTTGTGATATCAGCACAGATACCAAGTTGAGAGATAATGCGATCGGGAAGGTCATTAATGAAAATTTAAAACAGGTTAAGTCCAAGGATGGAGTCCTGGGGGAGAACCGCGTTGGTAGGAAATGATCTAGACTAGTGGCTGCTCAGGACAAACTTTATTTCACGATTTTTTTGACATTACTTATGTTTTGATGTGATTGAAATATATAGAGATAAAAGACCACACGAGATTTAACCTGTCTCGTATTACGAGTTTCTTTTTACGTGGATGTGTATGAAATGTTTAGCAGTTCGATAAGCGAAACCGGCTGGACGACTTCGAATCCCGAATGAAAATCGTTACGTCCATTTTTGTAAAAACACTCTTGAAAAAAGTGTGTAACCATTTAAATTGTAGGGTAGACAGAACTTTATAGACTCGGTTGGTAACCAATCTAATAGAATACAAAACCGATTGGTGTCCTAAGGGAAAATAAAAGTTTTTCAGCTTTCGTTGATATTCTCTCTAATGACTCAGTGCAACGTCTATCTCCCCAGAAGCCTGGGCCACTCGCGATGATGTGTTCTTCTTTTATATGATTTTTCCCTTCAGGACGTAGGCGATCATGGCCCTCCGCATTTTCCTGTTCCTTGTAGCTCTTAAGAAGTTTTGTCTTTTGTTATTTCTTGCAAACTCTGTTCCGCCACCCATTTCCTCAAGCTCATTAAGTATTTTACGTGTTGCTTTCCAATGTCCCTCTTTCCCTCAATCTGTCCTGTGAGTAACAGGTTTTAGAAGCCCTCTTTCCTCATTTCGTACACCAGAAACCTCCACTACCTGTTTCTGATGTTAAGTGTGTTTTTCTTTTTGTTTCCATTCTTTCCAAAACCGTTGTTGGTCAGATGTTCAGCCCATGTTATCCTCACCATGTTTCTGCAGAACCATATTTCTGTTGCTTCAAAACTCTTCTTCATCTTTGAGGAGATTGTCCAGCAATCACTGTCATACAGTGGAGGACTGATATCACATAACAGTTCAGTACTCTCTTCTTTTTTTCTGTTGCTTCAAATCTCTTCTTCATCTTTGACCATTCGCTGTCATGCAAGAGGTCATATATTACTTAACTGCTCAGTACTCTTATTTATACCCGATTTTTCTTTTCGTATCTATATCAGCACGTGTCTCTCTATTTATAGGCCCTCCTTAATAGAAGAGATACTTGCGTGTTTACGCTCGCACAAGTATATATAAATTGCAGATAAAGATAAGATTGTGTGGCGGGAAAAGTTAACAGGAATTTAGTCTAAAGGTTTTATTAAACTTTCTCTAGTATAACACGACCACAAGATTTTGGCGAATGTATCACTAAATTATGCACTGGCCTATTTAAGATTCTTATGAGGTAACAGTAGTAAGTGGACCGTGAAGGCGAATATATGTCACAACTATTTACAAACCGTGAATGAAAAGAAAAGAAAAAGATGTTTTTCATGTGCAGGTCTTGAGTCTATTATCTAAATTTTCAGCACTTCCTGATACAGTCTCATTAGACTATCACACAAAGTAGCCCAGGATTAACCTCCCCCTGCATTCTTGGTATTAAAAAAGTGGTAAAAGTGACATCTTACTATTTTCAAAGTCTTGGTATTAAAAAAATGGTAAAGTGACAACTTACTATTTTCAACGTCTTGGTATTAAAAATGGTAAAAGTGAGATCTTACTATTTTCAAAGTCTTGGTATTAGAAAATGGTAAAAGTGACATTACTATTTTCAAAGTCTTGGTATTAAAAATGGTAAAAGTGACATCTTACTATTGTCAAAGTCTTGGTATTAAAAATCGTAAAAGTGACATCTTACTATTTAGTAATTTTAATGTTGAAATATACGACGAACTGTATCTTTAATTATTTATCATGTAAGAAGGAATTCTATGGAGACTGTTACACCTATTTAAATAATTCTTTTGTAAATCTGATTTAATAATAATATAAAAAATGGCTTTGTTTTACACGAAAGCGTATTTCGTGTCTTGTAAGTAATAAGAGAATAAAAATAAGTTTTCAACAGTGACAATTCTGATAAAAATCGTTTATAACTTTATTTATATTTCCTATTGAGCCAAGTTCAAAACGAGTAAGACTTGGTTATGAATATACAAAACCCAGTACACCCACCATGGTTCGCTGTCTGATGAGTATATACCAGGCACATGCATCACAGCCAAATGTGGGCGATATGGAGACGAGTCTTGATAAAACCAATTCACTATCTTACAGGTGGAGCCCAGTAATATATAATTTCAGATTATGTAACACGGTCCCCGATTGAAGTTGTTCCCGAGTCTCTAGATTGGACTCCTAAGTCTCTGGCTGGCTGATCCTTCAAAATTAAAAATAAAAGCCCTTGACATCCAGCTATATTGCTCCCCCTTTACTACTCATCAGAGATACTGATATGTCTCGAAAAGGGATATATTTGTTCGAAGTAGCAAAATTGTTTTGAACCGAGTAGGACAATCTAGCAGGTAACCGTAATGGACTGGTTCTCGTCGTAGTGGTAGGCAATAGGCGTAGACAATAGCCGTCGATTGTACCTCCACATCAGTCTGTATTTATGGCTGACACCAGCCAATCATATTATTGTGAGGGGGAACCCAGGTATATGCATATTCATACATCAGATACCCAGGGGGAAGACGTCGGACATGTACATATTAAAACTTCCAGTTAATTAATATCAAATGCCATGAATACCATGGTTAGTATAACTTTATGCCATTTATTATTATTATTATTATTATTATTATTATTATTATTATTATTTACACTATTTATATTAATCTTTGTTTTTGTTATCGCAACGTTTCGGTCGTAGTGCCCTCCGGCCTTCCTCAGGTGTATATTGATCTGGATACCCTACAGAGAAGTCTGAACTGAAACCTTTATTTAATCTGTGAGGGTAAATTGTTCTCCTTTCACTATCCATGTCTAGGGATATCTAGTGTTGTTCTTATTTTTTCTTTAGTACTGCACCGGTTCTCGTCAGATCAGCAAAGTTAAGCCGGGCCACTACGTAGAGGGGTGACCGCTTGGGAATACAACTTAAGCTTGGATGTGCGGTTGGTGTGCGGGATAACGGCTTGGAATGATAAGTCGTAGAGCTGAGTTTGAATTCCGGTTGGGTTCGTTGCATTCACGCAAATACTGTAAGCGATCATGAATCGAAAAGAAACATGATCGCCCAGGCATATCTCATCCGCTCTTACCAAAATATATCGGACCAGCGCGCCTATATTCACCAAATAATTTTAAAAGAAGAAGAAGAAAAGGAGGAGAGACACAGTATTGATTTATCTATATGTTTCTTTTCTTTACTTACTTTTTTTTTTTTTTTTTGAACTGGGGGTATTTTGCCAATCATGATACCGGAGTAGGGGCTACTCTAAATTTACATCAAGGAAATCAAGTGTACTTGGATGAGTATTCCAACCACCGAATTCCGAAGTACATGACCACACACGTGGATATCAGAAACTTTTATCGATGGATATATACATATACAGCGACCCTATGCTGTCATAAGTAGTCTCTAAAACTCACCACAGATGGTGTATATAGAGTCTGCTTGTCGGACCGGGAATAGCGACGACAGCGACCGCTTACCGTAGACTGGCTGAGAGTAACTGACGCAATATTAGCAAATAAAATGTTATTTAGTGGGGAGGGGTAGCATTTAACCTCAAGCAAGGCGGAAATACCACTCGTTGCAGGAGTGAGAGAAAAACTGTGTATACAGGGAATGAGGAAAGATAACGGAGTAAAGACATCAGAAGATGGCGATTGACTTTGCATTTAAATTTTTGAAGATTGTAGTTATCAGGAAAAAGAATTCCACAGATGGGACGTGCTAGAAAAGTAGCTGTTTGAGTAGAAGTGTCGGTTACATTTAACTAGGTCAATAGTAAAAGCGTTGGACTTAGATTCTAGGCTAGTAGCACACTTAAATTTATGTAATCGGGGCACCAGGAAAAAAAATCTCGACAGAACAGTAGCCATGGAAATATTTCTAGAAAAGACAGAGGGAAGTCACGTCTCTGATAAAGTGACTGGAGTCGAGATGCCAAGTCATGATCAATTTCATTGCAGATCCTTCGTTGGATTTTTTTGAGAACCTCGAGATGAACAGCCGACCAGATATGGCAACAGCATTCAATGCCTGGACGAATGATAGATTTGTAGATATGTAGGATGGATTCTGACGAGGAAAACCTTCTGGCACGACACATTGATCCAACTTTCCTTGCAGCAGATGCAACTATTAATTCAATTTAGTTAATCCCTTTCAAGTCATTCGAAAGCGTAAGGCCAAGAAGTTGTAGCAAAACATTCTCCTGGAGTTTAGAATCAAGGTGCAGGGATTTATCTCTGTTGTGGCTTGAATTCAGATTTAAGTATCGTGTTATTTAATCAGTGATTCCCCTCATCCTTTTAATTCACGGTGGAATATTAATCGATTTTATTTAACAAGAAAAATTCCAGATAAAAATTCAGTATATGAGTTTATAGATCTAAAGTTTTATATGTACGTAAAATGTCTACAAAACCAAACAAAAAAATCACCAATTAAAAGCAAACCATTGTTTAAACGAGGGTCCAATGTAGACTTTTTGTGGGTGGAGCTGGAAATAAGTAAAGTTTATTATTAAGTGTTAAATTCATATTTCCAAATAAATAAAGGTTACCGAGCAGTTTAAAGAGTTCTTTGTGTCGAGCGAAATAACATTCCAAAACTTTAACATCTTCAAAATATAAAGAAAGGTTGCAATTAAGGCCATTTATTTTGTGGTGATTGCAGACTATTTGTTCATTTGCTACGTGGTGAGCCGTGGTTTAATAAGGTTGATAAATACTGCATTAAGAAGATAGATACTAGATGTGGACGTGTTCTTAGAATATTTGCTTTCTAGCCATGAGACCCGGTTTCGAATCTCACCATGCCCGATTTGTCAATGACTTTATCTGCCTGGGCAGGCTATCCAAGGTTTTGGCACCTTTGGAAAGTATCTGAAAAAAAAAATACAACGGCCTAATAAAACCATGTAAGTGAAATTGGATGAAATTCGTCGATCGTTGTGCTAGAAATTCATCTATTCAAGATCCCTATGTTATGTATTGTCTTCCATTGTCCCACTTGCTTTCAATATGTCCTGTGAGTATAAAATTTTCCAAACTCTCTTTCCTCATGTATCATTTACACAGCGGATATTGCACTGTATGGTCACTAATTAGCGTGGTTTATGGTGACAACCAAGGCAAAATAGTTCAATTGCTTGCCGGTTCCTATTGCACTGGGGATGCTGAGGTTACCTCAACCTTCCTTTCTGAAGTTCCCCATCCACTGGAAAAGCTGCTGACCGCTGAGATGCACTACTCTCAGTCGTGACCGGGGTTTTGAGCCTACTGACCTTATTCAAACCGTTGATCACAGGTGATGCGCTTTTTTTTGTTTCTAGGAACAGTAATTAATGTCCACTGCGAATATTTGCAGTATAAATCACAGGTAGGTTTTGTGGGTGTTGAACAAAGGCAAATGTACTTGAGCAGGCGTCTGCAACAGGGATTGTCTAGCCGCCCAAGTAGACAAGCATCCCCGGATACGAGTGGGCAGCCATTATGCATTCTAGATAGCATGAAAGAATCCACATGAACTGAATCACAGATTATTGGTGTAATCTGAGCAGACACGTTTGTGGGTAATAAGAATTCTATTCCGAGCAGAATAGTTGTTTCTTCTTTCTTTTAGCCAAAGAAAACACCATCAACAGTGTCTTTCAATAAAGAAAGAAATAAGAATCTTTAACAATATCAAGGGCTGCCCTATCATTGCCTCAAGCCCGAAAATCGCGTCACCAACTGTAAATTTGTATAATTTTAAACCACAATTTAATGAAAATCATTGCATTGCAATTAAGTTAGATTGGAAAAAAAAACTGACACAAGAGGAATATTTTTGTCATTATATACTTCTTCTATGTGCTGTGTCTTTTCAGGCCGCTGGCGATCATGGCTCTCCACAATTTCCTGTCTTTTGTAAGTCTTAATAAGTTTTGACTTTTAGTTATCTCTCCTAAACCTTGTTTCGCTATTAATTTCCTCAAGCTCATTCTTCTTCCTCCTCCTCTTCTTCTTCTTCTTCTTCTTCTTCTTCTTCTTCTTCTATATGCCGTGTCCTTTCAGAACGTTGGCGATCATGGCTCTCCACAATTTCCTATCTTTTTTAACTCCTAATACATTTTCCTTCTAAACCTTGCTCTGCCATCCATCTACTCAAGTCCGCTAGTTAGATTATGCGTTGTTTTCGTCTGTCTCTCTTGCCTTCAATATGTCCTGTGAGTATCAAATTTTCCATGCCCTCTTTCCTTATTCATCATTATCTTCACTTGTACAGTTAGCACATTTTGCATCGCTGTGTTCACCACTCTCCTCTATTTCTGCTTTAATTCTGATGATATTCAATGCAAAATAGTGCAACGGTTTGTCGGTTCCTTTTGCATCTTGGATGTTGAGGTTAACCCTTTACTCCTCTTAGAAGTTCCCCCGCACCTTGGTAAAGCCGTGACCTCTGAGGCGTAGCTCCAACTCCCAGGCCGGCGACTGGTCGATGGTCGCTTATTTGGAGAGAGGCATTCCTCTTCACTAGTCGGATCGGGAAAAACTTCTCATTACCCTTGCGTAGTTTAGCCGGCAGTTCGATGTCATAGACCGGGGCGTGGTCGTCGCAGTGCCCATGCGACTTCTTGGAACCATGTGTGAGATTTTGATATTAGCTATGGACCAATATAGTTCCGCATCCCAATTCACCTGAGTAATGCATAGATGACCGCTTCACTGGAAAGGTAATACCACTGACCATACACCCATAGACACCATTATGCATTCTTCATCATTTTCCCTGGAAATTTCCCTGGAAATTTCAACTGTCTTCTTCTGATATCAAGTATAAGTGTCCTTTGTGTTTCCATTTTCTCTAAAGCGTCGTCGTTGCTCACATGCTCCCGCCATGATCCCCTCATCATCCTTCTGTAGAGCCACATTCCTATTGCTTCTAGTTTTATCTTCATCTATGCGAAAATTATTCACTGCCATATAGTACAACTGATATTGCTTAACATTCGGTAGTCTTTTCTTTGATCCTAGTGAAATGTTTCTGTTTCTTAATACATTCCTTAGCTTTTGGAAGGCATCTTTTATTCTATCCAAACCTTCGGGGTTCAATGTCACACTTTCCGTCCTCTTTTAAAACACTTCCAATATATTTAAATTGTTGTACTTGTTTGATTTTGGTATCAGGAATATGTAATTTGCACATTGAACTGTACTTTTTGCCGACAACCATGTATTCTGTTTTCTTGCAATCGATGTTTAATCCTTGCTTTACTTCTCTACATTCAGTAGGACTGCTTTTAGTTTCCTTTTTTATCTGCTATCAACACTATATCAATTGCATATCCTATGTTGTTAAAATCGTGGCTGCCAATAATAAATCCTGGTAGAACTTATAATTATCTCAGAATCGTCTCATTGAATCGTCTGGTTGAATAAATTCCGGTAAGTAGACACATCCTTGTCTTACACTCCTTTCTATTTTTGTATATTTACGGAATTCATTTTCTATTTGTATGTAGGAATTTTGTTCCCATTATAAGTACAGGATTATTCTAACATCCTTCTCAAATACGTCACTGTTACAAATTAATAACAGCAGTTCTTGTTAATGTAATTTTTAAATTATACAATTGATCGGTTAATTTTAATTTTATTGTGAAAACATTCACTTGCATAAAAAGGTCTGACACGTTGTATTAATTCAGTGAGAATCAGTTTATTATCTAATAACAATAGAAAAGGATCCTCCATTTTTTGTCTAGTAGAAACTTATATTCACTTTTAATCTCTATCTATAAAAGGCAGGATGTGTGTGTGTGTGTGTGTGTGTGTGTGTGTGTAATGAATGCACGGCTGCAATTTTCGATGGATTTGCACCAAAATTTACATGCACATGCTCCAAGTTAGTGACAAGGCCAAGACCGACTTTGCATTTCCCAACTCCCATCAATAGTGGAAATAATCGATTTTTTCATGCTTCTACGGCAGTTTTCATGTAGTTTGCGGCCATTTTGTACTGGCCAGAGTGAGAGCCTATAGCTGGCTGCCACGAATAGGCAGGAAGATTCTATTGGTCATCGTGAGAGCCAACAGCTGACTGACACGAATATTAATTAGCATGCTAACATGCAAAAAAAAAAACAAAAAAAAACGATAGCTCCATTCGTCACAAATGGGAAACATTTAAATATGCATGGTACTTTACTCCAATTGGCTCATTAGCTTGCTTAAACTCAACTTTGATTCTGATTCCGCAGAACTGGGTTGGTTGTGAAAAAGTATTTGTTGTTAACATTCTTTTTTCATTCGGTTTTTCCAGTTACGAGTCCTTTTTAAAAAGCTGATCGTTTTGTGTTCATTTTGTTTAGTTCTTTTTCCGTAACAGATTTAATGTTTAGTATAGAGCTTAGAAAAAATTCGCAGTGTGAGATAGGCAAGAAGTCAGGCATGTAGCAACATCAGCACGGTAAAGGGCACTCCTTTAAAGGCAAGTAAGGTCAAAAATATTTTAAGTCAAGTGATAGCGATTGCTGTATGAGTCGTACGATTTTTGAATCAAGCACGGGCAACGCCGGGTCATGCTGCTAGTGTAAATATATCAGGACCATTTTCCCAACATTGGTTGCTTAATTCTAATTTTATTGTGAAAACATTCACATGCATTATAAAATCGTATTTTTAACATTAGTTATTTTTTCTCTAAGTAGAAATACTTGTAAAATTTCAAAACCTAGGTAAACCCAGACCTTTCCCCTTCAGTTTAATACTCTAACCGCATCGATTTTCCTACGCAACTACATATATACACGATTGTAATTACACATATTTGCATATATCTCTAATCCCGGAATTTCATTCGTAGTCAAAATTACTTACGTCACAGTCGTTCTATCCTGTTGAGTTCATAGGAGTGCCGTGCCTGGTCTTTAGGCATCAAAACACACTCTTAAATCATTATACCTACACTGAAGTTTTATTAACGCAGCCATTGCAAATAGAGGAGTGCGGTTCTTAACTAGATTGCCAAATAAACTGCCAGTTCTTTCGATAACCTTGGAATAAAATTAGCGTTTCTGTGAGAAAGACCTCATCGAGACGAAGTTATAGTTTCTTAGATCTTCCTTGAAATTTAAACAGGAAATTTTGGATTGTTCACTACTGTGATGTCCCTTCGATATATTAAGCTGAGAAAGTGTCCTGGGTAAGATCTGAAATAGTCGCTACTGAGTAATTTCTATTAAAGTCAGGCAACCCATTTTGGGACAGGGAGAAAAAAAAAAGGTTATTCTTCAAATATTGATCGTGCTTTGAATATCAGGGCTAGAAAGCACTAGGATGTCCAAAGATTTCAAATATTTTTAAATATTATTAGATGAAAAATTGGTTGTGACCGATTCTTTTTTTAATGATTTCACTCCAAAAGCCACTAGGGTGCAGGAGGTTACTGAGAATGAAAGAAACAGTGATGATAATAAAAGAACAGGAATCAAGACGACAGAAGATTACGATTGAAATTTCCTTTAAATTTTTAAGATCGTAATTGACAGAAAAACAATGGATGTAAATGATCGGCTCCTTCTACCGTTCTAGTAAGTACCTGACTCCTCATGCTATCCTCTACCTTTATAAGAGACGGATCTGTCGGAAAATAGAGTTCTGTTGCCATATTCGAACATGAGCTGGCCAGATCTCACTCTTCAATCTGGAGAGAGTTCAAAAGCTTCTAACGCTACTTCCATGGAAAGTACTCGGACGAACTACATTCCTTGATTCCACCCGATTATATATATATATATATATATATATATATATATATATATATATGAGACAGATCAGGCCTAAAATGGAGTACCGTTGCCATATTTGGGCTGGAGCTGGCCAATCATCACTTTCCAGTTTTGATTGAATTCAAAAGCGTCTCCGAGTCCTTCTTGGGGAAGAATTATTTTCTATCCTTCAACCTCTTTCTCACAGGCAGTATATGGAGAGTCCCTCACTGCTCTAACGCTACTTACATGGAAAGTGCTCGGACGAACTACATACCATGGTTCCACCAGGTCTAAATTTCACGTCTAGGACCCGGAATTTCATTTACATTGTAGCAAACTACCTTCATTCACTCCGTATTCGATCGACGAGAAGTAAGTTCTTCTCAAACAGCTTCTTCCCGCGGACTACTGGCTTTTGGAAGAGACTCCCAAGATGATGTTTCCCCGATCACCACAATCTTAACCTGCTGAAGTCTAGAGTCAACCGTTTATCTCCCCCTACTATCCATATAAACTACCTCTTAACGTAACATAACCCTTTGCCTTGAGCGGACCCCTCGTCTTGTAGAGAGTGAGACTTGCTATAAGAATAATAAAAAATAAGCCAGAAGTGAGCTCACAAGCGAGAAGTTTGGTTGAAGAAACTAATAGCATAGAACTTACGGTTCCAACTAGCTATTTCAACGGTGAATACTATGATCTTACTTTGATTATTATGGGTGAGAAATACTAGGTTAGCTATATTCTTAAAACGCTCATATAAAAAAATTATTAATCATTTCACCCACCACAAGGCAATAAAGCAACTAAGACGCGAGGTGGTTACTGAGTGCTAAAGAATATGAGAAAATACTATTAAAGAGAGAGAAAATGCAAAAAGCAAGAATTAAGACATTAGATAGCGATTGAAATTGCATTTAATATTTTTAAAAATATGTTTTTCAATGTAGTCATTATGATTATTTCTGCTGAATCTAGAACGATAAGAAAGAAAGAAACACTGATGTTGAGCACACATCATCAGCAAATTTTACATCAGTGAAAACATAAGGGAATTGCTATTGTTATGTAATGATATAATTTGTTAATTAAAATTTTATCGAGCTTGTAGATTCTTAACTCTTAAATAACGGCAATTGACTGCCAGAGGTCAATTCCAAAATTTGACTTCCAAAGCCAACCTCATAATATCTAATTTAGGCAATAAATTTTATTACTTCACTTATGGCAGCGTCTCTCAAACATTTTTTTCCTTGCGTAACCCTTAAAATAAATGACATGTCTCAAGGAACCCCTGCGCAAAAACAAAATTATACACCATATCTTTCTCATTTTATTTTCATCGTAGTTCACGTGGTAAATAACATCGCATATATTTTTGAATAAATGCTTCAGTGAGTGGACACTGACTAGTACCCTGGTGCCGTACAGACATCACTAAATATATTCCCAATGATTGCTATATTTTTAATACCATAATAGGGTAGATAGGATTATGTCTATATTACAATAACCAAGAATATATTGGGTGTGTTTAGTAATATTATGTATACAAAATTAAATAAAAAGTCAAAATTGCATTAGCTTATCTCACCTGTTCTCGCGGAACCCTTGGGTAACTTTTGCGGAAACTTAGGGTTTCGGGGAACCCTGGCGAGAAACACTGATGTATAGCTTCAACCAAATTTTTCAGCATTGTTTTCACACTAAATGTATCAGCGCGAATAAAAAGTTTGTTTTCAGTTACCAATACGATTTATCATTCTTGTCTTAAACCATTTATGTGTGTTAAAACAATGTACCATTTATGTGCGTTAAAAACTAAGAAAAACCTCGAGAAACAAAAACAATATAACTAGTGGTTGGCGTCGTAATAAAAACTGCCAAATACTAGTTATCTAGTGGTTGGTAGTCAATGGGTTTTTTCGTGTGTTGAGTAAATATAGCATTATCACTTCTAGGGTTCGTGAAGTTGTGTCATTTTCTGGTGTATCCGCTTGCAAATAAACCTGGAAGAAGAGGTCAAAAATAGCGTTATATGTACATTCATATTTACTCGAAGAGGAATGTGAAAAATCATGTGGATATCTTGATGCAAAATACTATTAAGTTAAAAAAGGCAATGCCATATTGAAAGAAATCAGCCCAATGTCATTGAATACGCCGGGCGAATTGTCTACATGTTAACTTTGCACAATAAAAATAAATCAACATATTATCACGCACAAACGCATATAAAAATCAATTGTAACAATGCACAGTCAAGTACAAAAAATAGTATGTGTCAAAGTAAAGTGAATACCATGTGACTTTTAAAATGGCTGGAGAGAAATCAACCCACAGAAACGCTATATGCTGATGCCCAAAATTTCAAATTAGGCGTCTGTTATGGATAGTATTAAGCTAGCCCTCCGAGACAGCTGTTTTCTGTAATCTTGAGAAATTCAGGTTGGTATTCGAACATGCCAAACAATTTACAACACACACCGGTAGGCAGCGTATATTATATTGGTATAATTTAACAATAAATGTTTCATTTCGACATTCCAACCACCTGAAGAACGCCGGGCGTACAACGACCGAAACGTTGTAATAAATATGTCGACAAAGATGAGGACAATATTCTGAATAATGTAAATAGTATATGATAAGTTTTTGAATCCTCTACATTTTAATATAGTGACAATTCTCAATAACAGCCAATAATCTATTACTCATTGATTTTGCTATTTTTTTTTACTTGATGTTATACTGGAACACACCTATTCTATAGTTAATAGACTCTCCCAACTATAATAAGTAGTAGTAGTAGCAGTCACCAGGGAGCTCAGAGAGTTGGTCGAGTCAGTCATTAAAGTATCAACCACTACAACTAGATTGCTGCGTCATTAACTATTATAACAAGTTCTTAACGTTTTGTACTCGAACCTTTTTTAGGACGATATAAGTGAAAATACAAGCCTCCACTGTGAAACTACTCTATAACACTTGAGCAGTTTCAATTTCCAACATGGTAGTTTTAATTGCTTCCCATGGGTCTGCTTTGCTGTTATATTGTTTGCCACCATCATATAATTTCATCTTCACAATTGGCCATTGACTTTCAATAAGATTCAGATCAGGACTTGATGGTGGCCATTTCATTATCTTCTGCCCTGTAAACTTTTTATGCTCAAAGAATTCACAGGTAAGCTTAGATATATGAGAAGAAACATTGTCGTGCATAAATACACACTTGACTTTGAAACAGCGAGACTGGGACTTGTCCCATGCAAAGAATATCGTGTTCATAAAATAATTAGTACTGTTCAATTTAACTGCTTGATCAACTTTAATGAACCAATCATTGTTTGGTCGACAATTCCAGTTCATATCATAAGACTACCGCTTCCTTGTTGTCTTCTTTTAGACGCAGGCACGTCTGAATTGGATAAAATCCATCCTTTTTCCCATTCATCAAATGTCACTCGAGATTCGTCCATGAAAATTACTTTAGAAAAGTCAATTTGCATGTATTTCTTGGCCCACTTTTAATGCTTTAAAATATTTGCTTTGGTACGAGGAAAACGTTCTACACCATAAGTCCTTCTTAGCTCCCTAAAATTCCTTTTCAATGATCTAAGTTCTGGCCAAAAGTGCTTGTTTTGCTATAACTCGCTTTAGTTTACGTTTAGCTCAAGGAAGTAAGTTTTTACAGCCTTTTCCTTTGCTCAAGTTCTCAACTTATATTTTCAAAAGCCTTCTTTATTGTTCAATGCTCCTTTGATATCACCGATGTGGACATTCCCTCACTCAATATCTTTATTATTTTTTTGTTTTTCAGCAATTGTTAGATCATTCCATTCACCCATATTTCAACATATATTATGGACAAAAATAAGATTAGTTTTGATTTGATTTCAGAGCTCTTAAGCTAATATTAGTTTAATCTTCATAATAAATTCAATCAGTCCATTTTCGTAAATTCCAAATATATCAAAAACTAACCATTAAAATGGCAGAAAATTTAATGAAATATTTTGATAATTGTGGAAATGGACGAGTTTAAATTTGCTAAATATTGCTTCAGAACTTCTTCAGTTAGTGAGGTTTATTTGGTTTGCATAATAATTTCAGACAGGCTGTATATGCATTTGAAATTCATTGTCAATGGTCAGAAAGCAATGTAAACTATAATAAACGTATTGGGACTCTAATTTTATAATGTATGTGCTTTGTAACTTATTTCACAAAAGAAATGCTTCGAAATAAATGTATTGTTGGAGGTCAAGAATTAGAGAAAATATTGCCATCAGAATAAGGCAAGTTTACAATGAAATACACTGGAAATTATTTTTCTATAGAAATCTTTGGAAATCAAGAATTCAGGTTATTGTTACAGGTTAAGAATTAAAGCAAACACGCCTGTCAGAAAAGAAATATTATATGTAGAATATAAATAAAATGAAAATGACTTTTGCCACGCAAGACATTGGATTTCTTTCGCTACAGAAATGAAATGGAAATGAAGAATCAATTAGTTTTAGAGGCCAAGATTTAAATCAAGCATCGCAGTCAGAATAGAGGAAATATATGTAGAATATAAAAGCATTGTCAATTTTTACTGCAGAGATGCATTGAAAATCGTGAAGGCCGGAAATAACGGAAGCGTTGATTACTATTAAATCTATAATTTTAAAGTACTTTTTCGATTGCCCTTAAAAAGAAAAACAGAAATCTAATCCTCAAATTAAATCGAAAGGCTGAAATACGTTTTCCACCATTGCCTGTTTTGTTTTCACGTTCGGAAATGCAAACTTGTAGGCTCTAAATACAGGGTTTAGAGTAAATTTGTAGGAAATAAAATAGAATTGGCTCAGTTTATTCTCTTGCGTAAAACACATAAAAATAGCGCTCAAACACGTAGAACAAATGTAGAAACTATAACATAATTGCCAATATAAGAAATATAGACACTATAACATTGTCATATAGAAAGAAAATGTGTAACTACCGACACCCGAACGTGACACTCTGGACTTAAGAATATATGTTTTCCGTCAGTTGTATAAATAGCGATGTCAGGCTACTGACTGCAGTGATTATTGTGTTACAATTTAGTGGAACTATCCAGTCAAATGAATGTGAATTATTGTACGTCGATGATCTGGATTTTGATTTAGGATTTATTGGCCGTTAAGCCGAGTCGCGCTACTAACAAGGGGTTCACTGAAATGGTTACTTTTATTTATATGAATTTTACTTCTTTCTTCTTGTTAAGTATTTATTTGTGGTTGTAATTAAAATGTAAATTTTAGCTTAAAATTGAAGTCTTGAGTTATACATAATTATTAATGGCTACCGTACGTCACAAAACAAAACAGGCGTTAAAATAAATGGGGAACACGAAAAGGATTTAAAAACTTGAAGTTATATATATATAAATAATGAATTAAGGTGTATAAAATCTAACATATACTTCAAGTTCAATAGGGGAACCTATCGTCTTATATATATATATATATCGTCCTATATACCACAGAAACATTCCTGGTCACAATTTGACCTGAAAAATATAATTCCTTAGGGAAAAAAATGAATTGAAAGAATCGTAATTTATGAATACGAGTAAGATATCTTTAATCATTTCTAAGATAAACCGGTTCAAAGCTTAGTCGAAAAATTGGACAATTTTGCTGTTACACGATTTCGACAATTTTGGTGTTACGCGACTTCGTCAATTTTGCTGTTACAATATATATATATATATATATATATATATATATATATATATATATATATAGAGAGAGAGAGAGAGAGAGAGAGAGAGAGAGAGAAATAAAATATTTGAAACACCGACCTTTTGCTTACACGGTTTCTGCGATAATATATCATCTGTGTGCATATATATATATATATATATATATATATATATATATATATATATATATATATATATTATTTTCTCTGTTTTTGATATGTGCATCTATAGGTGCACGAATTGGTCTCAATTTTGACAAATGACAGGTTAAAGTACGAGAAAGTGTGATGCATGTGTGGCCAATGTAAGGATTTAATGTTGTGTGTTGATTGTTAATATTCGTGATACAATCTACCAAAGTATATAAGAATTCATAAACAACATTATTTTTACTTAGGGTAAATTTTTGAGGTTATTAATTATTTCGAAGAAAGAGCTTAGACGTTTTTTTAACTTTTTTTTTTATAAAAGATGTAAAATGTAAGGTATTTTTTAGAATCTATAACATTTGTATGCAATAAATTCTAACAAAAACGTCCAGTTTAAGAGGTGAACCTATTTTGTCCTATAAAAATATCTCCGCCTATAAGCCACAGAAACATTCCTGGTCACAATTTGAGCTTGAAAATATAATCCCTTCAGGTGAAAATGAGTGGAAAGCGTCATAATTTATGAATACGATGGGGTACTTTTGCTTATCATTTGTTTTTACAAAATGTCACATAGGAAGAAAATGAGTAACTACCGACACCGAGGTTCGAACGTGTCACTCTAGACTTATGAATATATGTTTTCCGTTAGGTGTATAAATAAAGGTGTCAGGCTACTGACTGCAGTGATTATTGAGTGACTATTGAGTGTAACTATCCAGACGAATTAGTGGGAATTATTGTGCGTCTATGGTTTGTGTTTTAATTTAGGATTTACCGGACGTTAAGCCGAGTCGCGCTACTAACAAGGTATTCAGTGAAATGGTTAATTATCTTTGGTTGACTTTGACTTCTTTGTTCTCATTAAGTATTTATTTGCGGTTGATGTAATTAAATACTGTTTTATCTTAACATTGAAGTCTTGAGTTATACGTCATTATTAACGGCCTCCGTACGTCACAAAATGCATTAAACGAAATGTAACAAATGTAGACGCCATAACATAATTTTCAATGAATAATAGAAATGTACAATGATTAAATGTTCTGCTATTCTTTTATCATTTCACTCCAAGCAAGGCAATAAAGCCACTAAGATGCAAGCTGTTACTGAGAGTGAATGAATATGAGAAAAAGAAAATCATTAAGGAGAGAGAACAATAAAAGAACAGGAATTAAGAAGACTGAAAATAACGAATGATATTGCATTGAAGATCAAAGGTGACTGGAAGACAAGAAGCCAGAAGAAAGTTCCACATGCAAGAATTGGGAGAGAAGACACTCTTAGCATAGAACTTACAGTTACATCTAAGCCATTTCAAGTGTAAAAGTGACAAAATGTTTTAAATGTGTGTGCTGATAATACCCTTGGGAAAGATATGAATCCTCTTCTTCTCCCTGCAAGCTATTTTTCCAGGACACACTAGGTTCTATAGCTTTGGATGGCAACTGGTCTACGCAGAAAGGAATGACAACATACTTCGGGAAAAAATATGTCTTTATGACTGACGAGGCAAATTTTTTTCTCAAAGTTAACTGGGACACAAGAAGCCGGAAGAGAGTTCCACATGCGAGAATTAAATGCTTTGCTGTTTTGTTTTGTTTTTTATCATATCATCCCAACCAAAGCAATAAAGTCACTAAGACACAAGCAGTTACTGAGTGTGAAATAACATGGGAAAAAGAAAATCATCAAGGAGAGAGAACAATAAAAGAATAGGAATTAAGAAGACATATGATAATGATTGACATTGTTTTGAAGATCAAAGTTAATTGGAATACAAAAAACCAAAAGATAGTTCCACGTGCGAGAAATGGGGGGGGGAGAAGAAACTCTTAGCATAGAACTTACAGTTACATCTAAGCCATTTCAAGTGTAAAAGTGACAAAATGTTTTAGAAGTGTGGAAAAAAGGTTAAGTTCGATTGAAGTTGCTGTTTTATTGAATATCTACATCAATAATTAAATGCCTATGATTCCTTACAGGGACATTTTTTAATACATGAAATAATGGTGGGGATAAAAAGTAGAGATACAAAATAAGGGACCAATTGATTTGTAATGCAAGATAACATTTATTAGACAAATTATTAGGTTGGTGCAAAAATAATGACGTAATGACGTTAAAAATACGTAAAAAAAACGACATTGTTACGTCATTATTTTTGCACCAACCTAATAACAAAAGAAAAGTTTAAAACAAGACTTTCTTTTGTTAAACGTAAATTGTCTACCCAATGAAATGTTTATCAACATGTTTGAGGGAGACTTACTTTGTTCGTTTATTTGCTTTGCTATTTTTATCATTTCACTCGAGGAAAGACAATAAAGCCACTAAGACGTAAGCGGTTACTGTGTGTCAATGAATATGCGAAAAAGAAAACAATTACTAAGAGGAGAGAACAATAAAAGAACTAGAATTCTTCTTATTTCATTTGCCTTGTACCTACAGGATGTATGCGATCATGGCCTTCCACATCTTCCTATTCCTTGTAGCTCTTAGAAAGTTTTGTCTTTTTCTTATTTCTCGTAAAACCTTTTCTATCATCCATTTACTGAAGCTCATCAAGTACATTACACGCTGATTTCTTTTGTAACTCTTTCCTTCAATCTTTTGTTCTCCATGCCCTCCTTTCTCATTAGGTGCCCCCAACATTTCAACTTCTTCTTCCAGAAGTTAAGTATAAATTGCCTTTTTGTTTCCATTCTCTCCATTATAATATAAAAGTTTCAAACACTAATATTCCATGGTTATAATTTATTACATTGGAATCGTAATCACGATCCAATTTATCAGACATACAAATTTGTAGATCTGATGAATTGGATCGTGATTACGATTCCAATGTAATAAATTATAACCAAGAAATTTAAGTGTTTGAGCCTTTATATATATATATATATATATATATATATATATATATATATATATATAACGTCATCCACAGACAAACTGTTTCGCAGCTCATCAGTGTGGCTAGACATCCGGTTGCCTCTAGCTCGGATCAAAACCCGACTGAATTGGTGTCAGTCGGAGATTCTACCACTAAGCCGTCGGCGCACGGCAGGGTTGTATGTGGATTTTTTAAACACTTTAGAAATTACTCTATTTACGTTTCGGATCCAAAACTGAGCAGATATGGATTTCGGTAAAATCTGAACGAGTCAGTGTGTTTTAAAGGCAACATAGAAACGTGCTTTTGATGCAACATAGAAACGTGCTTTTGATGTTTTTCTTAGCGTATTTGAGTAGATCGCTCCGTTCACTTTTTACAAAAGAAAAGGGGGCTTTTTACTCTAAGGACACGGCACACGAAGAAGAAGAAGAATGGAAGAATTAGTTTTGCACGATAATAATTCCATAGGCCCCAGAAAAAATTCTGGATTGAAAGCATACCGAGTTAAAGGACACTTTCTCCTACGAAGAGGACGCGGGTTCGAATCCTACCAGAGGGGACATTTTCTTTATTAAGTTTGTCGATATACGCACGAAGTTACACGATATAAGCAACTCTTAAAAACCTAATCCCTAAGTTCTACTCAAATACAAGTCTCCATTAAAAAAAAACGTTTTAATTAAACAATCAACCCACTGTATAAAGCCATTTACATAGTTTCAAAAGTTAAGAAATATCTAGGCAGTTCAGACCGCTAAGCTACCACTACCCCGTATTTTCCTTTTCACCCTCTTCTTCTCCAAGCCTCCTACTCCCTCTATATCTCCTTCTTATGTTCCCCTCATCTCAATGTCTCCACTAACCATCAGACATTCCATAATTCATAGCCCTCTCTCTAAGTTTGGTATTTGTTTTTTGAATGTCTATCAATTCTTCAAAGTCATTTATTACATACACCTGTTGTATCCGACATATTATTGTGATTTCTAGTTATTACCTGTACTAGTGACCACCTCGTAACAATCAACCCACAATATAAACCCATTTACATATTTCTAAAAATGAAGTATCTAAGCAGGGCAGCTGCTAAATCTACAAGTACCGCCTTTCTCACGTTCCTCTTTCCCAAATTCTTGGTTGAGGAAACCGACCACTACTAACCCTCAATCTGTAAACCCTATCTTTACACAACCCCTTCCCCTCACCTTCCCTCCCCACCACCAAGCTAAAGTATCCGTCCGGTGTAATTTCTCCATTCGGGCAACAGGTTGTCGTTCTCGGTTTGCATGAAATAAAAATTATAAACTAAATAAATAATTAAAGCCTTCTTTTTCTTATTATCATTATAGTCTGTAGTCTACATTGAACTCTCCCTGGATTTATATCTCCTCGGAAATATCCCTTCCAGTCACAAACTGGGAAAAAGTATAATTAAAAATATATATCGAACAATCCTTCTCGCCACACTTCTTTATAGGTCAGAATCGTGGACGCCATACAGGACATACATCAATCAACTTGATGCTTTTCATAAACGCTGTCTTCGTTCAATATGCGGTTATTCACGGCAGGACAAAATCTCTAACCCTGATCTTTTCATCAAATGTGGAATCGGTAGCATTGAATTCTTTCTGAAGCTATCACAGTTCAAATGGGCTGGTCATGTCATCAGAATGAGTGATGATCGGATGCCGAAAATTCTCATGTATAGCCAACTTTTTCATGGTAAGCGTAACGTAGGCTGTCCTTGTTTACGCTTGAAGGATAAACTTAAATACAATTTAATTGCTGTAAACATTCCTATAGAGGTGTTTGAACTTGCTGTTAAAAACCTAGCAAATTGGAGAAATACCTGCTACTGAGGTATAACTAACTTTAAAAAGAATCGTTACAACCATCTGAGAGAATTAATAATTCAGGGCCTAATCACAGTTACACACAAAATTACGAACGACACTGCACTTTCTCAAAGCTACATCAAAGTCCTGAAAGAATTAGCTAACAACAAAAACATCCATATATCTACTTTTGATAAGGGCGGAGGAATTGTAATCATGGATAAACACATTTACCAACAGAAGATGAGAGAGCTCATTAAGGAAGATAATATCTATGAAAAAGGAAATGAAAACAAAGCTGTAAAAGAAACACAAAAGTTTACAAGCAACATCAAAAAACTACTAAAAAATGAAAACTTCTCCTGGGTAAAGCTTATTGAATACCATCCAAAAACACCCATATTATATGGATTACCAAAAACGCATAAACCAAATATACCAATGTGACCTATCATATCAGGAATAGGCAGCACCCCACATAAAATGGCCCACAAACTAAGCAGAATTTTAACTCCACTTCTCGGCACTATTAGTTCATCACATATAAAAAAAAATCAGGTGACCTCCTAAACAAATTAAAAAACATAGACATTAAAAAAAAATATGGCTAGTTTATATATAAAATCTCTATACACAAACGTCCCTATAGAGAAATGCTTAAATCTACTAAAAAACACCTAACAAAGGCATAAATTAAATTGCCTTTATCTACACATAAAATCATAAAAATATACCTGCAATATTTCTTTACTTTTGATAACCAACATTACAAACAGAAATTTGGTTTACCAATGGGATCTCCTCTCAGCGGCGTTCTTGCGTGTCTATTTTTAGAATTTCTAGAAAGTGACTCATTCAAAAATATTCTTCCTACAAACTCTTCATATTTCAGATACATAGACGACTCATTATTCATATATCCGCAAAACACCAATTAAACGGATCTTCTCTCCAAACTTAACAGCGTTGAACCTACAATAAATTTCACTTTTGAAACTGAAACCAACTACACTCTTCCGTTCCTGGACATTTTGTTAATTAGAAATAATAACGAACTCAATTTTGACGTTTACAGAAAGGCTAAAAACAAAAATGATCTGATTAGTTTCTACTCAAACCACTCTTCAAAAAATAAATCTGGAATTATTATAGGTTTCTACCTAAGAGCATTAAGAATCTGTAGTCCCCAATATTTACTTAAAGAAGAAACATACATAGAAAACACATTCAAAAACCTACAATATCGATATCATTTCATCCACAACGTAAGAAGAAAGGCATACAGAATATACAACCGAAACAAAACTAATAACAATCCGCAATAGTAAATCACATGAAAACAGATACATAATACTACCGACCAATTCTGTTACGTCCACTATCCAGAATAACCTATCCCATCTAAATAATCTTGAAATAGTCACAAACACTTCGAAAAACATTATGGATATACTCAGATCCTCAAACACTAATAGCAATAATATTTCTGAAGCAGGCATTTATAAAATAAATTGCCAAAACTGTTCCTCCCAATATATTGGAGAAACAAGTAGAATTTTTTTTTAAAAAGTGCATTTATGAGCACAAAAGACACCTCACAAAAAACAACTTAGCCAGTGCACTAGTCATACATAGGAATAAATTCAACCACAATATTGATTTTAAAAATGTTACACTCATAAAAAAAATAACACACTCAGAAGGAAAATCCTCGAGAGTGCCGTCATTGAATATTATCCAATTATTAATCCACGCCCAGGCTTTTTCCCTATTTCACCTTTCTTTATAGAATTACTTCTCTCCCAAACACACGTACACAACAGAATCAAGAAATCAAAAGAAAATGGTTGAATCCGTCAATACAGCAATAAAGACAATATTTCCACACGTGACAGTAAATGACGTAATTTCAGATATCAGTGTGAAAGTGGCGTTCTCTAAATTCTTCCAGTTGCTAAGAACATTTTGTTTTGTTATTATTAGTTACTTTGTTCAATAAATTCATTTCGTTTTGCCTTGAGAAAGTCCACACCGGACGAAACGCGTCGGCGACTATTACAATTTTCCTACTGTCTTTTACGTTTATATATATATATATATATATATATATATATATATATATATATATATATATATATATATACCGAGTGTAACAGCAAAATTCTACAAATCGTGTTACAGCATAATTGTCCATTCACAAAATATTTAATATCTAAAAACCTACTAAACTAATTGAGTTTCTTTTTTTTTTCCAGCTTTTTAGCCATAAGACGTTTAGCTATCTTAACCCCATTTATCGAAAGAATCACTTAAAAACCCTTTGCGTTATTCAGTTAGAAATAGAACAGAATAAAATAGTTTTGTGTCAGCCCTACTGTCTTCCTACCTGAGCAATTCATTCAGGCCTTTAGAATGGTACCAACATTCATGCTCGGGCTTCCATCTTCAAAGTCCATTCAAGAAGCATCAAGAGAATAAGTTTAAAAAAAAGAAGGAAAATTGGAGAAGAAAACTAGATCAGGTGGTCGTAACAGGAAGAGGGATCATCATTTAAACTTAAATCTAAAGAGACTAATCAGAAAAAAATCCAACTCAATCCATAAGACGTTTGGCACGTGAAAGAGGGGTTTCTATCCTTAGCAGTCGAAAGAGTAGCGAAAAATGACTGAAAATGAAATCGTACGTGAAAGGTAAGGCAGTTTGTTACACTAGAACAGAAAGTTAGAAGGTTAGAGAGGGCGAAGATCATCTTGAATAAGTGGGAAAATGATCTTTTAATAATAATAATAATATATATATATATATAAGTGTGTGTTCGTGTGTGTATGTGTGTGTATTTGAACTCCATATCAATCCTTCATGAGCCTACGATCCTTAGCTATGATTTGTTAATCATGAACATGTCATTTTCGCTTATGATCAATTTCATCACGATTCTTCTGTTAAGCTTGGAGATTAATTATACATTCTTATTGCTCAAAGTAGAGTCCAATAGTGTTATAAAAACCTCGGAGAATTCCAGTAAGATATATTTAATCATTTCTACGATACAACGGTTCGAAGCTTAATCTAACAAATGGACAATTTTTCTTTTACACGATTTGGACAATTTTGCTGTTCCACACACACACACACACACACACACACACACACACATATATACATATATATATATATATATATATATATATATATATATATATATATATATATATATATATATATATTCTTCTGCCTCCAGCTATGGGTAAATATCAGGACAGACTGGGTTTTATAGCCTTGGATGGCAACTGGTCGAGGAGAAGGACAATTCAAGACCTGCGGAGGTTCGTTTGGAGACCTTGTGGCACGTAGTATTCGGCCCTTCAAAAAGCGTGGTTGGTTCTGCACAAAGCGTTCACCCCTATAATCAAACCATATGTGCTGGTATCTGGGCTGCAGATTCCCAGAAACTAACTTGCTTGACCTTCATACGTTGAATACGACGGGAGAAAGAGAGAGAGAGATAATTTAATATGAATCCTTTCCTTGAAAATAATAAGCATTTAACAGTCTTTGATTTAGTTTTCACTCACAGGTTGACAATGTTCTAATGTAAAATTGTAAATCAAATGCTATGTACATGTAATGAAGGGCAGCCTTTTTCTACGGCATTCAATGAGCAGGAGAATCTCCTATAAGACTTAAATTTCCCATTATAGAAATGTTTCTTCGGTTTATTTCTTTACATGCTGTTTGCGATTGGAATCTGAACCTTAAGGCCATCATTCCAATCATTACTCCAGTTCACTTGACTCATCTTTTATTTCTCAGAAGTGATGTTCAGTTTGCAATGCTGACTTGAGAAAATATCACATTACAATTTTCCTGTGTTTTTAATTTTTTTTTTTTTGTTCTTTAGTTCAAACCAGAAACTTTGTCTCTTGACGAATAACATTAAGACTGGTATATTGATCTAGAATAATCGATTTATTGATTCATCAATTTCCCATAAAAATCAATGTATAACTTTTTTTTTCTGCTATTCATAGGTACACGCAAAAGTTCTGGACGCTGTTTTTTGTTTTTTTTAGTTTTCAAATGCATGTGCACGTATTTCTATGTGGTGCACAAAGACAAAAAATTAATATGGTTACCTGGTATTACCCGGGATAAAACTACTTTCTCTACTTAAACTATTTACATTGTTCAGATTGTTGTACTCATCTTTGTTGTCATATTCACAACGTTTCAGACGTTGTACGCTCCAACCTTCTTCAGTTGACTGGAATTTCGAATCGAACCCTTTATTTCGTCCGTCGGGGTATACTGTTCTAGATCCATGTGCCATGCCTCTTCCAGATATCTCAGTTTCAGTTATTTAACTTTTATAATTCAACTCTCCAAGTTTTATGTTCACCTCTGCTGTGAACAGATATTGAACTCACAACTCTTTCGGTGAAATCACTGGTCTAATTTTACTTAAATAAAGGTTTGTTCTAAATTCCAATCACTTGAAGAAGGCCGGAGCGTACAACGGTCGAAACGTCGTGAATGCAGTAATAAAGATGACGAAAAGAATCCAAACAATGTAAATAGTGTAAATTGCTACAATACATCATCTCAGAAATATAGACTGATCTTCAAGAAGGACGGAGCGTACAACGGCCGAAACAGATAAGGACAACAGTCCGAACAATATAAATAGTTACAATATCTCATCCCGGAATTATAGACAAATCTTGAAGAAGGCCGGAGCATAATACGACCGAAACTTCGTTAATATGACTATAACGATGCGGAAAACATCCGGAAGATTGTAAATAGTGTAAATAATTAAATTAACTAATCTCAGAAATGTAGATATATCCTGAAGAAGACCGGAACGTATAACGGCCGAAACACCTTTAATGTTGAAGTACAGATGAGAACAACAGTCCGAACAATTTAAATAATGTAAGTAATTAAATTGCCTTATCTCAGAAATGTAGACAGATCCTGAAGAAGAATGGAGAGTATAACGGCCGAAACTTCGTTAATGTCGTAGAAAATATGAGGACAACAGTCCGAACAATGTAAATAGTGTAAATAATTAAATTATCACATCTCAAAAATACAGACAGATCCTGAAGAAGGACGGAACGTATAACGGCCGAAACGCCCTTAATGTCGCAATACAGATGAGGATAACCTTCCAAACAATTTAAATATTGTAAATAATTAAATTACCTCATCTCAGAAATGTAGACATATCCTGAAGACGGCCGGAGCATATAACAGCCGAAACGTCGTTAATGCCCTAGTACAGATGAGAACAACTGTCCGAACAATGTAAATAATATAAATAATTAAATTACCTCATCTCAGAAATATAAACAGAAACTAATTTCTCGTTTATTATTTTGAAAAGTTTTATTTTTGTTTCTATCATATATTTGAACCAGCTCTCTCTTTTTCTTTTAAAATTTCTTCTTTGTCATGTTGTTTTTAAACTTCCTTCTGCTATGAAATTGTTTATATATTTTTTCAGTCCATGTTCTGTTGTATAAAGGAAATGAAAAACTGGTACAAAGTACCAGTTTTTCAACCTTTTTATACAACAGTTTTATTTTTTAATACCATTCACATTTGGTAAGCTTTTAGCAATGTTTGGTTTATCATGTCAGGATCGGCTTTACGCTATTTTTCACGAAGAAGGAGACCGGGGGAAAGAGCAGAGTCACTCCTGCCCGCTGAGTGAAGAAACACGTAACCTCACATGTACATCCGTTTACGCAAGTGTGGGAAAGTGTCGTGACACGCTGCTATATGAACCATCGTCCCAGGTAGGAGTTGGACAGTCCCTCACACATTACAGGATAAGAATGAAAGGTACACGTATCAAAGGACGGGGCGAGTTTACACCAGAGAGTAAATGACGAATATTGGTGAATAAAATTAGGTTGAGTAATCAGTAAAATCCGTTTTGGGGTGACCAGTTGTAAGACCATTGTATGATCCTAATTCGTGATATGACACACACCAGATGCACGATCTTTAGATAACATTCTACCAAGTTGGGTCATATTTAATTTCCCTTTTAGGCAACCAGTTGTAAGACCAATGTATGATCTTAACTCGTGATACGAGTTATGACTCAACCTAATACAATGTAAGTTAAATAGGAAACATCCGTCCTAGGTATGACGATAAACTACATCTGACAGCAAGGCATCTGATCAGGAGATTTTGAGGAGCGTGGAAACACCTTTTAATTGCTGTTGTTCCCACGTCTACCCTGATTCGGGATGGTATCGCCTGTTAGGGTCCTAGCTATGGGCAAATAGTTAACCCCCAAATTGGGGTCAAAACACTATGAAAGTGTAAAAATAAGTTTTAATACCAGCAATGCATTTTTGTAAAAAATTATTACTAGCAATACATTTTTGAAAAAAAATACTTCTAGCTATACGTTTTTAGAAAAAATAAATACTACCATCAATATATTTTTAAAATAAAATATTACCATCAATACACTTTTGAAACAAATATTACCATCAATACATTTTTGAAACAAATATTACCATCAATACACTTTTGAAACAAATATTACCATCAATACATTTTTGAAACAAATATTACCATCAATACACTTTTGAAACAAATATTACCATCAATACATTTTTGAAAAAATATATTAGCAGTAATACATTTTTAAATAAATATTACCAGCAATAAAAATAAACATTAAATAACCCATTGAGGTTGATATACAGTAACACAGACCAATTCGAACCAGGTTGTACAAATAGGTAACAAGGGTTAACAAGCCATTGATAGTGAGTTACTTAATGAGAAGCTTTATAAATATAGCGTTGAACCAAAGTTGATTGAATCAAGTAAATCTCCTTAGATTATTTTTGCAATATTATTAAATCTAAGGATATTCTTTGTGCCCCTTGAACGAAATAAATCAAACTAAAATAAATTAACCCATTGAGGTTGATAAACCATAAACAAACAAAACAAGCCAAACTAAATAAGGAATATTCAAGCCCCGTGTTATTCATTATTGCTATCATTTGATTGGCTTCCCAATTTCACTGCAATGTCAAACAGAATGTTTTAGATGAACTGAGGATTATATCCTTAGTAATTAATCCTCTTAAGAAATTTCCGAACTAGTAACCATTTTTATTCTGCTATGTCGATATATATTTCCTTAGAGATTGAAACCACCGTCAAGTTTTATCAGATGTATGTTGGCATTGAGTCGTGTCCTTTCAGACATTGATCTTTCTCGCATAAATTCACTTGTGGCTTCTAAATATACAATTCTATCGGTGTAAAGATTAATATGAAATCGAGACGAAAAGTTTCAGACTAAAATTTGTCTTCATTACCATCTGAACTTCTTCCATTAATGTCTGCGTGATGGTGTGTCTCTAGGGACTTTCTTCGACAGTGGATCTTCTCGTGAGGATGTGAGAGACGCGTTTTCATTTCATTTTTAATAAGTTAATAAAGAGCAGACATCTGGTTGTCCCATTTGTCTACATCGTAAGGTCACCTAGATTAATCAGCTTTTTTTTGTATGTTTAAGGCAGCTACTGACCTCCTTTGAGGCGCGATTCTGCTTTCTGTTGCAATGAGTTCACCATCCAAATCACTGATGAACCTGGAACCTCTTATCGATGTCTATTTTGTTATCAATTAGAGGGAGCACAAGTTATAATTGCTATGAGCTCCCTCTATTTAATAACCTAATTGAGTGCATCACAGATTAACTTCTCTTCATTGATATTAAATTCTACTCAGACATTTAGTAATTCTTGAGGTGAATCATATATTAAAAATAGAAAAAAGTGTCTGAATATACGTCATATTCTTTTCTTTATCTAACAAAACACACACACACACTCACACACACTCATACACAGAAACACACACATACATTACATTCACTTTCGCGCTAATACTATAGGTAAATAGCAGGACAGACCGGGATCTATAGCCTTGGATGGCAACTGGTCTACCGCAGAAAGAAATAGCAACCTACTGCGGGAAAAATATGCCTCGTCAGTTATGTATCGAAAGATGCATGATCGCCTAAGAGTGTATCACGTATAGCACATAACTGACTGAAGCTAAAAAGTCCTCAACACGAGCCACTTTCCCAAGTATTTTAAGTTTTGGAACTAAGCCGAGCTGAGTATAATCCATTATATATATATATATATATATATATATATATATATATATATATATATACAGGAAAAAAAGTTAAGAGGAAAAACTACACTTAGCCGACACGTTTCACCATTTGATTGACTTTATTAAGGCAAATGTAGGATTTATTTTGTTGTATGGGTTTATATAAAAAAGCAAGGATGTAATTGGTTTATCCATGCTTTTAAATTTCAGAACTTTCATGAATATTTTTCAGGTGGTTGAAAGGTCAGTCAAAATATCTGGAGGATACAAAGTGCCATAATTCAATATCTGGTAAGTCAAGATTAAACGAGTAAGAAATAAATAAATATATATATATATATATATATTAAAGACATTTTTTATGTTTAACGTTCTTTTTATAGATACAAGTATTTAAGTAAATGCTCTGTTTATAATAAACAGTATGAAATAACATTTACCGGCCTGAATGTCCGAGAAATTTTCATAGAAAATATTCGTCCTTTGACAGGATTCGAACCTGCATCCTATACGGAACCGTCATTATCCTGACGTGCCTAACCGCTCGGCCGCAAAGGATCATTCGGTTGGCAAGGTCGAATTTACTGCTTATGCCAACCGAACGATCCTTTGCGGTTAGGCACGTCAGGCGAAATGACGGTTCCGTATAGGATGCAGGTTCGAATCCTGTCAAAGGACGAATATTTTCTATGAAGGATGACATGCCTAAGCGCCGGTTTATCGTGACATGAAAAAATAACTCACCCACCGCAACCCTCTGACCTTATGCCCCCGATCCTTTAAATTTCGAAAAAGATGATGTAGAGGACCGTGTGTTTATGTGTTGTTAAATTAGGAGCACGTCCTGTTTATTTTGCTGCTAGAAGAAGGTCCAACTACAAGAACATGACGGACTCAAGTTGAGTCCAACCGAAGATGTAAAGAAAACAAACCAATATACAACAAGTATATGTATTAAACAAAATTTACAATGGACATAGACATTGACATTAGTGGTGAACGTAAAGAGTTTATATTTTGGTGAATGTTCGTACGTACGTGTATATGTGTTTCATGGCGTTTACCCACAAGTGGTCAAAACACAGATTTCTGCGAGAGATCCCATTTGTAAATGTATCCGCTGAAATGCAAAGTGAAAAATACAGCGAGGCAAGAAGTCGTCCAATATTTATATTGGAGAGAGAGAGAGCGACTTCTAGTGAACAATTAGAGAATTAAGGAGGAGCTAACTCCGACAAGGTAACGATTTGCTTTTAAATTTCCCTAAAATGATTTTTATCACCAGTTACCAATAATCGCATGAGGAAGTACAATCATAATATTGGAACACACACACACACACATATATATATATATATATATATATATATATATATATATATATATATATATATATATATTTTCTGTAGTTTAGTGCTAGCAGCAAGCAGAAATATTGATGGTCATTTCGGCCGAAACTAGTCGAGGAATCTAAATGGAATAATAATAAAAAAAACGAAAGAATATTAATCTACAACCCAGTGTGTCTGAGGATTTTATTTTTTTATTGTTCAAAATATATATATATATATATATATATATATATATATATATATATATATATATATATATATATATATATATGTATATATGTTGATCCTTTCCAGCTGACGAGTAAAGGAACGACGACCCTAATCATTACTTAGGTAGGTGACCGTTTGGGAATAACAGTTGCTGTTTGCTTAGATGTTCGATTACCCTTGGACGATCATGAAGGGGAAAGAGATATGATCACAAAAGCATGTCATACCAACCCCCTACCAATACGCATTGGGTCAGTGCGCTAGGATAATAACAGATTCCACCCCATGTATCTTGGGAATGCCAACGTCCAAAAAAGGACCTTCACAGTATGTCAGTATTGAATATCTCTGTATATATATATACATTTTTCTGAACTGTCTTTTCCGAGGCATGAAACGTGAATAATGCCTTCGATAGGAACTTTTAAAAATTTGATGTTTTGTCATCAGATTTGGGTCCCATTAGGAATTTCTAACACTGTTTTGTTTTATGCGGAACGTCTTTGTAACTGTAAACGCTGCATGATAAAAATTAATCTTAAAAATGTTGATTTGATTTTTGTTTTTCATGATGGGGTAATATGACTGTATCTATATAGTCGTCTAGCAATAATGAAAGGCATAATGAATCTATGGAGATTTAGCATAAAAATGACGTAGATTTTTTTCCATCGTGAATGATTTTCCCTATTACTCTAGATTTACGCGTAATATGAGATGATGTGTGAAGACGCGATATTTGGAAAATGATGAAACTGACAGGCTAAAAAGAAAAAATATATAATTGCTTATATGAGTTGCAAGTTCTCAATCTTTGGACAAGAACCAAGAAAACGCTCTGAAATATAGAAAAAATAATAAAGAATATTTATTGATGCGCATGAATTACACATCAAATAAGCCCCATTCACAGGCACAAACACAAACAAACAGTGGCTCATACTGCTATTAACACATTGCTCTTCAATGTGTATATATTGCATTGCTCTTCAGTGTGTGTATATATATATATATATATATATATATATATATATATATATATATACATAAATATATATATATATATATATAGACGGGAGAGTCGATCATATATATATATATATATATATATATATATATATATATATATATATTTATATATATATGAAAAAGAATTTGAAAATGCAACTGGAATGTTTACGAATTTTTATTTAGAGTAATTTTAACACTTTCAAAATTCTATGATTTCAAAAGTTAGACTGAGACGGAAAAACGTGTGACTAAGTCAGATATGTTTCAAATCTGACTGGTGTTGGAGAATTCTTTCTGTATCATACAGAAAAAATGGTGGCGCCGATAGCTATTTGTTCAAAATGCAATCTATTTTAAACAGGTAGCAGATTAAAGATTTTTTCCCTCAGTAGTTTCTTTCACCGCTAGATTTGTTGCCAACCAAGGCTAAAAGATAAGTCTTCCCTGCTATTTGACTCATAGCTAAGGGGCGTGGGGGAGAACAGATGGACTCGTACCCCGCTCCCAACGGTATTTGTGTGCGTAATTGAATCTAAAGAACTCGACTGGAATTCGAACTCGGCTCTCAGAGCTGATATCCATTGCACCACAGATTATCTCGCATTCCTTTACTATCTTGTCTATGAATTCCCGAAGTTCCTTTGTATCTGC
>OZ010601.1:93308868-93393868 GCA_963932145.1 Acanthosepion lycidas
GAAAAAAATACTTCTCTTATAACTACTTCAGGGATCACGTGGTAATAAAGTCAAATGACCCCGAAACAGTTAGTAAAAAACGTAACCCCTTTTAGTTAGTAAGAAACAACCATCCAGTTTAAGTATTAGGTTGGCGCAAAAATAATGTCGTTTTCTCACAGATGTTAGTATGTGAGAAAACGACATTATTTTTGCACCAACCTAATACATTGCATTTTCTTCAGCCTGAACAGTCAAATTCTTCACATAATAGACTGTAATAAAATTTTTGTAACGTATAGAAGATTTATTCTTACCGTAGATTTTAATAGTCGCAATAGGAGATTAACACCAAAACTAATAATAAAACACAACAATTATATAAAAAATAGACTCTAATAATACTTCTTCTTCTTCTTCCTCTTCTTCTTCTTCATTACATCTTCCTCCTTTTTCCTTTCTATTACAGCCAACATCTTCTCCTTTTTAACACTTACCAATGATGTTTTTTTTTTACTCTCCCCGCACTCTCAATCCATTTACACAAATTCTTTAGGTAAGCGACTCGCTGTTATCCTCGAGTCCCTTTGCCTTCAATGTGACTTTTGAGTATCAAATTTTCATATCCTTCTTTCCTCATTATGTATCACGGAAATGTTCAATGTCTTGTTCTGTTTCTTTGAATAAATTACCTTTTTTATTTCCATTTTCATTAAAACTTCTTCATCTCGTATACGATACGTCCATTGCATTCTCAGCATTCTTTTATAAGAAACACATTCCTGTCTTCTGAAAATCAGCGGTTTCCCCTCTTACAATTTATTCTGTTGTCCTTTTCCGGTCACGACTGGGCGTGTCCAACCGAAGAAAAAATACGGCTTCAGTGAAATGCTCAAAGCATCTGTCAATCAGTTGTTGTTTCAAGCTGACCTCACTACATAAACCATATTTTGCCAATTTCGACCTCAGGATTACTGGCTGTACGGATACAGGCGGTTAAAATAATAGCTAAAAACAACCATTTTTTTCCTTGCTTCAAATTGTAATAATGGTAACAGTAGCCGTTTCATTATAAGGAAACATTCGGTATCCAGTGACCGAGCAGCCAGTGCAATTTCCGGTTGAAATTTATAAAATCTTTCTCTTAAAACACTTTTTCAGAGAAATAAGTTTCTTAAGTCGAGTAAGTGCTGTAAATGATTAAAACTGTTATCGCTCTTTTCAGTATAGATAGAGACTTCATTTTTAACATTCGATTTAAAGTGGCGACGAATGTTAAGATCTTGACTAAGTCCACTTCGTGTTGCATGTGATATTCATTTCAGTTGTTGTTACTGTTTGGCAGTCTTCAAGAGATGTGGTTTCTGTTCTTTGATATGTACTTTATGATTCTTTAGCGCCAGCCCACAATGTTTGGAGGAGATGACACATAGAAAAAGAAAAGGTAGAAGAAGAATAGTTTCCTGACAAAAAATAATATTTTAACTTGTATGTTGTTTTTCTAAAAGAAATTGCAATAGGCCGAATGTGTGGGGCACCTAGTGATATTCGAACACACTATTCGATTGTACTTAATCTAAAGAGACAAGCCCGCTAATCAGTACACTGTGTCGATATGCTCAAACGTTAAATGTATCAATGTGAATTTTATTATTAAAATATTTGTGTTCATTGTGAAAAGAAACAATGAAGAACATTATTATAAAAAATGTGTGATTTCAATACAAAAAGTTTTATGTACCTAATGATGTCAGAAAGGACGCTGAACATTGTGTCTCCCATTTTCCGTGACATACTTTTAAGGAAACATTTGGTGTTCTTTGACCGAGTAGCCGGTACCACTGCCGGTTGAAATTTACAAAATTTTCCTCTTAAAGAAATTTTTCAGATAAATAAGTTTCTCAAGTCCAGTAGGTGTTGTAAATGATTAAATATGTTATCGCTCTTTTCAGCATTGATAGAAACTCCATTTTTAACATGTGATTTGATTATGTCATTATTTACTATTCGATTTGTATGTGCTATCCATTTTAGTTTTTGCTGCTGTTTGTAGTCCTCAAGTTTCTGTTATTTGGTATAGTTCTCTGTGATTCTGTAGCGCCAGTTTACAATGTTTGAAGGAGATGATACATAGAAAAAGAAAAAGGAAAAAGAAGAATCGTTTCCTGACAAAAAAAAATGTTTTAACTTGTATGTTGTTGTTTTTTCTAAAAGAAGTGGCAAACGACCGTAAGAGTGAGGCACCTAGTGATATTCGAACTCACTATTCGATTTTACTTAATCTAAAGAGACTAGCCCGCTAATCAGTACACCATGCCGATATGCTCAAACGTGAACTTTTATGAATGTGAATTTTATTATTAAATTACTTGTTCTCTTTGTAAAAAGAAACAATAAAAAAATATGTAATTTCAATTCAAGAAGCTTTATGTGCCTAAAGATGTTACAAAGGACGCTGAACGATGTTCTTCCTCTTTCTCTGATATACTTATAAGAAAATATTCTGTATTCATTCTGTTAGAAAATCAATATACAAAATTAAGACTTTTTTATTGTTAGGATACCATTCTTCTATTTTTTTTCTTCTTCTTCGGGGTCATTTCTCTCCACAACTTCTTATTCTTTTTCTCTCTAAGCAGTATTTGTCTTTTTACTTATCCATCGCACTACCTGTTGTGAAATTTATTTACCCAAGCTCGTTAGTTATGTTTTTCACTGTTTTGTGCTGTTCATCTTTCCGTCGATGTGCCTTGGGAGTTTCTCATTTTTCAGGCCTTCTTTCTTTATTATGCCTCGAAGAAATTTTAGTAATCTCTTTCTGATTTTAAAATATATAAGTTTCTTTTAGGTTTTTCATTTTCCTAAACTTCATTGTGACTTACAAGCTCCGTCCATAGTATTCTCAGCCTCTTTATATATTACCACATTTTCGTTGTCTCACATTTTTTCTTCATATGTGAGAAAAGTGCCCAACATTCACTGGGGTACAGGATGATTGATTTTACACAGAAGTTTACTATTCTTTTCTTGTTTATAACGCTTTATCAACTACTTTCCCTATCATCTGTTCCCAACTAGGTATTTATGCTGGTGACACATCTATTTGCTCCCGTTTGAGTAGTACGTTCAATACATCCGATACAGTAAAAAACTCCACAGTTGTTAACTAGGGCAAGAAATGACCTGTAAATTATAAAGGTTCCAAAACGAAACTGATATATTTTAATCACCATAAAAATGTCTTCTTGCCTTCCGTCAGAATGGCTGATGCTAACCTCCAGAAAAGCAACTCTTATTGGTTTCACGATTTTCAATAACATGAAGTGGATTGATTATATTAAGTTAATTACTAGTATTTTTACTAGGAAGATTTGTTCACTATGTCGTGCCAGACATTTTTTTCTCGTTAGAATCCATTTTGCATATATATAAATCAGCTAATCCTCCGTGCATTGAATATTGCTGCCATATCTGTCCTCATGCTCCTGCTATATATCTTGAGATTCTCGACAAAATCCAAAGAAGTGTCTGCAATGTTATCGATCCTAACCTGTCATCTCAGCTTCAGTCATTTTTCCACTGCCGTGGCGTGGCTTCCCTCTGTCTTTTTTATTTATAAATATCTTCATGGCAATTGTTCTGATGAACTTTCCTCTTTCTCGAATTCGAATTCATGAATTTAAGCGCAGTACTAGATTAGTAACTCACTTTCACCGTTTTAAAGCAGAATTAGCTGTATGTAACCGCAACTTCTATTATAATAATTTATTTTCTCGCATTTCTCGCTAATGGAACTCTCTTCTTTCTTGCTTTCATACCAACTACCATCTTTAAAAATGTAAATACAACAAAAAAAACGCCATCTTGTTTTCCTGAAACCTGTTCTTTTTTTCTTTCTCTGTACTAAAGTATTTTTATTCTCTTTCACACCCGTCTTTGCGTCTTAGTGGCATTGGTGGATTGAAATAATTTTTAAAACTGAATAGATTCTGTAGCTGTAATTATAGCATAGGTGTGGGATATTCGTTTTTTTTTTTAGGTTGACGGGAGATTTATTCTTATTTTTCTGTTTTTGTAGAATTTGTTTTTGTTTAATTTGGAAATTAATATGAAATATTTAAAACGAATTACTTCATTAAAAAAATATTCGATATAATTTTCGTCATAACTTATGATTGACATTCACCAGTTGCCCCTATTATTAAAAAAATCCGAAAACAATGCAAACATTCTAGAAATAATCACCGGCCACTCGTTTCCGCGTAAACTCGTTTGCTCAGGCAGCTAACCAATCCCTCTTACAGACACCTGTTCAGTCACATATATCCTTGTTCAATGCCCGCAGAGGTCACGTGTGGTCTATACCGCAGCTATGCTGAGTGGAATTTATTAGTATAAGTTCTATTTAGTTGTTGCATAATTATCAGCCGCTTTTTAAACAATATTTATTATGAAAAAAGAAGCATAACAATTCAACAATAGCACTTTTAAATGATTATTCCACGTATTATTATCGACACGCATTTTTGTAACTTGAAAATAAAATAATATTTTTATTAAAAAAGTAAACAAAACAGCATTTTTTATTAACAAATAAAAAAGAACGCCTGATAATTATGCACCAACCCAATATATCAGCATTTATTTTTCATTTAAAAATTTCAACTGTATGAAAATGTCCTGAAAATACTAACGTTTGCCATTTTATCATTTGTTCATCTTATACTAATATAATGTCTTATACGAAATAAAGTGTGTAAATTGGAATATGTGAAAACAAGTTGAATTTTTATTTTTTATTATTGGGTTGCTAAAGTTTTGTTCCTACCAAAAACCATAACAAGAAAAATAAGATAAAGTGGCAATATTGCTATTGAGAAACACCGTAGCTAACTTGAATTATTTTTTTAAAATTTAACACTTAATGAAATTAAAAGGACACATTAATAAATAAAATTAATATTAGTGAACAAAATAAATATGTAAGAATGAATCCGTGATACTGGTACAGAGGAAAATGTTAGAATATATGTAAAATAGGGTGAATTGATAACGGAAAAGAAAAACAAAATGTTAAGAGAAGAAAAGTAAAACGTTGATATCTAAAGAAAAAAATCAAATAATAATTTATGGTGATATTATCTATGTGTTAAGGAAAATATAGAATTTAATTAAAATAAAAAATTTATAATAAAAATTTTTACATGTTTTTTTTTACCAATATCCATATAAATATCTTAACCTTTAAGTATTATTTCAGCCCAAAAAAGAAGAAATAATACAAGAAAAAAATATTTTTGATTAATCAAACTGAATGCTGATATCAGACCTGATTCAGCCATTCTTCGATATATTTCATAATGGGGATATTTAAAGATTTTGGCGTCTGTAAAATTGAAATCTAATATTGTGGTAAGTATATATATATATATATATATATATATATATATATATATATATATATATATATATAAAGAAATATAGTCTTAAGGTGTGCTATATTTATGGAATAAAGTGCTCAATATCAGAGATAGAGCGTGTGTAAATATAAAAGTTAACATAGAAGTCAACACTTAGAGGCGACAGTCTGTTTCATGCTATATGCAATCGTCAGCCCATATATATATATATATGGGAAATAAAAAAACAAAACGCACATTTCACCAAAGATATCTTGGAAAATAAGGAAAAAATCATCAGCCTACCAATCAAAAGCTTGCAAACTTAACTTGAAGGAAAAAAATATTAACAAAAAAAATATTAAATAAAAGATCCGAGCTCATCTCAAAATGCAGACATGAAAACAATTTTTACTACGTTACTTAAAAATCGAAAACTGAAAAAAATAAAATAAAATAAATAAAATAAAATAAATAACAAAATGACAATAAAATAAGTAAAATAAATTAACCCAAACAAATCACACCCGTTAGAATAGACGAAATAGAATAAGTAAATAAAAACAAAATCAATGAACCCAAATAAATAAAGTAAATAATAAACAAATTAACAAACCATTATGACCAAAATATTAGTTAGACTATTAAAATCAAACCAAGAATCAGACGAAAAAATAGCTATAACTATTATATAACGATAAAAGAAAGAAAAAATACTGTTACTTAAAAATCTAAAACCGAAAAGAGTAAATAAAAAACATACAGTATAATAAATAAATAATATAAAACGTGTAAAATAAATTAATCTAAATTCGTCCAAATAAATAAATAAACTAAAAACCCGATCACGATAAATTAACCGTTAGAAAAAACAAATAAAGATAATCAATCCAAATAAATAAATGAAGTAATAAACAAATGAAAAAAATATAAAATAAAAATAAATAAAAACAAGCCAAATAATTTAACGTAAATAAATAAATAAACAAATAAACGACTTCCGGCAAAATAACCGCCAAAATAGACTACCCACAATGCACCACTGACCCGTATATATAAATAGCCGAGAGAAATAACAGCACTCGTGGCCTGACGATTGCGTCTAGCATGAAATAGACTGTCGTCTCTAAGTGTTGAATTCTGTGTTCACTTTTATACATACATACATACATTATATTTATATATATATATATATATATATATATATATATATATATATATATATATATATATATATATAATTTAAAGAAAAACAGAGCACTTTAAGGCTCCATTTGTAATAATTTATTTTTTCATCAGAGAATTTTCTTTTTCTTTGGATCTTCAGGCTTCACTTTCAAAAGATGAAACGAAAAATGAATTTGAAATTTACTCTTTTGACGGGCTTATATGTTGTTTTTCTTTAAATTAAATTAAGTTAATTCGCTCTGAATTAACATTGAGCTCTTAGGATTTCATCCTTCTTGGGATTATCCATACGTTACTTATACATACATATATATTTATATATATATATATATATATATATAGTCACCTACAGACAGACTGTTAGGCTGTATCACAGATCATTATCACACACACATATATACACACACACACACACACACACATATAGATAGATAGATAGATAGATAGATAGATAGATAGATAGATATCGTGCTACCACTTGGGAACCCTAGCTATTGTCAGTATTAGTGATGTAAACTTAGACAAAAAGGTTCCCCCATTGGAATGTGATCAGGTGGTAAAAGATAGCTTGTGTGGACAGTGACAGATTATTACCTTTGATTACATTTTTCATCGTCATCAATGTCAAAGGGAAGGAGACATTATCTTAAAAATTAGACGGGGACGACCAATAAGAAGAAAAAGAAAACGACGACAACGACGAAGAAGAAGAAGAAGAAGAAGAAGAAGAAGAAGAAGAAGAAGAAGAAGAAGAAGAAGAAAACTAAGAAAAAGAAGATGAAGAAGACGACGACGAAGAAGAAGGAAAAGAAGAAAAACAATGACGACGGAGAAGAAAATGAAGACGACGACAAGGAAAAAGATGTCGACGACGATGACGACGAAGAAGTCGACGACGACGAAGAAGAAAACGACGACGAAGAAGAACAAAACGAAGAAGACGATGAAGAAGATGATGATGACGACGAAGAAGAAGACGATAACGACGAAAAAGAAAAACAAAAACAAGAAGAAGAAAATTAAGACGACATCGACGAAGAAGAAAGCAAGCAAACAAGCAAGATAATGTTCCACAAGTATTTCTAACGAAAAAGACAAGATTATCAAAGCAAACGAACGAACAGTTTGTTCTAAATCATAATAGACTGATTTCCATCGTAAAAATTTAAGTTGAGAAAGAAACTAAATTCCTTTACTGATTGTCAAAGACGTGTTAGGGCCCAAAATGCTTGGCGCATAAATAAATACATGTCCTATTAAGATAGAATTGGTTTCTTGTAAGGAAATATTGAAGCGATCAAATGAACGATATTTTCAAGGTTTTAAATCTGAAGGTATGTTGATTCTACAAATATAGCGATTTCCTCATCTGCGGAGTATAGAGTGGGGTTTCATCTGCTGAGTGTCGGTGGGGTTTCATTGTCTTTCTGGAAAATTAGTATATTTTCTCTTCTCTAAATCAGGTCATTTTTCAGTAAATTTTACTTCTCTGTTTTTTTAACAATTAAGACCTTGTATGTTTGATTTACCCGAACTTATGATCGCGTATCTATGGAAATTTATCATCTGCTAGTGGGTCCTCGTGATCGAGCGAGTATGCCTTGGATACCGGTTAGGCATGGTGGATTTATCCGAGGAGATGTTCTATTGCTTTGATTCCCGTGTAAAACCACATTCGGTAACTTTCTAACTAGAGTGGTTTTTAAACTTTCTATTCGATGAAAACTAATAATAAAAAAAATGATTCCTTGTGATTTTACGCGGGAAGAGTGAAGGTTGAGATATAAACAAATATTTTTAATCCAGATTTTTTTTTCGGCGAGGAATCTAAACTATTATTGGTATTGTTGTCCTATACGATTGTTACTCTTTGTGAACAAGACCAGACACGATAAACTTTGCTCAACCGACATCAAAGAATTATGCGTCACCAGATTGCTGCATCCAGCTTATGTTTTCATATCTTCTTTCTTTCTTTCTTTCTTTCTTTGCGTTTTTTTCTTTCTATATTACTCTTTCTTTGTCTTTGTTATCCATTGTTCCCATTTTTTTTCCTTTCTTCCCATCTTTTTTTTCTTTCTTTCTTCCACTGATTTTCTCTTCTGCCTTCAACAAGTCTTTTTTTTTACTTTACCATTCTTTCTTTTTCTTCATTCATTTCTTCCATTTTCTTTCTTATCTCACTTATATTCATTTTCTTCATTAATTACCCGATGTATAACTTTACACACACACACACACACATACATATATATATATATATATATATATATATATATATATATATATATATATATATATATATATATATGCATATTTCATTGAATACGACAGACAAGGTACTTTGATTTACTTTTTTATACAATTTCTCATGTGAACTGATATTTTTTCTTTTATTTTCAGTTGATAAATTATATAAAAACTGTCCTAATGTTCCTTTTATCAGAGCGCTTTCTGCTATTTTAGCCATTTTCTATATAATGTTTTCATTTTCAAAACACGGTCTAGTCCATGTTCATAGTTGATAGTATTATGTGTTCTTTTTTTTGTTTGGTTGTTTTTTTTTATTAACAAGGCTTCTATTATTTTTAACCTTTTTTGCATGTAGATGATGCTATTATATTTGTATCGTCAACAAGTATGTTACAATTAGGGTCCGGTAGGTCTCCATGCATATTTAAATGAGTTCTAATTGAGCTATGGTTAAAAAGGTGTAGAGTGAGTCTGCGTGTTAAATATGTTGTAGTGTTGCCTATATAATTATTTACGAATTTTGATCAAGAATACAATTCTTCAATGGACATTTAAATTCGTAAATAATATTTGTCCTATTCAGTTTTGTTCTAAGAGGTAAATTATTATTTTAACTATAAATTTAGATGTTTTAATTTTTTGTAATAAATAATTAATCTCCGGCCTTCTTCAGGTGGTTGGAATTTCAAACTGAACCCTTTATTTCGCTCACTGGGGTAGACTGTTCTAGTTCCACGTGCCATTGTTGATGGATGTCAGTTATCAGTTATCTCCTGCTAATTTTCCCTCTGAAAGTTCTCCACTGCCTTAACCGGGTATTGAACTCACACTCTTTGGGTCTGTCACTGGATCTAACCAACGCCTTTATCCACTGTGCCATGTGTCCTGACACAGCAGAACAGTCTACCCCAGTGATCGAAATAAAGGGTTCAGTTCGAAATTCCAACCACCTGAAGAAGGCCGGAGCGTACAACGGATGAAACGTTGTGACAAATATGGCGACAAAGATGAGGAAAATAGTCCAACTAATGTAAATACTCTGCATAATACCTCATCTCAGAAATATAGACAGACTCTGAAATAATCTGTTTTGTTTTTTGTTTTTTGCTTTGTTTTGTTTTTTGTTTTTTTAGTTTTTTGCTATTGTCAACTGGTATCATGCATTTTTTTATAATGTTCTTAATTCTACTTTCGTCTGGTTTATAATTTCCGTTCATAAATACATACAACAATCTATTTCTTAACACTTAATATATTTCAACCTTGAAAATGGCTAAATGTATAGCCGAAAGTGTTCGGGAAAAAAAAACATTCGGACAATTTTCATATAATTTATCACCTGAAACGAAAAAAATATTAGATCTCATGAGAAATTACATAAAAAAAACTAAATCAAAGCTCCTTGTGCGACGTATTTAATAAAATGTGCATGAAAGATGGATTGCTGCCTAAATACATGAATTATATATATATATATAAATATATATATATATATATATATATATATATATATATATATATATATATATATATATTAAATACGTAAGTGGTATGGATAATCCACAATGTCCTTTTAATATTAAATATTAAAAAGATAGATCTATGAAGAGAGCTCAGTGTATCAAAATACAGAGCAATATTATATATTACTCTGGTATGATTAGGCAGTTGTCTGTCTGAAATAAATTATTACTTTTTAATGATGTATTCAATTTCCCTTTGATATATATATATATATATATATATATATATATATATATATATATATATATATATATATATATATATATATATATATATATATTATACGTTATTTTATAGATACAAATACTTAAGTAAATTCTCTATTTATAATAAACAGTATTAACTACATTTACCGACCTGAATGTCAGAGAAATTTCAAAGAAAATATGTCATCCGACAAGAATCGAACCTGTATCCTATATGGTACGGAAATACAGCCAGACGTGCTATACCATTTAGCTACAGAGCGTGCAGTTGGTCAGTTTAAATTACTGTTTTTGAACTACATACCTTGCTATCTTTCTCTCTCTCTCTCTCTCTCTCTCTCTCTCTCTCTACATATATATATATATATATATATATATATATATATATATAAATATATATATATAAGCAATTTTAGGAATCTATATGCAAAGCAAATAATGATATTTTAGTTGCCAACACTCATGTAATTTCTATATGTCTTGCTTGTAAATTAATTTCCTACGAGGCTTTTATTCAGTGCTAGTTATGGTGATTATATGCTTCAGGAATACTCTCTCACTTCATTTAATACTCTAGATAAGTTTGTAACAAATGGGACGCTAAAAAAACGACTATATACGAGATCATTATAACATAGCAGAAATAAAAATACGGACTTGATAGGCAATTCCTTACTCGGTATTGATGCTGATAGCGAATCTATTTCTACATCTCTAAATATTAAGTAACTATTTACTCAACCGTCACGAGGTCAGGTTGTGACACAAGGTTGGTTTAATGTAGGGAGCCCGAGCACGTGCACCCGGGCAAGGAACAAAAATTCCCCGAGCACCCGCAACCATCGGTTGCGCTGGCCATGGTGCGTGCACCGATTCCTCCCTCTTGTGCAATCAGAAGGCGCGGCCTCGGGCAAGCTGTTCCCCAGGGCTGGGCACCTCTTAATATAATTTTCTCAGTTGCCCCTCTGTCTTTTGACAGAGAAGCCCCTGAGCACAACTGAGAGATGATAAATAATGCATTACAAATTGCTTTATAGAAATTTTATATGGTAAATGCTCAATATTGGAGGATATATATCACGTAACAGTTCAGTACTATTTTCTTTGTTTCTCTTACTTCATGTCTTTTCTTCATCTTTGAGTGGATTGTCCAGCATTCTCTGTCATACAGGAGGACAGATATCGGGTAAGTTCTGCACACTTTTCTTTTTTTCTAACGAATGTTTTTTTCTATCTCTTAATACTGTACTTAGCTTTTGGAATCCCAATAAGGCTTCTGATCTCAGTGTCGCAGTTTCCGTCCTCGGTTACCTGCTTTTTTTTTTAGTATCTCCGACCTTTAATTTGCATTTTGGGCTCTTCCTTTCGCTAATAACCCTGCACTCTGCCTTCTTGTACTTAGTCCTTTCTTCTGACTTTCATTCGCTAACTTCTGCAGGAGGTTTTATAATTTCCTTTCCGTGGCTGCCATCAGCACTGTCTAATCTGCATAAGTGCTATCCTTTAATCATCATACAGAAATATTTTTGCGCTCGATGAGTAGGAAAACAATTCATTGCGACTTCTTAATCTTACGGTTTTTTATTTTTTTGTTTTTTTTTTTACTGACATGAAGTGTAATGATTTTATTAAATCAATTTCTGCGTCTACAGCTGAGAAAAATGTTTCACGGTGCCGTGCCAGACAATTCTTCCTGTTAGAATCCACTTTGCACATTTATAAATATACCGTTCGTCCACTTATTAAATACTGTTGATATATATGGTCCAGTGCTCCTGCTGTATGTCTTGAGATTCTTGACAAAATCCAAAGAAGGATCTGTAATGTAATCGATCCTGACTTAGCATCTGAACATTAGTCACTTTCTCACCGACCTGACAGGCCTTCCCTTTGACTTTTCTACAAATATTTTCATGATAACTGCTCTGATGAAAATTTTTCCCTTGGCACCTCAACTATATTAATTTAAGAGTGTTACTGGATTGGCATTTAGGTCCCACCTATTTAGTGTTGAAAAAGCTAAATGCAACCGCCACTTCTACTTCAACATTTTTTTTAGTATTTCCCATATTTTGTCTTAGAAAAAACAAAACCCGATGAGTCCACTACTCATGGTGCAGTGTGGAGTGTATAGTAAACATAAATCATTTTGGTAATGTGTTTAATAAAGACAGTAATTGACTCTTTCTTATTTCAAGTTATCAATTGTTAACTGGGACAAGGATTGGCTTGTAAATTTTAATGCTTCTAAAATTAAACTGCTATCCTTGTATTATCATAGAGAACTATTTTTGTCATTCATTTGTAAGGCTGATGCCAACCTCCAAGAGAGCAACTCCTTACACATTATTGGTCTTAGATTTTCTAATGATATGAAGTGAATTGACTATATTGAACCAATTGCTTAGCCTACTACGAAGAAATTTCGTTCTCTGTTTGGTGCCAGACAATTATTCTTGTCAGAATCCATCTTACACATTTATAAATCTACCATTCCTCCATCAATTGAATATTGGTGCCATATCTGGTCTTGTGCTTAAGCTATATGTCCCGAGATTCTGGATAATATCCAAAGAACTATCAGTTGCATGCAGCAATCTGGTGACGCATAATTCTTTGATGTCGGTTGAGCAAAGTTTATCGTGTCTGGTCTTGTTCACAAAGAGTAACAATCGTATAGGACAACAATACCAATAATAGTTTAGATTCCTCGCCGAAAAAAAAATCTGGATTAAAAATATTTGTTTATATCTCAACCTTCACTCTTCCCGCGTAAAATCACAAGGAATCATTTTTTTTATTATTAGTTTTCATCGAATAGAAAGTTTAAAAAACACTCTAGTTAGAAAGTTACCGAATGTGGTTTTACACGGGAATCAAGGCAATAGAACATCTCCTCGGATAAATCCACCATGCCTAACCGGTATCCAAGGCATACTCGCTCGATCACGAGGACCCACTAGCAGATGATAAATTTCCATAGGTACGCGATCATAAGTTCGGGTAAATCAAACATACCAGGTCTTAATTGTTAAAAAAACAGAGAAGTAAAATTTACTGAAAAATGACCTGATTTAGAGAAGAGAAAATATACTAATTTTGACCACATTCAAAGTTGGATTGATAGCTTTCCCAAGAGTAGGTGAATGTAACGGACTCGACTGGAATTCGAAATCAGCTTTCCATCTTCTAATTCTTAGCCGCTTTCCAATACACTACCTACACATCTCGTTAGCAAGAGGGACATGCCAAGATGTGAGTTGCGAAAAGGTGACGTCACAGCAAGAAAGTAGACTGATTGGTTCGTTTTCTACAGTTTATCAACCTTTTTCAGGCTATTTAAAGCCAGAAAATATTTTTAGATTGGAAGAATATTTTTTGAGATAATAATGATTTAATGATAAAAAAAACTTACTAATTAACCCATAACTGGGGAGAAGATGAGGGGAATTCATATTTAATCAGAATTTGATAAACAAACAATAAATTATAATGTGGATAAAAGTGGGGGATCAATTCCATATTACAATAAATATATAAACTAATCCCTCATTTTGTGACTAAGTTAGTTTCTATATTTTTATATTCCAGAATCTAAAAAACATGCCTGTAGCTAATCAGTATTTCATTCATTTTGTACGGTTTATCAACCCTTTGAGGGTTATTTAAAGTCATAAATTATTTTTAGATTGGAAGATTATTTTTTGAGTTAATGGTTTAGTGAATAGAAAGAGACGTCAGACAAGAATATGTTTTCACACTAGATTTATTTAACCAATATGGTAAGGCATTCCTAAGAGAACTAGGAGTCCTAAAATGATTTATTATTGATGGGCACTATCTTAACAACATAATCTATGCAGATGTCATTACGTTAATGGATTAATTAATATGTTTTTACAGCTTATCAATCTTTTGTAGGTTATTTAAAGCCAGAAAAAAATTTAAGAATTTTTTTTTACTGTTACAAATGCTACTAACTGCTGGGGGGAGAAGGGGTGATTTCCCAAATAAATAAACGAGTGGCTGAATATAACGAACCCGACTGGAATTGGAACTCGGCTCTCCGATTTCTAAGCCCGAGCCGTTATCACTTGCACGTCCAACTTTTCAGCATCTGATATTCCAAAGTGGAATATTCTCAACTCATCTAAGTATAGACCAGACTCGACGTTGCTTAACTTCGGTGATTGTACGACAACCGGTGTTTCAACATGATTTGGCTGCAAGGCCTATATACTGCTCGCATATCCAAGCTTACAACACCTGAGATTTCCAAACGGTCACCCATCTAGGTACTGACTGGGCTCGACGTTGCTTAACTTCGGTGATCGTAAGAGAACTGGTGTTTCAGCATATGTCTGTAAGCCCTTTATACTACTTGCACATCCAAGTTTACAATACCTGGCATTCCCAAGCGGTCACCCATCCATTTACTGACCAGGCTCGACGTTGCTTAATTTCGGTGATTGTAGGACAACCGGTGTTTCAATATATGTCCGTAAGGCCTTTATACTACTCGGACATCCAAGCTTACAACACCTGACATTCCCAAGCGGTCACTCATCTAGAGTAACCGTTTAATAATATTAATAACTAAGCTTAATATGATCAAATTAGAAGCTGATCTTAGTAATGACCTACAGCCTGTTGTTAAGTGTGGCAAGACTATTCTAGTTCCACGTTTCATGGATCTTATTAGGTTGGTGCAAAATAATGACGTAATAATGTCGTTTTTTGACGTATTTTTAACGTCAAAAAACGACATTATTACGTCATTATTTTTGCACCAACCTAATAGTTGTCAGTTATCTCCTGTTAATTCCTGTCTCCAAAATAAACGCGTCCTCCGATAATCGGCAAAAGCATGACAGGCTATATGACGGCTCCTTATAGGATACAGGTTCGATTTCTGTCGGAAGACGAATATTTTCTATGAAAATTTCTCGGACATTCAGGCCTGTGGATGTTGTTTAATACTGTTTATTATAAACAGAACATTTACTTAAATATTTGTATCTATAAAAAAAACAACGTATAAACATAAAAAAATGTCTTTAAATAATTGTCGGACTTTGTCCATTTCATGACCTTTATTCATCTCAATACTTTTTCCTTTTTATATTTCCTGAAGATCTTTCAGCAATGTCGTTAAATATTTTGGTCTTTCAATGTGTTTCGTTTCAGCATACAAGTTTCCATTCCAGAATGTGTATGCATCTGTAACGTCTGGCTTTACGCTTTCTCTCTTATTTATGTTTAGGCATCGCTAAAATATTTTCACTGTTGTCAAAAGAGCGCTTTTGCAGGTATTGTGAAGTTATTTGTATTTTTAAACTTGTCTCTTTAGCCAGTTCTTGTGGTATATTTCTTCAAATGCTGATAATAATAATTATTATTATTAGTAGTAGTAGTAGTAGTACAACACTTTGATAAGAACACTATTTAACAAAAGAAAAAGGAAATGAAAATCAGTGTTTAAATATATTTAACAATATTTCGGCAGTATGGCTGTCTTTTTCAAGTTATATGTAAAAACTGCAGTCAAGTATAAAAAAATTTTGTTTGAATTTCTAGGATTAAGGGTTGTCATTATTTACACTATTTACATTTTGACTATTGTCCTCATCGTTGTTGTTGTGCTAACCGGCCTTCATCGGGTGCATATCAGGTGTATATCGATCTAGGAATTCTAAAATTAACCCTTTATTCAATCTACGAGAGTGTTCTTGTTTCATTGCCCATTTATAGAGTTATCTCGTCTACCTCTTATTTTTAGTACTGCCTTGTTATTTCTAAAAGAAGTCTTTGTACAAGCTTTGCTTGTCTTGAGAAAACACGGTTGTACTGATAATCAACGCGACAGAACGAATGAAATGCAACTGAAAGGTAAGTAACATGATGGGTCTTGCTAATTTTTAAATTGTTCGTTAGCTGATTAGATAGTAAGAGCAATTAATCAGATAGTTTAGTATAATTCTTATGGAATCCTCCTGCCGTTTGGTTCATTCCCCCATGGTGGGTCATTAGTAATTTGCATATGTAATTGACGGTTGAATGCGCGGTGGATTCTGCATATTTTTTTCAGAATGTGTACCTTAAGATGTTCGGTGAAATTACAGTCGTTCGTTATAAAATCTTCTCTGCAAGTTATTATTATTATTTGGCAGGATTTCACATTCGGTTTCAACCTCAGGCAGTGACGTAATTGTCGCAGGAAACGATGAAAGAATTGGATTGGATATTTCAAAGGACATGTTGAGCAACAACAACAACAACAGAAAACAATAACAACATCACCATCACAACAACAAAATCAAATCGAACAAATTTAAACAGAAAAAAAATCTATGAAACGAGATTCCCAAGAAATTACGAAAACATCGCTTCTTTCTTCCGATTAAGCTCACCATAAAAGAAAAGAAAACATTCTAAAAATATTCGCGCGGCATAAAATAAAATCAGAATCAATAATCGAGTCCGTGCTGAAAAGATGGCGTTGACAGAGTGACTAGTGAAATGAAATATTAGTGTTAAGAGAGAAGGAAGGAAGAAACGGCTGTGGTTATAGAAATGTTCGGGTTTTGTTTTTTGCAGGCCTATGTTCAGTATTTTGTTGATATATTTGGTCGTCTTAAATGTGAGTCGGCGTGTTTACGTTTGGGGAAGTTTTAATCGATTAGAAAGAAACGAAGAATTTCTGAAGCCTAATAAGAGCCATGGAGAAAAAAATGTAAGGAAAGAAATTACAGGGAATGATGGGAAAGAAAAAGAGAGAAAGTTGGAAAAGAAAGCAAGAAAGAAAGAAAGAAGAAAAATGTGGGTAACGGTAATTAAAAAGAAAGAAAGAAAGAAAGAAAGAAAGAAGAAAAATGTGGGTAACGGTAATTAAAAAGAAAGAAAGAAAGAATCTGTAAAAATTAAAAATGAGGGAAACGAAAATTAAAGAGAGGGAAAGAAAAAAGTGAAAGGAAGAAAGGTAGAAAGGAATGAAGGAAGGAATGAAGAAGCTGTAAAAAGAAAGGAAAAATGAAGGCAATGTAATTAAAGAGAGGGAAATGGAAAAGGGCAAGGAAGGAAGGAACGAACGAACGAACGAACGAAGACGAACAAAAGTAAAATGTGGGTAAAGGTGAGTAAAGAGAGAAATGAAAATGAAAGGAATGAAGGAAAAAACGAAGGAAAGAAAGACGAAACGTAGAAGGTGTAAAAAATTTAAAATGAAGGAAACAGAAATTAAAGAAAAGGAAGGAAGGAAGGGGCTGTAAAAAATATAAAATTCAGATAAAAGTAATTAAATGGAGGAAAATTAAAAAAAAGAACGAATGAACGAACGAAAGAAGGAGTTTGGGTAAAAAGTATAAAAGAATAAGAAGAAAGATGAGAGTCAGAAGGAAGTAATGAATGAATAAGCGGAAGAATAAGATGAAGTGAATTTCATAAGTATATAAAAATTGAAAGGGGTGTGAGATAAGCATGTCTTCTCAGGGGATTTTCAACCTTTACGATCCCGAGTGAATTATAAGTCCTACCAGGATTTATTGACAGTCACTATCTTAACGCCATAAGATATGCAGATGACACTTTATTGAAAGCAAATACTGAAACTATAAGAACTCCGACAGAAAGTTACGAAGGGAAAGCAAAAAAAAAACACTAAACGTCAATTGTAAGAAAACCTGATTATCAGCAAACAGAACAGCCCAAGATATGAACTATAATTTGAAAACATCAGAATCAAGCGTGAACGAACATTTAAGGTTTGGTTTGGTTTGTTTTACAGTATATCAACCTGAATAGTTTATTTAATATCTGTCTATATTTCTGAGATGAGGTATTATGTACACTATTTACAATATTCAGACTATTGTCCTCATTTTTGTCGCCATATTTAATTCAAAGTTTCGGCCCTTGTACGCTCCGACCTTCTTAAGGTGGTTGGAATGTCGAACTGAACCCTTTATTTCGCTCACTGGGGTAGACTGTTCTAGTTCCACGTACCATGTTTGATGGATGTCAGTTATCAGTTATCTCCTGTTAATTCCCACCTGAAAGTTCAATACACTGCCTTAACCGGGTATTGAACTCACACTCTTTAGGTCCTTCACTGGATCTAACTAACGCCTTTATCCACTGAGGATATCCTTGAGGTCACATGGCACAGTGGATAAAGGCGTTGGTTAGATCCAGTAACAGGACCCGGTTAAGGCAGAATTTGGAGAGGGTAATTAACAGGAGATAACTGATAACTTACATCCATTAAACATGGCACGTGGAACTAGAACAGTCTTCACCGGTGAGCGAAATAAAGACAGAAAATATTAACAAAGCAGGAAATCTATGAAGATTAAAAGAAAGAAGAAATCAAACTAGAAAGAAAGAAATGAAAAAAATGAGACTTAAAGAATCGGATGAAAGAAATAAAATAGAGAAAATATATAAGAAATAAGAAAAACAGAGGAAAAAATGGTGAAAAATAGGAAAGAGACTTTGGAATCCTCGAAAGGAAAATTGGCGAGAGAGAGGAGAGAAAGTGAAATGAAGAAAAGAAAAATTTGAGGGCAAATAAAATAATAGGTTTAAGGGGTGGGAGGGGGGAGATAAACAAATAGAAAATGGATTGTGAGTAGAGAAAGAAAAAAAGGAAAAATGGAGAAAACGAAAAATTAGAGGAAGAAAATCTTTAAGCTGAGAAAGATCGGTGCAGTGAAAGAAAGAATTATGGAAAGTGGAAAAAGAAAGAATGAATGAATTGGACGAAGTGGGAGAAGAAAGAAAGAAAGAAAGAAAGAAAGAAAGAAAGAAAGAAATTATGGATAGTTGAGAAAAAAGAGTGAATGAATTGGCGGAAGAAAAATGAAAGAAAGTCTGAAAAGAAAGAAAGAAAGAAAGAAGGAAGGGAAAAGAGTCTGAAAGTGTAAAAAGAAAGTAACAAAAAAGATCGGGAAAGTGTGAAAAGTAATATAGAAAAATTTGAAGATAGGAACAAAAAAAATGCGAAAGAAAGCTAGATATGGGAAGAGTGAAAAGAAAGAAAGAAAGAAAGAATCGAGGAACTGTGAAAGAAAGAAAGACAGACAGAAAGAAAGAAAGAAAGACAGAAAGAAAGAAAGAAAGAAAGAATCGGGGAAATGGAAGTAAGATAAAGCGTTATCTAAACAAAGGAATTAAACAAAATTACTCGACAAATGCAAAAAGATAATTATAATAATAATAATAATAATAATAATAATAATAATAATAATAATAATGATAATAATAAAAGCTTAAAATGTTAAAGGGAAAGAGAGAAAGGAAAGGAAAAAAAATACTTTTCGAAATTATCCTGTATTTCATTTGATGAAAATTCAGAGAGGACCAGCCACGAATTCCTATGACGCCATGTCGACGAAATAATGGCGGAGGTTTGGCCCAGTTTTTAGCGAGAGCAAAGGTCAAATGAATTGACCGATTCTAAATAGAAGATATAATCACTGTTCACCTCTCTCGACGTAAACAGATTTTGGAAGAGGAGGAGGTGGAGAATAAAACTCGGCAAATGACAAGGACACCCAGGAATCGACATTAGGCTTTGCATTCTTTTCGTTTATCTAACGATGTTTACTGCCTTGTTTATCGTCAACTGCTTCCCTACACAGTCCCCATCTATCAAGGAACGCATACGCGTGTACGCTCGCGCACGCACACACACACACACGCGCGCGCGCGCATACACACACGTACACACACGTGTATCTCATAACAACTTGTCTTTCCCTTTGTTAATTTGCACGACCTTTACTTCCTGCTAATATCTCATAATGGATTGTTTCGTTTTGATCGAGTGGAAAGACATATTAGACACGCTACTTGGTTTCAATGATAAAAAAAAGAAAGATGAAAGTTTTTAGCGTCTGTTAATACCTCATAAATAATGAATAATTCCCTTTTGAAAAAAACATCAAAGACGCTACTTGGTTTCAGTGAGAAAATGGAAGCAAGAATAGAAAATAAAAGTGTTTAATGTTTGTTTCAGTGAAATGGAAAATTGTTAATTTCCTTTTTTTTTTCATTTGTACCTCCTTTCATTCATATTTATTTATATTTTGTTAATTTTGTGAAACTGAAATTTTTAACAGTGCGAAAGGGTAATTTCTATAGATATTTTATTGTAGTAGACCTCGCCATGAACTTTGAAAAATGAAAATTTCATGTAGGAAAACCGTGAAATTTTAACGGATTAAAACTAGTACATATTATTAATATAAAAGTTATATTTCGAGGTGACACATATTTGAGTAGATTTGTTTTCATAATGTAATTGACATTTATCAAGCAGCGTAGCTGAAAGTCATATTAAAAATGACGCGCCTGTTGGTGTTGATCGAAACAGCAACCATTTATTCTTTAATGTTTATGAGAAAAATATGAATTAAAAATATATAAATACTTTCCACCAGTTGAGAGCTTTGCATCTAAGAACGTCCATGATAACGTCTTCAGCGTCGGATCAGCCTCATTCTCTTTGTATTCCACTTCTAACATGGAAGTTTCACTGACAGCTCCTTCCTAAGAAACTGTCTTCTGCCTATATGATTTCCTGAACACTAAAATATCAATCTTTGTATATCCTCCCTATTCGCATACTCTTTATTTAGGATTTCCTCCTCTTATGTCAATACCCAACACCTCATTCAGTAACACTCTACTCTGAATGGCATGTAAGGCTTTTTTTGCGGATCTATCTATCTATCTATCTATCTATCTATCTATCTATCTCCGTTTGTTTATATATATATATATATATATATATATATATATATATATATATATATATATATATATATATCTCGGTCTATACAGATGAATCTATTTCAGTCTAGGCATATCAAGCTATTTCTCTATATCCGTCTATTTGTATCTATCTTCCTGCCCGTTTCAGTATAATCATATCTATCTATTCATCTATCGCTGAAACATATCTATCTATCTATCTATCTATATATATATATATATATATATATATATATATATATCAGTTTCGTTCTATTCATATCTATCTATCTGTTTGTCTTAGTTTATTCATATATATCTATCTATTTATCTCTGTTCATATCTATCTATCTATCTATCTATCTATCTATCTATCTATCTGTTTTTTCGCCAGTCTCAGTCTATTTATATATATATCTCTCTCAATCTATTCATATCTATCTATCTCCCTGTCATGTAAGCATGATCAATTCAAATACAAAATTCAAGACTTTACCATGCCAGTCTTTTTGTTCGTTCTTCTCGACGGGATCGGTCAAACCCAATTAACATTTACTAAAGATCAAATAGGAGTGTAATCATTTGTCAGTATCATTGTGTCTCAAACCCGTCGTATTCTTTGCTGAGGTGTGTGGTAACAAGTTCTACTGACACAAAAGCATTTTAATTGATTCATTTAGACTTGTTTAGATTTTGTCTATTCTCCAAACGCTTCGACAAAAGAAATTGTTTTTCATTTCCGATTAAAGTTACATTAAGTGTGCCTTACAAAAATATAAGCATTACTTGAGTAACGTTACAATTTAGTGCACTTCTAAACTATCAAAACGTTATGTTACTCTGTTGTTTGGCTCAATGTTAATGGCAATAATAGGCGATTACTTATATGGAATCTTTTGGCATTCTTTGATCGAAGGATCAGGTATACTTTGGGTTAAAATTTATAAACTATTTCTATTAAAACGATTTTTAAGAAAAATAGGTTTTCGCAAGTCCACTATTATGAAGTGTTGCTAACTCAAGTTGTGTTCCCAAATAGACTCGTCAGATGGAGATTTTCATATTGATGTCTTGTATGTCGACAGACTCACTCAGAAATATCTAAACTGTCAGTTCTCCACCAATCCTTTCTCAGATTAATGATTATAAATGACTTCAGACAAATCATCCTTGCAGATCAGTGCGAGGTGTGGACTGGGGCAACAAAATCGCAAAATGTTTCTGTACCAAATAACAGAAACCACATCACTTGAGGACTTTCAACAACAGCAACAACTAAAATGGATATCACATGTAACTCGAAGAGACAATAATTCAATATCTGAATGGGTTAATTAATATCAGTCTATATTTCTGAGATGAGGTATTATGTACATTATTTAGATTATTCGGACTATTGTCCTTATAATTGTCGCCATATTTATTACAACGTTGTACGCTCCGGCCTTCTTCAGGTGTTTGGATTGTCAAACTGAACCATTTATTTTGCTCACTGGGGTAGACGGTTCTAGTTCTACGTGCCATGTTTAATGGATGTCACTTATCAGTTATCTCCTGTTTATTCCCCTCTCCAAGTTCTCCACAGCCATAACCAGGTATTGAATTCACACTCTTTGGGTCCTGTCACTGAATCTAACTAACGTCTTTATCCACTGTGCCATGTGTCCTTGACATCTGTGCATGAATTTCTGGGTATTATAAACCTAATGTCTTCAGCATAATTTTATTACCAGTGCTCATATTGCAATTTTTGCTGTTATTATTATTTCATGTTTTTACCAGAGACCATATTGCAATTTTTGTTGTTATTATCGCTTTTCTCCGAAACTCCTTATTACTGGTCCCCATATTGTATTCATTTCTATGCTTGGTTGGCTCAGAAGATTTCTGTGGCTTCGCATATGTGCTGATTACTTAAGTTTACGAATTTTCCAATGGTGTCCTTTGTCTATGATCTCAACCTGATTCCACAGAGGCCGGTGATCTGCCTTTTTTCTCCATATGTGTTCAGCCACGCCTGACTTTTCCACTTCCCCTTGTGTGGCAGCTTTCTGGTGTTCTTGAAGCTTTACCTTAAGGGGGCGGCCTGTCTCTCCTTTATATTCCTTTCCGCAGCTGCACGGGATAGCGTACACACAGTTGTCCTGCCTTATGTGAAGGGGTTATCATAGAAAATACAAAGGATCTGCGGTTCATATAACATCAAGACAACCTTCAAAAGCTGGTCGACACTTCGCAGAGAAAAGCGATAACAACAAAAATTGCAATATGAGGTCTGGTGAAAACATGAAACAATAATAACAGCAAAAATTGCAATATGAGCACTAGTAAAAAATAGTTGCTGAAGACATTAGGTTTATAATACCCAGAAATTCATAGTCAAGGACACATGGCACAGTGGATAAAGGCGTTAGTTAGATCCAGGGACAGGACCCAAAGTTAGTGAGTTCAATATCCGGTTAAGGCAGTGGAGAACTTGGAGAGGTGAATTAACAGGAGATAACTGATAAGTGACATCCATTAAACATGGCACGTGGAACTAAAACAGTCTAACCCAGTGAGCGAAATAAAGGGTTCAGTTCGACAATCCAACCACCTGAAGAAGGCCGGAGCGTTCAGCGGCAGAAATGTTGTAATAAATATGACGACAAAGATGAGGACAATAGTCCGAATAATGTAAATAATGAAATAATCAAGATGCTGGCATTCCACACTACTTCAGATAAAAGGTTAGGAAGGAAACTCCTATCAATAGCGATAAAAGTAGACTTGAGAATTTATTTTCCTGAAAAATTGTTTCAAGAGAAAGAATTTATAAATTTTAACAGACAGTAGCAGAGACTTCTCGGTCAATGAATACGGATTGTTTCCTTATAAGGAAACGGCTCTGTTACCGTAACTATTTTAGGCGACATGTTTATTTAACTCCATGAATTAGGAATCACATGAAGATAGACATAAATTGCAATTATTTAATGTTACGGTTTTAATTTTTTAGCCATTCCAGCGGGCACACACACAGAAAGGAAAATTGAACTTTACATATTAGACAAAGAAACACATATATTTCGTAGCGAAATACCGTATGAGAGGGTACGGAAAAGTTTTCAATTTGATCAAGAAGTACAATCTGGCCATCTTAATGTATCCATTGTGTGAGTGATATGCGATAGCCGTTGAATATTCTGCTGTCATTTTCTCTCTCTGATGCCATTTAAACATATTGACTGCCATCTCTGTGTTATCTCGCGGTTGGCACGTTTCATTATGCTGCCAACTACGACTTAAGACAACGAATACAAGTTTTTTATTAGTTGATTTTCATCGAAAATTTCTATTCTCACCATACCAACAAAATAAAATCCGAAACAAAGATCGGATTCTATTTAAGAGCACTCAGAACAGGTAGACTTCAAGATTAGCACGAAGAGGAGTAATACATTGAAAATCCTTTTAAACTCCTCCAATACCCTAATTATTTTATATGCAATACGAAAAAAAAGACTGGTAAAATATTTCAAAATAGAAGAGTCGACCTTTCTGACAAACCCAATGAATCAAAATATATTATTCACCCACCCACTCTATCACAACTACAATGGAAAGAACATAAAATTTGTTACAACACTTGTAAGCCAATAAAAGTCTTAATACAAAACAAAATAATAATAAACCAAAACTTAAGGAGAAATTTACTCTATCACCAGTAATGATTGCCACAAGGAATACATAGGAGAAACCTCAAGGATGTTAAATAAAAGATCATATAAACAAAAAAGTGTTATTTTGCAAAACAACACACTCAATACATTAGTCATTCACCATAATGAGTCCGACCATAATTTTGATATAAATTTAATTTTGATAACAAAAACAGTGTTTGGATAAGGATTTACAGGCGGGCATTTTTGAAAGACCGAACGAACCAAAATATATTGTTCTACCTAACCAACTCTGTCACAACTAGAATTGAAAAGAATTTATCTAAGATTAATATAAAATGTGTTTCTTCTAAAACAATGAAACAATTAATACAAAAAGCAAAATAATAATAAACTAAAACTTGAAGGAGGAATTTACTCTGTCACCCGTAAGCGTTGCCACAAGGAATACACAGGAGAAACTTAAAGGAATTTAAATGATATTATGTGAACACAAAAGAGGTCTTTTACAAAACAATAAACATTTATTTGTTACTCAACATGTGTCTAAATATAATTTGATTTAAAAAAAATCCTACTCTAATTAAAAGAAAAATCAATTTACTAAGGCCATATAGAAAGTGCTTTAATTGCTAGATCATCCACAGTATATGTACATACAGATTCTTACAACATTTCTTCTTTCTTGGCAGATCTTCTGTTATCACAATGTCGGATTTTAATAAAAAAATTAAATCGGTGAGATTATATAGTCAAAATATATTATTTTAAATTGAAAATTCTCAGCGCCCCCTTTCCTTTGTGCGCACGTGTAGTCGCATCAACGTAAATATCACTTTAGCTCAGTAAAGCCCTAAAGGAGATAACGCGTCACAGGAAAACGTATTCCATTTCCTCACAGATTTCCCTAAAATTATTCTTGTTATATAAGGATTTATATATCGTCTTTCCAGAATGTATGTATGTATATATATATATATATATATATATATATATATATATATATATATATATATATATATATATATATATAAATTACATGTTTTAGAAGTTCCTTCATAACTATTTTTGAAATATATATAATGTTAGATAAAGAACAACAAACAAAACAAAACAAGGGATCTTTTCCGTTAATTCACCCTAAAATAAAAAGAATTTATATTTACTAAAATACACACCAAATTCTTCCAGAACAAGGCCTCCTTCAATTGCACTCCGATTGGGTTTTATTTCTACTCTTTTGTTCGTGTTGTTCTTCCTTGGTCCTAATCTGGACCACCACGGTGGCGACGAGGATATTGAAGAAACGAATTCTGCGCGGAGGGTATATATATATATATATATATATATATATATATATATATATATATAAAACTTTTTGCTATCGACGGAAATATTGAGAGAAAAAAAACACAATTTCTACGCGAAGATAAAAGAAAAAAACTTTTTGGACCCAACCATAACAGTGGTAACGAAGACAAGAATTTTACCTGTCAGCCAGAATAGAATCGAATTCTACGCAGGAAAATTTTTTAGTACCAAGGTTCGAGAACAACAGACGACAAAGACCTGAAGTCTACACTGAGAAAAAAGGAAAAATCGTTACACAAGTACACAACTCTAGCTACAAAGTATATAATGTGAAAAGAAAAAGTAAGGGGAAAAAGTGATTTTTTTCCCATTTTCTCGTGACAACAGATAACCTGTGTTATTAAATTACGGGGTAAACATGTAAGACTCTAAGGCAACCATATTGGAACTAATGAAAATGCAATTCGTGCAGCAAAAAAAAATGAGGAAAGACAGAGTAGACTCGAAGAAAAACAATTAGAAATTTAACAGAAAAATGAAGAAAAGCAACTCGAACTACAAAAATTACTACTACGGGCAGTAACAAATAGAGGACAACATTCTGAAAATGAAGCGGCATTCTCGCAAAATGCTATATGGAGCTCAATCAAAGACTTCACTTATGAACCGGACGAAGACAAAACCTTCGCGGCTTACTTTAGAAGATATGAAGATTCATATGAGTTTGATTGCGGTAATTGGTCAGACGCGAAAAAAGTACGTCTACTACTGAGGAAACTAGGGTCAAGCGAATGCACTAAATTCGTAGACTACATTCTACTGAGGATAAAGAATGAGTTGACTTTCAGGGAACCGTGAAACTTTTAATGGAATTATTTAGTTCGAACACTTCACTATTCCACAAAAGGTGGAAATGTTAAAATTTAACAAAAAATGATAGTGAAGACTATATAGCATTCGCTTCCGTAGTAAACAAACACTGCGATGACTTTAAGTTATCTGAACTCAGCCCTGACAATTTTAAAAGTTTGATATCCGTCTAAGGCCTGGTTTCGACTAAAGATGCGGAGATCAGGCGGAGAATTCTAATAAAACTTGAGAGTGAACCAAAACTGGCGCTACAAAAATTAGCTGAGGACTGTCAGAGATGTATAAGCGTAAAAAAGGACTCGAAAGATATCGAAGAGACTGGCGTCGCTCACATACGAAAAGTACAACGACAAACACGTTTTACTTCCAACAAACCAAACCAATTATTTTACTACAAAAATTCAAATGAAACCCCAGAAGAAACCACCACCCCGTCCATGCTATTGCTGTGAGACTTTACATTGGTACAAATATTGTCCATACCGCTATAAGACTTGTCTGTCGTGCAGTAGAGTGGGACATAAAAGTTCGCACTGTAGAACCAAGAAAGAAAACAAAAGCTACGTAAGAGTCACTAGAACTGACCAAGCGGGCGGGATAAATATACGAAAATATGTACAAGTAGAAATGTTAAACAAAAAAATCAGATTACAATTAGATTCCGGATCAGATTTAACCATTATTAACTTACAGACTTGGAAGAAATTAAACAAACCGACCATGTTGAAAACAGATAAAATAGCCAGGTCGGTAACAGGAAGAAAAATCAAATTTGAAGGGGAGATTATCACAAATGTGACGTTCAACGGGATGACCAAGAAATTTTAAGATGTATGTTCTAAAAATACGGAAAATGTATTTGGAACTGACTGGATGCAGAAATTTGACCTCTGGGATTTGCCGATAAGTACGTTCTGCCAAAGAGGGGAAAGGTTATCGACCGAGGCAGAGAAATTGAAGGAGAAATTAAAGGAGAGTTTTCCCGACGTATTTTCAGCCGGCCTCGAGAGTTGTAAAAAAAATGACGACCAAAATCGAATTAAAATAAAATGTACAACCCATTTTCAAGAAGAAAAGAAATGTACCTTTCGCATCATTAGAAAAGATAGACGAAGAGTTGGATAGACTCGTGAAAACCGGTATATTAACAAAGGTGGAATATAGTCAATGGGCAGCACCTACGGCTTACGTGAAAAAGAAATCGGGTGAGATACGAGTATGCGCTGATTTCCCGACGGGATTGAATGCAGCAATTAAGGATTATCACTATCCTCTCCATAGTCCAGAGGAAGTTTCACAAAGTTGAACGGAGGAAAATTTTTCTCAAAAATAGACTTGAGCGAAGCATACTTACAAGTACCAGTAGATGAGGAAAGCTCGAGGTTGTTGTGCATAAACACACACAAAAGATTACATCAGTTCTAGAGATTACCATTCGGAATCAAGGTAGCGCCGGCGATATTTCAGCAAATGGACACGATGCTAGGCGGACTGGATTTCATGATCGCATACCTTGATGACATCCTGATAAATAGCAAAAATATTGAACAACACTGGGAACACGTTCAAGAGGTTTTCAGGCAGATACAAAATTACGGTTTTAAGGTAAAAGAAAATAAATGCGACTTCTTTATGAAGGAGATAAAATATCTGGGTTATATTATTAACGAAGAAAGAAGACCAAGCCCAGAAAGAGCCACGGCAATAGAAAATGCCGGATCCCAAAAATTTAGCCGAGTTGCAAAGCTTCTTGAGTTTAGTAAATTCTTATCAAGAATTTATTCCTAACGTGCACAAATTACGCGCTCCCCTAAACGAACTGTTGAAGAATGAAAAAGTTTGGGAATGGTCATATGAATGTCAGAAAACTTTCGACAAAATCATTAAGACTCTAACAGCAGATTTATTTTTAGCGTATTATGATCCAAAATTGGAAATAATAGTCGCAAGTGACGCAAGTGCCTATGGTGTTGGGACATGTATACTTCATAAAATGCCGGATGGGACACTAAAACCCATCACGCATGCGTCAAGAACGTTACTACCAGCCGAACAAAATTACTCGCAAATCGAAAAAGAAGCGCCGGGGATTATTTTTGCGATTACAAGATTCCACAGATATATTTACGGCAGATTTTTCACCTTGCAGACGGACCACAAGCCGTTACTAACAATATTTAGATCAAAAAACGGTCTACCTGTCTACACTGCTAATAGATTACTAAGATGGGGAACGATTTTATTAAATTATAATTTCAAATTGGAGTATCTTCCATCAAACAAAATCGGACATGCAGACGGTCTTTCGAGACTAATACCAAAGAAAACGGAGCCATTAGAAGATTCCGTAATTGAAGCTCTACGATATGAGGAAGATATTAGAACATCATTATGCAGTACAATTCGAATCACTCATAAGCCATGGCCTAAGACATATCGACCGTGGTCAAGAATCCATGTAGATTTCGCAGGTCTATTAGAGGGTTTCTACTACTTGATTGTAGTAGACAGTTACAGCAAATGGCCAGAAGTATTTCGTTGTAGAAAACCTACTTCTGAGACGACAATAAATTGCCTTCACAAGCTGTTTGCTCGTTTCGGAGTGGTTGATTGTTTAGTCACCGATAATGGGACACAATTTACATCTGCGGATTTTCAAGAATTTTGTGAACCTTTTCAGGTGAAACACATCAAATCTCCGCCATATCACCCAAGGTCAAACGGGCAACCGGATAGATTTGTAGATACATTAAAAAGAGCAGTAAGGAAATCTTATGACGTACCAACAGAAAAGGTTTTACAACAATTCTTGCAAGTGTATAGAATTACACCAAACAGTACTAAGCCATCGGCATTATCGCCGGCGGAAGTGATGTTCGCCCCAAAAATTAATCGCTATTCGACAAATTACTGCCAAAATAGACAAAGCAAACACCAACGTCGTTTGTACCAAAAAGAAAAGTTAGCCCAAGGGAGAAAGTTTTTTTTTTTTTTAAATGTTCAAAATCAATACATCCTATTGGGAGCCAGGTACAATAGAGAAACGAATCAGGAACGTGATTTGCAACATTCAGGGTGCGAAGTTCTCGCATAAAAGGCACTTAAATCAGATCAGAAATAGGCTGTTAGAGGATTCTGTCTACCTCAGAAAGAGGAGGAAGTAATGGACACAATATTTGACACCTTCAATATACAAAGACCTCAAGCAATTTCAGAACCGCGGAAATCAAGCAGAAAAAGAAAATTTACAGAGCCGTTGATGATTAATCCGAAGAGGAAAAATTATTAAAGACCCCTGCGAGGTAAAAACTTGGGAGGGGGGTGTCATGGGTGTTACCTATAACTACAGAATGAACTCTTCCTAACACTATGCATACTACGCTTCTCAAGAGAGAGAGGGTTGAATCGAGTCGAGCCGATAGTAGCTCACTCCAAACCAGACTGACAGTCATACTAACACCTTCCCCATCTTGTATCATTATTTCGTGTAATATACCTTCGTTATTTCTATTCTTGTGTTCGTGTTATTCTTCCTTGGTCCTAAACTGGACCATAACAGTGGCGACGAGGATATTGAAGAAACGAATTCTACGCGGAGTATATATATATATATATATATATATATATATATATATACACACACATATATATATATATATATATATATATATATATATATATATATATATATATATATATAACCTGGACCATAACAAATATCATCCGTACTTAGGAAATGATTTTTTTTTTAATTTTCCATTATATGTGTTGGAGTTGTTTTGAGACAAATTTAGTAAACAAATTTTGATTTAAAATTTATAATTTCAAAAGAGTTCCAAAAATTTAATAAAAAACAAACAAACAAAGTTTGATTTAAAATTTATAATTTCTTGGGGGTGAATTAATATTTACGATAGGTACCTTTATTTGAGGGGAATTACCAGAAAGGATTACAAGAGAAATTACGAAAGAGTTATTTTATAAATAAAGAAACCCGAAGATCTTAAATGTGGAAAAAGAAAAATAAAGACCGAAATAAAATAAAATGAACTATACTAACTCGGTTATTAAACTAGTAATTGAAAAAAATAAATAAATGAGATTAGAAAACTCCAAGTTGATAAAAATAAAAATAACCAGAAAGGAAAAATGAGAAAAAAACCATGTTCATGATAGTTGCAGAAAAACAAATAAATAAGAATCCGGAAAAAAATGAACATTGGAAAAAATAATCATAATAAATACATATAAAAAAATTAATTAAATAGAATAATTATAATCAATACATATATACAGTCAATAAAATATAATAATAATAATAATCAATATATATATATATATATATATATATATATATATATATATATATATATATATATATATATAGTCAATTACATTATAATATTATAATAGAATAATCAATACATATATATGCAGTCTATTAAAAAAATAATGATAATCAATACATATATACAGTCAATTAAATAGAATAATCAATACATATATACAGTCAATTAAATAGAATAATTATAATCAATACATATATACAGTCAATAAAATATAATAATAATAATAATCAATACATATATATATATATATATATATATATATATATATATATATATATATATAGTCAATTACATTATAATATTATAATAGAATAATCAATACATATATATGCAGTCTATTAAAAAAATAATAATAATCAATACATATATACAGTCAATTAAATAGAATAATCAATACATATATACAGTCAATTAAATAGAATAATTATAATCAATACATATATACAGTCAATAAAATATAATAATAATAATAATCAATACATATATATATATATATATATATATATATATATATATATATAGTCAATTATATTATAATATTATAATAGAATAATCAATACATATATATGCAGTCTATTAAAAAAATAATAATAATCAATACATATATACAGTCAATTAAATAGAATAATAATAACCAATACATATATATATATGTATATATATATATATATACATATATATATATATATATATATATATATATATATATATATATATATATATATATACAGTCAATTAAATATAATAATAATAATCAATACATATATAAACAGTCAATTAAATAGAATTATAATTGTCAATATATATATACAGTTAATTAAATAGAATAATCAATACATATATACAGTCAATTAAATAGAATAATAATAATCAATATATATATACAGTCAAATATAATAATAATAATAAATATATATATATATATTTATATATATATACATATATATATATATATAGAGAGAGAGAGAGAGAGAGTCAATAGAATAATAATCTATACATATACAAACTCAACACATATATAAACATATTTAAATAAAATAATCATAAAATACATATAAAAAATCAATTAAATATAATAACCATAATCAATACATATATAAACAAATAATATAATAATTATAATCATTACATATATAAACAAAAATAATATAATAATCATAGTATATATATATATATTATTATTTCTTTCATTATATATATATATATATATATATATATATATATATATATATATATATATATATATATATAAATATAAATAATGAAAGAAATAATAATTGCGAATTACTTTCAGTCATTATTTTTATTAACAGTAATGTTCACCGCGTTTAAGGCCCTGGAGGCACCTTAGGTAGAGTGTTACAGTTTATGCGGCTATGTGGGGAAGATAACGGTTAACCCTAGACTTGAACTGGTTAGGATTGTATTGATCGAGAGAACATCCTCTTGGGAGTCAGTTCCACAGCGCAGTGCTTCGCAGAAAGAAGCTACTCGAGTGGGACTTGCTTCTCACCAATGGAACACACGGGCAATGATGGTGGTTCGCTACAATGCGCGTTGCATGGCAGGTCCTAGCCGTGAAGGTTAGAACTGGTTGAACTAATGAATATTACATTTAAGCAATATTTGCATCTTTTTCAGTTAAACTTTAGGGAGATTGCAACGTTCAGAGAATTCATCGGTAGCGATAAAAGAATTTAAATTTGTTTCACAAACTGCGAAGATATCGGGAAAACTTTTCGAGAGAAAAGGTTCTACACTACAGAAATTCGAAAGAAATTCCACAAATATTGGAGAAAGAATGGCTAAGTTGAGTCTTTTTTTACTGCTTTACACGTATTTCTTTTCAATGTATCCACCTTAAAAACGTTGTTTTAAAAGAAAAAGCCAAAATAATTTTCAGTCTATGTCAATACAAATTATTTTCACTCAATTTTAATTGGTTTTCGAAATACAGCAAAGTATTCTGCTTGTTGGAAATATTAAATTTAATCTATACGCTTGAAATTAAAAGCTTCAAAAAAGATTTTCTTTTAATTCATTTTAAACCTTAGGTATCGCGTTTTTTGTGGAAGTCCATACGTTAAAAAATACAAATCTGTTGGATCAATAAAATAAAAAAAATCCATCTATTTTCTTTACATCTATATATTCTGGCACAATGCTATGATGTTTGCGTTGTATCGCAACGGTCCGGGTTCCACTTCGGGTTTTCTGTCCAGATTTAATTCCATAGACTTTTCCATGTTTGGTTGGACATGACCGCAAAGCAGCGGGGTTTAAAATCAGGGTTTTCCTTCCCCTAGATGAACTGCCATCCTGGGCTGTCGAGTTCCATCTACGTGAAGCAGCTGGTTATGAGGCGCCACTTGTCCTCCTTCGCTAATTTTCTTGCTTGGACTGGGCATACCTGTTAGACGCTATTTGAGGCGCATATCATTGAAGTATTTTATAGTCAGTAGGAGCATCTTCCCATTACAACCCCCGGCTATGACAACCCTTTCGAACACAGTTATTTATAAATGATTTTCTAAGTGTAGCTTAGATGTGGAACAAGGACGAATAGTGTGGACCACCCAATGAGGATCGAACTCACAACTAAGCCGTAATGGATCAAGAAATACATTCTTGCTAACCATTACACCACCTCGAAGTACCCAACAACCTTTGGAACATATATAATGTACGTATCTAAACAATTTATACATTGCATGTTTTAGAAGCTCAAAAAATGACCATTTTCAAATATACGAAACGTTAGTTAAAAAAAAAAGAAAGCAAAGTCAAATTACAAAATAGACATATATAAATAACGGAAAAATCGAAAAGTTTGTTAATTTTGGAAAAAAAGATGGCTAATAGGAAAAACAGAAATATTGATCGGGACTTCGTGCGCATGTGTAGTAAAATATAAATCGGGACTTTGTGCGCATGTGTAGTAAAATATAGATCGGGACTTTGTGCGCATGTACAGTAAAATATAGATCGGGACTTCGTGCGCATGTGTAGTCGCGTCACTTCATCTGATAAAATCCTAATGGACGAACCGCGATACACTTTGTCATACTCTTTTTTCCTCTTATAATATACATATATATATACAAAAATATATTTAAAACAAAGAGAAAAATAAAAATAAATAAATTACTCATTCTTAAGTGGCGGATCGACAAAAAAATATAACAACAGCAAAGAAATAACAAAAAAAAAGTCTAACCGGTTAACACTCTTTGCTCTTCATAGCCAATCGAGGACAAAAACATGAATATATGCACAACAACTAAAAAAGGGGGAAATTCTACCAGAATATCAACAGAATAAATGAACGACAGATTACCTTTAGACCTGTGGTTCCCAGACTGAGGCGGATACTCCACACTGGGGGAAATTTGGTTTTTAAAATGAGAGGATTCGAGAATGAGTTATTATCAGGGAATTTCTTTTCTCGTGAGTTCGTGTGTGTATGTGTCTGTATGTGTGTGGCTGTGTGAGTTAATACATACGGTGCATATACAGTATGCGTATATTAAAATAGTTGTGTACATGTGTAATTATATATTTATATTGGTAACACATATTCTTATAAATATTGTAAAATTCTAAAATTAAATGATAATAATATTGCATATATGCAGTCTTGATTTCTTAAGGAAAGTTACGTCAATGGCGTTTCACAGAGAGGCATGAGGGTTTTAGAGATGCTTAAGTGGGACATGGTCAAAAAGGTTGGGAACCACTTATTTAGACACAACAGCCATTACTCAGGACCTTCGGATTTCTGCATCGCATTTTCCGTCGTGACTCAAAGATTATTTTGTGACAGTTAATATTTAACTCACAGCATGACGTCTGTCATTTGTTTTCTTATAGTTAATAGTCCTTTCTTCTGCCTTTCCCTTACTACCTTGCCTAAGAGTTCTATGATGATTTCTTTCAGTTTGAATTTAAGTTAAAAAAATGTTTTTATTACAACAGAACATATTATCTATCAATACGATTGAAGTTAGAATAATTAATATTGCACGCGTCATTTATTAATATGAACCCTGGGATGGATGGACACATCGTATTTTGCAATATTTGGTTCCAAATTTAATAAAAAGAAGTTTTAAATCCTCACGTTATTTCTATTCCATTTCTAGTCATTGTCAGAATTTGATTTCTGCACTCAAACTATTATTTTCCATCACCTAGAAGTATGGGCGCCTTGGGTAAGACGATAAACTACATCCGCGTCCTGGGTAAGACGATAAATTATATCCAACAGGATGATCTCTGATGGGAGGTTTGAGGAATGTGGAACCACCTCTTAACTGCAGGTGTTCCCAGGTCCACCCTGACCCAGGATGGTAGCCTCTGTCAGAGTCCCAACTATGGGCAAATAGTATCACTATCAATATGACGTGCGATCAATGAGGGTCATGGATAGCGTGATCAAAGGATTTGATATTCACATTCACTAAGATGACACGAGTAAATAAATCCGCGACACGTCATGCCTTCTTTGACCAAATAGGCCCACGTACTACCGATGTAGATACGATCAAAATGCCATAAAAACAACGGATAATGAAGCATTCCTTGCAGAAAAAGAAAAATATTTTGCGCTGACATTCAGTTCATGTCCGTTTTCCGTGTTATTGTATTTTTTTTCTTTGCGGACGAGGTTGAAACGATTTGAAGCAAGAAACAATTTGTTTTGGTTGAATCAAGTTGAATTTGAAAAATGCACATTTTTTTAACGTACTCATACGAAAAATTTATAGAAAATCAATTGGCACAAAAATGGACTTATAATTAAGAATTATTAGATGGTGCAAAAATAATGTCGTTTTCTCACATATTTTAGTATGCGAGAAAACGTCATTATTCTTGCACCAACCTAATACTTTCTAAATTATCATTTTGTTAAAAAAACAATTATACTCAACAGTTCAAGAGGGAAAAAAGATTTTCTGTCATTGGTCAAAAACATTAAAAATTGACGAATCAAACTTCGAATTGTTTCCCCTAGCCAAAAAAATGACAAATTCATTTTTTAAGTCAAATACAGGTTTGTCATACATTTTTACCTCATCAACACCCACACAACCAACTTTGTATTTATAGTGTAATGACGCTAACCAGAACTTAGTTATCATTTCTGGAAAAGAACGGACAATCTGGCGTGATCAGAAGTTGAAAAATATTTCAAATACGATCAGACCTTAAGCCACGATGACTTTTGACACTGTGTTAACAAAATGGATGGTTTCCGAGAATCAGGTCTACCCAGTTTCTTTTACAATGCTTTGTTAAAAACCGTACAGATTGTTTTCAGGCACTTTGTAACGACCTTATCAAGAAGACGTTCTTTCTGACTAATCGACGATCGTGAAATTCGAAACGGGGTATTAGGATTGAAACATTGACTTTCTAACCACCGGCCTACATGTGCAGAGATGATATAAAACGCCTTCAATATTTCAACCTGCAAGAAAAACAAACGAAAAACTATTATGTTTTTAGTGAAAATCAAAGGGAATTTACTATTATAAAATATTGTAAATTTGGCAAAATATTCTCTGCTAAAATGAGTAACTGTATTATTTGAATACATTTCCGGCAAAATGTTGGTTCCAGTCTTTACTAAAAATGACTGCAAAACATTTTCACCTTCCCAATGTATAGACAAAAACACACAAATATATGCTGAGTTTTTTTCCCAGCCAATAAAATAGGCTGGTTTTCAGCATTATCTGACTAAGTCCCGGTCTCTCTTGTCTTAAAGTCAAAAGGCTATGTTCGTTTATTCAAATTTGCTCTTGTATGTCAACCCTAATTCTTAGTTGGTGAACTTTTTGTCATATTACTGTTACTTTGCCTTATTACCATTAATTTGCCTTGGATATATTATTTGCTTGCTTCATATTATTTTTTGCCCTTTTCTTTTTTTCTTTTTCTTCTCATTTCTTATTACAAATTTTCTCAATTCTGTTTGAAGGACTGTTCTGTCGTTTATTTTATGTTTAATCATGGTCACTGACTCCACAAAAGACCTTTTTCTTGAATATTTATTTCATGGCTAACTATTTGATTAATAAATTTTCATAACGTTGTCAATCTTCATGTTGCAAACGCGACGCATCAGGCTATCATGGAGCTTAGATAAGGTGTTCTTGTTAAACTTTGTCACCTTAAAAATTTCGTTTGTTTCGCTCTATGTAATATTCCTCAGAGATTCAAATTGTGTCAAGAAAATTTCAAAATGTAATTCTTGAATCGAAACCAAAATCCTTTTTCTTTTTTTTTTTTGGAAAACATGGACAAACATACTCACAATAAAACGAATTGACAAAAGGGCGTTTTTTTTGTTTCTTTTTTTACCTAACTTCGGCAATATATATAGTTTTAAAAAGGGATTATTAGAATTGTAATCGGATTAAGGAATCGGAGAGCCGAGTTCGAATTCCAGTCGAATCCGTTACATTCACTTACGTGCTAATACCCTTCGGAAAGGTGTGAGTCCTCCTCTTTTCCCTCCAGCTATGGGTAAATTGCGGAATAGACAGGTTTCTATAGCCTGGGATGACATCTGGTCCAGCGCAGAAAGTAATGGCAACCTACTTCGGAAAAAATCTGCCTCGTCAGTCATGTATCGTAAGATACATGATCGCCTATGCATGTATCATGCATGACACATAGCTGATGAAATAAAATCTAATCATATGAAAGTGAATTTATACATGTTATTTGTTCTTGAGAAATTAAAACAAAAACAATAAACACTATTTATTAGATTCTTTATTTACATTAGTTATTGGCTTCTTCAATGGAATGGTTGGTAAAACATTGTCTAATTGCCAGTTGATTCGAACTTTATAAAATGGTAAATAATAAAGATTTCCTTAGAATTGATTCACATATTTTAATAATTTCGTATATTTTTTATAAATTTTTGAATTAAAAATTGTTTTCATAATTATTTCTTTATAAATTGATAAATGATAAATATTGAATTGCATTAGTTGTAATTGTATTACTTTTTAGAATGTTGTAAATATAAAATTATTCTGGTTGATAAAATAATAAACAAATAGTTTTTAATATTTTTGTTGTAAATTCTCTCGAACAAAAGAAAATGTATAAATTACTCTTTCATCATGTTTAGGTTTTATTCCAAAAATCGTACTTAGGGAACTACACCACGATCTTTCCCAAGAAATCATGAAAATATTTAGAAGGAAGCTGTAGAGTGTCATGATCGCCTATATGATGACATTTAAAAAAATATTCGTCAGCCTTTTAGGATATCACATGTTCATCATTTCATTCAGTCGCGTTTATCACGGATTTTCTACTAAGTCTACCATTTGATATCACTCTCATACGCAATCATTTTGTGTGAATGCTTCGCTATGATTCATTAAAATTTTCTACATTTTATTTTTGCTTTTTACTCAAATATTCTTTTCAAATTTGCTTATGCAACATACGAACAGCAGATTTAGTTTGGTAGATTTTGTTTAACCGTATCGTTTATATAATACCGAAAAGTAAATATAAAAAATTCAAGCACTATCTACATTGTCCTCATCTTTGTTGCCATATTTATCACAACGTTTCGGTCGCTGTACGCTCGGGACTTCTTCTGGTGGTTGGAATGTTGAACTGAACCCTTTATTTCGCTCGCTGGAGTAGACTGTTCTACTTCCACGTGTGATGTGTAATGGATGTCAGTTATCAGTTATCTCCTGCTTAATTCACCTCTTCAAGTTCTCCACTGCCTTAAACAGGTATTGAACTCACAACTCTTTGGGTCCTGTCACTGGATCTAATCAACGCCTTTATCCGATGTAGCATGTCTTCTTAGATATATACTGAAAAAATCCAAACTTTATAATTAATTCAAGAGCATTATATTATGATTAAATTATAATTACTTGGCTGCATTTTTTACCAAATAATCTTACAAAATCAAAAGAGTACTGAAAACGTGTTTCTCCTTACAAGAAATTGAGAATTAGTCAAAGCAAATATTTTTTGATAATATATGCCACATATTCAATTTTACTATAAAACGTACTGATTGTCATTTTGCTTTTAAAATGCGTTGTTGGTAATTTGTTTATTGGGGGGGGGGGGAATGCATGACAAAGTTGAAAAAGTTTTCTTGTGAAGCGTTTAGTCCTTCAAGACTTCATCGGACGAAACCCGTTACAAAAATTCTTTTATAATTTGTCATATATTTTTCACCAATATTTTTCTTTATAAATAAAAAATATATATCGTTATCTATTTTTTGATAAAAAATATATTGCTGGCAATTTCACTACAAACCTTTATGGTTGGTAATCATTATAAATTTATTTTTAACCATATATGCCATGTCATAGTTTTACTATCAAACGTATTGATTGTCATTTTGCTATAGAAATGTATGGTTGGTCATTTTACTCTCAGAATATATTGATGGTCATTTTGCTATAATAATATATCGTAGGTCATTTTACTATAGAGTATACTGTTTGTAATTTCAATATAAAAATGTATTCTTGTTATCTTTGCTATAAAAATGTATTGCTGTTAACACTAGTGCAAACATATTGTTTGGTAACCCTACTATAAAAAAAAGCATTGTTGGCAATTTTACTACAAAATTGCATTGTTGGTAGTTTTTTTTTTTTATAAAATTACATTACTGGTATCTTTATTATAAAAATGTATTTTCATAATTTTCACTGGTTTGTTTTCTATTTGGTGGTTCACGATTTCTCATAGCTGGGATCCATAACAGCTGTTATTACCCACCGGTTTGGATGGTTCTAGGAACAACTATTAAAAGGTTGTTCTACGCACCTCAAAACCTTCAATCTCATGATCAGAGGCCTTGCTGCCTGATTTTGTTTATCGTTATGCCCACGACGAACGAACAGAAGAGATTCTGAATTTGGGACATTTTTAGTAAAACAGAAAAACGGAAAATGAAACTGCATTCATATTCCGAGCGAATTTGTTGCGTTCACTCTGTATTGATATTCTTGGAAAAGGCATGAATCAATTTCTTCCAAGGAACCTAGCTACGGATGAAATAATAAGGCAGCGTGGTCTAGGTTTGGATGCTAACAAATCTAAGAGAAAGAAAAATCTGAAGTCAAACCAACTAAGTTTACTGATGAGTATCAACATTTTTTTCCCATTGTGGATATGTCTCCATCGTGAGAAGTGCCTACGGATTTACTTAAAAGAATCAACCAATCTAAGAAACGAAAAATTTTGAAATGAAATCAGTTGTACGTGTCTACTCTTCGATTATCAGCCTGTAGTTCCCAATGATGGATATTTCGCCATCGTGTTATAGCAAAATCAGCCTAATTATCCTGATGTCAATTGCAGAATATCTTACTTTCCAAGAATAACTATTTTGCGTCACAGATTCCTGCGTGTGTACTTCCTTGAACACTTCAATCTTGACCTCTTCTCTTGGTTTCAAACAGGTAGGAATGACTGCAAAACATTTTCCCCTCTTCATTTTATAGGCCGAAGCACACGAATCCAAATTTCCTAGTCAATAAAATAGGCCGGTTCTCGGTTTCATCTGACTCAGTCCCGGTCCGTCTTGTCTTGAAGTCAGAATTCTATGTTTACTTGTCCGAATTTGCTTTTGTGTGTCAACATCAATTCTTAGTTTGTGAACGTTTTGCCATATTATTGTTGCTTTGCCTTATTACAGTTAATTTGCCTTGCATATATTGTTTGCTTGCTTTATATTATTTTGCCGTTTTATTTCCTTTGTTATTTCTTATTGCAAACTTTGTTAATTCTGTTTGTTGGACAATTCTGTTACTTTGTATTGGACAATGGCTACTCACTCCAACAGATGTGTAGAAATCATTAGGTTATAAGTGTATATCTTGCGATGAAGGTAAAAAACGTCTATTTTATATTGATGGCATGACTGTGCAGATAGATTTTATATTGGTGAAAAATGATTGTGCCTTGGCTGATCTTTCTGTGTAGGTGTATATAAATCTATGTCTCGGCTAAATACATCACTATCAATGACGAATTGAGATTTTGTATCCTTTCTGTACGACTATTTATAAATTCTGAGGCCATCAATAAATAAATCAATATGAAAGGAAACCGTAGATTTTACATTGGTTGCTCTCTTTGTTCAAGTTTACAGAAATTCATTTTCTTATCTTCAAGTAAATGTATTGCATTATTACTGTAAATTTGCCTTGCATATATTTTTTGCATGCTAAAAATTATATTTTGACCTGTTATTTTCGTTTTCTTGTTATTTCAAACTTTGTCAATTCTGTTTGGTGTACAGTTCTGTTACTTATTTTGCATTTGACCATTATCTACTCACTCGACATCTTCAATTTAAATGTCAGTCATTATCTATCCTCGCTATACCTGTAATTTTTATTTTTTTACTTATATCAGCATGTATATCAGCATGCGTATCAGTATGTATATCAGTAATGCTCTAACTTGAGTAGGTCTCGAGTATTATATTTGGTAATATTTAGTAAAAACGCACACTAGATATTTTTGTTATAAAGAAACTTCGTAAGCCTGGAAGTAATTTATATCACTATTTGTAATAAAAGGAGGCATGGTGGAGTAATGGATAGCGGCTCGGACTGAGGAATCGGAGATCCAAGTTCGAATTCCAGTCGAATCCATTACATTCACTTACGTGCTAATAATCTTGGAAAAAGTTATAAATCCTCCTCTTCTCCCTCCAGCTATGGGTAATAGCAGGAAAGACCGGATTCTGTAGCCTTGGATGGCAACTGGTCTAGCACAGAAAGAAATGGCAACCAACTGTGGGAAAAAATTCTGCCTCATCAGTCATATATCGAAAGATACACATTCTCTTACGCGTGTATGACGCATAACTGACAGACTGATTAGCAATACGCATTTCGCTATATATATTATTTTGATATTTTTACCCATAATTTCACTAGCTTGTCTGGGCTCAAAGTTACTGAAGTAGTTAGGTTCACCTTCCCCTATATATATATATTTAAAAATATGTATACCTCGCTATGAACCAACATACTGATTTGTTTCAAGTGGTAAAGGCTTGTGTCAGACCATCCACAGTTTTTTGGATCTGTCGATAAAAAAGTAACGGTGCAATATATATACATATATATATATATATATATATATATATATATATATATATATATATATATATATATATATATATATACACACACACACACATATATATATATGTATATGTGTGTGTATATATATATATATATATATATATATATATATATATATATATATATATATAGAGAGAGAGAGAGAGAGATTTTATATGTAAACTAGCCATATATTTGTTTTTGAAACATTAAATGAAAGCAAAGCTATAAAAGAAACACAAAAATTCACAAGCGGCATAAAAAAATACTAAAAAAAATGAAGACTTCTCCTGGATACAACTTATTGAATACCATCCAAAAACACCTACATTATACGGATTAGCAAACACACATAAACCAAACATACCAATGAGACCTATCAAGGATAGGCAGCGCCCAACATAAACTAGCCCCCGCACAAACTAAGCAGAATTTTAACGCCACTTCTCGGCACTATTAGTCCATCGTACTTAAAGAAAAAACTCAGGTGATCTCCTAAACAAATTAAAAAACCTAGACATTAAAAACAAATTATGAATTCTACAAAATATTTCACCGGTATGAAAATGGAGATCTGAGAAATTAGGGCCAAAATCCCGGTTCTAAGGAAATAATTATAATCCCATGAACACTTAAAGTTTTCTGTTTCTTAATATAATTAATATTTGCTCTGTTTTTACATTGATCTCTCTGCATTGCATCCTCCTTGGAATTATCCATACGGATTACCAAACACATCATTACCTATATATATATATATATATATATATATATATATATATATATATATGAAGATATATAATCTTAAGATGTGGTATATTTATGGGATAAAGTGCTCAATTATCAGAGATAGAGCGTGTGTAAATATAAAAGTGAACATAGAAGTAAACACTTAGAGGGGACATATATATATATATATATATATATATATATATATATATATATATATATATATTATAAATGTTATTTTTCTTGGGTTTGAGTTGTTATTCTGTTTTTTTTTTTTTTTTCTTAAACAGTGAAATTAATAACAACCGGCCTAGAACGAGAAGGTCTTAATAATTTCACTGCTTAAGCAAATAAAAAGCGGAGGTAGAAACTCAGATATATTTAACTACTTATTATAGTAATAAGAAATAACATCAGATCAAAAATCTATTTAAATATGCGTGTGTGTATTTGTGTATCTGTCTGTCTGCCTGTCTGTAAAACAGTGTAAGTCCTGGTGGTAATAAAACAAAGCTCGATGTATTAGAACAGTGTAAAAATGTATATTATTAGGTGGGTGCAAAAATAATGTCGTTTTCCCACATAGTAACATATGTGAGAAAACGACATTATTTTTGCACCCACCTAATAATAATAAATATATATTTTGTCCCACACCGTTTCGTACAATTCTGAATGTGGCAATCATTCATCAGGTACGAACGGAAAACTAAAGACTTACTTTAAAAAATGTTAGTCCAAAAATGTTATAGTTGAATTTAGCTAATTTAATGGTAGAAAATTGTTAATCTTTTTCCGAAATGCTAAACTGAAAAAATATTTATCATTTGCGATACGTTATTTTTCGTTTTCTTTTTTCTTTTTTTTTTTTTTTGATTTTCTTTCTTTTTCAAAGTGTCGTTCGCCAAGGAAGATTGCAAAATGGCTTCAGCTTGTAATTCTAGTGGGTTTCATAACTTATAGTCATCTTTCGTTTTTCATTTTGTTATTTTCAGAATTTTGAGTAGAAAATTGTAACCTGCAGAAAATGGGGAGACATTTCTTTTAAAGAGTGTGACAATTACTATTTGTTTATTTATTTTTTCTTTATTATCTGAATTGGGTTCAAGGCGAAAACGCCGACAGAGAAAAGGATGCCATGTTTATGAAACTGCTATTCTGACAAACTAAGATTGCGACTGAGTCACCCCCAAGCCAAAAATTCATTGCATATCAACTCTCTAAAGCAAGATAACCTGTCCTATAAGGCTTCGACCCTGGTGCATCTACCCTTCAGAGAATATGTCTTCGTCTCCTTCCCTCCCCAACATGACTTATTATATTTATTTATCTAATGTTCCACGGGGGGAAAGGAAGCAATCGCTTTTTTTTTTCCTAAAAGAATTTTATTTTGCTAGGCTGACAGCGTTTATAGCAGTAAACTTGGAACATATATAAAATGAAACACAAAGACGAAAACTGTAATATTTACTTTCGCTTCTTTTTTTTCTAATTTTCGGTATTTTTTTCTTTCTTTCTTTTTAAGGATTCTTTTTATCACATGACTTCCTGAAAACAGAACTCGTTTCTTTTCTTTACTTTATTAAAACATTTTCTCTTTGTGGGCGGGTTAGGGTTAGGGGTTGTCAAATGGAATCCTTATTTTACTGTTGGATTGGCATATCTTTTATTGCTCGCACTTTATCTGTACTCCTCAGCGTCTGTTTTAGGATTTTTTTTCAGGGTCAAATGTTTCGATTTCATTTTTATATTTGAAATGTTATTTTTCTTTCGAAATTAAAACTTCGGAATGAAGTCATTGTATCAGCCCGTCCGCGAGAACTAAATCCAGTCATCAATATTATAATTATTCTGTCAGCCTTCGTTATCATCATCATCATCTACACCATTATCGTTTGCATACTTAAATATCTTCATGTGTTTTAAGGGTTGAAACGTCGGTAGATTCTAAATATCTTTTCAGAATGGGTACCTTAAAATGTTTATGGAAATTGTAGTAGTTTGTAATAAAAAGTTCCGCATTGTCCGTTGATGTCCCATTGGTGTCTTTGACTGATGTCAATTAAAATCTCTTATTTAATTGTTCCGTAGTGTAAACCACATTTTGGTAGACTCGGCATTAAATGGAAACCAATACCATTCCCACTTTCTGTAGAAATCGTCATGTTTCTCTTTGAATTTGTAATAGATTTGGCTTGATGATGATGATGATGATGATGATGATGATGATGATGATGATGATGATGATCAAAAAGCTGTCAAAATACAAGGACCTTGAAATAGAAATCTCAAAAATGTGGCATATGGGAACATCAACAATCCCTGTTGTAGTTGGAGGCCTAGGACTGGTTGGAAAAGATTGCAGTAGACTAATTGAAGGGATTCCTGGAAGTCCATGCCTCAAAGAAATACAAACAATTGTTCTGACAAGTACAGCCCACACGTTACGAAGGGCTTTATCTATGTAATATATATATATATATATATATATATATATATATATATATATATATATATATATATATATATATATATATATATTTTCAGTGGAAAGTGTCATGATACCATTTCTAACCTTAGGTCCCTGGGCGGGACCCGGAAAGAAATGTGTAAAGGCCAGAAATCAAAGGAAATAATAATAATAATAATAATAATAATAATAATAATAATAATAATAATCCAGGCGTAGAAGGGACGTCAACGTCAATTGAGAATAAATGGACTACGAAAATATTAATTTCTTACGAATGGTCTTTCATTTACATCGCACACCCCTTTATCATCACTTTTTAAGCATAGTCCTCTATTTTGAGTGGCTCTCGAATTTTCTATATTGGTGAAAGTCTGTGTTAAAAAAAACAACTACGAGGAGGTCAGTAAAAAAGCGGAAAATTTATTATCGATCTTTTATCTTTGGGGAATAATTGACCTTGAATAACCTTCTGTAGAAATCGTGATGTTTGTCATTTAATTTGTGATAGATTTGACTTGATAATAATAATAATAATAATAATAATAATAATAATAATAATAATAATAATAATAATAATAATAATAATCTAATCATAGACGGGATATCAGGGATAATTAAGAATATATGGACTAAGAAAATCCTGAGAAATCCACCTTTATCTGACGTACAAAAGATAGTGTTAATGAGTGCAGCTCGTATTCACAGAAAACTTTTCAATACAATATGGTTGATTACTTCCTAACAGAAACGTCTATTATCTTAGGTTTCAGATAACTTTGTGAATGACTTCATTTCTATTAAACAGCCAATCTCTATTGATTTGAAGTGTTCACATATACATGTTTTGTTTTCACGAATTAAAATGGTCTACATTGTTGCATATTTGTTTGTCAGTTACCTGACCTTATCTACAGGTTGCCCAATAAAAAATCGGCAGATTTTATTATAAATGATTTATCTTTTAGAAATAATTGACCTTGAATAACCTTGAATAAATTTCTTGAATATTCATGACCTTGAATAATCATTCAACTCTCGCGTAATTTCCACATATAAGGGGAACTTTAGATAAGAGGAAGTAAAAAAATATAGCAAATTTTCATGAATTTATCCTAGACCTGTCTTATAAGATGACTGCTTATTGATTATATAAAGAGGATGTTATTGGAAATCTTGTTACTTACTGTATCCATGGAAATTCACAATAAACGAAATAACAAAACTGATTCTAGATCATGTTTTTTTTCTACACATATCCCCTAAAAGCGAAACCATTGTTTTGTTTACGTTTTATCACGTGATCTTTTGATTCTTCTTCTTCCTCTTTGTTCCTATGCCTAAACACTTATAAAGAGGCTGGTGTACTATTTTTTTTTTTATTTAGTCTGTTTCTAAAGTCTGTCTAAAATGATAACGAATGTTTAATCAGAAATGAATACTACAGCCGTATTTTAACACTACAATGATGATTATTGAAAGTTTAGAGAAAGATGAAGGTTGCTGTGAACGCAATCATAACTCCATGTTTATATTTTCTTAGCTGAGTTTTGCATGGAGACAAGTTGATTTCATTAATATGGAATTATTCTTCGAATAGATAATTTATTATGAAGTTATGCTAGTAATATAAAAGGTAGAAATGGTTTTAATGCAATCATAACTCGATGTTTACATTTTCTCAGCTGATCTTGCATAGATATGAGTTGATTTCATTAATATGGAATTATTCTTCGAACTGGCAATTTATAATAAAGCTATGCCAGCAATATATGAGGTAGAAATGGTTTTATTACTTTTATTATCAGTTTATTTGATAATGTGAATCTTTTCATCTACGTTATTGGTTATCGCACTAAGGCTGAGGTTAGTCTACCGACAAACATCACTCAGAATTTAAGGTTTCTTTTTTGGAATTCTCATATAAGACGACCCCCAATTTTGAGGGTGATTTTAGGCATTTAAAGGTCGTCCTCATACGCGGAAATATACGGTATTTCATTTCTTGGATATTTTGCCTGTAAATAAAGCTCAAAGAACAATCCAGAGCTAGTGCTATGTTTGCATGCGGACTTCTAGAAGAGAAAAGAGGCGAAGAATTGTGACAATTTGATGCAAAGATAGCAGAACTTCATTGTGTATGGAATGGTTCAAAGTGTAACATACTGTTAAAAAATATAGAATTTTTCAACTTCACTTTTTTTCTTACCATTTTTCTTTATTTTTTATAATCTGAAAGGGTTAAAATGTCATTGTTACAGATTTATATATATATATTTATACTAGCAGTATAACCCGGGTGTTTCATTACTGGGAATTTTTACCGTTCATTTGGAGCAGTTTAAGTTTAAAGTCATCCCACCCGAAAATCAATATTAGTAACAACAATTGGGTGTAACTGAGGCACATCCCCAAATTGAGGGGTTAACAATTTGAATTGGGGGTGGCCCTGAAAAGAGCCGTTTTTGCGTTCACAATCTTGTTTCAACCTCACGCACAGCAGTAGTTGAAGAGGCGTTTCTCTTCAGCCGTTGTGTCCTTTGATTATCATTTTCAGTCTCGTGGGCAGAAGCCTTCAGGGATGCTCTTCTGGACTGCCGATGGCTACGTTGATCGGGCTCAGTGGATCTGATTGAAGCATTCCTAGAGGTATTTTGAGACACGCGAACTGAACGTTCTAAAGACGATTCGTAATCCCTTATTCGCATGGCGGGCCGGGCTGCACTATGTTTGCGACGTAGGCAAGTTCTTTTCTTTGATGGCATGTCTTAGGCAAGTATGTATTGCCAAATGGAATGCGTGGGCAAATACCAGAATATGTTAATTAATTATAATTAATTACAATTATAATTAATTATTATTTTTAATTATATTCATTATAATATTAATAATCATTATTTATAATTTGTATAATTAATATAATTAATTATATAAATTTTACTGTATAATAATATATAATATTATTGCAATAATTTAAACTATTTATTTTCATTAAAGTTTTTATGAAAGATATATATCCAAGAACAGATAGTAAATAGTAAAACGTTGCTGAGAGTTCTAATGGACAGGAAGTAGTGGAGAGCCATTGTCACCAACAATTTGGATTGAAAACCGACACTGAATAATTATCTTTCAGACAAAAAAGTTCATCGAAATTGGATGAAAACTGTAGAAATGCATCAACAACATCCGATCTCATACATACATACATACAAACACAAATTTTGAGAATAATAGATATAGATTAAAGAGAATATAAGTTTAACACGATGGTTTAAAATGAAGCAACAAACATCCGTAATAAAAGTGGAAGCAGGTTTTTTAATATAATTCGAGCAAATAGATTTTAAGTATTTGTAACTCTTAAAGAAAGGATATATTATTATGAATGGATCCGGTAGCAGTAAAAGGAATTAGATTTGATATTACAGGGATTTATTAAGTTGATATGATTATGAGAAAAAGGACGCAATTGTGGGACCTGTGCTGACAAAGGAACACACTAACTGGCAGCACGTATTTAAGGGTGGAATAGTTGGGAGGCGAAAAAATTTGGCTGTCGTCATTTAAAGGAATTCTGAGCTGGAACTGTCCAATCCTGACTTTCAAGTTTTTAGAGAGTTTAAAAGCGTTTATGCGACCGTGTGGGTGATCAAATATTTTCTACCCTACAGCCGCTTTCCACAGAGAGGAAACGATGCTAGCATCTGTCTATTTTATCTCTGTTGTCATCAGAAATGTTTGTACGAACTCCATTCTTTTAGTACTACCATTTCAGACATTTTCCCCGGAGACCCTTCATGCATTGTAAACAGGTTACAAGAAGAAGAAGAGGAGGAGGAGATGAATAAAGAGGAGGAGATGAATAAAGAGGAGGAGAAGAAGATGAGATAAAGAGGTAGAGGAGGAGAAAAAGAAGAGGAAGAAGGGGGAAATGAATAAAGAGGAGGAGGAGAAGAAGAGGAGGAGGAGATGAATAAAGCAGAAGATAAAGAGGAGGGAGAGTAGATGTATAAAGAGAAGAAGAAGAAGATGATGATGATGAAAAGATGAATAAAGAGGAGAAAAAGACGAAGAGGAGGCGGAAGCGGAGATAAATAAAGAGGAGGAGAAGAAGAAGCAAAGTAGGAGGAGATGAATAAAGAGAATAAGAAGAGGAGGAGTAGATGAATAAAGAGGAGGAGGAGGAGAAAAAGCAGCGGAAGAAGGAAGAGGAGTTGAATAAAGAGGAGGAGGAGGAGGAGAAGAAGATGATGATGATAATGATGATGACGGTATGCATACAAGAAATGCATTTAGAAGAGAACGGAGAAAAACAAAATTGCGCTTAGAATTAGAACAACGAAAATTTCAATGGAAAATAAATATTTTGTTAACTTGTGGTAAAAGACGGTGTATTTTATTACCAAAATGAGTCCGCTTATTCCGAAGCCGTTCGGAGTTATTCTAACACATTATTACAAGTCTGCACCTGATTGGGGAGACTTTATCTTATGTTGCTTACACTGGAAAACAGTTTAACCTGCTACCCAGACTAAATCGAATCGAGTGATTCTAAGTCCATATTTAGAATTCACCAAGCAAGTCTTTCGCTATGTACATAGCATATCTCTCTTCAAGGTAAATGTTATATTAATAGTCTGTCAGTATCCTGTTCAGCTTGTAGCATGGGTGGAAAACTTTTTTTTGGCTATCATGGAACTGAAATCTATGCTGATTTAATAAACGATATGCCAACAGCGTATCAGAGAATTGGATGTCGTACGTCTCTTAAAATCTACTCCTTTTATTAATATGCCGATTTTTTCAACGGATCTGGGTGCCGTAAGCGATGAACATGGTGATAGCTTTCACCAGAACATATCCGCCATTAAATAGAGTTATCAAGGATGGTTCAATACAGACATGATAAGAGGGAACCAATGTTGATTCTTAAAACAGGAGATCAACTCAACACAAATCACAAGAACAAATGTCGCAATCATTTCTTGCTATATCAGTGATAATGTATTTTATATTTAATGTATTTATATCGCTTTACCCTCTGTTTCTTTCAATATATGTGTACTACAAAGAAAGAATGCATGGAGGGGAAGCCCAACATAGGAATTACAATTTGGAGATGCCAAAATTAAATAAGTACAACGAAATAACTTAAATATCTACGAAGTGTTTTAGCGAAGGACGGAAAACGCGACAATGGCATCCAAAGGCGTATTGGAATAGCGAAATATGTCTTCGAAACGCTAAGCAAAGTATTAAGAAACAGGAAAAATTCGTTAGAAACAAACAAAAACATGAATACTGAACTGATAAGTAATATCAGCCCTCCTATATGGGAGTAAAGGCTCATTACTATCCACAAAGATGAAAAAGAGACTTGAAACAAAAAAATATGGTTCTATAGAAAGATTCTGAGGATACAGTCGACAAAACGTATGAGCAAAGTCAAAGTTTTAGATAAAATGGAAACAAAAAGGATATGTATACTTAACATCAGAAAAAAACGATTTCTATGGCACATAATGAAGAAAGAAGGCTTAGAAACATTGACACTCAGAGAAAATACCAAAGGCAAGAAATACAGTGCGTAGCCTACCAATGATCGTGTGCACATGTCTGGCAGAACAGAGATGAGATTATGGAATGCCATGATTACACGTATCCTGAAGAGACATAGCACATAGGCGAAAGAGATTGTGTAAATGGTTGGTAGAAAAGGGATTAGGAGAGATAGCAAAAGGACAAATTTTACTAAGAGCTACAAAGGGAAGGATATCGTGGAGAGCCATGGTCTTCCATGCCGTGAAAGGTCATGAGACATAGAAGAAGAAAGAGCTTGTGGCAGAACAGGGATTAGGAGAGATAGCAAAAGGACAAATTTTACTAAGACCTACAAATGAGAGGAAATTGTGGAGAGCCATGGTCTTCCATGCCGTGAAAGGTCATGAGACATAGAAGAAAGAGGGATTTGTGTAAATGGTTGGCAGAACAGAGATTAGAAGAGATAGCAAAAGGACAAATTTTACTTAGAGCTACAAAGGTGAGGAAATTGTGGAGAGCCATGGTCTTCTGTGCCGTGAAAGATCATGAGACATAGAAGAAGGAGGAGCTTGTGTAAATGGTTGGTAGAAAAGTGATTAGGAGAGATAGCAATTGGACAAATTTTACTAAGAGCTACAAAGGAGGGGAAATTGTGGAGAGCCATAGTCTTCCATGCCGTGAAAGCTCATGAGACATAGAAAAAGAAGGAGCTTGTGTAAATGGTTGGCAGAATAGGGCTTAGGAGAGATAGCAAAAGGACAAATTTTACTAAGAGCTACAAAGGACATCAAGCAAGATTTAAGACAACATGATTTGTTATGAAACTATTTAAATGTTTAAGACGCCCCCCCCCCCATGTTCAATATCACGCTTATCCCTATCAGACATACGTCTACAAACTCTTTGACATATTTCTACGTTAATTTGAGGAAACTAATCAGAAATTGCTTGTTTTATTTCAAGAACTTTTTTCGGTTTAATCCTCTATACACGATCTTTAAGTACACCCCACAAGAAAAACGTTGATAGTATGAGGTCTGGCAATCGTGATAGTCACTCAACCGCTGCACCTCAGTTCCAAATGATGATTTAATTATTCACGAACGCCTAAGCCACAGTTGATCTTATTATTATTAATTGCAAGAGAATTTAATGTAAATTTTAACAAAAAAACTTAATTACTAGTATAGATAGAACCCCTGTTCTGATATCATTTTATCTTCTTCTGCTTTTATGTGCCGTGTCCCTTCAGAACTTAAACGATCATGGCTCTCCACATCCTCCTGTTCCTTTTAGCTCTTAATAATTTTCATTTTTATCATTTCTCCCAAATCCATTTTGCTCAACCTCGTCAAGCATATTACGCGCTGCTTTCCTCTGTCCCTCAATCTCGCCTGTGAGTATCAGATTCTCCAAGCCTTCTTTCCTCATTACGTGCCCCAGAAATTTCAATCGCCTATTCTTGGCGTTACGTATAAGTTGCTTCCATTATCTCAAAAACCTCGTTGTTCGGCCCATGGTATCCTCAGCATCTTCCTGTAGAACCACATTTCTGTTGCTTCAAATCTTTTCTTCATCTTTGAGGAGATTGTTCAGTATATAGGAGGACAGATATCACGTAACAGTTCAATACTCTTTTCTTTATTTCTAACGAAATATGTCCTGTCTCTTAATACTCTGCTTAGCTTTTGTAATGCATCTTTGGCCATCCAAATACATCTTCGGATCTCAATGTCGCACTTCTCGTCCTTCCCCCATATTTAAATTTCTATACTTATCTAACAGATTTAATGTATTTCATTCTCTTAAGGACAGAAAGATTTATTAATTGATCTATTAGGGATGGGATAAAAACAGTTTGATATGACAGAGATTTACTAAGCTAATATTAGCATGTTACAAGGGCCCACACTGACTGGTGGTAAGATGTTTTTGTAGTGGCAAGTTTTAGGAGCGGAAACATTCCGATAGCAATATTTGGGGTAATGTCATCTTATATCTTGTAAAGATATAGCATGATATTACCCCAAAGGGCTTCAGAAAGTTCAGAAGCGTTCCACTCATAGAGATTCTTATCCGAAACTGTTACTTTATCGAGCAAACTCTCGAAATGATATGCTTCCTATTATTACAATCTTAACCTGTCGAACTTTAATCTCAGCTATTATGTACCCAACATATCCTTAAAATAAGCAGTGTTCACTTTGTCTTTTCACGCTTTTTCAGTAACACTCTACCTTGAGTGGCTCTTGTCCCTTTTGAATATTAAAAACCTCTAAAGAGATATGCTCTGTAAGTTTGGGGTGTTCTCAAGGTTCTATCCTTGGTTCTATTTTGTTTCTAATTTCATTTATGATGTTCCCGGTGATATCAGCTCTCAATTTGGTATCTATACTGAAGACACAACCATTTACTCCTGTCACTATAGTAAGTCCAATCGACCGATGCCAAAAACGAACTTTAGTCTGTTGTTAACTTGGACAAATGATTTGAACGCCTAAAACTCAGTTGCTTTTTATTAAACATCTGAGCGACACCTTTCTACATTCCCTCAGCATGGCTGATGCTAACCTCTAAGAGAGTGATTAGTTGCGCTTTTTAGGCCTAACATTCTCGGCTGACATGAAATGGAAAGACTATATTGAATCCATTACTGGGTCAGCTGCTAAGAAAGTTGATTCACTTTGTCGTGCTAGACAATTTTTCCAGAATCTATCTTACTTATTCTTATGGTAATTTATCCACGCATGCATAAACTCTCCCAGCTATAAATAGGAGCAGGTACTTCCTTTTAGAGAAGGAAGTTTCCAGCAGTCAGCTCTGACAGTCGGACCGAACGTTCTTGCTGTAACACTCTCGTTTGTATGTTTGTATTACTGTTTCTTTTAATATATTTGTTTAACTCAATTCTTCTGTTTGTGTCTTTATTTCTGGGCCTAACAAGTCCACAACTCTTATCTATGTTACCCATTTGCTCGTGGTTAGAATATTTCTGTCACATATGGTCCGGTGTTCCTGCAATATATCAAGATATCCTTCATGAAATGCATAGAAGAATCAGCAATAACATTCGCCCTGACCTTACATCTCGACTTCAGTCACTTTTCCACCGCCATAAAATTTCATCTTTCTGCCTTTTCTATAAATACTTTCATGGCAATTGTTCTTCGCTATGGTACATAAACCTTATGAATATAAGCGCAATAGTAGACTTATCGATATACAGTTGATTTGGCTAGATGTAACTGTAAGTTCTCACACTTTTCCCTTGTGAAATTCCCTTCCGGCCACACGCTTTCAAGCCAACTTTAATCCTTAAAAAAATGAATGCAATGTCAATCGCTATCTACTCTCCTCCTGATTAGTCTTCTTTTGTTCTCACTCCTTTGTGATGTTTTTTTTTTGTTTTCTGATTCTTCTACATCCAGTAACTCCCTGTGTTTCAGTGGCTTTACTGCCTTGCATGCGGTGAAATTGATTAAAAAAAAAGCTAACCTTTATTGACTCACTACTGTAAGCTCTGCTACTAAAATCTTCCAGTATCTTTGAAAACTTCATAACATAGCCAACTTCACATCTTTCTATTTCAAATGTTAAAAAAGAAATGTTTTAAGAGGAAAACACATTCATTAAGATAAGACAGCATCTATTCAATGCATATATATATATATATATATATATATATATATATATATATATATATATATATATATATATATAAGCTTAGCGCCCCGAGCAAGGCATGAAGCCACTAGGATGCAGTGGGGTTGCAGAAGATTTGTAGCAAGAGCAGATAGGAGTGATAGAAGAAAGGATGAAGGGAAGGTTAGTGTGTAGATCAAGGTAACTTGAGATGTCGATTGACATTACATTTGAATAGCTGGAGATTATAGCTATCAGGGAAACAGTAATTGGGAAGGGTGTTCTACAGGCGAGAGGTGCGAGGTATGAAGCTATTGGAGTAGAAGAGACGGCTACATTTTAAAGTTTCTACAGTGTAAGGGTGAGAGCGGGATGCCAGCCTCGTAAGGCAATTCTATTCATGGAGACTGGGGACCAGGGAAAGCAGCTCATCGGAGCAATTGCCATGAAAGTATTTGTAGAAGAGACAGAGAGAGGCGACGGCGCGTCTGTGAGATAGTGGCTGCAGGCGAGACGCCAGATCAGGGCCAATCACATTACATATCCGTCTCTGGATCTTGTCAAGAACTCCGAGGTAAACAGAAGGTGCCCCAGACCATATATGGCAGCAATACTCCATGCAAGGGCGAATGGTCGTTTTGTATATTTGAAGTATCGATTCAGGGGAGAAAAATTTCCTGGCGCGGCACAGAGAGCCAACATTCCTCGCGGTGGACGATGCAATTGACTCAATGTATTTGTTCCATCTCAGGTCAGCAGTCAACGTGAGACCGAGCAGACGCAGGGAGTCGCTCTCAAGAAGTTGACTATCAGATATTCTAATGGTGGGCAGGTAAGGATCTCTATGGTGGTTGATGGAGAGTGGTTTAGTTTTTGAGGCGTTAAATTTGACCATCCAATTGTTGCCCCAGTTAACAACCGATTGGAGGTCCATTTCAAGACGCGCGGCCAGGTTAGTTTTGACCGCGACACTAGATTTGTTTTTGAGGCAGGAGTAAATTGTAGTGTCGTCCGCGTAGATGCCAACTTGGGAACCTATGGCGTCAGGAAGGTCGTTGATGAAAATAAGGATATATATATATATATATATATATATATATATATATATATATATATATATATATCACTGCTTATTACAAATACCTAATGCTCAACGTCGGTTTAAAGCATTTGCTACGCTTTCAAAGTAATCTTAATTTTCGTACGCGCGTTTTTAGAATTTAATTTTAGAGGTGCGTAATTAAAATATATTTATTTTTGGAAACAGTCTTTTACACACACACACACACACACACACACACACACATATATATATATATATATATATATATATATATATATATATATATATAATTATACACTGTACCAGTTTGTGACTGTAAGGGATAATTCCGAGGAGATATAAATCCAGGGAGAGCTCAATGTAGACTACAGAGCATTATAATGATAATAAGAAGATGGAGGCTTTAATTATCCATTTAGTTTATAATTTTTATTTCGTGAACACCGAGATTAGTAAAGGTAACAAATCTGGTGGTATATAATCTAAGTAGATTAAATATTCAGTGTAGCAGTGAATACGTTGATAAATTTAATTTTGTTTAACAAAAATTATTAGTTTCCTATAATAGGTTCTAATTGCAGATAACAAAAACGTAGATAGAATTATTTATGAGTTCAAATACCCTAGGGAGCAGGGGCTATGTTAAAAAATTTGATTTTATTTACTAGAATACAGCATATGTCGATTTTATAGGAACCTGTAGGTCTTAACGAGGACCATGCTCCTCCGACTGGCGCTACAGAATCACAAAGAACAGCAACAAATAAGAGCAACCACATCACTTGGAGAATTTCAACAACAGCCACAACTAAAATGTGTAGGCGACGTCACTCAAACAGAAAAAAATGGCGTAACTAAGATGTTGAATTTCCACACTACTACGAACAAAAGCTTAAGAAGGAAACTCCCATCAATATTAGAAGCAGATCTAACAATTAGTGAACCCAAGAAACTCATTTTCCTGAAAAATTGTTTTAATAGAAAGATTCTATAAATTTCAGTCTGGCGTAGCTCTCGCTGCTTGGTCAATGGATGCTGAATGTTTCCTTATAAGGAAACGGCTTATATTACCATTATAATATTGCAATTTGTAATGGTAAATCTAATAAAATTAAAATGGCTTTGTGTACTGGTTCAAATTTCCAAATTATCAGTAATTCTGTTAAATTTTACTTTATTTTATTTACCAAAAGAAAGACCACGTAGTCTTATATAGCAATTTCTCTTGAAGAAAAGCAGAGATGGCATTTTGTAAGAGTACAAAAATCCAAAGTAATAGTGAATGTGTTAATTTGCTTTTAAACATTTCATTCCCAGCAAGGTGATAATGCCACTAAGACGCAAGGGGTTACTGAGAATGAAATAGAATGAGAAGACTTCAGTGAGGAGAAAGAACAATAAAAGAACAGGTTTCAAGAGGACAGAATATGGCGATAATGCCACTAATACGGAAAGGGTAACTGGAAGTGAAAGAGAATGAGAAGATTTTAGTAAGAAAGTACAATAAAAGAACAAGAGTCAGGAAAACAAAATATGGCAATTGATGCTGCATTTAAATTTTTAGGACCGTAATTGATAAAATAGCAAGAAGTTGTAATAGAGCTCCACATGTGAGAAGTGCGAGAAAATAAACTATTAATATACAACATGCGATTGCATAAAACTATTTCAGCAATAAAACGATGAGACTGAGTTGCCAATCTTGTTGCACGCGAAAAATCCACGCGGTTGAGTTAAATGTATCTACGAAAATAAAGCATAAGAGGTCGTTTATAAGACTTTCTTTGGCTATCTCGGATTCAAACATTGACTCCAAGGTAGCAGTAATAAAAACATAAATAGAAGTTTAATAATTGTGTAAGGTAATTATTAGGTTGGTTAAAAAATAATGTCGTTTTCTCACATAGTAACATATGTGAGAAAACGACATTATTTTTGAACCAACCTATTAACAATGGTTGAATGTAATTGCCAGAAATTCTCAACAAAATAGAGACAAAGTTTGCAATAAACAATAAAAAAAGAAAAAAAAAAAGCGAACAATCTATGGAAGACAAAATTACGTAAAGCATCAGGAATGATAAAAAAAAAAGTTCACAAAGTAAGAATGGTGACACACAAAAGGGGATACAGACAAGCGATCGCAGCATTCTGACTTCAAGACAATAAAAGGCAGAACTAAGTCGGATGAGACCAAAAAGTGGCCTATCATATTGGCTCGGAAAAATTCCCAATCATTTGCAATCATACCCTACTAGATTGGAAGTAATGTTTCTACTTTCTGTAATAATAAATATCTCTTTTTGCAAAAAGAATACTTTTTTAATGGAACAAAAGAAAGATAGAACATATGAAGAATAGTAAAGGTAAAAAAAAAAAAACGCTTCAGAAACACTGGACCACCAGTGGAAATCTTCACTGGTGGTCCAGTGTTTCTGAAGCGTTTTTTTTTTTTTACCTTTACTATTCTTCATATGTTCTATCATCCACCATAAAATTTTAACAGCAAAAAAAATGATTTTTTTATACAGTATTTTTATTTCAACTTTCTTCAAACAGACATATTTTTTAATGTTAAATCAATGTTTTATAACCTGAACGTCAGTGACCCAATGGGTCACGGATAGTCTAGTAAACAATAAGAAGAGAAAGAAAAGAACACGACAAAAATAATATCAAGCAAACGTTATATGCCAGACAAAAGTAGGCAAAGCAACAGTAATAAGGCAAAAAGTTCACAAATTAAGAATAGTGTTAACACATAAAAGTGAATATAGACAAGTGCTCATTGGCAGTATTCTGGCTTCATGACAATAAAGAAGAGTCGTATGAGACTAAAACGTGGTTCATTGTATTGTCTAGGAAGAAATACCAGCTTGAATTTGTACGCTTTTCAATACATTTGGGAAGGGGTCGTTTGACTATTATTCCAATACATATTTCTCCAGAATACAGCGACGACTCTTATTTTTCTCAATAATGCAAATTTAATTTTCATTTGAATGTTTTTAATACGTTCCCTCCTCTCCCTTCATGTAATGAATTTTTAAAAATAAATTCTGCATATTCATCAAGGAACATGAATACTTTCTTAGATTCTTATGGTGAGTGCGTGAATTGTTAGAGTGAACGGGCCACGATTTAGATTTGTTAGGAGTAGGATATACAGTGTTGACCAGTCTTTCCTTACACCGGCTTCCGCCATGTGCCACAAAAAAACATATATTCGTGTTTTAAATAACGATTCCAATACAAATTGGAACCATCGCAAAAAAAATGTTAGTTCTTTACAAAGAAACGAAGCAGACAGAATCCGCGTAAAAAACGGAAAATAGATTCGGATAAAGAAGCAACTTAGCAGCAGATGGCGAATCAGAAAATTTGATCTCGTTGTCATGAAACTTGTGGCTCGAAGTTTTAACCTGGTGATCGATTTGATTAGCTTCCGTTTTTGATTTCCTTTTTGGTATTCTATAACTTATCCACTGGTCCTCATCCAAGGCAAATATTTACATCAATCCCTATCTCAATTTTTAGTCTCGTTCACATGTAAAATTGTCTAGATTCTGTACCGTTATCCCTAAAAAAAATTGTGTTACAAGAATAAATGATTTGACTGTCTAACTTTAGGATTACTTTTCTCCATCCCGGGTATATTCTGAATTAGGCCTCAGCTGCAGGGACGAGTAACTTATAAGTGTCACTTAAAACTTAGGCAGATATTCACTAATACATTGAGTTTACGCCTCATTAGGGGACTAGCTACCGCTGATTTTTTAGTCGGCTAAACTTAGCAAGAGCAAGAGAGACTAGTACAACATCGCAGCATCATCATGCGAGATTTGCCGAATTATTGTACGTGCTAAATGACTTTTCACGCGGTGTGGTTGCCTGCCTCAAGTTCAACTGGTTTTGAGTTCAGAGATTTTTTTAAAATTTTCCTGGACTTGTTGACAACCAAAGATAGAAACCTCGACCTGCTCTTCTTTTTATCGAAAACTGATGGGCGGGAAGAAATGGATACCTAACTTTCCTAAGGGCAGTCGGAAGAAAATGAAAATAAATTTCTGCGCTAATCGATGTAACGGGTGTTACATTGACACAAAGTGAGCAATACACGTGGTTCAAAAAGTCAGATATTGTTGACCCATATATAGAGAGGAATTTAAATAGAGATTGTCTGTTTAATAAATAATATATTATACATTTACTTATAAAACAAATAACATTGTTTTCAAATTAAAATGCCATAAAATAATGAGCAACATTATCTTTTAATTTGTAGCGATCTTCTACCAGATTGGCATGCACTCACACACACACACACACACACACAACACACACACACACACACACACACATATATATATATATATATATATATATATATATATATATATATATAATAAAAAGAAAGAACAGTAAGATATATAATCCGGTGTACTTACTGATATTTTTATTTTTGCAAAACATTGGTCAATGTAAATTTACAGGGCATAAATATTATAAATTAACTGATTTAAAATATCCTTTCTTCGCTACACTGGAATTATCATGTTTCAAAAACCGAAGCTAAAAACTTCAAATTTAATGATATAATTAAATTAAAAGCATTAAAAGAATTAAATCTGTTTCATTCGCTTGAAGATGAAACAGAATTAATGCTTTTAATTTAATTATATAAATAAATTTGAAGTTTTTAGCTTCGGTTTTTGAAACATGGTAATCCCTGTGTAGCGAAGAAAGAATATTTTAAATCAGTTAATATATATATATATATATATATATATATATATATATATATATATATATATATATATATATACTAGCAGTAGAGCCCGGCGTTGCCCGGGGATGTAACAGTAAGAGATAGATCAAGTATCAACCATCATAAAAACTGAAAAATAAAATTAAACAAAGATTATTGTTTAAGGTTGACGGACACGCATGTCTTAATTAGTTTATTTTTTGTTTTTTTGTTTTTTTTTTTACACGAATTGGTCAAACTCAAACAAAAACATTGTTTTCAATCGTTATGAGTCTACCGATTGAATAGAATTTTATCATAAACAATTGTCTTGTAAATGGAATTTTTAAAGCATTCTGAATGTAAAAATAAAGAAAAAAGTGTGCAAGACAATAAGAAACACTACTTGCCAAAAACAAAGTTAAGTTTTGTTGAAATTGTTTGAAAAATGTAGGAAATCCGATCCCATATATAAACGAACACACACACACACACACAAAGAACCTGGGTTTTAAGTATAACTCGATATGAGTTGTCTCCCTTCCATTCTCGCGATGCCTCTTAATCGTGTTTTCAAATTGATTCCGTGCAAAAACGATTGTGTTTTTCCAATTTTTGGCGCTGTTTGAACCACCGCAAGGTAATTCTACGTAGTCCTGTGAAGTTTTGTTGAAATCGGTTGAAAAATGTAGGAAATCCGATCCAATATATAAACGTACAGACACACACACAACCTGGGTTTTATAATAAGTATGATATATGAACTACAGTTCAAAAGTTGGAAGCTAACACCAGAAGTGTCATGGGCTGAACTTGACAGAAGAGTGAAAATAAATGAGAAAGATTCATTGAAATAAAGAATGGCTCCATTTATCAAACTTATACTTTGAGAAACGTTTGCAAAGAATGCCAAAAATTTGTGCAGCAGTATTCAAGGCTGAAGGAGGATATTTTGACGAGGGCAAAATTTAACCATAAAATACATTTTTTTATTTTTGTCTCAATAAAATTTCTAATAAAAATTTATGCCTCACATTGCACAGCTGGAACAAAATCGTAAATAAATTGTCTAATGTTTTTCTTTTCTTTTCGTTGGAGTATCTTAAACTGTTTTGGTCATTATTAGGAACCCAATACTGAGAGGATTGTAGACTGGAACATTGTTAATTACTTCCTGACCTTTTTTTTTTGGAACATTAACTTTAAATTTAAACAGATGTGCATCTTTAAAGTAACGTAATATACATAATTGTTTTACTGAACTTAACAACGCAGGAAACGGCCAAAAAAAAAAAAAAAAAATCCCGAGCCCGTAGGCTCGGCCATCGTTTAAAATGTGGTCGGGTAGCTGTTTCCCGAGACAAGACTCTGCCAGTCGACATAGCGTCATCTGGGAATCCGCTCCACTCGGTCAGATGTGGCGCAAGGCCGAATTTAATGTAGGCTCGGCCAAAAATTCCCCTAGATACGCGTATAAAACGGTGTTGGGTAGCTGTTTCCCGAGACGACAATCTGCATTTCGAAAAAGTTTAGTCTGAGGATCCTCTCTGCCCGGAGGCAAAATTTGCGCAGCACAGCTGGAGACGAATCTCCAACTGCAGACTAACATACAGTATTTACTACTGTATTTTTATGAATGGGAACATACGCATTATCGCCCGTAAGTATGTTACAACATATACAAATTCTAATTATTTTATACATATTTTAAATACATTTTTAAATGATATCTCCTGCACTGGTTACGCAACTACCACTCTCCCTCGTAGCTTAACTTGTCACTTATTGAAACTTACTTTAATTTGTTTAGATATCAGTCATAACATTAAATATTATCTAATAGATAATACCAAAATATAATATAGCTTTCAATGTGAAGAAAAACTTAAAGTATTCGAGGCCTTTATTATAAAAATGACTAATTCCCGTTAAATAAAATATCTTACACGACAGAGGACGCCATTTTAAAATGCCTATAAAATAATTAAATGCGCATAAAAGAGTTAACATGCTAGTTTCAAGTATAAAGGAGAAGAGATAGATTCATCCTTTTTCCTAGAGCATTAGTACTAAAATGAACACTATGTCATACAATGCCTCGCCTATTATTTTTTCGCGCTGTTATCTGCAACACTAGTAATTGCTGAGTTAAAATATATTTGAACAAGTTACAGTGTGGTGTGCCTTTCATATGAGGAAAAACGGAATTGTCTAGAACTAACGCCAACATTATTGACAGAAAATAGCTATTCCCTGTTTAATTTCATCTATTTCTGCAATTTTTTCGATCATCTACTCTATCTTTTAACACAAACGTGCGTATATGCATATATCTGTACGTGTGCGTGAGTAATGGTTCCCATTTTTTTTATTTATCTACCTCGGCATCCACTTTTTATATCTTTCTTGTTCTATCACACACCCCTGCTCTCCTCTTATATTAATTCATCCTTATTCTCCCTACTTCTTATTACTCTCATCCTTACTCTCCCTGCTTCTTCTTATTGCTCTCATCCTTACTCTCCCTGCTTCTTCTTATTGCTCTCATCCTTCTTTCTTTGTGTACCATTTATGACATTCACCTTCATGAAAAATCCTTTTACTTCCTCCTCATCCTTCCGACTTCTAATAAATAATCTCCTCTAATATATCTTGGCAACCCACGGATCCACCCGTCTTCTATCCTCACCCCTACACACATTCGTTCTCTACCCACTCCGCCATTAAGTCTCAAATATGTACCACGCATCAGCAATGACTCAAACGCTCCTGATATTTACTTATCCCCTTTTGTTTATCTTTCTATAAGTTTGACATTTCGTCTTTGCATCTGTGAGTCAAGCCAAGCGTTGTTTCTGCGCATGTGCATCTCTCGATCGTCATTTCTTTTGCCAGCTGTGTGTCTGCGATGTAACGTAACGTCACACAGGGAAAAATTGTTACGAAATAGAATAGACTTCCTGTGTTAACGGTGCCTATTAACAATAACTTTATTCATTTTAAAAATCAAATTCATCCCAAGCAAGGCAGTGAAGCCACTAAGGCACAACTGGTGGGTGTAAAAGAATTAGAAAACCGTAAACTTTATGAGGGAGCGGAAACAATAGAAGAGTAATCTGAAAGAGAGTAGATAACGATTGATTTTTTATTTATACATTTGAAGATCACATTGGGATGGAAAGCATAGAGCCAGAAAAGAGTTCCTCAAGTGAGAAGTGTGAGAAATGAAACAGCGTAGAAATTAAGGTTACATATAGCTAATTTAACTGTATATTGAGGAGGGCTTGTTGACAATTTAGTACAGGAATCTCTCGGTTTATGCGCATTCGATTAGTGCGTCTTCGATTAATGCGCTAAAAATTGTATATATCAAAATTCGATTAGTGCCTACATTATACTCGATTAGTGCGGTAAAAGATTCTTCTGTTTATCCATAGTAATTGGAAATTGATTTTTTTTATAGTTACCAATGTACACATTAGTCAAACTAACTGAGGGGTTCCTGTACTAACCTTAAAGTGATAAAGTCTAGGTACCTTAACGAAGAGCGATATTTATTTTCGCTTTAATACCGAAAATGTGGCACAAGGCCAAAAAGGGGAATGGAATAAAAGAATGATCTTCGTTTGTCTTAAGATTGAACTTAGCTAGCCACAGACACTGACCCAAACATACCACAATATTCCTTACAGCAAAACAACGCATTCTTACTTACCATTCTTTTTCTATCTACCATATAATAATAGCTTGCCACTCGTACTTGAGGATATCCGTCTACTAGGGAGACCATTCAATCCCTACTGCAGACGTTTGTGTTTGTTCAACACCCACAGTCCACCTGTAGTTTATACTGCAACTATGCTGAATAGACCTTAGTTACATTTTCTGACAGAGAAGCGTGTTATCTTGTGTGATCAACAATCTAAACAAGGACAGCACGCTCAAACCCTCGTTCACGATGACTTCGAATTAGCACAGCGGTCGACGGCTTCTAAAAGTTCCATATATCCATTTTCACTTACAAGGGTTGGGTTCAACTTCCTGACAAATAGACAAATCTATTCATCATCCAAACATACCACAATATTCGTAACACCAATAAAACGCATTTTTACTTACCTTTTTTACTACATCCACCATAATACCACAATGTCTCTATAAACATCTTACCTAGTCCCTATATCTACCATGAAAGTATTAATAAAAAAATGGCATTGGAAAGTGAACTTACGACGATTGGAAAGTGACTGAAACAGGGACGACAGGTCGGTACCAATAATATTCCTGATTTTCCTTTGGATTTTATCAAGAAGCAGCCACGATCTCACATTCTAGACTTGATGGAGTTCAAAAGCGTCTCCGAGCCCTTGTGGCTAACTAAATATTCTCCACCTTTAAACTCTTCTCCAAGAAGTAGGATGTGGCAAGACATTCGCTGCTCTACCTTACTTCCGTGGAAAGTGCTCGGGTGAAGTAAATTCACTGGTCCCGTCAAAGCAAACATTCATGACAAGAACACTCCATGCCACATGCATATTAGCAAAGCAGCAGCACTCCCTCCGTATTTTACCGGTGAGAAGTAAGTTCCATTCGAGCAGCTTCTTCCCGAGAACCACTGTGAAAGAGACTCCGAAAAGGATGTTACCCCAATCACTACCCTCTTAACCCGTCCAATGCTAGGGTTAACTGTTATCTTCCATTCCTTTAAACACAAACGGTTTCCAAACGTAACTCTATCTCGAGAGGTTCACGGGCCTTGTAAATGGTAACCCTCAATATAAAAAACAAAAAATAGAATAAAACTAAATATACAAAAGCGCCGGACCATATTTAGCATCAATATTTAATGATTTCTGTATTTGGATATCAATTGACGGTACAGAATAAATCCGGCAAAAATATTAAATAAAGATTGAAGATATGGATTAAATCAGGGAAAATTATTAAGTAATGAAGGTATGGATTAAATGCGGCACAATTATTAAGTAAGGATTGAAGATGTGGATTAAATCCGGCAAAATTAATAATTAAGGATTGAAGATAGGGATTAAATCCAGCAAAATTATTAAGTAAAGATTGAATATGTGGATTAAATCAGGCAAAATTATTAAGTAAGGATTGAAGATATCGATTAAATCCGGCAAAATTGTTAATTAATGATTGAAGATATGGATTAAATGCGGCAACATTATTAAGAAAGGATTGAAGATATGGATTAAATCCAGCAAAATTGTTAAGTAAGGATTGAAGATATGCAGTAAATCCGGCAAAATTGTACGTAAGGATTGAAGATATTGATTAAATCCGGCAAAATTATTGATTAAGGATTGAAGATATGGATTAAATCAGGCAAAATTATTAAGTAAGGATTGATGATATGGATTAAATCAGGCAAAATTTTTAAGAAATGATTGATGATATGGATTATATCAGGCAAAATTAAGTAAGGATTGAAGATATGGATTAAATAAGGCAAAATTATTAAGTAAGAATAGAAGATATGGATTAAATCAGGCAAACTTATTAAGGATTGAAGATATGGATTAAATCAGGCAAAACTTTTATGTAAGTATTGAAGATATGGATTAAATCCGGCAAAATTATTAAGTAAGGATTGAAGATATGGATTACATCAGGCAAAATTATTAGGTAAGGATTAAGTCGCAAAGCTTTAAAAATATTAACCTCTTTCGTTATTTATTTAGAAATTTTACTAAGCAAAAAATATGAAATTGTTTCAATTTTTAGCTTTTATCCTGGTTTGCTATCATTTTGTGGGTCGGTGTCACTTGTTTTATTTATTGTGTTAGTTTTATGTACGCACGTGTGTTACCAAAATCAAATCCACCAACGGTTACAAAGACGAAACAACAATAAACATAATGTCATACATCTATATCTATAATTCTCAAAATGTGTGTCTGTATGTATGTATGTGTGTGTGTGTGTGCTTGATCGGATGTTGCTTATGCGTTTCCACAGTTTTTATACGATTTCAATGAAAGTTTTTTGTTTGATAGTTAATTCTTCAGTGCCGGTTTTGATTCCAAATTGGCGGCAAAAAGTTTCAACCTTGTAGGGGAAAAATCGAAAAAAAACTGATTTTTTACCCTTTGCTCAAAAGTCAAAGGCAAAATTTAATCTTTGTAAAAAAAACAGCGTACAATCAATTTATAGATTTGAAATCTAACGCAAAAGATTATTAAAATCATAAAAAAATTATAAATAAAAATTATTGTATATTATTATCATGACGGTTCGTGAACAAGGTTCCATCCTTGCAAGATTGGGAACACAAAAACGGCCCTTTTCAGGGCCAAACCCCATTCAAATTGTTACACCCCCACCACCACTTGAGAATGTGTTTCAGTTGCTCCCAAATGTTGTTACTAATTGATTTTCGGGTGGGCTGACTTTAAACTTAAATTGTTCCAATTAAACGGCAAAAATTCACAGTAATGAAACACCTGATCGAAGACGGGTTATGCTGCTAGTAGATATATAAAACCTTTTAATAAAAAAATAAATATATCAAATGTATTATTTAATACAAGAAATTCAAAAGTAGCAATTTAGTCTTTAAAAATAATATATCTTAAACTTCCAAACCCTTATGTAAGAATAACTTTGGGTTAGAATGTAATTTCCCACTGGAAGAATGGTTTTCTGTATATAAAGACAACAAAACGTTTTACATAGGATATACCACAACCACACTCTCCTGGAGACTCAGCTGCCACCTAACGGACCAGGGTGCTATCAGACAAAACATTAACAAGTATCACTTCTGTGGTTTTAATTCCTGTTCATTTATTGTTCTCTTCCTTTAATAATGTATTTATTTTCTCATATTCTTCCGCACGCAGTAACCATTTGCGTCTTAATGGCTTCATGTCCTTCCTTGTGGTGAAATAATTAAAAAGAGATATACTATTATTATCAATATAGAAAGGGAATCGAATTTTGAATCGAACCCTTTATTTAGTCCATGAGGGTAAAATATTCTAATTCCAAGTGCCATGCCTTTGGATATATCAACCCCCAAAGGTACCTGGCCCAGTGGATAAAAGCGTTGATTGATTGATCCAAAAGTAACTTGACCAAAAATGTTGCAGGTTTAATACCTGGCGACATCAGATTAAGCAAAAACTTGGAGATTTGATTTAGCAAGAAGAATTAACTAAAGTTTAGATTTTCTCTAACACTCTGTAACACCCTCCAGTCTTAGTGGCTTTATTGCCTTGCTTAGAGTGAAATCATTAAAAGGCGATATTATATTACTATTATTATATCGGTTGAGATTTTTTCGGTCCAAATATTGTTGGGCAATGAGCACATGTTTCTGTGCTATTTTTTTCACGCTGAATCTGAAAATCAAGTCCATTTTTTCCCATCACGTCCCGTTTTCTCAGTGCAGGTAATTTCAATTTTACTTAACTCACGGCTTAAATATGCGAGTGACATAGTTGAAACATTTCATTTCATGTTAACATGATGTATCATTCAAGAAAAAGTATTTAAATAGCTTTCAAAATGAATTCTATTTCAGTTCAGATAAGCTGACCGGAAAATGCTTGATTTTATGAGATATCTCACTGGAAAATGCCCTTAGCTTGTTAATAATTTATGATTTGTGTTTCTTCTCTACTTTTCATAGAAGAAGTTCTTTAGAAGTCATTCAAGAAAAGCGATTTTAGTTTTTATTAGTAGTTTTCACTTTAAGACTGAAACCGTCATAAGATTTTATATCACTTGAATTTATGGAGATCTGGTATTGTCATGCAGTCTCTGTATAATCTGCATAGGGACATCGATAAATTAGAGTAGTTAGGGTGTTAGTTTCTGTATTTGAGATTAACAAAATTAGAAGTTTCTTTATCAGTGCTTAAAATAGACGCCAAACACCAGATAGGCATAGACAGTTAAGCACTTTACGAAAGGGATGTTAGCATAATGGCTGATTTCTTCTGGTGCAACAAAAGAGATCACCTTTTCAAAAGCACCGTAGAGTTTCCAAGAATAGAAGATGTATACCTTTGGATTGACAAAAATGAATGTATTTTTTTATTCCTTTGTATCTTTTTTTGATTCAAAAATTGATGACACATGTTAGCCTTAATTTAATTTTGTGTGAGATTTTTTCGAAAAACATTTTTCTAAATTGAAAATGCTGAAAATGCATTCTGCAAATCACAATGGCCTGCGTTTAAATTTTTTCTCCAAAAATAAAAAGGTTTATCAAGGGATATATGCTCGCCATATTTATGCTGAATTTAAAAATAGCATTTATTTCTTTGGTCAGGTCTATTTTTTTTATGATGCACTTTTCTTCTTTTTTGTTAAGCGTTTCACCACAAGCAAGGCGAGAAGCCACTAGGACGCAAGGGGTTACAGAAAATTTGGAGCAAGATCAGATAGGAGTGATAGAGGAAAGGATGAGGAGAAGGATAGTGGATAGATCAAGGCAACTGAAGATGTCGATTGACATTACATTTGAATAGCTGGAAATTATAACTCTCAGGGAAACTGGAATAGGGAAGGGAGTTCCACAGGCGAGACGTGCGAGACATGAAGGTATTGGAGTAGAAGAGACTGCTACATTTAAGAGTTTCGACAGTGAAAGGGTGAGAGCTAGATGCCAGCCTCGTAGGGCGCTTGAACTCATGAAGTCTGGGAACCAGTGAATGGAGCTCCTCGGAGCAATTGCCATGAAAGTAGTTGTAGAACAGACAGAGAGAGGCGACGGCGCGTCTGTGAGAAAGTGACTGTAGACGAGATGCCAGAGCAAGGCGCATTTATATTGCATATCCACCTCTGGAGTCTATCAAGAACCCCGAGGCAAACAGAAGGGGCTCCAGACCATATATGGCAGCAATACTCCATGCAAGGACGAATTGTTGATTTGTAGATCTGGAGGATCGATTCCGAGGAGAAAAATTTCCTGATGCGACACAGGGAGCCAACTTTCCTTGCGGTGGACGCAGCAATTGACTCCTATTTCCATCTCAGGTCAGCAGTCAACGTGAGACCGAGCAGCCGCAGAGAGGTGCTCTCGAGAAGTTGAGCGTCAGACATTCTAATGGAGGGCAAGGATGGTTCTCTGTGGTGATTCAGTAAGAGCAGTTTTGTTTTTGAGGCATTATAGTTGACCAGCCAATTCCTTGCCCAGTTCACAACCAATTGGAGGTCCTTTTCGAGACGAACGGTCAGGTTAGTTTTGTCAGTGACACTCGATTTGTTTTTGAGGCAGGAATAAATTGTAGTGTCCTCCACTTGCATACTTCACAACAAGTTGTACACAATAATAGCACTTATTAAAAAACCTATGGACTCTACTTGTAACAGATGATTGTGCGTGCCTGATGTTTAGTATAGCAAATAATGTATGTGTATGTAACTCTCAGTGTACCACTCTACTCGCTAACACCCACATACCTAGAGAGGATGTCACTTATCCCTCAGCTTAAAATGATTCTAATATACTTTATCAAGTATCAACGGCGAACTGACTGCTGATTTATTTTTTGTCTTTTCAGTTTGACATTTGAATTTCTGTAAAATTGGATCGCAAGTGTAAGAATAATTTTGACAGTTGCTGTTATATCTGAGATAATGTGGTACTTCCTAACCGTCAAGAGAAAATCAGTGACATTTTGAAGAAGGTATAGCGCGATTAATTTGGAGTCAAACTAGGGGATCGGGATAAGCCATTCGCTCCCAATGTTTGCTGTAAAACATGTGTGGAGAACTTGAAGGATTGAGGGAATAGTAAAAGGAAGAATATGCTATTTGCCATTCCAATGGTCCAGAGGGAAGGAAAAGATTACATTACGGACTGCTATTTCTGCATGATAAATCCAAAAGGAAACAATCACAAGAACAAACACCATGCCCAATACCCTGATGTTTTTTCTGCCATAAGATCAATCCCTCATGGTCCAGACCTTTCTGTTTCTGAGCCAGATGGTAACATAGAATATAACGCTGATCCCAAGCAAATATTACTATTAAGGCTAGGGATGATGCTTACAAACCAGAAGAGGACAACCATCCAGTACCTATGACACAAGCAGAACTGAACGAACTGACACGAGACCTGAACGTTTCAAAGTAGTCTGCTCCGCCTGCTGGGTTTACGTCTCAAAGAGAAATATCTGTTGCCACCAGGAAGAACGTTCTACTGGCATCGAGACCGTGAAATAGAATTTTTCATCTTCCAGGATAATTCATCATTGGTTTATTGCAACAAAATTGCTGGATTGATCAAATCTGTGCTTAGAGTATGATGCTATGGAATGGAGAGATTTTATTGACACATCCAACAGAAATCTCAAAGCAGTTCTTCTACAAAATGAGAATAGTTTGTTCATCTTTCCCTAATGGGCATTCAGTACAAATGAAAGAAACTCACAACAGCATGGATCATTTGTTGCCTGCTGTTAATTACCAGGAGCACAAATGTTTGATCTATGGAGATCCTAAGGTGGTTGGACTAGGTCTCCAAGGTGGATACATAAAGTATCCTTGTTTTTCTGTGTCTCAGAGATAGACGGATTGACGACCAACATTATAGCAGGCAAGAGTGGCCATTAAGACAAGGGTTAAAACCTGGCTCGTATAAAGTTCAGTCTCACACTTTCGTTGAGCCAAACAAAATACTGCTTCCACCCATACATATCAAGTTAGGAATAATGTGGAACTTTGTGAAGGCAATGGAGAGAGAAAGCAACGGGTTTGCTTTCCTCCAGAAATTCCTACAGGTAAGCATAGAAAAACACAAGGCTTGTATATTTGACGGCCCTCAAATAAGAGAACTCATGAAGGACACAATGTTTGACTAAGCACTGGGCAAAGCTGAACTGTCCGACTGCAAGTTACTGAAGTCAGTAGTTACAAACTTCCTGGGAAGCCACCAGAGTGCGGAATACGCGAAGGAAATTGAAAAGCTACTGTAGAGTTTCTACCAATTCAGGGCACGGATGTCAATGAAACTGCCCTTTCTGCGTTCATACCTTCCAAAGAACTGTAGAGATTTGAGTAAAGAGCAAGGTAAGCGCTTTCACCAAGACATTCACATTATGGACGAGCGTTACCAAGGACGGTGGGATGTAAACTTTTTCGCTAACTACTGCTGGTGCTTGAAACGGGATGCAGTGGATGACGTTTTTGACGTATCTTTTAACGTCAAAAAACGTCATTATTTTTGCACCAACCTAATATATATATATATATATATATATATATATATATATATATATATATATATATATATCAAATGACCTTTTAACGCTTTTTATATTAAAAAAAACCAAAGAACGCTACATTATTATGTTCAAGAATAAACAAAGAACAGAAGAAGAAGAAGAAGAAGAAGAAAAGGAGGAGCAAATTTATTGTAAATATATTGTTGTGGGGGGGGGGATTGAATACTTTTTTTTTATCCAGACTCATATGTCCTTAAGAAAAAATTTCTAATATGTGAGCAAGGACTTAACACTTCGGATTTCTGGTTTAAAAGGTTCTTGGGATCCGGAAATATCATAATCGCAAATATATATATATATATATATATATATATATATATATATATATATATATATATATATATATATATATTCAACCTGTGCCAACAGGAAAAAAATATATATTTAAACTTAAATCTTATATTTAGTTTCAATTAGTCGTATTGCTAAATAGTTTAACTTTTTAAAATTCGTTAATAGCTATTCATTTTTTAATGTTTACTGAGGCAGAGAGGAATTGTAAAGTCGCCTTTGTAATTATTATTTTAGTAACTTCTACATAGTAACCACTTCATTTTATTTTATTTAACATTACAGAGAAAAGCTGACATGCGATACTATATATAGATCAAATATTGTTCCGGAAGTCATTGCCGATTGGCTGACAGCAGTCAGTGACTGACAGCCATTAGGCGTTCAGGAAGCTATATTTAGGCTATCATTCTCCGTTTTCCGGCAGTGGGCCGTTTGGTGATTAAAATGGCCCGATTCGGTCACTGGACACTGAACGGTGTCTCGGGATGCCTTCTCGGTCATTGGTTTGGTAATCGAATAGCTCTTTGCTTTGTATACCATCGATAGATTCCTCTGTTGATCGATCGTTCTAATCGATCCGGTGAGCTGTTCATATTTATTTCTTTTGAGCTATCAAGCAGAAATTTTCCATATTTCTTCAGATACGATATAATCAAAAGTCTAAGTCTTGGAATCACTGTTTTTATCGTGCATGTTGACAAGATTGAGTGCCAGCAAATGAGGATCAATTTCGATATACTGCAAAATCAAGGGTCTTCAGTTCTATTTACGAAGAATGAGTTTTAGTTTAAACTACATTAAAATGACAAAAAATAGTCTAAAGCTATCCTCATTTAATGATCGAAGCCTTAAATTTAAAGTCATCCAAGACCCAACCATATTGGTAATGGAAAACCAAATATTCGCCGTTTCCTTATCAAGTAATATTGGGCATTCATTTACAAAGCAGCCAGTGCTACACGAATAACGCTTTTCTTTACTCTCTGGCCAACGGACTGGGATCTAAGTGTAGTATCAGCACCCCCTCATCTCTAACAGTAATGAAAATCATAGCCGTTCCCCTATAAAGAAATATTGGACATTTATTGATTGAGCAGCTAGTACTATTTGAATTACGCTTTTCTTCACTCCCTGGTCAATGGCCCTGGATCAAAGTGTAGTATCAGTTCACTTCATTTCTTATGGTAATAGCAATATTAGCCGTTTCCTTTATAATTAAATATTGGGTATTTATTGACCGAGCAACCAATGCTACTTGAATTATGCGTTTTCCCCTGGCCAACAGGCTGTGATCAAAGTGTAGTATATTCCTCGAACAAACTACATTTTGTCTTTCAGTTATCTTTGATTTTGGGCAGAGCAAAACTGGAAATATTATTGAGAAATGCCTAGTCCCAGGGAATACCTGCTCGCGGCAATAAAACCTGTAAAATCAAAAGACAAACTTCAAATATAATCAAAATCTTCAGAGAGAAAAAAAATAGGTTAGAAGTAAATGAAAATGAAACATTAATGACATTGATGAATCCACAAAAGTTAAAACCCTTTTAAGTATATGTACTGCCTCCCGATATGTGCCTGTCTCGCGTGCGTGCGTATCTCAGACAGCTAGATAAACGCTTTACCACAATCATTACTGTTTATCAACAGATTTATTAAAAGCCAAGAGGGTGAAACTAGAAAAAGAAATACATGCAAACTTGAAACTAGCTCAGTCCGAATAACAAAATATTTTTTTTTAAAAGGAGGGGGAACGTAGGAATATGAAAAAGATGAACTAATGTTTAACATAATAGCGACACTGAGGGTCAGAATAGGGAAAGGAGATTATAAGTACTTTGCTTACAGGATTATGCTATAAAATTTGCAATGATCCTCTATGTGCCGTGTCCCTTCAGGACGATCATGGCCCTCCACAATTTCCTGTCCTTCGTAGCTCATGATAAATGTTGTCTTTTGGTTATTTCTCTTAAATATTGTTTCACATCTATTTACTTAATCTCACTAAGGTGTTTTCCTCTTTCCCTCTTGGTTTCAATCTATCCTATGAGTATCATATTTTCCAAGCTCTCTTTCCTCATTATGTGCCGTAGGAATTTCAACTGCCTCTTCCTGATGTTATGTGTAAGTTTCTTTTTTGTTTCCATATTCTCTAAAACGTCGTCGTTGCTCACATATTCGGGCCATGGTATCCTCAGCATCCTCCTGCAGAACTGCATTTCTATTGCTTCACGTGTCTTCTTCATCTGCGAGGAGATTGTCGAGTATTCACTGTCATATTTGAGGACTGATGTCATGTAACAGTTCAGTACTTTTTTCTTTGTTTCTAACGAAATCTTTCTGTTTCTTAATACGTTGCTTAACTTTAGGGAGGCATCTTCGGCTATTCCAGTTCGTCTTCGGATTTCAGAGGGAAAAAGTTTACATGTACTTACAGTATGATACAGTGTAAGAACATTCGACACGTGATGAAAGGGTTTCTATATGACAAAAAATAGAAACAAAAATAAATATGTACAAAGGTGGTTAACTTAATTAAACGGTATTAGCAACATTTACCGATCAGTTTAAAATCCGTAAAATTGACTTTGCCAACCAGACGCTCCTTCGTAGCTGAACTGGTAAAGTACGTCAGGCTATATGACGGTAACGTGTAGGATGCAGGTTCGATTCCTGTCGGAGGACGCATCTTTTCTATGAGATTTTTCGGACATCCAGGCCATTAAATGTTGTTGATAATGTTTATTATAAACATAGCTTCTACTTAAGTATTTGTGTCTATATAAGTAACGTATAATAGTAAAATATATTAAAATAATTGTCGGACTTTGTTCATCTCGTAGTGTGTGGCTTCATTTGTATCAGTTAAGACACGCCTCGAGCAGATATGGACGTTAGAGGCAAATCATGGGAAATTTGTAGTTTAAAATCAGTAAAATCGACTTTGCTAACCAGACGCTCCATCGTAGCTAAACTGGTAGGGCACGTCAGGCTATATGACATTTTTGAGTAGGATTCAGATTTTCTATGAGATTTCTTGGACAATCAAGCCGGTAATACTGCTTATAAACAGAGCATTTACTTTCTTATTTGTGTGTTTGTGTGTGTGTGTGTGTGTATGTATATATATATATATATATATATATATATATATATATATATATATATATATATATATATATATATATATAACAATAAAATATATTAAAATAGTTGTCGGACTTAAATATATGTTCAAATATTAATATGATATCAAAGAAGACCAATATAGAGAAAAAAAAGTTGTTTTTTTTTAATCCCGCAACTTTTATCTCGTAGCCGAAATGTTTCTAAGTCTCTCAATACTCTATTACTTTTCCAATGTTCAAACAAGCTATCATATAGAGACAATTCTTCCCGGGCTACTAAAATTTTAACCCCTTCGAGTTTAGGTTCAAGCGATATCTGTCCTATATATCTTCATAGTATAAACCATTTATCTTTTCTTTCCATCCTCCCTTATGTCCTTACAACAATCCTACTCAGTAAACCTGTAACATATTTGCTCATGGACCCTGTATTAAGTGAACTGAAGTAAAACAAAAGATGGAGATGATGCTAGTGAGTGTGTGCAATAACTTATTAGAGAGTATTTTAAATAAGATATTTATCATCTGATTATTTTATTATATATTAGCAGGCATACCCAGCTGGTCGATCAGGAAAAGCGTTTAATTAAAATGGAGCAAAAACAGCATCTTGCTCAACTACTTCTTTAATTAAAAATAAGATTTTGAATTAATGCAGTTACTGATATATCAGAAGTAGTATTTATTCAATCGAAGTTAGCCGAGGACATGAAGGGGTAAAACAGACAACATGAATATCCACTTCAGACCATAATTATTTTGGAGTTTTTGAAATTCAATTCGTCAATGTGTTAGCAGGAATTTTGATGAAAATTGGTTGAAAAAATCACCGAAAAATACGAAAGAAACTCGTAAAAATGGCCATTTTTTGCTATTTACGCGGATTTTCACTAAATGGTTTGGCTCAATTATCAAGTTAAATTACTGTTAAACAATCAACTTATTGTTGGCTACAAATGAGTGAAGTTTCTATCAGATTGCTTGAAAATTGAAGTAAATTTTAGTTTCAAATTTTTGTTGAAATCGCTTTGTGTTGAAATCGATTTTTCATTTTTCACGGTTTTTCGCTAAACGCTGTGGCGTAAAAACAAAAATGATGTATCGTTGAGCTCGTCATGATGTAAGTAAACTACATACCGTGTTTGAACGAAATCGGAGGAAAAAAGTTGAATTTATCGATTTCAATCGGCTTTATCGATTATTGATTTTTTTTTAAGTTATCGATTTTTACACTAACAACCTATATCTTCCATTGTACAATGTATGTGCCAAGTTTGGTCAAAATCGGTTCGACGGAGCTCGAGGTAACACGCAGACAGACAGGCATTCTTTATTTTATATATCTAGATTTACGTAAAACTCATTCATTTTCCTGTTTTTCCAAAGATACATCTCACTGGATTTAAGCAAATTTAGCAAGTATTGAACAAAATCCTAACGAAAACTTGTCGTCCATATTAATTACTGTTCCTCTCGTAACCAAATTATTCCAGTCATTTTGCTAGGCTCCCCAGGACTGTTCTAAGCATTATAATAAGTAACATTTTTTTTCATTTTCCCGTTCGAGCTTTTGGCTTCTTTCAGTTTAAACCTGTGGTCGGTTAGGGTAGAGATAGTCTCTTTATGATGCGGCTAACGACCTTATCATGATGAAACACTGGTTCTCGTAAGATCACCGAAGTTAAGCAACGTTGACCTTGGTCAGTACCTGGATGGGTGACTGCTTTGGAATGCCAGGTGTTGTAAGCTTGGATGTGCGATATCATGTTGAACCACCAGTTCTTGTACGATCAGTGAAGTTAAGCAACGTCGAGCTTGGTAAGTATCTAGACGAGTGTCCGTTTGGGAACAGCTGGTGTTGTAAGCTTGGATGTGCGGGTAGCATAAAGGCCTTATAGCCATACCATGTTAAAACACCAATTCCAGTACGATCACCGAAGTTAAGCAACGTCAAGCCTGGTCAGTACCTAGATGAGTGACCGCTTGGGAATGCCAGGTGTTGTAAGCTTGGATGTGCGAGTAGTATAAAGGCCTTACAGCCATATGATGTTGAAACGCCGGTTCTCTTTCGATCACCGGCTTAAGCAACGTCGAGATATATATAAATACGCACACGCATATATATATATATATATATATATATATATATATATATATATATAGTAATCTATAAATAAATATAGTAAACTATATATATATATATATATATATATATATATATATATAAATATATATATATATATATACAGTTGAGTGGATATAAGTTTGTAACTCTGTTTTATGTTTACGCGATCATACAACTGAATATTGAGCACTTTCCACTAAGTACCGGCATATAAAAATGCGCATATGTATATATATATATGGATACAGAGAGAGAGAGAGAGAGAGAGAGAGAGAGTGAAATTTCATATCCATGTGTAGACTTTACATAATATAAAAAGTTTATATATATATATATATATATATATATATATATATATATATATGTATATATGTTAATAAATTTTTTTTTTTGCTCACCAATAGCAAGGTTCTGAATTTTATGAACAACATAATCTTCAGGTACACAGTTAAGACAGATAAGTTTTGTCTGTGGATAAACAGTATTATAAACTATCGCAATTTCGAGTACAATATTCATCATGGTAGTCAAAAAATACGAAAAATTATTAAATAGATAGACTTTGACGGTACTTTTTAATCTTGTTTAGTTGAATTCTTGCTGTATATATATATATATATATATATATATATATATATATATATATATATATATATATATATTTGCCTTGATAAAGTCCTTCAGAGAACAAAATACATGTTATGTTTTTTTTGTTTTTTTTTTTCGTTTTCTTATGGTAAGATTGTCCCTTTCCAAGATCCGGGTGCAATTCTAGGTAGAAGTTTATGTCAGGAGGCCATTTGTGCGTATAGTATTTGAAGATAATGATCGGGGAAACATCTTCTTTGGGTAGGTTCCTCAGAGCAGTGATTCGCTTGAAGAAGGTGTTCGAGTGGAACTTCTCCCCGATGGAATACGGAGGGAATGCACGTGGTTAGCTGATATGTAAATGACACGGCGTGTCCTTGGCGTATCCTTGGCGTATCCTTGGCGTGAAGGTTTGGATTGCCGAGATCAGTAGTACGTCCGAGCACTTTCCGTGCAATAGATCAAGTAGCAACAGATCAGCGAGAGTTCTTTTCAGATACACTCTATCTGAACATAATTTACACACACACACACACACACACACACACACACACACACACACACACACACACGCACACACACATCTATATATATATATATATATATATATATATATATATATATATATATATAAAGAAAGAAAGAAAGAAAGAACAGTAAGATATATAATCCGGTGTTCTTATTGATATTTTTTTTATTTTTACAAAACAGTAAATTTACAGAGCATTAATATTATAAATTAACTGATGTAAAATATGTTTTTCGCTACACAGTAATAACCATGTTTCAAAAATGGAAGCTAAAAGCTTCGAATTTAATTTTGTAATTAAATTAAAAACAATAGTTCCATTTCATATTTTATAGATCATATTTTGGAGTATTGAGACAGTGTTGTTGGATTAGATCATTAGCAAAATGGTGGGGGTTTGTATTTATTATTTGAAGGATTAGTTATTAAATATGCTTAAGATTTTGCTGCCAGTATTAAATGCTATTTCATTTATGTTGGGTTTTGCTTTTTAATTATGATGGCTTCAAGACTATGTAAATACAAAAAAATATCTTTCAAATTCTTACCTCAATACCTATATATATATATAGAGAGAGAGATAGATATTTGTGTGTACGGGTGTATGTGTGCGCGATTGCGCGCATCGTCCCTTAAATTGTGTACTTTTAACCTATGGTTAAATTTCCTATTATTCATATATTTTTTGACTCAGGATAATGTCTTCGGTAACTATAGCCATGAACTATAATGTTCTTCTTTTAATAATTAATCTTATTTATTTCGAAATTTTATTGGATTTATTTATTTGATTAATTTTATGTTCTTTCTTCTGTTCTAAATTTTGGTATTGAAATGAACTTTATTAGATTTAAGTTATAGGATATTATTTGATCTTTAGTGTCGTGATGTACTTGGAGGTTGCCGGAATTTGATTCCGACAAAAAAAACAAATATGTAACGAAAATAAACAAATTAAACTATAAATAGCCGAAGACATTGTACGAAAACGAAATAGCGAGTGAGGTCCGCTTTCCTCCAGCTGCCACTTCTCCTAGGACATCACGTAGTTGTCAGTAGCAATGACACAACGTCTGAAAAAATCGGTTACGGCTTGAAAATAACAGTCTTAATTTCTCATTTCCCATAAAGAGGATATCTCTTTCTTTTGTTTTCTCTCTCTCTCTCTCTCTCTCTCTCTATATATATATATATATATATATATATACAAGTATAGGATTGGTGTATACGGAATAAATTTCAATAACCAAAAATACTATTCTTAAAAATATTCAACACAATCACTTGATAAGACACCAGAAGTGTTGAAACAAAATGGGTATTTTTGTAGTGATTTTATAACATGTTTATGTTATAATTTTCGAATAAATTATATGTGCGTGTGTGTATATATATATTAGATGCATATAGATAGGTAGATATTTGATCTCTTGAAATGGATTGATCGATGAAACTTCACACATTTGTCGCAAATCTGCTACAAATCTATCTACGCCATTCTGATTATTAATATCTATCGATCGATCGATCTAAGTTTATTCATTATCTATCTATTTATGTATCTATATTTTTATCTATGCCATTCTGTTTATTGCTATTTATCTATCTATCGATCTAAGTTTATTCATTATCTATCTATCTATCTATCTTTCTATCTATGCCATTCTGTTTATTGCTATCTATCTATCTATCTATCTATCTATCTATCACCAGACTTGGCATTTGAATACGAGTTATATAAGTGAACATGAAGCCAAGAAGGTACAATGAATTTGTCTCCTCGAGGTTAGCATCAGCCATTCTGATGGAAGGCAAAATGATTCTTTAATAGAGAACTAATATAATTATACGCAGCTTGTGCTAAAAGTTCTTTTCATTTCTCCATTAGATTATCGAGGGACCTATTATAGCAACTGACTGAAAATTAAAAGGCACGTTCTGCTGCTGTCATTAGACACCAAATAAGACAACTCACTCAGTGCGGGTCTCTTGGAAGAGGGGAAAAGGAAAAAGATAGTGGAATTGTGTGGACGCTACAAGGATACCACATTGAGGAACATCAAATTTTCGTCGTCTTTGATAGTCCTGGGTCATTAAGAAATGGGAGAAAGCATCTCTTACTTTCACGAACCCCTTTTCTACAAAAGATTTCGCTTAGATTTGTGGATATTGTGGACAAGCCATTGATTAAGGTGAATAACCGTATTTGTTCGCGCAATATTATCCAGGAGTGGCTGCCTAAGCATTTTCACGATCACATCAATCTACAGATGTGATTTCCTCCCTCAGTCCGAAGCTTAGTGTTTCTTGACGACTCTTATCAGGAACGTGATGGCCAGCATGAACAAAAAGCACTTGATCCGGAAATACAGCTGTTTCCAAGACGGCATCGAGGTCGTTCTCTAGCCTAAGGACGATTTTATTGAATAACCTTTTTTGTCTTTCTAAGTCAATCGTCGCATGGATCCGGCCTGCAACGGATTTCAGTGCAACCCGCGAAAATATTTCAGTGAATCTTTCTTATCGTACATTATTGGATTTTTGCTTCTATTTTGGTTAATTTCTAATCTAATTAAATGTAAGACTATTTATTTATTTCATTGATTGTTCCTGAAAAATTAAAAAAATTAATTCTAGGTTATTTTGTGCGAACATCAATAAATCGTAAAATAGATCTCCCTAGAGAGACGGTAGACTGAATGTTACGATGAGAATAGTTACGAGTAAGCTAACAACCAGACGATTCACCGCATTTCCACAAGTCCCATCGAAAAAGGGTACCCTTAGAGTCCGATGGGCAATAATAAAGTTTGCTCTTTTGCAGTAGGCAGTACCTGATTTTTTTTTCTAATCACGTAATGATGTGAAACTTTTAAAGAATTGAAAAAGGTAAAATTACCATAAATGAACATTGGAATTTTAGTTACTATTAAATTTCAGTGGTAAAAAGAGTGTTTTATTGTATTTTCATTATTCTTTTATTACTTCGACTCGCCATGAACCCGACAAACACACGTGACCCACCAGAAAAAAAAAAAACGTTTGCCCACCACTAATCCAAGTTAAATATGTGTACAAGTGTTTTAAATAAATTGATATCTTAGGGAATATATTTGCTTTTCTTAATAATTTACAATTTTCTCAATTACTTTACACACACACGCGTATACATACACACACACACACACACACACACACATATATATATATATATATATATATATATATATATATATATATATATATATATGAAGAAATATAGTCTTAAGATGTGTTATATTTATGGGATAATGTGCTCAATATCAGAGATAGGGCGTATGTAAATATAAAAGTGAACATAGAAGTCAACACCTAGAGGCGACAGTCTGTTTCATGCTAGATGCAATCGTGATTGCATCTAGAATGAAATAGACTGTCGCCTTTAAGTGTTGACTTCTATGTTCACTTTTATATATATATATATATATATATATACATATTTAAATAAATTTGAAAAAATAGGAGATCAGCCAATCACGTTACCTTGGTTTCAACCTTTCGGTATCTTCAGGCGATCCGGGATAAATAATTTCCTAAAGCTTTATTGTTGAAAAATAAAAAAAAACGCACCACGCGAAGCGTAATACAAGGAGGGGGGAGAAAATCAAGAGTATTTAAATTGCTTTTCTCACGGGCCCTATTTTTTAATCAACTCTTTTGTAGTCTTTTACAAGTGGGATATTTCTTATTTGTTCTCACCAAATAGAAATCAGCCTTTCACTGCATTTGGTTTACAGATCATGTCTTCGAAATAAAAATAATAATAAAAATAATATATATACAGCCTCGGTTCACGAATTTAATTCGTTCCCCAAGCCCGTTCTTAACCTAAAATGTTCGTAAACCGAAACTATTTTTTCAAATAGGAATCAATGTAAAATAGATTAATCCGTTTCTGGTCCCAAGATGATTGCTTTTTTTTAAACTTTTACAACAGTATTTTGTGCACAAGTTTATACATAAAACTAATGAATATCATTAAATATCAGAAAAAAAATAAATACTAAACAGATAAAATATAGAGGAACATTTTAATTTTAGCGCACCTGTAAGTAGGAAAATTTGCTAGCGTAAGTGGAAAGGAAAGAGATGTTATTGTTTGGAAAAGGGAAAGGAAAGACATGATGGTCTCTTTATTTATAAGAATAGTAGAGATCGTTGATTTTGCCATATGAAACTGAGTAGGAAGAGACAATAGCATCAACAATTGTCTATCTCTTAACTTTTCTTTTTCCCTTTACAAGTATCACTGCTAGCTTTCTTTGGAGCCATGTCTGAGGACGAATGAAGAGAAAAAAAAAGGCACACTACAATAAAATTGAAAAAGAAATGCACAACACACCAATGTATACAACGACTCGGAAATGATTTCGTTCAGGTTAACACGGTTCGGCTCGGTTCGACAATGTTCCTTGAGAACCGAAAGTTTATTCGATAACCGAAGCATTTTCATCTCGAATTTTCCGTTCGAAAGCCGATTTGTTCGCCATGTGAGACGTTTCGAGAACCGAGGTTGCTCTGTATATTGATAAGGAAGTTGAACAAATCTACAAAAACAAAAAAATCCCCGAATGAATTGGAAGACAATATGAATAATCTTTGCAAAGCAAAAATCTGAAAATAATGTTGGCATAAAGGCAAAATAAATAATGGGAAGTAAAATGCGAAAATTTAAGTGACCAAATGCTAAAGTTATTAGGTTGGTGCAAAAATAATGTCGCTCTCTCTCTCTCTCTCATAGTAACGACATTATTTTTGCACCAACCTAATATATTAACAAAAAGGCTTCATTGACGCAAAGGAGCATAAAGATAATTTATAAGTTTCTCAATCCCACAAAAAAAATAACTTGGTAAAAATCCGTGAAAACATTAGAAAGAGTATGCCAATATACGCACAATGCTATGGCTGTCAACCAATGGAACTGCACCACAGAAAGCATTAAATGATTTAAATATTTAAAAAAAAAAAGAACCGTGTAAATTTATTGTTTGATATTGAAGAATTCTATTCGTCTATTTATAGTGATCGATATTTTTGCATCACATCAACTTCTATGGGTTATTTAATGCCAAAATCTAAATATTTTACATAGATTTTCTTCATTTTTTGTGATAATGGTTAGTGATACAGTTCTTACTAATTAACCCATAATTGGGGGAGAAGAGATAAATTTTATACCTTTTCAGAAGGTATATTCTCGTAAGTGGATATAACGAACCCAAAGTAAATCGATTCTCTGATAAACAACTTCGAGACATTATCAATTACACCACCCGCACATTGAAGCTACCAGAATCTGGGATTCCCAAGCGGTCACTCATTTAAGTACTGACCAGCCTCGACGTTGCTTAAATTCGGTGATCGTAAGAGAACCGGTGTTTCTACATGACGTGGCTGTAAGGCCTTTATACTACTCGCACATCCAAGTTTACAACTCCTGGCATTCCCAAGTGGTCACCCATTCAAGTACTGACCAGCCTCGACGTTGCTTAAATTCGGTGATCGTAAGAGAACCGGTGTTTCTACATGACGTGGCTGTAAGGCCTTTATACTACTCGCACATCCAAGTTTACAACTCCTAGCATTCCCAAGTGGTCACCCATTCAAGTACTGACCAGCCTCGACGTTGCTTAAATTCGGTGATCGTAAGAGAACCGGTGTTTCTACATGATGTGGCTGTAAGGCCTTTATACTACTCGCACATCCAAGTTTACAACTCCTGGCATTCCCAAGCGGTCACCCATTCAAGTACTGACCAGCCTCGACGTTGCTTAAATTCGGTGATCGTAAGAGAACCGGTGTTTCTACATGATGTGGCTGTAAGGCCTTTATACTACTCGCACATCCAAGTTTACAACTCCTGGCATTCCCAAGTGGTCACCCATTCAAGTACTGACCAGCCTCGACGTTGCTTAAATTCGGTGATCGTAAGAGAACCGGTGTTTCTACATGATGTGGCTGTAAGGCCTTTATACTACTCGCACATCCAAGTTTACAACTCCTGGCATTCCCAAGCGGTCACCCATTCAAGTACTGACCAGCCTCGACGTTGCTTAAATTCGGTGATCGTAAGAGAACCGGTGTTTCTACATGATGTGGCTGTAAGGCCTTTATACTACTCGCACATCCAAGTTTACAACTCCTGGCATTCCCAAGTGGTCACCCATTCAAGTACTGACCAGCCTCGAC
>OZ010601.1:93398868-93528868 GCA_963932145.1 Acanthosepion lycidas
TGTGTGGTATCTTTGTAGGCGTGTGTTAAATAGTACGGCGTGAACAGAAGTATTTAGTAAATATGCGTGTCGGGGCTTGTGATCGTGGGTGAAGAAAGATATACATATGTTTTTGCACTGATAACTAAATAAGCAAGCGTGTGTTTTCGTTACCTTTTTATACACAACTTCAAAAAGAAAGATGTGCCTGCGGACGGATGGACAGACGGACTATTTTCGTATTTTATCTTCGTCTTTACGACTGATAGGTTACGCGTTGTGAAGACCCGACATATGTCAGCCAGGAAAAGGGAGCTCGTCATGTGGTGGAATTTGCTAACTGTACAACTATAATAGTTGTAAGAGAATATTTATCTGGTGATTAGTCAGATAATGTGGAAAAATGATTTCATGTCTTATAATACATACTGTGCTATAAATAGACAGGCACGCAGACATATTGGGGAAATTGTATGACAAAGTGGAAAAAGTTGAATTGTGAAGCATTTCGTCCATCAGGACCTCATCGGACTAAATCTGGACTACACTTGCGCACAACAGAGGGATGCTGGGAAGTTTAGAATTTCGTTATTTACCTAGCCGAATTCATGTAGTCTTTTTTCTTTTCCTTTTCATCTCTTTTGTAAGTAATTATTCCACAGTGATATTAGAAGATCTGTCAATATGAAATAATACTTACAAAAGTAATGAAAAGAAAAAGAAAAAGACTGTAAATTATATATATATATATATATATATATATATATATATATATTTCAACTGAATGTTTCCCCCGGGACCACTGACAAACTTCGGCCAATTCCTTTCCAGCAAAAGATCGGGACCGAATCAGCCGCCGAGTATCTTGACCGACCCGTCCGTCCAGAGGAAAAACCCGAGAAAAGAATCTCCTTTCCACGCATCAAACCGCAAGCCGACAGACGTATCCCGATTGATCATGGTCCCTGTTACTGTCTCGTACCCTCTGATGTCTTTCTTCACCTTCTTGTGAGAAAGCAAGTCACCATGTTACCTCAGGAGAGCTGTTACATCCATTCTTCTGAAAGCGGTCTGTCTATGCCTATCGTTTAGATTCATTAACATACGTTTCGCAACACGTTACGTGATCGGATGATGAGAGCGTCTTCTGAAAGGAAGACGTCCGTAAGAACTTCCCATCATGAGAAGTGTGCCCTCATTCGTAAGCAGTGTGACAAAAGTAAAGACATGTCATGGCGAATAACATCTATCTATCTATCTATCTATCTATCTATCTATCTATCTATCTATCTATCTATATATATATATATATATATATATATATATATATATATATTATATATAGTCATCCACAAACAGACTGTTTCGCTATACCAAAGATCATCAGTATGGTGAGACATCTGTTTACCTCTAGCTAGGATCGAAACCCAGCTGAATTGGCGTCCGTCGGAGAATTTACCCATAAGCCGTGTTAGATAAATACACAGTGACTGAGGGAACTCGATTCGTTTTTCCCAAGAGTATTTCATTATTAGCAGTAATAGTCACTGTTTACAAGCTCACACTTCCTTACCAGGGTGCTCAACCGAAACAAATTTTTCATATTTAGTTTTATTATATATATATATATATATATATATATATATATATATATATATATATATATAAAATATATATATATATATATATATTATGTTAATAATGTTTATATATATATATATATATATGTTATGTTAATTTTATACATATATATATATATTATGTTATACTCGACTGGTGTTAAAAAAATAAATAAAAAACGGATAATAATATTTGCAAATAAAAATATATTAAAGATAATTGTTATCTGGGGAAAAATTTGTAAAAAAAAATAATAAAAGATTAAAAACATCCGTGTTGGTTGAAAAAATATCGCCCAGTGTCGTAATTTATAGTAAAAAAAAAAACAAACAGACAATTGATTAAAATATGAAAAAACGTAAAATATTCTATACACTAAGTAGAGCTGAGTATTAAAACATCCTCGTAATAAAAAATCCCAGTTCGCCCTGAAGACCAACTTAGGTGAAACATAGGTAGGTATTTTTTGGCTCACTAGAATTTCATATATATATATATATATATATATATATATATATATATATATATATAAGGTTCCATTGTTATAATTTATTTCGCCAGATTAAGCTTATATAAGGTGACATATATAAGCTTATATAAGCTTAATGCTGCCCTTCAAAAGTGTAAAATTTAAATTCATTTTTTCACTATTGAACGTGAAGTCTGAAGATCAAGAGAAAAATGAAATCTCTGGTGAAATAAATTATAACAATGGAACCTTAATGTGGTCTGTTTTTTTTTTTTTTAAATTAAATTATTCGCTCTGACTTAACATTGACCTCTCCGGATTACATCCTCTTCGGGATTATCCATATGGATTACTTAGATTTTCGTTATATATATATTAATAATTATACATAATACCCAACGTCGATAACACGGCTCAGAGTTTCATACAAACGTTCTAACTTCAGGCGTGGCATACATACTTCGGTATTTCATACCTGAAGATTGCACGTTTGCATGAAACTCCGAGTCGTGCTATCAACGTTAGATATTATGTATAATCCCTAATATATACTTATTATCTCTGTTATGTAACATTGAGCACTGTTTTTATAACACCTGAGAAAAATATATATGTTCGTGCAAGTATATGTGCGTATATATATATATATATATATATATATATATATATATATATATATATATATATATATATATATATAACAAGTATTGTTATATTAAGCCGGACACTGTCTGTCTGTTTCATTTTTATTGCTTTATTTTCAAATTTCCAAATAAGATGTCATAGAACGGGATGAATTTTCAAATATTTAATACGCATAGAAAATAATAATAATAATAATAATTATTATTATTATTATTATTATTATTATTATTATTATTATTATTATTATTACTATTATATACGTATAAATACTTAATCCATGTTTTTTTTCTGGTGTGGTCTACTTCCGTATAACAATTTACAGCGACGTCACATAAGACTCATTCAAATTCCAACAGGGTAAAAAGAGTCAGGATGTAACGATCGGAATCTTGTACAGCATACGGACAACACCTATGATGAGAGAGACGATCAAAAATATTTGAACACAGATCAAAACTTCAAGTTTGATTCCGATGTCTATCTCGCTTCCCGGTCAATGAATATCAAGTTTTTTCTTATAAGGAAACGGCTGATATTACCATTACTATGTTCAAAAATTGGAAAAAGGAAAAGAAATATCAAACATCGAAAATAGAGAATGAAAGCAATAGTTCGTGAATTTGGTGAATTAGTATTTGCGAGTTCAGTCCCTGGGCCGAGAAGTGTATACTTGGACTCGATGAAACAGGGGAGATTAAAAACTAAGAACAAAATAAGAACTAGATGAGACCAGTGGAATGAAAACAATCTACCTCCGTAGATTAAATAAGGGGTTCAGTTTGAAATTCCCTTAAAGTTTGACACATCGACAAAAAACTGATGAAGTCTGTAGGGAAGAACAGCCGAAACGTTGTGATAACAACAACAAAGATGAGGGCAGTTGTCGACAAGGAAATAATCTATAATCTGAATAGAGACACCTCACTGTTTGAATTTAACATAATTTCTTTTGGATGAATTATTGCTGCCTAAATATCACACACACACGCGCATATATATATATATATATATATATATATATATATATATATATATATATATATATATATATAGGTAGGTAGAAATCCGTTGGCATAATTCAGGCGAGTCCTATTAACACAACATAGAATTTGAAATATGTTAATTAAAATTCGTAGGTGAAAATGATCATTAACTAAAGGTATCTTAATTCCAATTGTAATATATATATATATATATATATATATATATATATATATATATTGTATGTGTGTGTGTTCTCACAAATGTATCATACTATTTGGCAATAAAAGCGTGTTCAGCCAATCAAAATTCATTCATGAAATATTAACATTCCACGATGAAAATCCTGACGTGCCAGTCTTCCGGAAATACGACTTTTTCAGAAAATGACAGGAATGAAATTCATGCCGAGACGGTCGGGCACACAAGAATTTCAAGCGGAAGACATGTGAGAAAGAAAGAAAAAAAATCCATGCAGGCAAACGGGCGTCGCTTTGGGTCTGCAGTGGAACCAGATATTTGTAAATCGGGATTAAGTGACCCGGATGAATAATCATATTCCTCTTTCTTTGCCCACTTTTCGTTCGTTCGTTCTTTCATGCTTTCTATATCGGTAATATACACTTATCAATATTTATATCTTTCTATATTTCTCAGTCTGTCTCTAGGCCTGTCCCATCTATCTACTATATTCCAATGTTTGGGCACTACGACGTAGTGTAATGGTTAACAAGCTTGTCGTGCTAGATCAATTACGACTGAATAGAGAGTTCAATTTTCGCTGAGCACTCCACACTTTTGGCCTTGTGCCTCATCTAAGCTACGCTTAGAAAATCAATTTAAGAGCACCTCGAGGCGGTGTAATGGTTCGCAAGCTTGTCTCGATAGAACAATTACGACTGAGTAGTGAGTTCGATCCTCATTAGGTGCCCTCTACTTTCGGCCTTGTGCCACATCTAAGCTACGCTTGGAAAATCGCTATATTCTTATGTTTGTTTTATCTGTCTTTCATTCCTTCTCTCTGTCTCTTTCTCTTTTCACACAGATACAGGCACACACACACATACATATATATATATATATATATATATATATATATATATATATATAGATAGATAGATAGATAGATATACCGGGTGTAACAGCCCTATTGTCCAAATCATGTAACAGCATAATTATCCATCACTTAAAATGTTTTATATCTAAAAAAAAAAAAAAAAAACTAAACTGAATTTCTTTTTTCCAGATTTTCAGATAAGACGTTTAGCCATCTTTCACCATTTTTCCTAAGAATCACTGAAAAACCATTTGAGTTATTCAGTTAGAAAAGGAACAGATTAAAATCGTTTAATGGCATACCCACTGTCTTTGCAAATGATCAATGGTAAGAGAAAAAAAATCATTCAGGTCTTCAGTAATGGTACCAACTTTCATACCCTGGCTTTCATCTTCAAAGTCTATCCAAGAGCCATCAAGAGAACGGTGAATAAGTTTAAGAAGATGGAACACTTGAGAAGAAAACTAGATGAACAGGAAGAGGGATCATCATTTTAACTTAGAACTACTAAAGAGATCAATTAGAAAAGATCCAATTGTGGGCTGCACTCAGTAGCGTCATGTTGGGAGTTATTTGGGTCTTCCGCACAGGGCGTTCACCTTCTTGTGAAAACGGATTTTAGGTTCCTTGGTCATTACAGGCTGTTTGTTGGCTGCTTCACACTGCATGATCACTTCTAGCACTTTGTTATGACGTCACGTGTACATCTGCAGTGGGCATCCAGAGATCAGCTGACGTAGTATGATTCGAATCACTTTGACATACATGCACATACATCGGTCTCAGCGTACCCCTACTGCCAGAGGTTGGTCGCATTTGGTAGGAGATCCTAGGTAGGTCGCAGGAGGAATTATATTGCAAATGGTTCCATTGCAATCAGGGTATTCCATGATAACATCATTGGGTCAATATCACTCCATGTTATCCAAGTAGATTGTGTGGACTGAGATAACAGTAGTAGCTGTCCGTTGCACTTCCTCGAAATTCCTGATTTCTTCAATCACCATATCTCGTTTTCCCTTTATACCTTGTTCGGGAAAAAAAAACTGGTTATTTGTGCTGCTCAGGCCAGCTCTATTGGTTTGGGTCACCCCCATCACCTTCTTCGTTCGCAGGCTGGATTATGCTTCTTGGGTGGCTTCTACTGCCGACCATTTGATACCAGTTTTGATATCATTGGCCGAGTCCCTCATCATCATGTGAAGGCGTACATTCCCAACCTTGAACACATCCACAAATGAAGAGATGGGAAGTTGTTGGTTTCAGGCATTGGTATAAAGTCCCATTGTGGAGGAGCAGGGGTGGGGACTCCAAGCCACATGACCAGGTACTTGATGCGTTTGTTGAATGCGAGACAGAGTAATATCATACACCTGCAACGGCAACAGAAGCAAAGGCAGAAAACCTTGTTGGTAGCACTAAGCCTTCAGTTTGCCGGAGAGATGGGTTCTGTCGACGGATTCAAGTCCATCTAGTGCCACTTTCTGCACCTCTTTACCTCGGTGCCAATCAGTTAGTGGAATTTTATACAGCCATCCGAGGCTCTTCAATGGCTTCTCTTTGACTCTCGAGATCATGTCACCCCCAATACAGAAATGAATCTCCCTGCCAGATCCTATGAGTAACGATAATCTCCGGCTTTTCTGGCGTTTAGCCTTCATTCTCGCCTGCGTGAAGAGCTTATGTTAGCGCTGCAGCAGGTCATCGGTACCGACTATAGATGGTTACCAGAATGGTGATGTCACCCATGAACAATGTAAGGAGGAAAAATCAATTGTTCCTTAGTCATCACTCTCTTTGCTGTGTCTGCTGCACCCTGTAATGAGTTTCATAATGAAAAGAAGTGGTAAACAAGCACCATCATGACGGTGCCCTCAAGGGCTTGCCAATTGGGGGGGGGGTGCAGTTACCAACGATGAACTGCATAAACGCTGGAAAATTAAAAGAATTCAAAGGACATTCGAATTAGCTCATGAGAAACTGATCCATACACATTTATGAGATCAAGCCAAATTATATGAAGTTATTTTATTTATTTTTTTTGACTGATAGGATTGAGTTTCAAATCATGTGTGAATGCTCCAGACAGCCGGGGAAGCCAGGTATCCCAGCCTTCTGGACATTTGTGTCCATATAATGGTTACTTAGCAGCAAGTCTGTCATACGACGAACAAGGACCCCCCAACACCAGCACCGCATCCAAAAAAAAACGTTTTCCTTCTTCATTCAAGAGGGAGATTGGGCGGAAATTTGCAATGCATTTTGCATTCTTTTCTTTAGGTATCAAGATGGCATCTTCCAGGCATCATTCCTGTGGTTCAAAACCTTGTTTCCATGTCCACTGGAGTGGGGTGATAAGATTCTAAAGGACGTTTGAATACTTCTTATATTAATATAGGTATTCCAGGTTCACTACTGAAACGGGATTTATGGACGGATTTCCGAATTTCTCTCGGCTTTAGTCCGCTCTCTTTAAACATGACCACTGGATCTTGGGGCCTCAGAAGGTCATTCATAGGAGGGATTGGAACATCTTTCCAAGCATTAGAATACGTCATTATCAGGTGGTTCTCGAGTCCCTCCTGTGGTACGTCGAGTTTGCAGCTCTTAGTCGAGGTAAACAGCTTTTTAGCAAAAATAGGGCGCTTTAGATGTTTGGTAAGTATTGATGTTATTCGACCAAGTGGCTCTCTAATTGCTTTTTGGCCACTGGATTCTTGGCTTGCTTGGAATTTCTCCAAGGTACTGACGGTCAGCAATGGGATCCTGAACACTGTGTGTGTAATCCGGATACATAATCCCATCATTCGACTCACATTAACCAATAAGGGAATTCCGGTGCCTATACCAGCGTCCCTGACATAAACCTCGCCGGTATCACACGTTGACATTTTTATGTATTTAAGTAAATGCTCTGTTTATAATTAATAGTATTAATAATATTTAACGGCCTGAATGTCCGAAAATTTTCATAGAAAATATTCGTCCTCCGACAGGAATCGAACCTGTATCCTATACGGAATCGTCATTTAGCTTGACGTGCTTTTACCGATTGAGTCACAGAGGATCATTTGGTTGGCAAGGTCGATTTTACTGCAATATTCTAAGCATCGATGAATAATAAAATTATAGATATTTAAGATAGATTCTGGAGAGAAAAAGTCTCTCGCACAAAACAGCGAATGAATTATTTTTGCAAAAATTTCTATTTATTGTTACATAATGTTAGTAATATAATACTATTAGCACATAAGTTCATATATGGAGTTGGTAATTAGTTTTGCCGCCTTTGCCTCTAATAACTGCTTCAATTCGAAGTGGCATTGAATGAAACAAGTTCTAAATTTTCTCATTAGCTTTTTTGTTTCAATTCTTCTGGAAGATTTTGTGGCATTCGTTGGAGCATGTATTTCTTCAGTTCCTACCACAATGGTTCAAATGTACAGAGATCAGCAGGTTGGTTTGACTAGTTTTCTAGAACAAGAAACCATTTTATTGCACAAGGTATGCGGCAAGGAAAGCCGTAATGCTGAAAGTTATCTCCCTCGTGGTAGTCTGGCAAAACATTGACAATACGAAGACAACACAACGCTATCAAAATATATATGAGAATAGAAGTATTAGGTTGGTGCAAAAATAATGACGTAATAATGTCGTTTTTTTACGTTAAAAATACGTCAAAAAACGACATTTTAACGTCGTTATTTTTGCACCAAACTAATATATACCCAGCAAACATTTATCCCAATATATCCATCATAACAACAATTATTAGACTGTATTATAATGAAATCTTTTGCTGCCTTGGTTTCCATCAACGTTCAGCGATTTTCTTCTAGGATCGATTTTGATGCAACACGCATCATTACGCGGCCATCGCCAAATTTTACCGTCTTTTGGGTGTGTATCTTGCATTGTTCCAATCACTCACTGGTCTTCTTACATATTCTGTTACTTTAGAATGTAATTCTATTTTGCATTCATCACTAAAATTTATTTACAGCATCCCGTCTTACATGGGCTTGAGGGAAGGAAAAAATAAGCAAAGCTCAAAAATATAGAAGACGGCGAATGCTGTTGCCGATGAAAACTTGTCACCTTATCGTTCACATTTGGGTTAGATTATGGACCTTGTATAAACGTATTAGACTGATTGTCATGATGGATATATTGCGATAAATATTTGCTGGATATATACTTCTGTTCTCATATATACTTGGAAAGCGTTGTGTTGTTTTCCTGTTGTCAAATATTGAAAAGAGTTTTATTATAATACTATCTATATCTCCACTAAAGTGTTAGTATTATTATTTTTTATTTATTAGTATGTATCTGTTGAGGGGTCCACCCTTTTTTATACAAATGAACTCACCCAGTATATACATATACTACTGCAAGGGCGAGACGAGAGTAAGACAGAGCAAGACGAAGGAGTCGAATCGAATCGAGTTGAGTCGAGTCGAGTTGAGTCGAGTCCAGTCCAGAGTGACAGAGTAAAAGGTTGTAAGTAACCGGAAGTGTGAGGGTGAGGTAACAGCGTTGTAGGAGTCACAGTGAGCGAGCACGTAGACTCAGTAAGAAGTCATACAGCGATACTTCAATACCAAAGACTGTATAAATATTTTGCTACTAACCCGTATTCCTGGAACTACTAACCTGCTTTACCAGTTTGTATTATTACGTTAATACATTATTTTCATATATTAATTCCTGGCGTTTTTATTTATTGGTACCGGATTTCAACCCGGAATCCACAAGAGTATCAAAAGTATTTTTGTTTTTATGGACCTGGACTTTAAAGCATGTTTTATATAGGCATCTAGAGATAATCTATGAATCCATTATATTATATTATATTATTAGTAGTGCAACATTTAGAGAAGAGTGTGATTTAAGAAAAGAAAAAGAAAACTGAAACCAAACAGCGTTTCTGATATGCTTTTTAGGTCTTTTCTCATGAATTGGTTCATTATTTAAGAGGTATTGACAGGGTGGGACATACATGCCAACTAACTCAATAACAAAAATACGAATGAACAAGCAAAATAATAATTTGATGCAAGTACCATGTAACCCAATATCAACTGCCGGATCATCGGCTACAAAGCACGACTTTTCTGGTGAGGAGGTTTGTTAGACAATGAACAGAATTAAAAACAAAACCTTTCAAAGGACAAAGGAACCCTTCTTTTAGGATCAACGCCCAAAATGGGTATGCAGGCCGAGCGATGATGACACAGCCTCGATGGGCAGACGGCTTCTTAGACAAGTCCTCGGCCAGGGAGAAAAGTTCCTCCGATAAAATCAACAGTCATATGTTTGTGACTAAAGCGAGCTTACAGTTGGTGCTTATCGGCGCTTCCTTGACCTGGAGAGGGACGTGTAACTCCAAACCTACTTGCAGAAGACAGGACAAGCATAAAGCAATAACCCCGACTTTCAACCCAGATACGTGGTGAGAATTGGCCCAATATTCTGCTGCACCCTACAACCACACCTAGACTAATGAAGATGATAATAAGAATACAGAGAAGAATGGTGGAAAATTTCGTAATGTTAATTGTAATAATGGCCGTTTCCCTACAAGGAAACATTTGGCATTCATTGACCGGGCAGCAAGTACTGATTTCGGTTGAAATTTATAAAATATTTCTCTTAAAACAAATTTTCACGAGAGCAGATTTCTCAAGTTCAGTAGATGTTAATGTTCTTTCCAGTATCAATAGTTTCCTTCCTAACCTTTCATTTGAAGTGTGGATTGTCAACATCCTAATTATGTCATTATTTTCTCTTCAGGTTACATTGGCTATCCATTTTACTTGCTGCTGTTGGAAGTCTTAAATTGATGTGGTTTCTGTTATTTGGTATAATTCTTTGTTTATGATTCTGTAGCGCCAGTCCACAATGTTCAAAGTAGGGCGGTCTTAGCAAAGATCCTCATGCTTCATTCTTTCAAAGGCTTTTTTATCATTAATCTTAGGAAGCAGTTGTATACAACTAACAGTTTAGATATTTTTAACCAAGTTTAGCGCCATGCATAATATATGAAAATTTCGGTCTGACGAGTCTATTTAAGAAAATAACTCGAATTTTCAATTTGATGTTTTGGCTTCGTAGCCATTTGCGTTGTTGGGTGTGACTACTTCTGGCACAGCTTAATCTGCATGTGTTCGATTTCCATTTCTCCACTAGGTAAGATGATCCATATGCCTGGATATGCCTAAAGCGATTAGTATTTGCTAATCATGCATAATGTAATTTTATGATGGGTTCAGTGTATGTGCCATTTCTGCTTTCATTCCAACTTCAGATCAGAGTTTCTGTCTTGGGAATGGTGTATCTTGAGTCCCATTCTTTGAAATACTTCGTAGAAGATCTGGATTTTCTTTTCAAGTTCTTCTTTATCCCGACTATGAATACCTACGTCATCAGTATTGTGCCCCACCAATCATTATTACTTCAATGGACTCGGGAGGGAAAGCAATATCGTCGTCTCGTTTTGGTGAATTCATTACGGACATGATAATAGATTTATGATATTTGTGCAAATGATTTCTTTCTAAGTTCTCAAATTATATAGTTTCTGTTATTTGGTACAGTGCTTTGTTTGTGATCCTATAGCGCCAATTCGACGAAAGGTGTCACTAAGAATTATAGGGTGCATTCGCTCCAACTCTGAGAAAGCGGGTGTATATAACTGAGAGTATAAATATTTCTCTTTCGGCTCCATGTTTTCTCGTCAACTTTAACCTGCAAACAAGTAAATGCAATTTCAATCGCCTTCTACTGACTTCCTGATTGTGCTTCTTTTGTTTTCGCTTCTTTTCTGTTCCTAATTCTTCCACATCCATTCGTCGAGTCTTCTGCAAGTAGGTTTGGAGATACACTCGCCTCATCAGGTCAAGGAAGCGCCGATAATCGCCAGCTGTAAGCTCGCTTTAGTCATAAACATATGGATCGTGATCTTATCGGGGGAACCCTTCTCCCTTGCCGTTTCCCTGGCCGTCTGCCCATCGAGGCTGTGTCATCATCGCTCGGCCTGCATACCCATTTTGGCCGTTGACCTTAAAAGAAGGGTTCCTTGGTCCTTTGACAGGTCTTGTTTTTAATCCTGTTCGGTGTCTAACCAGAAAAGTTGTGTTTTATAGCCGATGATCCGGCAGGTGATATGGTATTTGCATCAATTTATTATTGTGCCTTAGTGGCTTTACTGCCTTCCTTGGTGTGATCTCGATTTTTAAAAAAAAAAGGTTCCATCCCTGCTTTCATTCCAATTACAGATCATAATTTCTCTTCAATGAGGAAACTTAACGTCACTTGACGAAATGATTGCTGAATATCAAAACAATATAAATATTAGTAGTATCTCGTGATAATTGTCATCCATGAAGCAAGTATAATAAGAGATTGATGATCGTCTTCTGGCAATAATATAATCAAGACAGTTTTTTCAAATGAAGGTATTTTGATATATGCAAGGTTGGACAGAGAAAGACAAAGAGAAGGGGGGAGAGAGAACAGAAAGGAATAAAAACAGCTATGTCACCAATAAAAATTATTTTATTGATTCGTTTGTTACGGCTTATCAACCCTTTGCAGGTTATTTAAAGAGAGAAATATTTTTAGATTGTAATACACTTTTTGGAGATAATAATAGTTTAGTGATACAAGTCTTACTAATTAATCCATAGCTCGGGAGAAAAGGGGGATTCGTGCATTTCCCATGGGTATTCGTGCGTAAGTGAAGAGAATGAACCTGACGGGAATTGGAACACTTGTCCCTCAAAGTTTACAGGGAAACATAATATTTATGAGAACGTAATCTGACTGTAAACTATATCAGCCGCACATCCAACCATACAGGACCTAGTGTTTTCAAGTGATCACCCTTCTAGGTACTGACCTTGCTCGACGTTGCTTAACTTCGGTGATCACATAGGAATCAACGTTTCAATGTGTTATGACCATAAACCATACGAGTTGCACATCCAACCTTACAGCACCTAGTTTCCCCAATTGATCATCGATCTAATTGCTGAGTAGGCCCGACGTTGCTTAACTACGCTGAGCGCGGGATCTAGCCGTAAGTCATACTACCGGCCTAATCCAAGCTTTACAGTACCTCAATGAAGATACTTGCTTTGAACGTCCGTTGGATCTCAACTTTACCCCGACCTCAAGCAGAACGCATATATACACCCTTATGAAAATTAATTGAAACAAATCGAATGATTCCGTTATTATTTACATTTTTTCGTATTTTCCCAATGAAACATGACCTAGTGCACATGTTAGTATTTCGTATGTCTTTCTTTGCAGATTGACCACAGATTGGGTTTAAATCAGGAGTGTTTCAAGAACTTTGATTGGCTCACTGGTAAGGCTTGCCAGTGTGTTCGTACAGCGTTACAATTTTCGTACGCATGTTCGTAGGAGAACTAATCAACAGTCGAAACAATAGTGTCTGGATGTGATAAATATCTGATGCAATCACGGATAACGCAATATTTTTAAGGCCAGACAAATTACATCATACACCCTGAAAAGAGTTTCATATTACTGTACACCACTAGAAATAATCTAATCTGAGAGAAAAAATAGAAATCGGTTACACCCAGTCACTCCAGTGGGTCTAAAACTGACCGTATGACGAAAAAAATGAAACTAAATCGGTTGTTTCAATTAATTTGCACAAAGATGTAATTGCCGAGTAGGCCCGATGTTGCTTAACGACGCTGAGCGGGGGATCTGGCCGTAAACCATGCTACCTGCTCAATCTAAGCATACAGCACTTGGTATTCCCAAGCGGTAACGTATTTCCGTACTGACTATTTTCAAGGTTGCTTAACTTCGCTGATCATACAAAAATCGTTGGTTCAACGTGATATATGGCCGTAAGGCATACCACTCGTACATCCAAGTTTACATCAAATGGTACCCTCAATCGCTCAACCATCTAGGTACTGACGAGGTTCAGCGATTCTTAACTTCGCTGATCAGACGGGAACCGGTGTTTCAACGTGGTGTGGCCGTAGGCTGATCAATAAAGAGACAGATAACTTACAGAAACAGTTAGGTGAGCATCGAGATATATGCAGAGTGAAATAAAACTTGTTTACACTGTACCTCTGTTTATTGATGAGTGAAAGGCATCAATCGGGATTAAAAAGAGAGGGAGGGGGAAGTAAAGAAGATAACTTAAAAATAATGTAAGCAGTAAACACTGAACCAAGTACGATCAGTGTCTCAATACAAAGTTGATATCTTTATAGGTCATTCGACCGCAGTGAATAATCGATAGACAAAGCGTTTAATTTATTGTCCATCGTTGTATTTTCGACGAGCCAAATGGATGTGGACGAATTTAAATTTAGTTTATCGTCAAGCAATTATTTCAGGGGAATATGTACTATGGAGGATTCGAAGAGATTTTGTAAATGTATTAATACTAAAATGACAGTGGATGCTGGATAATTCGTTCACAAATGAAGAGGCGACTTGAGATGTAGTTATACAAAAGGATGCTGAGAAGCGATAAAGTTTTGTTTTGTTTTTTAAATATAATCAAAAAGGTAGATATACATAGAATTAGAACAACATTATGTACGTTAGAATTTCGAACTGAAGCGTTTTAGTCCACTGGGTTAGATTGTTCTAACCCAACGAAAAAGAAAACTACACACGTGGACTAAATAAAGGGTTCGGTTCGAAATTCTAACGTATATCACCTGAAGAAGGCCTAAGGGCACACAGGCCGAAACGTTGTGAATATGGCAATAAAGATGAGTCTGAATGATGTAAATAATGTAAGCAATTAAAATACCTCATCTCATAAATATACACAGACATCAAAAGGTGGCTCAGCTGCTAAGAAAGTTCACTGTGTTCGATTAGACGATTTTTCTCTCTAGAATCTATCCTCTATATCTATAAGTCTACAATTCGTCCATGCTTAGAATATTTCTGCCACATATCGTCCAGTGCTTCTGCTATTTACCTAGAAATCGCTGATAAAATCCAAAGAAGAATCAACAATATTATTAGCTCTGATCTGGCAGCTCGACTTCACTCTCTTTCCCATCTTCTTATTTTTTTTACAGTAAGATTCACTCTGTACAAGGCTCGGAAGCTACTCGAGGTAGAGGTTACATTACAGTTGAGGAAAATAGCTATTAACACTAGACTTGAACATGTTTAGACTGTAGTGATCGGGGTCACATCCACTTGGGAGTCTACTCCACGGAGTAATGGTTTCTGTATGGAACTTACTTCTCACCGATGGAGTACGGAGAGTATGAGGGTGCTTTGCTACAACGTAAATGACATGGTGGGTCTTAGAGTACAAGCAATGTAGTTCATTCGACCACTTTCCGTGGAAGGAGCGACAGGGCAGTGTGAGGCTCACCCCATCACCTGCTCACCCCACCTGTGAGAGAGAGGACGGAGGGTGGAAAATAATTCGTCACCCACAAGAACTTGAAAACACTTTTAAAAGACTGGAAAGTAAGGACTGGGCAGCTCCGGCCAAAATATGACAACAGTTTTTCATTTTCGGCCTCATCTTGTAAAGGTAGAGGATATTAGGAAGTGCCAAGTACTTACTGGAGCGGTACAGGGAGCAGACCATTTTACCTACATCTTTAGCGATGGATCTTATGTCCGAGTTTCACTTGAGGTCAAGGCTAATCATTTATATAAAGCAAAAAGAGGGTTGGTCTGAGAAGTTCCACCCCGGGGGCACTCCTGCGTTAACCGCCATGGCCCTAAAAGATTGGCAGTTAGGAATGACTTTATAACTGAGAAGTCTCTTCCAGTGATTCCGTAACTGGAGAGCTTAGTCCACAAACCTTTGTGCCACGCCATATCAAATGCCTTCGAAATATTTAATGCTATGGTCCTTGAAGTGTTTTTGCCGTTAAGAGCCTCACTAATTCTGTGAGTAATTGTAGTTAGAACATCAGCAGTAGATCAGGCCGATCGAAACCCGTACTACTCGTGGCTCATAATGTTGTCCTTATCTGAGTGCTTGACGACCTTCTGGATTATAGCCTCAAAAAGATTACTGATAACTGATGGGTCTATACTGAGAGAAGCAAGATCTATTGCCCGCTTTCTTGAAGACCGGGCATACACTTGTCACTTTCCAAAGGCTTAGGAAGGATTTCTCTTTCAAGCAGTGGTTAAATTACTTCGTTAGGATCGGGGACAGTTCCGGATTGATATTATTAAGGAGAGCCAGTTGAATTTTGTCTGGGCTAATGGCCTTCTTAGGGTCAAGGCTTTTGATAAGTCTTGAAACCACCCGTTTTGTAAAGAAAATATTACTAAGACTGTGATCAGTCAGACATAGGAAATTGGGAAGGCGAAGGTCTTTGTTATTTAACGTTGAGTTTACGACAAAGATTGAGACAAATGGCGGTTGAGGAAGGTTTAACCTCAGGACCATTTATGGTAGTGGTCAAAACCGTTTTGCCTCTTTTCATAATTTGGTTTGTGTTCTTCCAGAATTCACGGGATTTAATTTGTTTCTTTTCAAACTTGGCCTGGACCATTTGTGGAGAGCATTTTACGTTTTCCAGAACTTTTTGTAGCGACTGCTATCAGTTATCAGTTATCTCCTGTTAATTTCCCTCTGAAAGTTCTCCACTCCCTTAACCGGGTAATCAACTCACACTTTTTGGGTCCTGTCACTGGCTCTAACCAACGCCTTTATCCACTGTGCCATGTGTCCTTGAGGACAATGGACGGTTAAGGTAGTGGAGAACTTTCAGAGGGAAATTAACAGGAGATAACTGATAATTGACATCCATCAAACATGGCACGTCGAACTAGAACAGTCTACCCCAGTGAGCGAAATAAAGGGTTCAGTTCAACATTCCAACCACTTGAAGAAGGCCGGAGTGTATAACTGCCGAAACGTTGTAATAAATATGGTGACAAAGATGAGGACAATAGTCCAAATAATGTAAATAATGTACATAATACCTCATCTCAGAAATATAGACAGATTATAAAGATTACCATTTCATTTCCAACCTCCGTTTTGGTTATTTCTCATTCAGTAACGTTTTCTAGGTTACGAGACAATACCTACTAATTAATCCGTAGCTGGAAGGGATTCATACCTTTCCCAATTGAACATAACGAACCCAACTGGAACTAGAACTCGGCTCTCCGATTTCCAATTGCGAGCCGTTATCTATTACTCCACCCGCACACCCAAGCGTACAGCAGCTGGTATTGACAAAAGGTAACACATCTAGGTACTGACCCGGCTTCACGTTGCTTAACTTCGGTGATCTTACTATAACTTGTGTTTCAACGTGATGTGACCGTAAGTCATGGTTGACTTTGCGTTTCTGCCGGCTGACGATTGAAAAAATACACCGACATCTAAGTTTACAAACTTAGGAAAGATTTGATTACGAGCGGTTATGAATAGCAACCGACCTTGGGAAGATTTGGTCAGTATTTCGCACATCACAGTCAGAGAATGTAAGGACCATGCTCAGCTGAGATTTCAAAGTGGCCGCCAACTCTGACCGAAAGTAATTAATATATCAATGGGTTTGAATATACCACCAACTGGACACGGGGACACACACAAACACACACAAACACAAACACAGAGAGAGAGAGAGAGAGAGAGAAACATGCACACAAAACAAACCCATACATACACACACAAACACAGAGAGAGAGAGGAATATACATTATAATGTGATTTCCGCGTAGATAAACTAAATTATGATATACATTACACGAATTATACAAAGGAACGCAGATTGTCAGGACAGATGCTTAAGGTCTGCTTTAGCAATAAAAACGAAACAACGCTAAAATTAAAAATTTTCTTTTTCTCCTCTGATGGAGCTTTAACAAAAGTAAAACATTTTAGATTTATAAACAATTTTGCACTTTCCCTACACGTAAGCCACTAATCTGTTACTTGGTTTCCGCTTGTGGCCTGCTGTCGAATCGCCAGCGTGTTCTCTTACGCTCATAGAACACCACATAGCAACCTTCTAAATTGAGTGGCTCTTGAGGCTTGTATTGGATGAACATTAGTATAAAAAACCTTCGGCTGTCTTTTTTTTGTTTATTGTTTTCTTGCAACCATGTAATCTTTCTTACCATTTATCCCAGAATTTTGTTATCAGTTACCTCCAGCCTTAACACTAACCTCATGCAAGAATCCAATGATAAATTTACCATCAATACCACGATATCTAGTGTTGTGTTTGATTTTATGGCTACGTCCGCAGATAATAAATCCGTTTAAGTCTTCTAGTCTTATTAAAATCATCACGCCGTGCAGGTTAAGTAGCTGCATTAGTAAAATCGTATATTTTATTTAGTAACGCCTCTAATCAATCAAGCAATTTGGATGGAACCTTGACCTCCCGATCACTTCTGCCTCAACTAATTTGAATCGGCTCAAGGGAAAGACTTTCTCCTTTAAACGATCGCACTAGCTTACTTACCTTATTTTCGATTCATGACACATTAGCATCGATATGGGTCATAAAACGCAGATCTGTTTCTAGTTCATTTTTTATAAATTTAGTTTGGAGTTGTCAAGAGAATCGTGATGGATCAGTCCTGTCAGTGTGCTACGGCAAAACATTTTGACTTTGTTCTTTTATATGTCTGCTTGCATTCATAAGAATTTAACCCTTCGTATCTACCATGGGTTGTTTGACTCCACCACAAAATATTTTCATGATTAATCAAGATGCATTCTGTATACTGTTATGTATAGTTATGTTATGTTATATATGTTAAATACTTATGCCTACTACCTATATTAAATACCTATGTCAAATGCTTATGTCAAATACCAATATTAAATACCTATGTCAAATAAATATGTTAAATACTTATGTCAAATACCTATATTAAATACCTATGTCAAATAACTATTTTAAATACCTATATTAAATACCTATGTCAAATAACTATGTTAAATACTTATGTCAAATACCTATATTAGATACCTATGTCAAATAACTATGTTAAATACTTATGTCAAATATGTATATTAAATACCTGTCAATTAACTATGTCAAATACCTATATTAAATACCTATGTCAAATAAATATGTTAAATACTTATGTCAAATACCTATATTAAATACCTATGTCAAATAACTATTTTAAATACTTATGTCAAATATGTATATTAAATACCTATGTCAAATAACTATGTTAAATACTTATGTCAAATACCTATATTAGATACCTATGTCAAATAACTATGTTAAATACTTATTTTAAATACCTATGTTAAATACTTATGTTAAATACCTATGTTAAATAACTATGTTAAATACCTATGTTAAATAACTATGTTAAATAATTATGTCAAATACTTATGTCAAATGCCTATGCTAATTGGTGTTTCTGGTTTTCGCCATAAAGTTATTGAATTAGAAGCTTTTACTGGAAATAAAATGAAACCTATTTTTCATAGTCGACATTTAGAAACCTACAAATTAATTTTTAATGTTAATTTTCATTAAGTACGTCAAATTAAAAATTTACTTTTACTTTTTTATATACCATATAAAAATCAGAAAGAGCTCTCGAGACAATATAAAACCAAAAAATTACAAAGTGATTTATATCTATATTTTAAATACGGTGTTTTATTAGTTATTGTTGCTAATCTCATATTATGCACTAATAAAATCTCCTGTAAGAAAGAAATTTTTATCCGTCAAGGTATATTTTTTATAATTGCTCTATTATATTAAGAGTTATTGTTGCTAATCTCTTATTATATCAAATGATATCTACTGTAAGAACGAATCTTCTATTCATCACACTATGTTTATTACAGTGTATTGTTCTATTTTATTATTAGTTACTGTTGTTAATCTTTTCTTGTGCCAAATGAGATCTACGGTAAGAACAAATCTTCTGTTACATAACTTTTACTGCATTATATTGCTATAATTGTTCTATTTTATGTTTATTTCTTAAAACATTATTCTGCCTAATTTATAAATTAAAATAGGTATGTGTGGATAGATGAGAGCATCTTATATATTGGGTTTGTACAATTTACGATCTACACCATCTGCTGTTAGGAACATTGAAATATGTTTCATGCACATAAGGGAAAATATAAAAACACGATAAATGGTTTTTTCAAGAAAATCTGATTGACCTAAATAAATAGATTTTAAGTAAATCCCCGCTAATCCAAGGCGGCTTTAACGATACAATAATCAAGTTCAAGGTTGTAGTCTCCTCAAACACAGGCAGGTAACAGGTTCAATAATCGTATCATTGGTTTCGTAAAGACCAAAACGACAGGAAGGATATATGTCAGCTATGGCTTACTAATAACATTAAATGAAGTGCGTGTGCGCAGGTGTAGGTACTCAAGAAGACGAGGAATAAAGACCAAATTGAATAAGAGTCTGGTTCATGCGAAATCAGTGCAAAACGCAACTCTTTCGAAATAGTTGAAATAGGAAAAACATTTGTTACAGAAAAACAAATTACCATAAAACTTTAACCTAATTCGCTTAAATAAACACTTGAACTCTACTGAATAACATATCTCGGATTACTAAACTCACTATTTTTGTTACTACACTTCTGCTATGAAGGGAAGACTTCAAAATAAAGTCTTCTTTATATGATGTGCTCCTTTACGACCTAGGCGATCATGGCTCTCCACAATGTCCTGCCCTTTGTAGATCTTAATAAATTTTGTCTTTTTTTCAGTGAAACCTTGTTCCGCCAGCAATTTAATTAGGCTCATTATGTTACGTTTTTTCCTCTGTTCCTCTTGTCTTCAGTTTGTCTTGTGAGTATCAGATTTTCCAAGCCCCTTTTCTTCATTATGAGTTCTACAAACCTCAACTGTCCTTTCCTGATGTTAAGCATAAGTTTAATTTTTGCTTCCATTTTCTCTAAAATTTCGTCGTTGTTCAAATGTTCGGTCCATGGTATCCTCAGTATTCTTCTGTAGAACCACATTTCTTTTGCTTCAAGTCTTTTTGAGATTGTCCAGCATTCACTGCCATACAGGAGAAAAGATATCATGTAACATTTTAGTACTCATTTGCTTATTTTCAGTGAAGTTTTTTCTATTTATTATTACCGTGCTTAGATTTTGGAAGTTATCTTTGCCTATCCCCGCCTTCGGATTTCAGTGTCGCACTTTCTGTCCTCTGTTAAAAATCCCCCCCGCCAGATATTTAAATGTTTGGCAATTCATACTTTGTATTCATCCTTTTGTTAACAACCATGCATTTTGTCTTCTTGCAGTTGATGTTTAATCCTTTCTTCTCGCTTTCCTTCACGGACTTCTGTAGGATTTCTTGTGCTTTTCTTTCTGCGTCTGCTGTCAAATCTGTTTCATCTGCATTGTGGCCGCCAATGATAAATCCTGGTAGGACTTGTAGTTCTAACAGAATCGCCTCGCTTTATAGATTGAATAAATTCAGTGGCAAGAAAACGTATAATAATCAGAACAAGACAGTTGAAACTTCCTGGGTATATAGTGAGAAAAAATGCTTAGGAATTGTAACACTCACAAGGCGCATTGAAAGCAAAAGAAGCCAGTGGAACCGGACAGTAGATAGTTTCAGAGAAATTTTCACGTCTTTTTTTATTTATTGATATTTTCATATCTTTTTCTGTGTAGCCTCCCTTAATACAATTATTGGATTTAATTATGCTATCCAAGGGAGAAGAAGGAATATCCCTCTCATGGACATCGCTTCCAGTGGTTTAATTATGAGTTCTTGGGACTATCTTATTCCGACTATTGTCCGACATCCGTGTCTCTTTAATATTTACTTGTTTGCAACATCTTGATCTTTATTTTTTATTTATTTATATTGTTTTAATCATTTCACCCAAGCAAGGCAATAAAGCCACTAAGACGCAAGGGTTTACTGAGTGCGAGAGAATATAAGAAAAAGAAAAAAAATGTAAGAGAACAGTAAAATAACAGGAACTAAGAAGTCATAAGATAACGATTGACTTTGTGTTTAAATGTTTGAAGACCAAAGTTGGCTGGAAAGCAAGATGTCAGAAGATAGTTACACAAGCGAGAAGTGCGAGAGAAAAAACTGTTAACATCGAACATACGCTTGCATCTAAATGTAATATGATGAGCCTTTGCCACCAATCTCTTCTTCTTCTTTTATGTGCCGTGTCCCTTCAGGACGTAGACGATCATGGCTCTCCACTCCCCTCTATCCCTTGTAGCTCTCAATAAGTTTTGTTCCCCTGCTGCTTCTTTCAGGTCATGTTCTGTCAACCACCTGCCCAAACCCGACAGGTATGTCAAGCGTTGCCTTTATTTGTCTCTCTTTCTCTCTATTCGACCTGTGAGTATCAGATTTTTCAAGCCTTCTTTTCTCATTACGCGTCCCAGAAACTTCAGCTGCTTCTTTCTGATGCTAAGCATAAGGTTCCTTCTTGTTTTCATCCTCTCCAAAACCTCATCATTGCTCACACCCTCGGTCCATGATATCCACATAGGACAATACCTCCAGAGCCTCGCACTAGAAACTTCAGAATAAACGAAAAGAATCAAATGTATACTCAAGTTATATCCAATCTCTTACTGTTGTAAATGAGTGGGAATGTAAAGGATAGTAAAAAAAAAAAATTATAAGCGTTGCTAAGAGCGATAAATTATAGGAAGTTGAAGAGAGTCATGATCACCCACGCCATGAAGAGACATGGCAACTTGAAGAAAAAGATGTACTTTTTTTGGCATGAACACAAGATTTTATTAGATGTTTTTGATTTACGGTAAATCTAAATAAGCTATTTTTTGTCTTAGAATAACTGACTCACCGCTTGTTAAAAATAGTTTCGAAAGAAATAAGCTGATAGGTCTTAGCGAGTTCCATCGTTCTTCAAACCTCGTAGAGTGTCGCTGAGAATCACAAATATCTATACCAAATAACGGAAACCACATCAGTTGAATCGTATGTAGAAGAGGGAATCTCGAAATATCCTGACAGGTTCTTGTTTTTGAATCAAGGCTGCCTGATGCTGGATGCATCTTTGCTGTGCTAGGAAAACAAAAACATGGAGTGTCGAGGGAGATAACTGAAACTGAGATATCCAGAAAAGGTATAGCACGTGGAACTAGAACAATCTACCCCGTGGAGGAAATAAAAAGGTCAGTTCGAAATTCCGACGTATATTACCTGACGTATATCACGGCCGAAACGTCGTGAATATGACAATAATGATTAGAACAACAGTCCGAACAATGTAAACAATTACAATACCTCATCTCATAAACATAGACAGGTCCTGAAGAAGACCGGCGCGTACAACGGTCGAAACGTCGTGATTATGACAATAATGATGAGAACAGTCCGAACAATAGAAAGAGTGTCAATAGATCCAATAGTGATGGTTACCCAAATGTTATAAAAGGATCGTGTCAGTGTCGGCTAAATAATAATACCAGTCCAAACAATTTTAATAGGGTAAATAATTAGAATATATACAGATATATAGAGTCCCGCTTAAATCTATTGTAAGTAAAGAACTTGTATTATTTTTAACCAACCAGGATTGAGAAGGAAGAAAAAAATTGCGTTCGTATTAGTATTCTTTGTGTACTTTTCCGATCAGGCAATATTTCTGAGTATGTTCTCTCGAGAAAATAGTGCACATCTTTTAAATCTATTTAAAATGAATCAATATGTAAAAAAAAGCACCTGCTCCGATCCCACGCTTCCCGATAGAATCAAATTGAGGGTGTAGTGTTGTAACTTTGTAATCGGCCATGTTGATTTCAAAAAGGGTTTCTTCCATTTAACTTGGAGCGAAATTCACCTGAGACCGTGACGAAAACAAGTAGAATACTTGTTGATAGTTCTACTCCTGTTTACAGTTGGGTCTCTTTCGATTTGACTTGATATTTTTCTGTTAACGGCTTGGCTTAAAATCAGGCCATCTTAATATATTACAAGATGTCAATTATCAAGAGCCTTGACCTTTAAAATATTCCTCTGTAGGAAGAGGAAAAAAGCTCACTAAAGTAGGTTAATTAACAAGAACGGAGCTCCATAGCCTGTCGAAGCTAAGGACCATCTTTCCTTCTCTTAGACTGGTTGACACCCACGGCTATAGAACCCAGTCTGCCCTGCTCTTTTACCTATAGCTGGGTGAGTATGGAACACTCTATAACAGATCTATTATTTGGCACATGCTGGGTAGGTTTTATCATCTCTCACTTGCGTATCTGTATTCGGGCAGAGTGCAACTGAGCTGTGTCTGCAGAGAGAGACGCAACTGAGGAAAGTAAATGCTGCAAAGTGCCCGCTCCCGGAGAATAGCTGCCAGAGGCTGCACCCACCAACATTGCAATTTACAGGGAGATTGGTAGTCGCTACCAAGGCCAGTGCAACCTATGGTTGCAGGAGCTGGGCAATTTGTGTCCTTGCTCCGGGTGTACGCGCTCGGGTTCCCAACCAAAAGATCGACCATGAGTCCCACCTCGTCGCAGTCGGGAGACGATGTAAATAATACAACAAAAGACATTTTTTTAAATGACATAACTCTACAGAACGAAGGCGATCATTGTACACCAGCAAACTACTTTTATTTATCATCTGTGAACAGTGGCAACCTCTTGGAATATAGGATTTAATATTTTCCGTTCCCTTTTCCACCTTTTCGATTTCAGAACTGGCTTTCTGCTGTACGGATTGTCACCGACGTTTAGAGAGCGCAGTCATTTAAAAGCATAGCTCGTCGGGAAGAGAAGGGTGTCTGGCTTTTCCGAGAAGGAATCACATTTGAAGTCATAATATATATGTGTGCTTGTTTTTAATATATTGTATTATTAATTAGTCATCTGCACCTATTTTCATACAGCAATTTTTTCATATATTTCCATTATTTACATTATTCGGACTATTGTCCTCATCTTTGTTGCCATATTTATTACAACGTTCCGGCCTTCTTCAGCTGGTTGTATTGTCGAATTAAACTCTTTATTTCGCTCAGTGGGGTAGAGTTCCGCGTGCCATGTTTTTTTTTTTTTTTAATGGGTGTCAGTTATCTCCTGTTAATTTCCCTCTGAAATTTCTCCACTGCCTTACCCGGGTATAGAACTCACACTCTTTGGATCTAACCAACGCCTTTATCCACTGTGCCATGTGTCCTTGAGTATGAATTTCTGGGTATTATAAGCCTAATGTCTTCATAACCATTTTACCAGTGCTCATATTGCAATTTTGCTATTATTATTGCATGTTTAAATATGGTGACAAAGATGAGGACAATAGTCCGAATAATGTAAATAACGTACATACTACCTCATCTCAGAAATATAGATAGATAGCAATATTTCCATAATCATTCCATAACATTCTATCTTGACTGGCTCTTGGGCATTATATTATATGAACATTTAATCACATCTCTAGTGAGTCCGTGATGAGTAGAGGGCCAGTTTATGTCCCACAAGACCCGTGAAAATCAGCTGGTTTGATTAAAGCGCTTTCCGAACAAGCTGAAATCCTCCGACTAGCCCGCAATGACGTGATTCGTCTACGATAAAAACTGAGCTGGATCAGAAAGCGTAACAGAACCCATAGAAGTACGCCAGGAGACGCACACACGCTGTCAGTAATAGCCCCGGTAATCGTAACCAAAGCGGCCTGGGTCATGTTACCCAACGTCTACCCGAAGGGTCTCAAAAAAAATTATGCCACCTACATCGCAGTGCTAGACACGTTTTTGAAGCCCTGGTTCATAGAAGAGACCATAGGTGCGCCGGTAGCACTCTTTTATCACCTACATGGCCAACGTAATACAGGTGCGGGGGAAGAGAACTTTCCAGGTGATGTCATATACCGATTTTTTCTTTCTATAACTTGTTCTAAAACACCTGACGCAGTTTGTGTACACGAATCAAATCTGATCTCTGTCGACGTCCGATTTGTTTGTTCTCATTTTCTTGACAAGAACAATGGCTGTAGATCATGTCTATCAAGGTTATCTGTATCGATTTATTTATTACAGTGTGAGCTTATACACCCAATAACCACTTACTTTCTTTCAATCTATCTCGAAGCTTCCTGATATCAATGGGTAAAAATGGCTTTGAGCGAGTGAAACCTGAGGGCGTTTGTAAAGACCATCCTAATTTGAATCGTATCGACTGGCGCAACACAATCACAAGCAAACAACTGTAGCAAATAACAGAAAACACATCAATGGTGGAGTAACAACAACTATAACTAAAATTGATAGGACATTTAACTCGAAAATCTATCTATCTATCTATCTATCTATCTATTTCACTCAGTTCTTTTCTATCTATCTATCTATCTATCTATCTAATCAGTTCGTATCTGCCAATCTCTTTAACTATTAAGTCTCTTCGTATCTATCTCTATTCTTTATCTATCTATCTATCTATCTATCTATCTATCTATCTATCTATCTATGTGTGTTCGTCTGTTTGTATCTAACTAAATCTGTTCGTCTCTATCTATCTGTAACTATCCATATATGTCCGTATCTATGTATGTTTGTATGATTTTATCTATATTCATATCTATATAGCTATCAAATTATTTCATCTCTCTATCTATCTATCTAAATTTATTGTGCATCTATCTTGGTCTGTTTCTATCTATCTAAGCCTGTTCGTATCAATCTATCTAAATCTTTTTCGTATCTATCTATTTAAGTCTATTCGTATCTATTTACTTATCTGTCTGTTAAGTTTGATCGAATCTATCCATGTCTGTTCGTATCTTTCTCTTTAAATAAGTATGTTTATATCTATCGAACTATCGAAGTAGAGGTTAGTGAGACGCTGCAGGATATTTTGAAACTAACATTACTTTAGCATCCAAAATGTTTTCTTGCACTTATTGAAATATTATCTGTTACTTCTTTATAGGTGGAACGTTGCCAATCAAAACATCCTAATGCATCTTGATTTTTTTTTTAATTTTTTTCAGTTTATCACATGTTCTTAATAAATGAATGCTGAAACAATGAGATTTCAATCAGTACCTGATGATATATAAAGAAAGTACAGTAAGATATATAATCCGGTGTTCTTATTGATATTTTTACAAAACAGAGCTCAATGTAAATTTACAGAGCATAAATATTATAAATTAACTGATTTAAAATGTTTTTCGCTACAGAGTAATAACCATGTTTCAAAACCTGAATCTAAAAACTTAACTTTTATAATTAAATTAAAAGCACTAGTTCCGCTTCATCGTCAAGCGCTTGAAGATGAAACGGAATTGGTGAACCAAAGAGTGGTGTTAACGAGAATAAGAGGCATGGCACGTGGAACTAGAACAATCTACCCTGAAATAAAGGGTTCGATTCGAAATTCCAACCAACGACTGAAACGTTGTGAGTATGGTAATATTGGCAATAAAGATGGGGATAACAGTCCGAATAATGTATATAATAAATATATATATATATATATATATATATATATATATATATATATATATATATATGTGTGTGTGTGTGTGTGTGTGTGTGTGTGTGTGTGTGTGTGTGTGACGAACAAACTATAAAAACGATTTAGCACAAGTATGAAGTAACCAGTAAGGATCAAACACTTTTAGTTATTAGGTTGGTGCAAAAATAATGACCGTTTTTGACGTTAAAAAAATATGTCAAAAAACGATATTATTTTTGCACCAACCTAATATTATTCAGCCGCGCTAGCTGGGACATTTATGTGTCTATCACGCCAACCATCACAATTCTGGATCAAAATCGAACGTTGGCATTCTGTGTCATAACATAGCTGGTCGATGTAGGTGGTTGCTGGGAGCTCAACCCGTCTTGCGCCATGGTCAAGTGTCCAGAGCAGTAGATCACACGCGAGTTCTTGTTTTGCTCGTCAACGGAAAGATGCAAAAGCGCATTCTGCGATCACGTATGATGAGCTTGTTAACCATTGCACAACGACGAAATGCCCAGGAACAAACTGTAATATATAAAAATAGACTGGCATGTTTATTATTTAAACTGACTTAAATAATTACAACCCCGGATTAAAATGATGTTTAGTTACTTTTAATTGCGCAATAAACAGATAGATCCCAAATATGTCACGTAAAATATTTTGTTTAATTGCTAAACATTCTAATATCTGTAAATAAACCTTAAATATACTGGGTGTAATCATTTGAACAAACGCCATATTTTCTATTAAGCTCAAGTAGATGAAAAATTATAGAATCATCCAACGCTGAAGTGAGAAATTACGTACAGAATCATAATATACACCCTTGTGCAAATAAATTAAAACAAACGTTTGAGTTTGCTTTCTTTTACCATCACCATCAATCCCGATACACGTCATGGTCATCAATTTGTACAATTTTATTCACTTCCATCAACCCATTAAATCAGCCACCTCCCTCCCCCAAATGTCAAAAGATCCTTGAAGAACGTCAAATCCGCTATTATTATTGATTTTTTGTCATATCTTGTCAGGGAAAAGTACAGATTTTCACCACTACTTGATTATATCAACCTGCTGCCTTTTCACATTGAAAAACTCTTTGGCAAATTCCAGTGCTTTTTCAAGATCTTTTTTCTCATACAGAAATACGTATCTACACCTTTGTGCAAATTAATTGAATCAACCGCTTTAGTTTCCTTTCTTTCAACAGACAATAAGTTATAGACCCACTAGAGTGACAGGGTGTAATCGATTTCTATTTTTTTCTCAGATTAGGTCATTTGCAGTGGTGTGCAGTAATATGAATCTATTTTCGGGGTGTAAGATTAAATTTGTTTAGTCTTCAAAAATACTGCATCATACGATATAGCCTCATTTTTTTCTGTTTAGCTGCTTTTCATTACGTAATAAACACACAAATCCCAAATATGACACATAACATTTTATTTAATTGCTAAACATTCTAATATCTGTAAATATACCTTAAATAAACTGGATGGAAGCAGTTGAAGTAATGCCATATTTTCTATTAGACTCAAGTAGATGAAAAATTTAGAGTCATCCAACGTTGAAGAGAGAAATTACGTACAGAATCATAATATATAATCACTTTGTAATTAGCATTTCTAAAAATAATAGAAAATCGGCTGAATATATCACTTAGTCTGCAGTTAAAACGGAATTCTTTCACAATTTAATGAGGTGTTAAAATTGGCTAATTGAAAGGAAACAGAATCCATTAAGAGAACTGTCAATTGAACCAATAAAATAATGCCAAAAAATCTCCTTCAAGGAAAAGCAGCAATAATTGTGACAAACAATAATAGTTTCCCCAATCAGCTGTGTTCAGTTTTAATCCAGGTTTAAACAAATTGGGTGTGTGGGTAATGCAGGGGAACTGGAAACGGAGAGCAGAGTTCAAATTCTTGGATAGTCACTTGTGCTCACTTTCGCCCTTGGGAAAGGTATGGAGCCGTCTCTTATCCTTTCAGCTTTTGGTAATATAGTAAAGTAGAGAAGGCTCTATTGCTTGGGATATAAGTATAAGAGACAAACAACAAATTCAACGCGAGCTTGAAGACCGATGGACATCGTCAGGCTATCCTAGCCCTTGGGACACGCAATGATCTCTACGTTTGGAGTAAAAATGCTGCTTCTACCACCAATGTCAGATTTACATACGGCTTAGTAGACTAGAAGGACTACCAAGGACTCTCTAGGCTTGGGCCACTGATAAAAATATAAAAATGAAGACCTAAGAACAGAGGAGATTTATGTTCTGATTGAATGGGGCGACTTTGTGCTAAGTTTAGTGTGTTTCGACGCCTCTAGTTTTAATAAGGTCTATTTAAATTTTGCTACATCTTTTTTCTTATATACAGGTTTCGATGGGTAAGATATCGCCATTTTATATTTTTAATTTCGCGCATGCGCATTGTGTTTTTTTTATATTTTGTCGACTGTACAATATAGTAGAGTCAATTGGGCACTATCTGTGAGAGAAAAAAAGCACCATGACGGAATTCACTCCGCCTAAAATTCGGAAACGGCCTGCTGTACAGCTTGTCATTCGTGCCGGGAGCTCCAATACGAGATTTTCAGATTGTTTCTGTGTCATTCTGAGAAGAGTTCGGAAATAGATGAGTCTAATGGTGATTCCGAAGGTGTTTGGAATGATGACTAGTGGTGGCGACGTTGTGGCTCCATTTAGTTTCCCACATGACCTCAGACTCAATTCGAAGTCCTATATGAAGTGCCTTGAGGAGGTAGTGTTGCCCTGAATCGAGAGGGTGGCTGCTAGAAGGACAGCAACAGGACTCTGCACCATGCCACACAATCAGGAGAACCCAGTCATGCCTGTCAGACAATTCTGCGACCACATTATCCCTTCCATCTTGAAACCTAACGACCCAGGCTGAAACCCTCTTCATTATAATGTGTGGGATGCAGTTGAGAGAGAGCAACAAAACTCCTTTTAACACCAAAGATGAACTGAAGGCAAGGATTATGCCAGCTTCCCATCGAACGTCCAGTGAATACCTCTTGTTACTTCACAATTCTCCTGGACATTGCCACTGCAAGCTCACAAGGAAAGTTGAAAACGAACCCCACCTCGCAAAATCAACACTTGATCCATATATTCAGTATATTTCGATGGTTAGTAAACGCTTTATTTGATCGTTGTCCATGATACTTGGGACCTCTTCTACCATGCCCGACTATCAGATCGGGTCTCCCCTTTGATGCTAACTCCTGTCAATTTTGTGTCCATCACAACTCGTGACTGACAAAATGATCAGGCGCCATTTCAATTACCAGAGGGCAGACTGTCTCCCACAAGGGCGGATCAGTAGAAAATACCAAGAAGTCATTTTGTTCAGGATGATAATTCATCCCTGTATCTGACCATCCTGGTATCCTCTAAGAACCAGATCAGGCCGAAAATGAAATAATGATGCCATATATGAAAAGGAGCTTCTCAGTCTTCCCTTTCTAGCTTCGATAGAATCCCAAAGCGTATCTGCTACTTACGGCACAGGGCCATTATTTTGGTTCTTGGTTATTTTAGTTCTTGGGAGCTTTCTTTCCTTCCCATCGAGGCGTATGGCACAAGGCCATTGTTCAAGTATTATTATTGGCTAGCCAATGCCAGTGGTCAAGCATTATTATTGGCTAGCCAATCAGAGCAGTTCAATTGGTGTTTGGACACCGCCACCCCCTAAAAACGCAGTCAGAGAAAGAGCAGAGAGGCAAGATGGAACTGGTCTCGCCGCTAAGTAGACCAACACTCTCGCTGTCGGATGACCGTTGTACCTGAATCAGCTAAAGTCCTGTTCTCTGTGCTGTTTTTTTAAACTCCTTTCATCAGCTGCCTTTATTTCGATATTTGAACGACTCTGGGCTGTTTAGACATAACTACAATTGCCAGTCAACCTCTTCCACCAAGCTTAAGAATTCTTTATACGGGGAAACTTCTTCAAATTCATTTTGTTTATGTATTCATAATCTTTATCAATCTTAGCACCATAAATAAGTTATTTTTACACTTGTTAATGAGTGTTGTTGAAGTTAATTACATTTTCAAGCGTAACCAGGACAAAGAGGAGTCAAATTTAATCTTCGACAGTTCCTTACCGATATTTCTGTCGATATTGAAACACAACGTGGGTGCGCAGGATTGCTGCAGGGTGGGCTTGCTGGACATGGACCAAAGTAGGAGTGACATTCAGTGAAATCAACAGGGTTTATAATATCTGTACGTACCTTTTGATTTACGTATAAATCAAATCTGTATGTCCCTTTTGATTCTCGTATAAACCAAATCTGTGTGTACCTTTTGATTCACGTATAAACCAAATCTGTGTGTACATTTTGTACTTCATTTAAACCTAACCTATATAAAAAAAAAAAAAGTTCTTATTACGGCAACATCACTTTGAAATAACGACTCCCGGCCGATCACCAAAGTTAAGCAACGTCGAGCCTGGTCTGTACCTAGATAGGTGAGTGCTTGGGAACACCAGGTGTTGAATGCTTGGATGTGTGGGTAGTGTAATGGATAATGTCTCGGAATTGTTAATCGGAGAGCCGAGTTCCAATTTCAGATCCTTTCGTTATATACACTTATACGCAAATTCCCTTGGGAAAGCTAAGAATCCAACTATTCCCCCAGCTATGGGTTAATTAGGAAGACTTGTATTACTAAATTATTATTATCTCCCACCCCGAAAGAATATGACCAGATAGTAACTGCCTAGTTCCCAGTGCGAAAATTTCAAAAATTTTAGTTGGAAATTCTAAAATTATCCTTGTCAAAGACTTCGGTTGAGAAAAACAAAGTACCCGTTCCCGCAATTGTGAGGAAAGGTAAATTTTGGATCATTGGCCCGAATGTTCGCGCTCTGGTTCGTCACGTTAAGCCTCACCTTGTGTCGCATACAGTCTCAAGAGGGAAGTCTGTGTAAATACCTAGTCGTTTCGACCCATTCTGTTCGCTGTCTGGCTGGCGACTAACAATACCTCTGTCTTTGGTCAAAGGGGTGACTTAGTCGAGGGTCTGTCTACCAATAGATACTCGGCCGAGAATAACAAAGTACTCGTTGCGCACGTTTGCAGGGAAAGGGCAAATTTTGGACAAGCTTCCCGAGTGTACACGCTCGGGTTCCCCACTTTATACTTAACTTTATGTTTCATTCCGTTTAAGTGGAGAGACATGAGTAAATACGTAGCAGTTTGGAGTTAAGCTGTTCGCTGTATGACTTTCGACTGACAAGACCTCTAACTTCGAGCAGAGGATGACTCAGTCGAGGCTCTGTCTTCGGATAAAGACACGGCTGAGTAGAACAGGCACGTAAAATGCCCGATCGCCAGGGTTGCATGGAATGGGTAAATTTTGAACTAACGCTCCGAATATACGCGCTCGGGTTCCATACGTTAAAACTGGCCTTGTGTAACTTCTCGCTTCCCGGCTAAGTGGGGAGGCCATTTGGCATCAGTCTTCAGGCTAACTAATACAGGCGTCACTGCAAGTAACCTAAGACTAATAGAGAATCCTTATACGAAGTACATTATACATTATGAAATGGACAAAGTCCGACAATTATCTTAAGACATTTTTATGTTCGTACATTCTTTTTATAGATACAAATATTTAAGTATAAATAAATATATAAATATTTAATGATCTGTTTATAATAAACAGTATTAACAAACATTTACCGGCCTGAATGTCCGAGAAATTTTCATAGAAAATATTCGTCCTCCGACAGGATTCGAACATGTATCCTATGCGGAACCGTCATATAGCCTCATGTGCCTTTAACCGATTTGGCCACAGAGGAGTGTTCGGTTAGCAAGGTCGATTTTACTGCCTTTAAACTACAATCTTCCATGATTCTCTCCTGTACATTTATATCTGCTCATGGCGTATCCAAATATAACCCAATCGGTTAAGGCACTTCAGGCACTTTATGACGGTTCCGTATCGGATACAGGCCGGTAAATGTTTGTTAATAGTGTTTATTATAAACAGAGCATTTACTTAATTATTTGTATCTATAAAAAAGAATGTATAAGCATGAAAATGTCTTGAAGTACAGTATATAAGTAAGAGTGTGTTATAGCAAAATCCATAGGATATTAACATTATAATGTAATATAATATAATATTGCAAAGAAAATACAATCTGAAGAGGAAGACGTAATTACTTTTGTAGATGTTCCCATAATTTTTCATGAACATTGTGAGTCTGCATGTTGATTGTAACATTTTTCTAATATTATTTGTTCCAATGTCCGTATAAACTCTTAGTTGTAGTTAATAATATTCCATGGAAAACGCTGGAAAAAAGATTAGTAAAGAAAACTTTTAATCTCATTTTTTTTAAAATAACAATAATGGCAAATACGGCAATGCGTACGTCATAATTTCCAACTCTTTTCCTACGAGCAGAACTGATAGTGAGTGGACGAGTCAACAATTTAATGTAAAGAAGATCGATCGTCTTTCTACGCAACGTTATTCAAAAAATTCATAGCATTTATCATGGAATAATGTAACCAGTCTGCTGCAACATAGGCTCCTTGTTGAGAGCCTTTCAATTGATATGAGATAATATGATAATAGGAAAATGATTTAAAAATATTTACCAAACTGAACCTGTCTAAAAAAAGATGTTGAAAATATTTGCAAGAAATGGGGACGGAAAATTATCTCAGCACAGTAATAAATAATGATAAAGCTGTCTATATTTCTGAGATGAGGTATTATGAACACTATTTACATTATTCCGACTGTTGTCCTCATCTTTGTCGCCATATTTATTACGTTTCGGCCTTTCAGTATCTGTCTATATTTCCGAGATGAGGTACTATGTACACTATTTACATTATTCGGACTATTGTCCTCATCTTTGTCGCCATATTTATTACAACGTTTCGGCCTTTCAGTATCTGTCTATATTTCCGAGATGAGGTATTATGTACACTATTTACATTATTCGGACTATTGTCCTCATCTTTGTTGACATATTTATTACAACGTTTCGGCCTTTCAGTATCTCTCTATATTTCTGAGATGAGGTATTATGTACATTATTTACATTATTCGGACTATTGTCCTCATCTTTGTCGCCATATTTATTACAAAGTTTCGCCCGTTTTTTGCTCTGGCTTTTTTCAGATGTTTGGTATGTCAAACTGAACCCTTTCGCTCACTGGGATAGTCTGTTCTTGTTCCACGTGCAATTTTTAATGGATGTCAGTTATCAGTTATCTCCTGCTAATTCCCCTCTCCAAGTTTTCCAATGCTTAACTATATGTCCTTGAGGACACCACATGACACAGTGGATAAAGGCGTTAGTTAGATCCAGTGACAGGACCCCAAAGGTTATGAGTTCAATACCCGGTTATGGCGGCAGAGAACTTGGAGAGGGGAATTAACAGGAGATATCTGATAAGTGACATCCACTAAAAGATGGCACCTGGAACTAGAACAGTCTACCTCAGTGAGCTAAATAAAGGGTTCAGTTCAACATTCCAACCACCTGAAGAAGTCCGGAGCGTACAACGGCCGAAACCTTTTAATAAATATAGTCTGAATAAGAATAATATAAATAGTGTAGATAATGAAGCTTTTGAAAACTTTGAAAAATTCTTCTTTCTAGGATCACTTTATTAAAAAATGAACCGACTTGACCTCACTGTCATTTTTTTTTGTTTTTGTTTTTGTTCTAACTTCACTTCATTAATGATGGGCTTAGGTTATTGACATTTCCTAACAATCTCAAGGTCATTAGTTAACGGCACATTCACCAGCTGTGAAATGTACTCAACAAGCAAAGATTAATTATAAGGGAAAAAGTATTATAGAATCGCTTACTCTCAAGTGCGATAACAACTACTAAACTCGAGAAACCTGTTTTTTAAATAAAGTATTTCAACAGAAATATTTGATGAATTTCATTCGAAAACAGTATTGACTATTTTGTCAATGAATGCCAAATGTTTCCTTATAGGGAAACAACTAATACCCCCATTAATAAAATTCAACCTCAAAATCATTTACTGAGGCTGGTGTGTGGATTCAAAACCCGTATTTTTCTAACATTATTCGAAAAAACTTTAAAACAAAGATCTGCAATAACTTCTTGTTATTATCTAGTTTTTGACTCTGGGTGTATATGTTTTTGTGGCTGTGTCTCTATGTGTGTTTATATGTGCATGTGTGTATGTGTGTATGTATGTAAGTGGACGTATGTGTGAGCATGCGTGCGCATGTATATGTGTTTGAGCGTGTATGTGTGTGCATGTGTGCATGCGTATGTGTGCATATGTGTATGCATGGGCGCGTATGTGTGTGTGTCATCGTGTGTATATGCGTATGTGCCTGCATGAGTATGCGTACGGCTGTATACGTGTTTGCATGTGTTCGTATATGTGTGTCTGCGTGTGTATGTGTGCATGTGCGTGTATATGTGTATGCGTACGTGTGTATATGTGTATGTGTGCCTGTGTGGGTGTGAATATGTTTATGTTCGCGCATGTGCGTATTTGTGTGAGTATGTGCATACGTGTGTGTATGTATACGTACGTTGTGCATATGTGTCTGTGAGAACATGTGTATGTGTTTATATGTATCTGTGTGCGTATGTTTGAGAATGTGTGCGTGTGTATGTGTGTGTCTGAGAGAGAGAGAGAGAGAGATTTCTGGTTGAGGAATTTATATAGTTAGCTACCATTGTCAATATTAGATGCATGATTCCTGGAGAATGTCATGTATTTGTGATACTGATTTCTCAATAAGTAGGTTTTACGCGCTTAGGTGACCGGTGTAGCAAATTGGTACCCCATCTGAAATGATCTTGTGTCGTACTAAGCTGATTAGGAAATACCATGAGAGTGTGGGATACTTTTTATTTATTTATTTTTTTACATTTTGTCATTTTTTGTTTTGTTTTTATAAAGCAAAGAATATCACTTTTTGAAGAGCTAAGGAAAAGATCTGGGAGAAAAAAACATTCCATTCTGCTCCCTGAACACACTCACCGATGCTCTGGTGATCTCTAAAACACTGTGAAAACTTGACACTCTGAAAGAAAGATCTACAAAGTTGGTCAGACTTCTAAAGCAGAACCGTGACTGGAGAAAATATAAGACAGAATCCGAATTGCTACCATGAAGAAAAATCTCAATATAAAAACAGAAAATCATCGTGATGAAAACTGAACTGATTTGGCGATGGAATCAAACGAACGCAAAACAGTACGTGGCGAGCCACCTAATGGAAAACTAAGAGAGAGAGAGAGAGCGAGAAAAGGATAGATAGATATGAACAGAATGAGATAGATAGATAGATAGAGAGAGAGAGAGAGAGAGAGAGAGAGAGAGAGAACACTGGAATGTCATCTCTGACAATTGAAAAAGGAACAACCGTCATTTTATATCTCCAAATTTCCAATACAAATGATTTTCAAATTATTTCAATTAGATATATACGAACAGGTTGAAATAGATAGATAGATAGATAGATAGATAGATAGATAGATAGATATGAACAAGCTGAGATAGATAGATAGATAGATAGATAGATAGATAGATAGATAGATAGATATGAACAAGTTGAAATAGATAGATGTGGACAGATTTATATGCAGATAGATAGATAATGAAGAACAATATATGTGAATAGACAGATACATATTAACACAGATAGATAGATATGAACAAGCTGAGATAGATAGATAGATAGATAGATAGATAGATAGATAGATAGATAGATAGATAGATAGATATTAGGTTGGTGCAAAAAATAATGTCAGTTTTTGACGTAATTTTTAACGTCAAAAACCGACATTATTTTTGCTAATAGATATGAACAAGTTGAAATAGATAGATAATTATGAACAGATTTATATGTATATAGATAGATAGATAATGAAGAAGAACAATATATGTGAATAGACAGATACATATTAACACAGATAGATAGATAGATAGATAGATAGATAGATAGATAGATAGATAGATAGATAGATAGATATGAACAGAATGAGATAAAAATGTCAAAATTGTGCGGAGAAGATTTGCGTAAGAATTCGTTTGAAATCCTCCAAGTAAATCAGGTGTCCAATTCGGATCAACTCAACTGTTGTTACATTCATAACGTTTCGACCGTTAAAGTCTGAAGGTTTCTTCAGGTGACTGTTGTTGTACTTGGTAACCTCGTTGGAATTTAAAACAAAACGTCCATTCAATCAGTAGACTATTCTAATAATGAGTTCCATACTTTGGAGTGTATTTTTTATCCAAACCAAACAGACTTGTACACGCGTTCGGTCTTTGTTTAACCGTTTCTTTCCAAATATATTGCAGTGAATTCATGACGCGGGGACTCACAGCAGAATAAGCCCAGTGGGGGGGGGGGGTACTTCCTTATCTTCAAATTCCCAATACAAATGTTTTTAAAATTATTTCAATGATAGATAGTTTGATAGATATGAACAGGGTGAAACATATATATATATATATATATATATATATATATATATATATAGAGAGAGAGAGAGAGAGAGAGAGATGAATAGAATGAGATAGTTAGATAGATAGATAGATAGAGAGAGAGCGAGAAAAGGATAGATATGAACAGAATGAGATAGATAGATAGAGAGAGAGAGAGATGAATAGAATGAGATAGATAGATAGATAGATAGATAGAGAGAGAGAGAGTGAGAGAGAAAAGGATAGATAGATATGAACAGAATGAGATAGATAGATAGAGAGAGAGAGAGAGAGAGAGAGAGAGAAAGATAGATATGAATAGAATGAGGTGGATAGATAGATTTGTTAATCAATCTCAACTAGTTTTGTGTATTCTCCTCGAAGTCTTGAAACAAATAATCAATTTGCAGAAATCTGGGGATTTATTAGGATTATCTTAACACCCAGATTATCCTGAAGTAGATATTACGCCGACCTGGATTGATTAGCACATCAAAGTGACCGTGTTCAATCCGTTTTCTTTCAATGCAAGAGGGTTGCAACCTTGTCACGAACCGCCGCTACCACAGATTCATTTTTTTAATGAAATCAGTAATTCCGTATCCGCTTTTACAAATTAAAAAAAGATTGCACCTTAGACATGTTTCAATATGGCCGCTTCGTTTCTTTATCATACATTTTTACAATATATTTTCTTTGGTGTTAACTGGAGGTCAATTTTGGTTACTTATGTTTGCGATGAAAAACTTGAAACAAAGATAAAATTACACAAAACTCTCGTAGCCAAATGATTATTTAACACAATAAATCTTTATCTTTCAACCTTTCTCTGTTAGTCATTTCACTCCCAAGCAGGGCAATAGGGTCACTAATATGCAAGACCAGAGTGAATGAAGCTGAGAAAACTTTATTACTGAAAAAGGACAATAAAAGAACTGGTTTCAATTCGACAGATGATGTCGAATGATGTTACATTTCAATTTTTGAAAATCGTAGTTGACAGGAAAGCATGAAGCCGGAAGAGATTTCCACAAGGGAGAAGTGCGCGAGAAAAAACTGTTAACATAGAACTTACAGTTATATCTAGCCATTTCGAATGTGAAATAATGAGACATAGCTGCCAATTTAGTACTACGTTTAAATTGATGAGATCGAGATACCAAGGAAAATAAGTTCATCAGAAAGACTAAAGTGAAAATATTTATAGAAAATGTAGGGGAAACTATATACGAAGGTGGGTGGGGAATGACTAAAGCCGAGATGCCAGGTAAGGACAGATAACTTTACAGATTCTTTTTGGTATTTTCTCAAGAATTTCAAGATATATAGCAGAAGCATCAGATCAGATGTGCCAACAATATTCGTTGCAGAGAAGAATGGTAGACTCATAAATGGGTAATATTTCAATAAAAGTGTCTTTACTAATGCCGGAGATTGAATATTATACATTGAAAATTTCAGATCCAGATTTACAGTGACACATTCTTTATTCTTTTCTTATTTATTGATAGACTTCTATTATTGTCATCAAAATAATAAGTCAAAGTGGTACATTTGATAACAAACTGTTCACTCCGACATCATTTAATCTCTCTCTTTCTCTGTATATATATATATATATAGAGTGAGAGAGAGATAAAGATATAGATATATATTGTTTATACGTTCTTTTTATAGATACAAATATTTAAGTAAATGCTCTGTCTATAATAAACAGTATTAACAACATTTACCGGCCTGAATGTCCGAGAAATTTCATAAACAATATGTGTTCTCCGACAGGAATCGAACCTGTATCCTATACAGAACCGTCATATAGACTGACGTGTAGGATACAGGTTCGATTCCTTTGGGAGGACACAAATTGTCTATGAAATTTCTCGGACATTCAGGCCGGTAAATGTTGTTAATACTGTTTATTATAGACAGAGCATTTACTTAAATATTTGTATCTATAAAAAGAACGTATAAACAGAAAATATATTAAAATAATTATCGGACTTAGTTCACTTCGTAATATATATATATATATATTTTATAAAAAACCATTTACTTAAATGTTTGTATCCAATTTTATATATTAAAATATTTGTCGAACTTAGTCCATTTTCATAATACATGACGTTATATATATATATATATATATATATATATATATATATATATATATATATATATGTATGCCTGTATCTATCTATCTATCTATCTATATATATATATATATATATATATATATATATATATATATATATGTATATATGCCTGTATATATCTATCTATCTATCTATATATATATATATATACACACACAATTTTTCGTGCATTCCTACAATTACTGTAATTCTCCATGTTGTATGATACGCATTTTTTCAAAAAAAAAATAATAATAAGAATTAGAGGTGCGTATTATGTACAGCTACAAGAAATCTTCAAAAAATTGCCGTTTCATTGGTCGATTTCTGTTGCGAAATGACTACTCACGGCAAACATATGATCATTTGACACTAACATTCAGTGATTGCGGCCCCATAAGGATGTTAAATACGATCATATGTACCTCAAAATACTTACAAATGTAAAATAAAAAAAAATAAGAATTATTGTAAGACTAAATTAGAATAATATTATTCTCTGCTTAAAATCATTTTTAAATAAGCATAGGAAACGCTGGCCGTAATGAAATTGGAGAGGTACAATTTATAGGTTTTGATTGCGAAACATGAGGTGCGTATTATGCTTGAGTAGAAGCATTTCTCACACTTTCAGCTCAATTATTGGGGTTTCTTATCATAGATGAAGGCGTATTTCGGTATTTTCTGGACACAAAGTGTGTAAAAACTATGCAATCTATTAAACAGTATTTCTTCTTCCTATCAACGTATTTCAATGGACAACACTGTTTTGTATTACGTTTTATTCAAGTGTAACTAACGTTTAGTGACATAGGCATCAGAGAGTCTACATAAAGAAGAAGTAATTAGCATTTCGACGAGATTCGAAACTGTACCACCTTATATTGGAGAAAATCGAATTTGAGACACACTTGTGTCTTAGACCGCTCAGCAATGAAAGACTTTTCAGCAAAGTAATTCTCAATTATCCTTTGCAAGAGATAGTGATTAACAATAAATTCCCAATAAACGAATTAAACATAAAAACGAAATACTAACAATAACAATGACAAAAATAATATAAAAAATATAAATATATTATTCTACAGGAACAACAATCAAGAGAGATTATTATAAGTTACTTAATACATAGATACATATCGCCTGGCGAAAGAAAAAATTTCAACAAGACAATGAATTCACCTGCTCACTTCTCCAATAATAATAATAATAATAATAATAATAATAATAATAATAATAACATGGATAATCTCAAACTCTTTGCCAAAGAGTTGAAAGGCCTCCTCAATATTGTAAAATACTTCAGTGACGACATAGGTATGAACTTCGGATTAGATAAATGTGCAAAAGTAACATTCAAGAAAGGTAGAATTCCAGAAACAACCTTAATAGATTTAGATTTTGTCACAAAGATTAGGGAACTGGAGCATGATGAAGCTCATAAGTACCTAGGAATTGGCGAAGGAGATGGCATACAACACCCCCAAACGAAGGAAAAAAATAAGAAAAGAGTACTACAGGCGTGTACGTCTGGTACTAAATACTGAACTAAACTCAAAAAATAGAATATCAGCCATAAACACGTTGGCTGTCCCTGTGGTGCAATACAGCTTTAATGTCCTTAACTGGACCATAGCTGAAATTAAGCGAATGGACGCCAAAACGAGAAAGCTTCTCACTTGCTATCGCATGCATCATCCCAAAGATGATGTTGATCGTCTGTATGTGCCCAGATCCGAAGGAGGCAGAGGATTAGTTCAACTAGAACTGTCCTACAAAACTACAACAATTGGCCTCCAAAGATACTTAGAAACTACAGAAGACTGGATGATTGTATGCGTCAATGAACATGAAAGTAGTAAGCGTCTTTACTCCGTAATGAAAGAAGCCAACAAATTCAAAATGGAGTTTCAAATGAGCGTAGAGATGCAACTACAGAACAATACTGCAAAATACTTAAAAAAGACAGCAAAGACGGATGCAACCGACCAGATACAGAAGCGATGGCAAGATAAACCACTTCATGGCCAATACTCTGCCCGTATCAAACAAGCTGATGTAGACAAAACCCGTACCTATCAGTGGCTACGTAGTGCAGGGTTGAAAGCTGAAACTGAAGGTTTTATCCTTGCTGCACAGGACGAATGCTTGCTAACTAGGAATTATCAAGCACATATACTAAAATATTGTGTCAGCCCAAAATGCATATTCTGTGATAAATATCCAGAAACGATTGACCATCTTGTATCAGGTTGCCCGATGTTGGCACCCACTGAATATAAAACCCGACATGACAGATTGGGCCAATATCTGCACTGGAAAATCTGCAACTTCTACGGGAAGGAAACTGAAATAAACTGGTATGAACACCACCCAGACCCGGTTACGGAGATAGGACCTGTTACAATTCTATGGGATCACACAATACACACTGACAGAACAATCAAGGCCAACCGCCCAGATATTGTTATTAAAGACCACAAACAAAAACGGTGCCTCCTTATTGATATGGCAGTCCCTGCTGACTGCAATGTATCTTTGAAGATATTCAAAAAGCTGTCAAAATACAAGGACCTTGAAATAGAAATCTCGAAAATGTGGCATATGGGAACATCAACAATCCCTGTTGTAGTTGGAGCCCTAGGACTGGTTGGAAAAGATTGCAGTAGACTAATTGAAGTGATTCCTAGAAGTCCATGCCTCAAGGAGATACAAAAAATTGTTTTGACAAGTACAGCGCACACTTTACGAAGGGCTCTATCTATGTAATTTCTTTTTTTTTTTCTTTTTTTTTTTTTTTTGTCAGTGGAAAGTGGCATGATGCCATTTCTAACCTTAGGTCCCTGGGCGGGACCCAGAAAGAAATGTGTAAACGCCAGAAATCACAGAAAATAAATAATAATAATAATAATAATAATAATAATAATAATAATAATAATAATAATAATAATAATTCAAACAATAGATTAATTGGGTTCTCAAACATTACATTATCGGAACGTTTAACATGATATTTGTCTGATATTAGCTCATGTAAATCACATATCACCAACGACACAACGGAAAAATAAAACAAGAGAATTCCGACAAAATATTTATGAATATAACCTACGTAGATATACAAAGTTAGAAAATGGCAATTAAAATAAACACACACAAGATTATTACATGTAAGGCATCCAGAGTCAGGTGCTATTTAATCTATAAAAACTTAAAAAAGATAAACGCTGCTATTTTAGTTGTAAGAATGGTACGGGAATTAATGGCATTTCGTTTTAAAAAATAACTTCTGTTATTTAAGTTTCTTCATAAATATGCAGCAGTTTTGCGTTTCAAATGGTTTTATTTTAGACCAAACACAAGGTTTGTTTCGTATTTTTTTTTTTTTTTTTAGTGATAATTCTTTGTTTTCCTACAAGGTGCTTTGTTTCTAGTGCAAATACAATTTTTGCCTCGTGTATATTTAAGCGTTTCATCCATCATTGGACATTTTCAAGAACAAAATATATTATGTTTCTGAAATTCAAGAAAGTTTTGATCGATTTCTTTTTTTTTCCCATCATGGCGTGTGGTTATTGGTCTATTTATTTAAACAAACATACAATCTGTTAATGTCAACAAAGGTATTACATCACAAGGTTTATTTAAGCGTTGTCCTTTGCATAGAACTAAATTTCAAACCTGGCGGACGTTAATGAACTCAGTACGAAAATCACAAATTCTTTTTTTCCATGGATCATAATAAAGTTGTTTTTTGCATCATTTCCATTCTTTGCCCCCACCCCGGTCAGATAACGCCCACTATATGAGATGGAGATGTATAACTGAAAAATCGTTGCTATTTTGTCTTATTGATGTATTACTAAGTGTATATGCGATAATGTAAAATGATTAATATTAGGTCATGGTAAAACGGTTATTATTATTATTGTTGTTGTTGTTGTTATTATTATTATTATTGTTGTTGTTGCTGTTGTTGTTGTTGTTATTATTATTATAAGAGAAAGAAAAATTGCAGTAATGTCTGGATAGATTACTGTAAGGCTTTCGAATGAAATTCAATTTGGATAAGTGCGCTAAAGCCAAAATTTTACCAGGATCATTTGAACAAACCTCCTGAACGTCTTACATATCTTATGCCAAAACCGAGTGAAACAGATGACCCGAAAGATTATAGGCCAATAACATGTCTGTCCACAACGTATAAATTGATCACGTCTGTCCTGATGAAGCGTACTTACTATCTTCTCGAAGCAAACAACATTCATCCATTGAACAAGAAAGGGATGCAAGAGAGGGTCAAAGACCAACTACTGATAAACAAAATGATCCAGGAAAATTACGCCACACACTTGGAGCCTTAAGACTTTGGAAATGTACAAAGTCACCCCGTAATTATAAATTTCCTTAAACACACCTTGGGAATATGGTAAACTACAATATACCTAAATCACAGCAGAGGCACTGATATCTCCAAACACTTTATTAGAATTATGGCCATTAATAGCTTTACCATCAAAATGGTTCAATATAGTTTCAACATCTTCAACTCAACTTGACATCAGACAAATGGCTTGTAAGACAAGAAATTTTCTTTCTAAACAACTTGCATCATCCAAAGGCTGATACAGACTGTTTATACATACCGCATAAAGAAGTTTGAAGTGATCTTATTCAGCTAGATTAGTCATACAAGACACTAACTACTGTCTTACTAACATACATGGAAACAACAAAGGACTGGTTGATATAATTAGTCAAACAACACGAAAATAGAAAGAAAAAATATTCAATCATGAAAAAAGGTTGTAAATACAAACGAGATTTACATTTAGTAGATTCTGTAAAAAATCTAAACAGAAACCAATAACCAAATTTTGCAGCAAGAAAATATGAAAAGAAAGCCAAAGATAAAGCTCTTGAACAGATAAAACAACGCTGACATGACAAACCTCTGCATAGCCAATATCCAGAACGAGGCTAATAAAGCCGATGTTGATAAAGTTAACATTCATCAATGGTTACGGTCATCTGGATTAAAGGCTGAAATGGAAGGCTTTATTCTTGCAGCACAAGACCAGAGTCTTTTTCACTAGAAACTTTCAGGCGAATATCTTACATAATAGTGTGGATCCAAAATGCACGTTCTGTGACAAATATCAAGAAACCATAGATCATCTAATCTCAGGATGTTCTGTACTTGCGCCAAATGAATATAAAAATCGTCACGACAGAATGTGATAATATTTACATTGGACAATGTGAAAACAATTTGGAAAAGATGTTAGCAAACACTAGAATGAACATCACTCGGCATCCGTTACAGAAATAGAAGACATCACAATTCTATGAGATTACACCATCTTTATAGACAGGAAGAATGAAACAAATAGGACGGACCTTTATTGTCAAAAACTGAAAAGAAAAATCTTGCCTACTAATTGATATGGCAGACTGTAACTTAGCAACCAAGGAATTTGAAAAACTATCGAAGTATGAAAACCTGGAAAAGGAAATAGAAAAAATGTGGAAATTGAAAAAAGAATATCATCGATCATAGTAGGTGCGCTTGGAATGATAGAAAAAGGAATACAACAATACATTGAAAAAAATGCCTGGAAATCCTAGCTTAAGAGAAATAGAAAAAATTGTTTTAATAAGTACAGTCCACGCACTAAGAAAAACTTTATACATATAATGCTAGTAGTGATATGGAAGTTAGAAAAAACAAATCATGAAATGTCGCCATAACAACACACCACTACCTGCCTTTGGTTTTTCCGCAGACTTGGTAGGTAGTATGACCATAGCAGAAATCGAAATATAATAATAATAATAATAATGATAATAATAATAAAATTGAAGGGATCCCTGGAAGTCCATGCCTTAAAGAAATACAAAAAATTTTTCTCACGAGTTCAACCCACACCTTAAGAAGGGCTTTGTCTATGAACATTTTTTTTTTTTCAGTGGAAAACGTCATGATGCAATTTCTAACCTTAGGTCTCTAGGCGGGACCCGGAAAGAAATGAGTACACATCAGAAATCAAAGGAAATAAAATAATAAGTTCTCGTTTTCTAACACATTTTCCATATATATATATATATATATATATATATATATATATATATATATATATAACAACAACAACAAAAACTTTCTAATCTCTGGTTGACTAATCTGATGAAGCAATTTAATTTATTGCCCTTCTCATCCGCAAAAATCTCAAAGCATTTTCCATACACACAATTTCAATCAAACCTTAAAAGGCAGAACCTAACACACGTCGGCGAAAAACGTCGTTTTAAAAAAAGGATGTCCACTTTTTCCAATTTGCCCCCACTTTCGGCTACTATTCTCCCTAGTACTAACATGCATATATAGAGAATTAATCAAAATTATGTGAACATTATTATTATGCAGTATTTTGGCATAGTGTTCGTGCTCATCTCAGCCACACACTTCCAGGTCGATGGATAGGTCACGGTCGAGCTTTGATTTGACCTCCCTAGTCCCCTGATTTGACGACCTGTGATTTCTGATCATGAGGTATAATGAAGGAGCACAAGAGAGTTTGTGATATCAATTACCTGAAGGACAGAACGCGGACTGTGGTATTATTTATTTCATGTAAAATGAAGGTCCGGTTTAAAATGCCGTTGTTGCTTGCTGTTTTGCCACTTTTATGTTGAACTTGATGGCGAACAGGTTGAAACCTTCCCGTAAGTAATCTTGTACATATGATGTATGTTTTACGAAGGATTTCTACCATTTAATTGTTAACATAATTTTTAACAACCACACACGCACACACACACACACATATATAAATAGATAGATAGATAGAGAGAGAGAGAGAGAGAGAGAGTCATCCACAGAGTGTTTCGCTGCATCACAACTCATTAGTGCTAGACATGAGTTTGCTTCAAGCCGGGATCGAAACTCGATTGATTTTATATCAGTCGGGGACTCTGACACTGAGGCTATCAGCGCACGCGGAAAAAGGCAATTTTTAACGCATTATATACGAGATATAAGCATTACCGGCTACCAAAGTGCTAAATAGCGAAGAGCTTTTACCATTAATTACCAGCATCCGACAAATTCCCTTTCTTCCAAAGTGCCCAAACTACGTGAGAGGGCGTATATTGTCATCTACAGACAGACTGTTTCGCTATATCAAAACTCATCAGTGTGGGCAGACATGGGAAAAGCAGAATATCTGTCATTTAAACAGAAAAAAAATCAGTAATGGATGGCTACACATAGTTTTTTGCCTTACCAGTTGGACCCATGATTACAGTGCATTTCTTGCATCAGTCAGTTATGTACCATGCGTGATACACCCTTAGCCGATCATGTATCTTTCGATACATGACTGACGAGCACGTAAGACTGATTTGCACGTAAGAATTCGAACTCGGCTCTCCGATTCTTCAATCCGAGCCTCTATCCATTACTCCACCGTGCCTCCTCCTTGCATCATTTAATTGTAAACATGGAAAAATATCCCTGAATATGAACGGATCATGCTAAAAATAAGCAGACATAATGTTTGTAATTTATTTAATTTGCCTAAAAGCGAATTTGCTGCCTAATACACATACAGACACACGAACACACACACACACACACACACACACACATACATATATATATATATATATATATATATATATATATATATATTTAAGAAAGTTGGCTCCCTGTGCCGCGCCAGGAAATTTTTCTCTCCGGAATCGATTCTTCAGATCTACAAAACAACAATTCGCCCTTGCATGGAGTATTGCTGCCATATATGGTCTGGTGCCCCTTCTGTTTGCCTCGGGGTTCATGATAGGTTCCAGAGGCGGATATGCAATATAATTGGCCCTGTTCTGGCATCTCGTATACAGTCACTTTCTCATAGACGCGCCGTCGCCTCTCTCTGTCTCTTCTACAAATACTTTCATGGCAATTGCTCCGAGGAGCTGCATTCGCTGGTTCCCAGACTTCATGAATTCAAGCACCCTACGAGGCTGGCATCCAACTCTCACCCCCTCACTGTCGAAACTCCTAGATGTAGCCGTCTCTTCTACTCCAATAGCTTCATGTCTCGCACGTCTCGCTTGTGGAACTCCTTTCCCTATTCAAGTTTCCCTGAGAGCTATAATCTCCAGCTATTCAAGTGTAATGTCAATCAACATCTTTAGTTGCCTTGATCTATCCACTACCCATCTCCTCATCCTTTCTTCTATCACTCCGATCTGATCTTGCTCTAAATTTTCTGTAACCCCTTGCGTCCTAGTGGCTTCTCGCCTTGCTTGGGGTGAACCGCTTAAATATATATATATATATATATATATATATATATATATATGTAAAGAGAACAAGAGAGAAACAAATTAACCCAGGCATCTATTATTACGCGCACCGTCTCTCCTCACTCACTCATAAACACGTAGAATTATTTTCACCAGCACATATCACGAATTACGCACATCAACTGAGCAGGCACCGCCACTGATAAAATATCAGGTTTATACTTTATTTCGAAGACAAGCGTCTGACGTCAGAAACAACTGTTTTTGTCAACAATTATTCCCACGGCGAAGAAACATGCCATCAACTCTACCCTAATCCATCCGGTTGACAACGACCGACCGCCCACCCGCTCACAAAGCCTATCGTTTTCCGCACCTAGAGAAATCACTGACCAAACCTTTTACGTTGCTTTATTCAAGAAAGAAGACAATATTTCTAATACTTTAGCACATGTTATATTGTTTTCCGACACCTTCCGAACGCACTCGCTCCCAAACCCCATTTTCCCGCCCATGTTTATCGCTGTCTCTCCTTGTCATGTTATTTGTTTCTTTTTGTTTTCTTTTACTTTTTCTTCTACTATCTCAGATTTTGATAAAATTGTCAGTTTTTCTTTCTTTTCTTTCTTTTTCTTTCTTTTCCTCTTTCTTTCTTTCTTCGCTCTGCTTTTTATTTGCCTGGCGTCCATGAGCGCGGACTAATTGCGCCTCGTCAGCTTTTCCTGTTCGCTCTGAAAACTTTTTCTTTTTTTTTTTTTTTCAAATATTTTTTTTTATTCTATTATTTAGAAATTAAATCAGCTTGCATTTTCACTAAGTTTCTTTTTCATTATTTTTTCATTTATTTTGGAAGTATTTTTTTTCGTAATTTACTTAATTTGTAACGTATATTGCGATTCCAGAAGCACGCTGAAAATACCACATACGAAGCATGTAAGCAAAGAGAATTTAAAAAAAAAAAAGAAAGCAAAAAGAACAATAATATATAAATTTAGAAAAAGACAGTTGAAATTTGTATCACACATAGTGAGGAAAGAAAGCCTGGAAAATTTAACACACACAATATATAATGAATGTAAGTTAGACAGGGGAAAGCATCGAGTAACCGACCTAAGTCAGTCAGTCAGTTAAGTTTCAGACGTGATACTTTGACGATCATGTATCTTTCGCTATATCACTGACGAGGCAGCTTTTTTCCCCGCAGTAAGTTGCCAATTCTTTCTGCGGTAGACTAGTTGCCAACCAAGGCTAAAGAACCCATTTTATACTTGCTATTCAATCCATAGCTGAAAGGAAAAGAAATGGATTCATATCTTTCCCAAGGGTATTAGCTCGTAATTAAATCTAGCGAACACAACTGGAATTCGGACTCAGCGCCGATATCCATTACACAGCAACGCATATCGAACCGGCCTAACAAGCTGACGTAAATGGATCGGAGATTAGAGGGATCGAGGGAGAGTTAGTAAAAAAAAAGAATTACTACAAGCTACTAAGTAGAAGAATTGGTAGAGAGATATATTGTGGCTAGAGACACTGGCCGGTTGTTCAATAGTGCGCAAAGCAAACGGAGTAGTCTCGCGGACCAGGTCAACACGGAAGTTGTGTTGTATATTTTGGTTCCCACCTGCTCGTGGGCGCAGGGGAGGCGGTCAAGACGAATGTTTAGACTTGGACCAAAAGAGTATACAATAAAAAAAGAGGATGGCAACCCCACAGCGATCGGTGTATTTATGGTTCCGGACGACAGATGTTCTCTTACCCCATCCGAGGGCCGTTACCGACGGGAACCTATAAAAGGTGGACCAGCACTATGGCCCCAATTAAGAGAGTCATAGTTATTCCCGTCATGATAATAATAATAATAAAAACATTTCTAATAATGCAATCACATAATCTATATTTTTAGTGATTAGAAATTAATACAACTGCTAGTGAGTGAATAATGCTATTAATATACATAATTTAAATGTACTGTATTACGAAGCATAGCTTAGGTATGGCACAAGGGTTAAAAGTGTGGATCAGTGGCGTAATGTGGCAAATTCCTCAATGCTTTATCATGGAAAGTGCTCAGACGATCTGCATCTCCTGGTTGCACCTTCACGTCTAGAATCAGCCATGCCACTTACATATCAAATGACCCACATTCCCTCCGTATTCCATCGGCAGGTAGTAAGCTCCACTCGAACAGCTTCTTCATATGAACCACTGCTCTGTGGAACCGACTCTAAAGAGGATGTTTCCCCGATCACTACAATCTTCACCTGTTCAAGTCTAGAGCCAACCGTTATTTTCCCCCTTCTATCCATATAAACTACCCTTAACGTAATTGAATTACTTTTCTGTTTTCAATAGGAGTAGATAGATTCGCATATCACCCGGTTCACACTTCTCCCCGGTCTTTCGAACAGGAGTAGAGTTTTATCCCTTATCTTATATTTAGGGTTAGTTTTCCGTTTCCTTATAAAAATTTTCCTTCTCCTTCACTTCCGGTGCCACCCTTGCGTCTTGGTGACATTATCTCCTTGCGTGGTATGGTGCCTCTTACGCTGTAACACTCTACCTCGAGTGGATCTCCGGTCTTATACAGCGTGAATATCATTGTAAAAACAATCAGCTGTAGATGAGCACCCGAAGGAGACAGAAAAAATCAGCCAGCGGCGGTTCGGTAAACGAACGAATGACATACCCTAAATAAGGAAATCAGCCTGTTCGTATTCCTCTTACAAACATTACAAGATCTTTGTCTTCGTCTTCTCACAGACTACTTTTGTCTATCGTGTTATAATGTCTCTCTCTGGTACAAATTGTGATAAATATATGTATGTCCATATATAGCATTTTTATATGACACATTCGTATGTTCTGGTGTATAATCTTTTCTTTATTTTTTACGGGCTAGCAACCCTTTGCAAATTATTTAAAGCCGGAAGATAATTTTTTAGATTGCAAAAATTTTTAGAGATGATAATAATTTACTGATATAAGCTCTACTATTCAACCCATAGCTAGGGGAGAATAGGTAAATTTAAACCTAATCAAAATTTGATATACAAATACTGATTCCGAGCCGTTGACCATCACAAAATCTGTACATCCAAACTTACAACACCTGACATTCATAAACAGTGATCCATACAGGTACTGACCAAACTCGACGTTACTTAACCGGTTCTTGTACGATCACCGGTGTTTCAACATGATATGGCCGTAAAGCCTTTATACTACTCGCACATCCAAGCTTACAACACCTGGCATTCCCAAACGGTCACCCGTCCAGGTACTGACCAGGCTCGACGTTGCTTAACTTCGGTGATCGTACTGGAATTGGTGTTTCAACATTATATGACTGTAAGACCTTTATACTACTCGTACACCGAAGGTTACAACACCTGGCATTCCCAAGTGGTTACCCATCTAGGTACTGACCAAGCTCAATGTTATAAAATATTTTCATGCAAAATTCCCCTTTGGAATTAATTTCTGTGAGTTATTCTAGTTCTTCCTTCCGTTGTGTTAAAGTGATGGTATATCTGAGATATATTAATGCCTAATATGGGCCTTGGAGAATGGGGAAAATCAATAATGTTTTCTCTCTTTTCAAGCAACAAGTATTACTAACAGAATAAATCTATTGCACACACAATATAAATGTTTCACTCTACCAAATATATTGAAAATTAAGAGATCGGAAAATAGTAGAAACTCCAGACTTAATAAATTCAAATAAATAGATTTCTTTTTCTGCATATCACCATCACCACCTTTTTCTCGTTTAGACTAGATCAGGTCGAAAATGAAATACTCTTGACTCATATTGTCGGAAGCTGCCCAATCTTCACTTCAGCCCGAGAGAGTCTCAAAGCATCTACACGGACTTGTGGGTGATTAATTATTTTTCAATCTACAATAACTTTCCCCTCGCTACGTTATTTCCATGGAAAGTGCTCAGACGAGTTACATTCCTAAGTTTAACCAGTTCTAACCTTCAGAGCTAAGAGCCACTGGCAAACGACGTTAATTCCCGTTGTATTCCACTTCAGCAGTTTCTTTACACGAACCGCTTCGTCGTGTAATCGATCCTTAAGAGGATGCTTCCCCGATCACTATAATCAATTTGTAAAAGGGCAGAATGTCTCCATTTCCCCCCTTACTGATGCTTGATTCAAGCATTTCGTTGAAACCCCGTACGATCACCGAAGTTAAGCAACGTCAAGCCTGATCATTAAGCGCATTGGAATACCAAGTGCTGTAGGATGTGCGGGTGGTGTAATAGATAATGGCTCGGAATTGTTAACTGGAGAATCGAATTCAAATTCCAGTTGGGTTCGTTATATTCACTCAAACACAAAGGTATGAATCCATCTCTTCTCCTCCCAGCTATTTGTTAATTAGTAAGACTTGTATCATTAAATCATTATTATTTCCTCCCTCCAAAAATAATTCTTACAACCTAAAAATATTTTCTGGTTTTAAATAACCTGAAAATGTTGGTAAACCGTAAAATAAAATTTACTGATTCTTCTTCCTCCTTTTTTCCCCTTTTTTTTCTATTTTCCCTCTATCTGAACGACTTTACTCTAAATGTCGACTAGAATTGTCATGCTGGTGAGAATCTTTTAAGCTATAACTTAAACGTCATTGTTCAAATAAACTTTTTCCCTGGACATTTTTATAAGTTTCATAAGGAATGAAACAAAACAATGGCGCCGCCTAGCAAATTGGTTAACGCAAGAGACAACCAAAATATGACCCTATAGACTATAAAATACTTTCATTCCATGGATGAGAGTTGCTCTTTTAAAATGGTTTCTTAGAAGAATGACACTCAAAGGAATCGTTAGCTATTCTTGTTTTTTATACACTCTAGTGGAAATTAATTGAAACAACTGCTTTAGTTTCCTTTCTTTCACCATATGGCCAGTTTTAGACCCACTGGACTTGACAGGATGTAATTGATTTCTATTTTTTCCTCAGATTAGGTCATTTGCAGTGGTGTGCAGTAATATGAATCTATTTTCAGAGTGTATGATGAAATTTGTTTGGCCTTGAAAAATATTGCGTCATCCATGATTGCATCAGATTTTTATCACGCCCAGACACTATTGTCTCGACTGTCGATTAGTTATCCTATGGCTATTTTCTACGATGAACGTTTCTCCAAGGAAGCGTACGATAATTGTAACGCTGCACGAACACACTGGCAAGCCTTACCAGTGATCAAATCAAAGTACTATCGACTGGCTCGGAAACTCTCCTGATTTAAATCCAATCGAGAATCTGTGGTCAAGCTGCAAGGAACGACTTTGTGGCATGGATATACAAAGTACTAACACGGGCACTGGGTCATGTTGCATTGGAAAAATACGAAAAAAAATAAATAATAACTGAATTATTCGTTTTGCTCCAATTAATTTGCACAAGAGTGTAAGTTTGTTTTATTTGTTTAACGGCATATCAACAACTTATTTATCATTTACTACCAAAATTTACTTTTCTTGGGTGCATTAGTAATTTGGTTTACAAAAATATATTACTAGTAATTTTCTTTAAGAAAATGTATTCCTAATAATATGTTTTTCCTTATAAAAATTCATTGTTAGCACGTCTACTACAAAAACATATTTTTATACTTTCATAGTGTTTTGAGCCCAGTTTGGGGGTGATCTATTTGCCCAAATCTGGGACCCCTTGTTAGGCTGATCACAGATATGGGCACATAGCTAACCGGGTTAGGGTTATATAAAACGTAAATTCCCTTACATTTTTAAACTCAGGAAAGAGACAATTGAAATTTTTCGGACCCAAAATAAGAAAAGACTGCTTGAAGTATTTGATACTCACAAGGACATATAAAAAAAGACTTGGAGAATTTGATACTGATCGGCCATAGTCAAGGCAAGATAGACGGAAACACGGATTAACCTACATAACGAGCTTTTTAAAGAGACTAGAATTTTTGGCAAGACGCTGAAGTGCTTTGAAATCATCACAGTATATGATATTATAAGTTATCGCTAACATTTTTTACAAACTCTACTCTACTGTAAATATATATATATATGAAAGCAAATATATGGATATAGATCCGACAGTATGCATATTAGGATTTTTTTGTTTTTTTCCGTATATTTTTCTTCATATATATATCTATATCTATCTATCTATCTATCTATCTATCTATCTATATATATATATATATATATATATATATATATATATAAACTTTTAAAAAGATGAGCAATAACGAATATTGCATTTTTATTAGATAAGTATTTTTTTTTATTTTGACGATTAAATTGTTTTTAATAGAATGGCTGTATTTTATACAGCGTGGTCCAAAAGTCCTGTCATCCATACATAGTATAACTTTCAGATGACTGACGCGAGCTCTTATAGTTTTGATCCGAGCTCTTACAGTGCGATAGCATCAATGAAATTGAATAAACTGAATCCAGTACATGTGCTTTGTATTACTGTATTACTTCTTCTATTGTTCACATTACATTTTGCTAAACTTTCAGATCTCCCTCTATGTTACATAATAAAACCTTTAATTTTTCAAAAAAAAACTTAATGAAAATTTATTGTTACGCACCCTAGTAAAACCAATTGTATTTTGTAACCCTTTACCTGTTTGAAATTCTCCCCCAAATTTGGTTTCGATCGGTCAATGTATGGCTATTTTAGACGATGTGAAGGATAGACAGACGGACGGACTAACGGATGTTACATAATTGTATATATAGATAGCTAAACAGGGAGTGGAAGGGATAGTTGGGAGACAAACACTGCTTCCTGCTATAAAAGTTGTAAAGAGCAATGTCCTGATGAGACATAACACATTTAATAAAAATAGCATGCTGTGCCTAATAAAAACTGTACACTGGGAAATATTTTAATCCTGTCGACATTTAGATTTTATATAGTAGCTTACACCCTCCAGTTTGATCTTTTCTGATCGACCTAGAGCTATATTTGTTGAACCAAAAACTACTAATATTTCTTGATCCCACCCTCAAGAAGAGGTATAATGATCTGCAATCTGCAGATTTCTTCTAGGCTCTCACAGTGTTTAGTAACTCCAATATGATTTGGGTTCACCCTAAGAGATACCAACTTAATGTTTGAACTCGATATTCAGAATATTAAAGGGGATAGGTACTTCGTGGGTTGGAATAGAAAGTAATCTTATATCTATCAAATGCAGAATTGAGACTTAAATAATGTTGGTGCGTGCGCCGACATCACCGGGTATTAAAGCCACCTGAACTTAGGACACATAAGTACAAGACAACCGGATGGTAGAAAGTTATATAAAACCTAATGCTCGAAGAAGATCGAACGTTCGAAGAAAATCCCTGAAACCACATACCTTCTATCCACGTCGTTAATTAGACGGAGTCCATAACTAAACAAACAAGTATTTTATATATAACAAATTTAGTCTCTTATTCCCATCCGATATCAATTTTTTATATATTCGGTCGAGCTAACACGGACATTCATGGGTCTATCGCGCCAACCATCACGGACCTTCATCAAGATCGGAAGGTCATTAGGGTGGCATTCTGTGTCATAACATAGTTGATCGATGTAGGTAGTTGCTGGGCAACCAACCCGTCTTATTCCATGGCTACATGTCCAGAGAAGTAGATCAAGTTCACGTTTTGCACGCCAGCAGTGTCCTGCAAAGTGCTTTCTGTGTTTGCTTGTAGAAACATAAGGGATGGGTCCATAGAGCTGTGATTTAGTTGGATGTCGTCTCCAGCAGATGTTAAGTATTACATTATTCAGACTATTGTCCTCATTTTGTTGCCATATTTATTACAACGTTTTGGCCTTTCAGTATCTGTGTATATTTCTGAGATGATGTATTATGTACACTATTTACATTATTCGGACTATTATCCTCATCTTTGTCTCCATATTTATTACAACGTTTCGGTCGCTGTACGTTCCAGCTTTCTTCAGGTGGTTAGAATGTCGAACTGAACCCTTTATTTCGCTCGCTGGGGTAGACTGTTCTAGTTCCACGTGTCATCTCTAATGGATGTCAGTTATCAGTTATCTGCTGTTAATTCACCTCTACAAGTTCTACCACTGCCTTAACCATTGTGCCGTGTAGACACATGGCACAGTGGATAAAGGCGTTGGTTAGATCCAGTGACAGGACCCAAAAAGTGTGAGTTCGATACCTGGCAACGGTACTCCATTTTCGGCCTGATCTGGCTCTTATAAAGGTAGAGAATAGCAGGAAGAGTCAGGTATTTACTGGAGCGGTATAGGGGTGGGGGCGATCATTTTCCCTTCATCGTTAGCAATGGATTGTATATAAGAGGTCGGGTGTAAGTTCGAGGCCCAATATCCTCTCAATGAACGGAATCTCATCGAGAGGATATCCGTTTATCGTGACTGGCGGGTGTTCGAGGCCTAATCGGCGATGATAGAATGTAACCAGTTTGGTTTTCGACATGTTGAATGTAACCAGCCAGTTCTTTCCCCACTTGGAAGTTAGTGTTAGATAGGAAGAGAGGTCAGCTGCCAGTCTCTGGTCGTCAAGAGTTTTAGAGGTGCGCACGTATATCGTTGTATCATCGGCATAGATGTTTACAAAGGATCGGAGTATATTCTTAGGCAGATCATTTGTGTAAATCAGAAAGAGTGTTGGTCCGAGAAGTGACGCCTGCGTTGGTCGCCAGGGCATCAGGGGACTGGCCATTAATAACTACCTTTAAGGATCTACCTGTTAGGAAGAATTTTATAACTGAGAAAACCCTTCTAATAATTCAATCGCTGAAGTGTTTGTGTATAAGTGTAAAGAAAGAATATTACAGAATAAATTAAATTAAATTAAAATAAAATTAAATAAAATTAAAATAAAATTAAATAAAATTAAAATAAAATTAAATAAAATTAAAATAAAATTAAAATTAAATTAAATAAAATTAAATAAAATTTAAATAAAATTAAATAAAATTAAAATAAAATTAAATAAAATTAAATTAAAATTAAATTGAATAAAATTAAAATAAAATTAAAATAAAATAAAATTAAAATAAAATAAAATTAAATAAAATTAAAATAAAATTAAATAAAATTAAAATAAAATTAAAATAAAATAAAATTAAAATAAAATAAAATTAAATAAAATTAAAATAAAATTAAATAAAATTAAAATAAAATTAAAATTAAATTAAATAAAATTAAATAAAATTTAAATAAAATTAAATAAAATTAAAATTAAATTAAATAAAATTAAAATAAAATTAAAATAAAATAAAATTAAAATAAAATAAAATTAAATAAAATTAAAATAAAATTAAAATAGCCAACAGTAATAGTGAGAGAAAGAGGAGAGGTTGGAGGGTGAAAAATAATTTCCAACAAAGTGTCGGAGACGCTTTTGAATTCTATCAAAACTGAAAATATAATGTAAATCAGGAAGAGGGTTCGTCAAGTCATTGGATTACTTCAACCAACGCGTTTATCCACTGAGCCATATCCGCAAGGATAGATGACCCAGTGGATAAAAGTGGATTAGTTGACACAACAAGTTATGAGTTCAATACCTGCCCACATCAGAGGTGAACAAAAACTGTGAAATATCCGGAAGTGGCATGGAAAGTGAAAATTTAACAATGTATTAGAATGGACGAAATTCCAATCAACTGAAGAAGGTCGGAGCGTACAACGACCGAAAGGTTGTGAATATGACAACAAAAACGAGGGCAACAGTACGAACAGTGTAAATAGATTACCACATCTCAGAAATATCGACAGAAACCTTTATTTGGCTTGAAAAATTTGCCACAGGATCCGTGCAATATTAACTGACAAAGCAAATGCCGCTGAAAAAAAAAATCAAACAAAATCTTTCTTCTACAACCGAATTATCAGCATGCTGATATATGAATTTTCAAAGCGTAGATGTGACACGAAGCCGAAAGTAGGGTTCACCCAGTGAGGATCGAACTCATTCGTAATTGACCTCGCAAGACAAGCTTGCTAACCATTACACCGCCTCGAGGTGCCCAAATATTTTTTTTCTAAACGTATCTTGGATGTGGCACAAATTTAACTGTATAGGGCACACAGAGATGATTGAACTCACTACTCAGTCGTAATTGATCGCGCGAGACAAGCTTGTTAACCATAACACCACGCCGAAGGGGCCCTTCGCACGCTGACATATGTTAGCATAATTGGTATCAAGTCCTTGTTTTTTTTATTTTTTTTTAAGTTATCATCATTCCTTATAGGCTTATTGCAATAACAACTACGACGTCTGTGCGCTGCGGGCGAATAAGTAATTCTAAATTTGTTAATATAAAAGAATATACAATTGTCGATTTTTTTTAAATTGACCGTTATAAAAGTCGTATGTCAAAAGCAGTGGCGTAGCTAGGGGGCGAGGTGGGGTCGGACCGCCGCGGGTGCCAGCACAGGAGGGGTGACACAATGTCACCGCCAACAAAATTTTTCAACCAGGCTAAGGTGTCATAAATAGTCTGAAAATAGTGGTGCAGACACAGGGTTTCACAGGCGGGCATATGACCCCCCAGAAATAATTTATGAACCCCCAGTTTTGTCCCACCGTCAGAAATTTCTAATAAATTGTCGGGAAATTTGTGACTATGAAAAATAGCAATGTTTTCAGCTTTCATGCGTTTCAGTTGCTACAATCTTGGTTACTAACAAGAGACATTGTTGTAACATTTTATCGGATGATATGGTGTTTTAACTCTGCATCATTAATAACAACAAAGCGAAATACGAAGCCAAAAGTGCAACAATTTCAGTCTTGCCTGTGTATCAATTCGCTGAGATACAATTTTCCATTGAGTGAGCGATATACTTTTGAATATATCTACTAGTGTTGGGACGATTAATCGGAATCGGAATCGAGAATCGGAAAAATCGGAACTTTTGGGGGTATCGGAAACGGTATCGGAATCGGAAAAATTTAGGTACTTTCATGAGATCGCTAAAAACAGAGCACAGCATGATGAAAAAGACGCCAAAGTTGATGAAAACAAAATTTTAGCGTCTAAATGCTTATGTTATTATTGAGAGGAAAGATCAAAGTATTTTTTAAATATTTTTAAAAATTTTTCCTTCTTTTTAGAACATTGTAAATTTTGCTCAAAAAAACTGTTTTTTTTTTTTATCAATCGAACCAATAAAATAACATAAAATTTCAGCGCTTTTTTTCGCTATGTGACACATTAATTTGGAAAATCTTGCAAAAATAAAAATAATTGTTGGATTTTAGTGAAACTTTCAGAAACTATTCACAAATTATGGAACTTATTATAAATATCTTTTATTTTTAGTAAAGTCATGGCAGAATTTTTTTTTTTTTTTTCATATGTATTACCTCCTCTAACTAATTGTACGAAAACTCTATAATTTCAATTTTGAGGAGATTAATGATTATATTAGTTAAAAGCACAATGCTTTGAGGAAACCAAATCATGATTTTGTTTTTTTGGGGTTTTTTTGTTGGAACCGCCCTACCTGAAAATCATCTCTGAAGTGTAACATACAAATCTGAATAAAACAAAAATATTATTTAATTTCAAAAGCTTTTAATAGCTTTTATTTATTTCAATGAACATGGACAATATTGTCTGAAAGCAAAAAGATATTTCGATGAAAAATGAATTTTTAAAACAATTATTTGTTATTTCTGAAATATTTTTTTTATTTTTACATTATGTTGCTAATTCTTCTAAAATTAGGGAAAAGTTTGTAGAACTTAACGAATGCTGTCATTAAGTAGATATATATTTACAGATTATAATTTCCAAAGCTTATTACAAACTAGCGACACCCCGTATATTAATAAAAAATTAATTTGTGTCAATAATTTTTACCAAATGAAATCTACGGAAGCCGAAAGTATCGTGCGTGCAATAAATAAAAAACGTCAGCAGTGCAGCACTTGTATCTTCTTTTTTTTTTTATAGTATTTATAATTTCTCCAGATAGTATCAACAAACTTATGGTACAGTACTTAAAAAAAAAAAAAAAACGGAATGGCGAAAGTTTTTTTACTTTAATTATTACAAGGTAGTACTTAAGCATGTCCGCTTAAAAAAAATATGTCCATTCTGTCCGTCTGTAGGGGAACTCTAATCTCACGTCAGCTGTCAATAATTGATAGACGGCATCAATTCGCACCTGTCAGTTCTCGTGAGGTTCAGATCGGCTCTCTTTTATCTTAAAAAACATTTTTCTACGAAGAAAGTAAGTAAAATTTTTTTTTTAAATTATTTTAAACACACTTCAAATTTTCTAAATTTTTTCGAATAAATTTTGAAATACGTATAATTAATTTTTAAACGAATTTTAAACGAAGAATTTAACTTATTTTTAAAAATTTTAAAAATGGCTTAAATCGAGTTTTTTTTTTTTCGTTATTTGGTAAACAAGATTTGTAACTAAAATTTTGGTCATGTTAAGTATGAGTACAAAATTTCAAAATATATTCAAAAAATACTTTAATGTTTCTTCTCAATAATGAAATATACATTTAACAAGAAGAAATTTTTTTTCATTAATTTTCAGACCGTTCTTGTCATACTATCGATTTTCATGAAGTTACCTAGAAAAATGTGTGCCTATTTTCCGATTCCAAAAACGTTTCTTTTAAATTTTTAACTTAATTTTCCATTATTGGTACTAATGATAAATATTTATTGTTTTTAAATTATCACTAAAACTAAAATTATAATAACATCAAAATGCGATGTAAATTTATTTTACTTGTATAAAGAAAAACAAAAAATAAACTTTGCATAAATTCTCTAGGTAACCTTTAAAAGAATGCAGTTGATTTACAATGTTTAGAAAAATGCTTAAAAATTAAATAGAACATTTTTGTCAAGAAAAATACTATCAAACATCATTGATAATTAAATGGTACCCAGAAAATGATGCAACGGAAAATTGGACACCGGAAAATTAGTAACAGAAAATTACGTCAACCATGAGCCAGTCGAGACTGTCGGATCTGGCTGTGCTGTCCATTGAAAACGAGCTTACAAGACAAACAGATTTTGACGATGTCATTGACCTGTTTGCCACAATAAAAACAAGAAAACATTCATTCTAAGACCATTGTATAGAATGTCATTCTTTTGTGTATTGCCGTGTTTTGTATTTAGTTGTTCTGAAAGTGAACAGTTGCATTTTAAAAATCTTTTGATTTGAATTGATTATTTTGTGGTATTGGATTTTGTCTTGGATCATACATGTAAACAGTAACGTACCGGTCAGTAGAGTAAAGTAGAGGTAGATCATGTATGAAAATTTAGCTACAGCTAACCATTCAGCATAGGGTGAATCGGGGTCATTTGGGTGACATCTGAGCGGACCGCCCCGGGTGACGTTTACTCTAGCTACGCCACTGGTTAAAAGCGGAAGATACTTATGTTGCTTTCAGTTTTACTTTTATTTTGTTGTACCCAATCCAAATTTACAAATCGGAAAATTAACTCCCCACCCATTGATGACGTAGAATTTCTTTTAGCAAATGTCGATTTTTAGATTTGAGACATGACAGACGAAATCAAAACTTAAAATCTTCGAAACGAGAAAATTGCTCTCTAGTTATTTAAGGAATTTTTGTATCTTCCTTTTTCAGTGATTTACAAACTAAAAGATGACTTGGGAGAGGAGTAATGTTTGGCTGATCATTAATAGTGAGCTCTATCCTCACCGAGTTCCTCATACATGTAGCTTTGAATCAAAATCTGTTACATGCTGACATCATTAAAGAAGAAGGCATTTTTATTGGTTTTCTCGGCCTTTCTCATCACAAAATCTTGACATTATTTTTAGCACCCACCAGTTTTAAATGTATCTTTTTACAAAAGGTTCAAACTCGAAAATGGTATTTTAAAAATTATATTTTTCCATTCTTCCATCAGGTCTTTATTTAATAATAATAAAATACAGACGATTGAATTGAACCAAATAATCGCAAATTCGTATTATTTTTTATTTTTTTTTTTATAAATTAATAAATATTAAGTGTATATTTTTTTCTATCCACCATGAAAGAAAATAACGGTTTTTTTTTTGGTTTTTTTTTAATTATGCAAACAATATGTCAGAAAAAAATTATTTTTAGTTATATTGAATTATTTTGTGCAGGATTCCCGACGAATATTCCGTATATTTATACTTGATATTGCATCATTATTTTACTGAAATATTAGGTTGGTGCAAAAATAATGACGTAATAATGTCGTTTTTGACGTATTTTTTCACGTCAAAAAACGACATTATTACGCCATTATTTTTGCACCAACCTAATAATATCTTCTGGGATATTTGTATGGAACCGTAAAAAAAAAAAAAAATTTCTGAAACAGAAGACAAAAAATATTTCCAAAGTTTTTTGGGGTTTTTTTTATTAAAATAACCTATCCAGTTTATTCACTAATGAATAAGTCCTGAATTTTTTATTTCAATCGGATAATTCCTGATTTTTTGGCGTGTCTGTTTAAAATGAATTTTTTTATGGTCGCCAACGACACCTCAAACATCACCCACCGATGGGTGTTGTGTATGGGGATGGAGAGTGAACGTTTATATGCAAACCTTACCCCCAATATCTCTCTCCCCAACTCGCTGCAAGAGTAAAGAAAATTCAATCAAACGTTCAAAATGTAACCAAGTCACCCAGAAAGACTCAGCTCTTAGAAAGTTCTTTAAAATTCCAAATAATCGACAAACCGAACTTTTAGAACATAAAGATAAAATGTTATTCCAATAATTAAACACATCTATTGAAAGTTAAAGTAGCTCAGTTACAGTCGGAAAGCGGAAATGCAAATTAAATTAAAAATTTAGAACAAAATAGACTTAAAACAACCACAAATAAAGGAAGAAAAAAGTTATCAATAAAGAGATAGATTTGGTTTGGTTTGGTTTACGGCATATCAACCTCAATGGGTTATTTAATGCCGACAATTTTTATTACTGGTATTTTTTTTCTAAAAATGTATTGCTGATTTTTTTTTTTTTTTTTTTCAAAATTGTATTGCTGTTAAAATGTATTGCTGGTAATAATTTTTCTTCAAAAATTTATTGCTGGTAATAATTTTTACAAAGTATTCTGGTATTAAAACCTATTTTTACATTTTCATAGATTTTACCAAAACTTGGGGGTTAACTATTAACACATAGCTGGAACCCTTACAGGTGCTACCACCCCGGGTCAGGATGGACCTGGGAACACTAGCAATTAAGAGGTGGTTCCACGCTCCTCAAAACCTCCTGATCAGAGACCTTGCTGTCGGACGTAGTTTATCGTCATACCCAGGACGCGGTAGTAGTTTATCGCCATACCCAGGACGCGGATATAGTTTATCGTCATACCCAGGACGCGGATGTAGTTTATCGTCATACCCAGGACGCTTATGCAGTTTATCGTCATACCCAGGACGCGGAAGTAGTTTATCGCCATACCCAGGAAGCGGCTATAGTTTATCGTCATACCCAGGACGGTAAAGTGATAGAGTTTTGTAGAATTACTTGCATGTGAAATTAAAAATGAATTCGGTTGTTCCTTGTCATTTTCACTGAGCATTTTGCCTGGCAATAGTGAGACTTGGTTTTCTTGGGGTTTTAAATGACTGTTTGCAATCTTTCCGGGTGAGGAAGAAACATTATTCTACATGGCCTGGTCGGTTGGGTATCCAGAACATTTGTCTAAGGAATATTGGTCTAAGGAATTCTCGTCTAAGGAATATCCGTCTAAGAAATATTCGTCTAGAGAAATATGGTCTAATGTGGATTGTATTAATATAGAAACAATGTACGCCAATAAATGCTTATAAACCACATTTATCATCAGGCATTAATGTCGCTATAAGTGTCTTAAATATTACTCTATAATATATGTTGAATATTAGAAGGCAGCCATGTTGGCAGGTAAGTCACTTGACTTCTACATTATAGTGATATACTAATAAAATTTTGTTCATGAATAAAGTGTTAATTTATTAAAAAATATTAGAGACCAATATCCTTAGACGGCTATTCTATAGGCAAATGTCCTTAGACGAGTATTTCTTAGACAGTTTTCCTTTAGACCAATATTCTTGTGACTAATATTCGACGCTATTACACTTTCGCTCCCCGCCATGACACTGTCAACCGCACAATGTTTTTTGTCTTCAGTTCTTTTTAGTTTAAAAAACAAATACAAATGGATTTCCTTTTTTTCCTAATATTTGTTTCATAATTTGTGGATTTTCATTTCATTTCTTTATCTTTCTGACTTAGAAACTTTTGACAGTAGAAACACATTTCCTACAGAAGCTTTTTAAAAATCATTGCTCAGTCAGTTACGTGCTATGCGTGATAGACGCTTAGGCGATCATGTATCTTTCGATACATGAATGACGAGGCAGATTTTTTTCCCGCAGTAGGTTGCCATTTCTTTCTGTGGTAGACCAGTTGCCATCCAACGCTATGGAACCTAGTCTGTCATGCTATTTATCCATATCTGGGAGGAGAAGAAGAGGATTCATACCTTTCCCAAGGTTATTAGCACGTAAATGAATATAATGGATCTTGACTCCGATTCTTCAATCCCAGCCGCTATCCATTAATCCACCGTGCCTCCTAGAGTTTCTAAATTAAATTTAATTATTAATAATTGCAGCAGTCCAACTGTTGTTATTTTAAATTAATTTTATGAAGTTAAACTTTAAAAGAAAACTGTTTTAAAAATAAGTTTCTTTTCATTTTATAAATGTATATGGTTGTCTTTCACTTTTTAGCGTGGGTGCGAAAGTGTAATATCGCCGAATATTCCTTGGACCTATGTTCTTGAGACCAAGGTTCCAAAATCCGTTCGTTAGTCGTCCTGTTACAGCGACTGGGTAGCCTTCAATGAATTGGAACCCTGATATATTAACTAAATTTTGAACTTTTGTTCAATTTATAGTGTTTTATCTATGTAGTTAATAATCACTAAAGAATCAAGTGCATTGACATATAACATTATGGTGAATAATAGTTCTTTCTCAAAAATAAAAGCGTTTTTAATCATTAGGCTAGAAATTTATGGTGTTATTTACCGACACTAAATTTAGATTTAGTCAGAAACAAATAGGTATCTGATGAAACATCAACTCGAAAGGAATGTGGCATAAAGACTTTATTTAAAGTGTGAATCCTACGTATACATTGGACGATGGACAAAAATTAGTCAAGGCCACTAGGAATTTCCCCTTTGGGTGTGCTTCAGTGCCAGAGATTAACCCGAATACGTTTTGACTGAAGAAGAATGGCTCCCTCAATGCGTAATTCTAATTTTTTTTTTTTTTAAGTTATAGGGTTCTAGCATAAAATACCAAGAGAAGTATGTGATTCCAGTCTGTGTTAAAACCCAGTACTTCAAACCATGATGTTATTTACCCAAGTCTCGTCACTGAAATGGGACATGACACAAGGGCGGGAAAAAGACAAAAATTGTCCAGTTCCCGCAACCGTCGGTTGCACTGACAATGGTATAACTACCGAAGCCCATCCCACTCTGTAGTGCAATGGAGGGTGCAGCTGTTCCCCGGGACCGGTCACAATATATTATTTTCCCCCAGCATACGGCAAATCATGGATGTTACCCGAGTTCAACCGCTGTTTACCTCAGTCAATAAGATTCTAACTCAAGCGTTAAGTCAGCCAATGACGTATGAATATATAGATTTTCTTTCTTTTTATCTTTCTCTCTCCTTATTTTGTTCTTTTTCTCTTTCACTCTGCTTTGTCTTTTCCTCTTCTTCCTCTATTCCTTTTCGCTGTCTTTTACGTGTTTCTTTCCTTCTGATTCTTCTCTTTCCATTCGCTTTTTTTTATATTTATTTAATCTCTCTCACTTTTTTCTTTTTCTTCTTCATTCTCTTTTTCCCCTTTCTTTTCTTTTATTATGAACCGTATTTCATTTGTCTCTTTGCTATCATTCTCTCTCTCACTCTGTCTTCACTAGTCTCTTTCCCTCACTTCATTTTATTTCCTTTCTCTTTTATTCTCTCTCACTCTTTGTTGGTCTTTCTTTCTTTTCTAATATTCTTTTATTTTTCTTTGCCTATCCACACACACAGATACTCTCTCTCTCTCTCTCTCATTCTCTCTCTCTATCTCTCTATCTACCTATCTATCTGTCTATCTATCTCAAACTGTTCATCTATCTATCTATCTATCTCAATTTGTTCATCTATCTTAATCTGTTCATCTATCTATCTATCTATCTCAATCTGTTTATCTATCTATCTATCTATCTATCTATCTATCTATCTATCTATCTATCTATCTACCTACCTACCTATCTATCTATCTATCTATCTCAATCTGTTCATCTATCTATCTATCTATCTCATTTTTACTTACTTCCGCGTTTTTTTTTCTTTTATTCTCCTCCATATTTTATCGATATTCAATTTTTAAAATCTTTCTTTCTTTCTTCCTTCCTTCCTTTCTTTCTTTTTTCCTTCTCAATAACACCTCCCCGTTGTCTGTCAGCTTCTGTGCAACTTTCTAATTTTTTTCTTTCTCATTCTCTATTGTTATTCTTTCTAAAACATTATCTTTCTAGTTTCTCTTTCTTTCGTCTTTCTTTCACTGCCCCATCTCCACTTCCCTCCTTCTCTTTTTTTAACAGATATTTTCATTTCCTTTTCTTTCTTCCTTTTCATCTTTTTAACTTTATATTTTAGGACCATTGCTTTCTAAACCTTGCATTTCGTTTTTTTTTTCTGCTATTCTACACTTTCTTTTTTTTTCTTCATTTCTTACCTTCTTTCTTTCTTTCATCCTTTCTTCCATTCTTTCTTTCTTTTTCCTTCCTTACTTTCTTTCTTTCTTTTTCCTTCATTACTTTCTTTTTTACTTGTGTCTGTTTTCTCTTCTTTCTTCTTATCTTACCTTCTTTCTTTCTTCCTTTTTCCTTCCTTTATTTATTTATTTTTCCTTTCTTTCTTTATTTCTCTTTCCTTCCGTTCTACCTAACTTTCCTTCTGTCTTTCTTTCTTTCTTTCTTTCTTTCTTTCCTTCCTTCCTTCCTTCCTTCCTTCCTTTGTCTTGTCTTTGTTTTTCTTTTCTTTCTTTACCCTTCCTTCCTTTCTTGCTTAATTTTCCCTTTCCTTCCTTTTTCTTTCCTTCATTTCTTTCTTTCTCTTTACATATCTATCTATTTATCTATCTATCTATCTATCTATCTATCTATCTATCTATCTATCTATCTATCTATATATATATATATATATATATATATATATATATATTTCTTTTCTTTTTATTAATTTTTTTCATTTTTTATCCGTTCTTTAATTTATCTCATTATGTTTCTAACATCCTGTCTTTCATTTCATATCTCATTTATTATATTTCTTTGTATTTTCTTTTTTATCGTCCTGCCTTTATTCTATCTATCTATCTATCTATCTATCTATCTATCTATCTATCTATCTATCTATATCTATTCCTATCTTTCTATATTTTCATTCTCTTCATATATAACAGCTATCTATTTCAGTCGGTCTGTCAGTCTATCTATCTATCTATCTATCTATCTATCTAGCCATCCCCGTCTATTCCTATCTATCTATCTATCTATCTATCTAAATCTATTCTTATCTCTCTGTCTATCTATTTCTTATTTATTTATTTATTTCAGCCGTCTTTTACATTATGCCCACTCTTTCTTCTATCAGTTTTTCTTTCCTCTTCTCCCTGCCATTACAGCACATAATTTATAATGTCCTCCTCGGCACACACAGCAATCAAGCCAGTATCACGTGGTTTCTTTTAACCAATCTTTTCCCTGCTTTCACTTGTTTTTTTTTTTTTTTAGTACTTCCACCCCGTACCCCTCAACCCAGAAGCGGACATTAAAAAAAAAAGAAAAGAAAAGAAAGAAAGAAACAGGTGGTGAGAATTTATATGGATTTGGGTTAAAACAGTAGATTCCTGCTTTCCGTTTTTCTCTTTCTTTTTCTGTTTGTACTTTTCAGCCCGAGTTACCACCAACTTGCTGAGCTTGAAGATCGTGTTTGGAGAAAAGGCTGGAGGGGGTGTTAGTTCAGACCGTTTACGTCAAAGTTTTCAATTTAATGACGTCAGATCATTTGTTGCGCGGATCGTCTTCGACCCACAAACCTTTTTGACGTACAATTGCACAATGAACATTTTTTATTATTCATGAAAATGTTTCACAATAAAATTGGTGTTAAACAACAAATGCCATGCTTATTTTTATCAAGCTTACAAAAAAAAAAAATTGCGGCACGAGACCGAAAAATAAGAGGGAGATATTTGTCTTCGCTATCTTGTCATTAACTTTGCTTGTTACATTTGCAGATACAATCACTCCTTTCCACACACACACCCAAAAAACGAAGTAAAATTTGACCGATATTTACTATTCAGATGACGTGCAGACACCATTATCAATGCCACAGCTCTCCTACATCATCCAGAAAACGCTGCTAACGATGCTGGATTCTGAATTTATAATCTTCAACCAATACGGCTCAATAAAAATTGTCTCGGGAGGATCGATAAGATCTGTCGAATCTTTTACATACCGAAAAAGCGAAATAAATTCTGCCGAAAAAAAAAATTGCATCGCTTTGAATAAAAGTGGATGTAATCTACAAACTTGATCTACCAGACAACCTCAAGCGGATATTTTTTTGAGCCACTGTAGAGGCGGTTTTAATATATGGTGCCACTGCATATACATGAACTAAAACTCTAGAATCCAATCTCGATGGAACCTACACACGGTTGCCGTTAACTATACTTAACATCTCTTGGGGACAACATTCGATTAAATCACAGCTCTGTGGCCCCATCCCTAATATTTCTACAATGTTACGCGAACGCAGTATGCTCTTAGCATGACACTTCCCTGGACACCTAGCTATGGTGCAAGGTGGGTTGGTCGCCCAACAACTACCTGCACTGACCAACTCTCTAGAGAAACTGGATGCCAACCTAATGATATTCCAACCTTGATGCTGTACCGTGATGGCTGGCGTGATAGTCTCATGAATGACCGAGCTAAATCGTTTGAATAAAAAAAATCGTGCGAATAAAGAAATAAAACTGATCGCTGTTACTGTTGTTCCTCTTATAAAGCCTAAGAGCCCCTCAAGTTAAAGGGTTAGAGAATGAGGTTGTTGAACGTACATAGCGGTTGACTCGTGACATGAGGTTAAGATTGCAGTGATGAGGTAATATCTGAGTAAGTATATGTCCTCGGCAAAAGAAATTAAATAGGCTTCATGTTGAACAATAAAAGATTTATTTATCAAAATAAAAACAAGATATTTAAAGGGATTTATACTTTATAACGGATTTCATAAAGCTTCACAAATATTCAATATGCACACCACCTGTGACATGACACACGTTAAGTTAGTAGTCTAGTTGCTACCAAGCACGTTGTAGCACATCTTGCGTAACATGCTTCAACGACTTTGAATTTTTTGTACCATATTCAAATCTTCTTTAGGGTTGGTGCCTTTTTTCTTAAATTTTCTCAAAAATGCAAGCTGCACACTTTTCTTTGATCTAACACAAAATGCCTTTTCAGTTCTGGAGAATATCATTTTTTAACCTGAAAAAAGAAAAAAAAATAGCATTCATCTTATTTAAGCAAGAATTAGCGATGTTATTAAACTACAAAATGATTTCAGATTTTGGGTACACCATGTATACTTTGGCCTTTGAACTCTCGGGTAACCTTAAGTCCCAGTCGACGTTCAAATGAAGCGGTCTTAGGGAGACCGCAAACGTTCATCGTGACAAGATACATTTTTGTCTACTCGGTAAGGTTGGTTATCGTTCGATATCGTCCAGAAGTCAAGCAATGTCAAGCCCTGTCATTACTTAGATCTGGGGAGGCCGCTTCAAAAGACCAGCTAATGTATGTAACCTCTTACAATTCGAAATATTTTTTAATAAGGGTCGATAAACTGTAAAAAAAAAAAGATCAGTCAATCAATCAACTGCTCGTTGATGATGAAACGTGACTCGATTTAGGATGTATGAAATGATACAAGTCACTTTTCCCCATTGAGTTGTTTGAGCTAAATAAAAAATGAGATTAGATGCCAAATACTGGAGCAGACTTGACAATTTAAATGAACGGAATATATTTAGCGAAATGCATGTGACTCCACCGGCATTAAAACAAGGTAATATATATATATATATATATATATATATATATATATATATATATATATATATATATATATATATATATTATGAAATGGACAAAGTCTGAGAATTATTTTAAGGCATTTTTATGTTTATACATTCTTTCGTGATGTGACGTAAAAGCAGTTAAACCGACCTTGCCAATCGAACGATTCTCCGTGGCTCGATCGATTAAGGCACGTCAGGCTAAATCATGTGTTCCGTATAGGATACAGGTTCGATTCCTTTCGGAAGCAACTGATCAAAAACGTAAAACTAAAAAATAAAGTGAAATATTTCTATATTATTGGAGAATTTAGAAGAAAAGCGAGAATCAGTAATACGGAAAAATAGAAATAATAAAAAAAAACACAACTAATCATATATTCCCCTGCTATGCTAGACTAACCTTAACACAAGTTTCAAAAAAGTATTCTCCCTTATATAGATGGATTCACAAGCAAAAAAATACCTTAAACATTCACTTCAAGATGCTAGAACTAGTATTTTGGGTATTCACTCACATCATACGAGCAAAAATTAGCCTTGTATTCACAGAGATAAAAACATACTTTACAACAAATAAAACATACACAAATAACAGGAAAACCACTGAAAATTTTATGCTAATTTCATAGAATTTATTTATAATTTTCGTGTATTGTTGTGTGTATTTTTTAGATTACTATTGTTTTATGGTACATGTGATAAAAGGGAGAAATTTACTCCGTAGAATTACAAGCCATATCACAGAGAGAAGTCGGACACGTGTTGCCCGTACCAAGGTTCGTGGTGAGGAGTTTGAATTTAACGTCTTTTGGCGGTATGTCTTTATCGCCGACAGGAATAGTTTTTGTTGCATGCTGGGAGTATTTTTTATTATTTTTTTTTTATTTTTATTTTATACAACTTTATGTTATTGTTTTTTTTTGTTTTTTTGTAATTTTCATTATTATTATTTTATTCACAATAATAATAATAATAATAATAATAATAATATCCCTACAAGTATACAAGTGACACGACACAATGGGGCAACGTTTACCCCACTTTCACAAAATTCTGACCAAAACGGCATCTCTCTTCTCATCTTGATCTTAATTTTAAGTTATGTGAAGAATGCGATAAAATTATTCATTCCCTTCACCATCACACATTACGATTTCTTAGTTTTAGTGACTGGTCCACATTGCTACCAAAAGAACTGCCTTCAAAGGCAAAAAAAAATGTTTCCGTCAAATACATGAAATATGTAGCCGACATCACGGGTGTAGGAGCGAGAAGAGAAAGAAGGCGTGCTTGATTGCGAAGAGAGATGAAGAATCCTTCGACATTATTGATGCTTTCATCCCCAGTACACAAGGTCATATTTCAGAAAAACAAATTGGAAGTTGACGCCTTCGATCTCAAACGTTTACGTAACAATAATACTAGAAACAACCAAATATAGTGGGGCAACTTGGTAGCGTATTATCCTGAAATTTCTCCCTTTCGGGAACAAGTGACAAGTTCGATATGAAGGTGAACAATGAAAACAATACAACTAAGGAAACAGACAAAAAACACGAGATGTTTATAGAAATAAAAAAAGAAACTTTATTTACAATATAAACAAAAGTTAGATGTAGACGAAAAAGAATGATACATGAATCGCACTAATAATGGGTTTTAGTGCTATAAGAATTTTCGCAGCCATTTAATATCAAATATATAATAAAGTGATTTCTTTAACTATAAACGGAACGAAAAGGGTTATTCAGATATCTTTGTTTTAGCTGATGTCTTTTTATTAAAAAAAAAGTTACAAACGTCCACTAAGTTTTTAATAATGGGCTATAAATTTAATTTAACCCTTTATAATTTCGGCATGCTCTAGTGAGTATATAAAAATACATAGAAAAATCAGATTTCTTAGTGAAGATTAGACCGCTCCGTTTTTCTGTGGTAGTCGGTTGTCTCATTGGCGAGGTCTACCACTTCCTGCAGCGACTTATTAGTAAGTTGAAGGAGGAAGGGATGTTGAAGTCACTCATCGTTCTATCTAAAGGCACTCTTCAAAGCCCGCTGCCGAAATACTACCGGCAGGTCACCTCGATCTATTATGAGCATCTCAAAGCCGTGGTTAAACGCAATCGAGTCAATGTGCCTACGCACGCCAAGAACATAAACGGGGAAAAAAATAAGCAGATCAGTTAACTTTTCTTTCCTTTTTCCCACTACTATACAAAAATCAACATTAAAACAGACGATAATTAAAATGTCTGCAAGAAAAAAATCATTAAACTAGCAGACAACACATCTGCTGATATTTTGAAACTTGTATACATGATTTTTTTAATTTAAAATAAAATACAGCATATCTACAAAATAAGTGATTATACGTAAATATAACAAAATGCTTATTTTTATTATTTCAATTTAATTTCCAACACATATGGTGAGATATTCTTCAGTCTTTCAACTATCAATACTTAATATTGTTTCTCGACAATTGGCTGGTTTTAGAGAGGTCTGTTTTCCTTTAAGAAGAAAGAGCACGTTGACATTCATGATGGAAGAATCTCTCTTGTCGAAGCAAGTGTTAGGCTTCTCCATTACCCCAGTCGCCGCTCCAGAAATTCAGAAAGATGTTCTTTGCAGCTTTCATCCAGAATCTCTCGTTATCATCATCTCGTGTACATTCCTGTTGTGGTGTCCTCCCTCTAAAAAGTCTATGTTGGACTCTTCCGACTACTATAAGATTAGTAGGAGAGAAGGCCTTAGGGGAACAGTCGAATAGATTGAACTCTGGGTCAACCGACACACACTCACTAGCCGTGTAATACTCTTCTGTTGTACTTACAGTTTCATATATGATGTATCTGTAATATTTGTTTTGTTATTTCTTTAACCATTTACTTGGTTCACAACAATTTCTATCCACAAGATTGAATCACCCTCATTTTCCGTGTTCCCTTGGTAAGAAGGAAGATCGACTCAGAGATCTTTTCAAAAAACCCCGCTACATTGAGGAACAAACTCCTTCACGAACTCTACGATCTTTGTAGTTAATCCTTTTCTACCCTGCATATACCCAGAACACTAGGGAATACTTGTTTTATTGAGTGGTATTTGACGCAGGATTCTAGGTAATTTGGCTGTTCTGAATACGAATTTCAAGTCGGTTTGACTCTATCAGGTCCCGATTGTTGTCAACTGCCTACTTGCCTTTTACCAGATTTTTAAAGTTAGAACTAATTTTTTTTTTTTTTTTTTACGAACTCAGTTATAGGGGAAGCATACTCCCTGGAGTTAATTTCACAATGCAGCAGTTCGTGAGTGAGCAAACTCATTTACCACAGCAGGTTTTGGATGATTTTTAACTGAGAAACATTCAAACAATGAAAACTTTGCCATTATTAGTTATATCGATTTGTCAGGAATGTGACTTCTTTTTTGTTATCGGCCTGGGGAGACGTTTACAGCGTGTGACACTTTTGAAAAGTGCAGGAAAACCACACCCCGAGTTGGCCCATTGATTGAAATTAGGTTGACAGAAAAATTTGGAAGTCTTCGATGATTGTGCTAACACGTAGTAACAAGTCATCGTAACCGATGCTGTGAGTGTACTAGCCTTGTTCAGACTGTTGATCACACCAGATAATGCATTCACTCCCAGATAGACTAACAAAACACCACTCAATATAGTTACATAAACCAGTGCTAGGCTCTGTGTGTGTTGAATAAACTGAAATGTGCCTGAACAGTCATCTGCAGTAGGGATAGGCTAGCCGCCTTAGTAGAGAGGCCTACTCGGATACAAGCGGACAGTCATTATCTATCTGTCTCTATATATAAGGTTATAAGGCATGGAGGCTTACAACTTATTTTCAAAAAAAGAGGATATATTTTGCTTCTGAAACAAAATTAATCGTTCACTCGTTAGTAATTTACAATGGCCTGAGGAGACGTAATGGTATGCGTTGAAACACCACTGCAATTGTGTAGCCATTTTTATATGTTGTTTTAACCCATAACCTGCCATGAGCCCCATTTGAAGATCTGTTAAAATTAAACTCACTACATGTCATTCCTTGTATTTACATTGAATTACTTGCATACATTGCATTTGCAGAGGTATATTTTACAACACTTAGTCTTTAAAGTTTTTATTATTAGCCGTAAGAAGACACTTTCGGTCGTAATTTTACATTTCACGAGTAGAAAAATAATGACTATTTTGAAAAATATTTTTTTATTATTTCTAATCAATATTATTTTTTGATGTTTTATACACATATATATTTGATGTTCTAGTTTCTATAAAAATGACAATGGTAATTATTAAAATTAAAAATAAGTAATAACTGTGCTTTATATACTGATCCCCATTTGGGGACCATGGCGTGAAGGCATTGCAAAAATCTCTGTACTAGTTCACAACGTGACAATTTATTTACTGTTATTTTTCTATAAGTTTTGCAATATTACTGTTTGTGTGTTATAAGATCAATGTTTTAATTGAATTATTTATCTTTTCAGACCCTTTCATGATGAGGAAAAGTAAATTTCTAACTCTAGATGAAATAAATAATCTATTGAATGATCCTGATTTTGCAAATGAAATTCCTGATGATAATTCACCAATAGATGTTTTGGCACTTCCTCTTAATAATTTATGTGTGGTTTCGGATGAAGATGGCATTGGTCAAGATTAACTTAGTGATAGTTTGCCAAATGGTGTGCGTGGATCTTTAGAATTACACTCAAATTGTACAGAAGATGCAGGAGAATGTTCAACATCAAGAGTTCAAGTTCAACCTGCAGCTAAACGTCGAAAATGCAAAAGAAAATCAACACCAACGTGGAATACATCACGAAGAGATTTTCATATTGAACGATGAAATTCTGATGCAATAAATATGAGAATCACCAATATAGAAACGTATTTCAAGGATAAATCTCCTGTGGAGGCATTTGAGACTATTTTTGATGAAGAGATGTCATAACTCATATTGTAAGACAAAGTGTCATGTATGATGCTCAAAATAATCACCGCAATTTCGCATTATCAAGTGATTGCTTGCGAAAATTTGTTGAATTTCTTCTACTAACAGGATAGCATCACTTGCTTCAAGAACAAATATATTGGTGTGAGGATAAAGATGTGAAGCTTCCATTTGTTCGTGAATGTATGTCACGCAACGACAACTCTACACTTGAAACTGGAGCAATACCTAAAACCTTAAAGATAGCATCGTTGTATAAAATATGAATGAAGGATTCGTAAAGTTTGGTGTTTTTGCAAAGCAACTCCGCATCGATGGACAAATGGTGCAGTATTACTGTCACCATAGTTTGAAACAATTTATAAGAGGCAAGCCGATAAGATTTCCATACAAGAACTGGGCAATATGTTGCCCTAAAACAGGTTACTGCTTTCATGTTGTCTTGTACGAAGAAAAGAAAGGACATGATTTACAGTTTGGCTTAGGTACTGCAGTGGTTTTAAATACAGTTTCACAGTTTCATACTTCTTCAAACCACGTATTGTACTTTGATAATTTTTTTACAAGTTTTGAGTTACTAAAAATACTAAGAAAGGTGTTTCAGCTTCAGGAAATGTAAGGAGTAATCGTACAAATAAATGCCCACTTGTTTCTGATAACGAATTGAAGAACAAAGCTAGAGGCTTTTATGATTTCAGACTCGATTCATAGAACAAAATATTTGCCATTGTTTGAAAAGATAACAAAAATGTAAGAATGCTGTCAAACTTTCAAGGTGCACTACCATATGGAAGTGGGAAACGATGAAAGAGAGAAATAAACAACAAAGTAAAATGTGTCGCAGCCCAAATACATACCTTTTCTGCCATGATCCACATTTGTGGCTTTTTTGAACAATTAGCAATAATATTCAAAGTACCAGCTATTCGAAGAAAATTTTAATATTGTATATTGTTTTAGCTTCTAAGACAACTGCCTGGGCCCAAAATGCGCATTCAAAAATTTGGCCGATAATGCGTTAATGTCCTAAAATAAATAATATTGTTCTACTCTATATTGAGACCTTATTTAAATTAAATGTATGAACGTTGGAATTACACTCTATTGAGTCTCATCTTACTTATTTATATATATATATATATATATATATATATATATATATATATATGTTTATACGTTCTTTTTATAGATATAAATATTTAAGTAAAAGCTCTGTTTATAATAAACATAAATATTTGTATCAATAAAATGAACGTATAAACATAAAAAAATGTCTTAAAATAATTGTCGGACTTTGTCCAGTATATATATATATATATAATAAAAAGGCTTAAACACTAATATTCCATGGTCATAATTTATTCCATTGGAATCGTAAATACGATCCAATTCATCAGACCTACAAATTCAAAAAGAAAACAGAAAAAAAACCTACTACGGAAATAAAAATAGAATTTAGAGAGAGTGTAAGTATGAGAGTGTGGGACGAATGTTAGTTCATAAGAGAGGGGTAATATAGGATTGAATTTAACAAAGAGGGTTTTTTTATAAAACTAGGTGTGAGTGGAAGGGGGGAAAATGATTGTTGTCGGATGTCTAATACAATAAAAATACATTTCGTGGTGACATACACACACCATGGCCGATCAAATCTTAAAGAAGGAGGGAGAGGTAAGGAAAGAAGTGGTGGGGAAGAAAGATGGGGCGGATTTACGATTCCAATGGAATAAATTATGACCATGGAATATTAGTGTTTAAGCCTTTTTATTATATCCTTACTCTGTCCCGGACATTGAGTTCTACCTGGATTCTACCCTCTCAGAATTTTTTATTCAAAAAAATTACATGTGTGTATATGCACCTGTGGATATATATGTATATTTACCACTAATATTATATATATATATATATATATATATATATATATATATATATATATATATTGTTTTATAAAATATGTCTTCCTTCATTCCTTATTGTCTACATATGGACGTCCTTCAGGGGTCACTTTTCGGTCCAACTCTCTTCCTGATTTACATAAATGATATATATCGAAGGATATACTTCGTTCTTTTGTGAACGTCAATGCCGACGACACGACGATACATGGGTGCGCCTCCAAAACTCTTGACGATAAGAGATTGGCAGCCGACCTCTCTTCCGATCTAATACTAACTTTCCAGTGGGGAAAAAACTGGCTCGTTATATTCAGTGCCTCTAAAACCAAACTTGTTACAGTCCTTCACCGCTGATCAAACCACGAACTACCACCAGTCACAATGAACTAATTTCTTCTCGAGGTGACCCCCGTGCATTGATATTGGGGATCAACCTCACACCTGACCTCAAGTGAAACTCATTGCTAAAGGTACAGGTGAAATGGTCGGCTCCCTGTACCGCTCCAGTAAGTACCTGACTCTTCATGCTATCCTCTACCTTCGTATCAGCCAGATCAAGACATAAATTGAGGACTATTGCCATTTGGGGACATGAGCTGCTCAGTCCTCGCTTTCCAGACTTCAAAAACATTCCGGGCTCCTTTTAGAAAAATAATTTTCCACCCTCCAATCTCTCTCCAACTAGATCTGGCGAGTCTCTCACTGCTCTATCGTTAACACCATGTAATGTGCTCGAAAGAACAGCATCTCCTATTTCCAGAACGTCTGACCTTCACGGCTAGGACCCACCATGACACATACACTGTAACAAACCACACACATTCCCTCCGTATTCCATCGGTGAGAATTAAGTTCTTCCCGCGAACAACCCTGTGGAACAGACTCCCAAGAGGATCATTCCCCAATCGCTACAATCTTAATCTATTCAAGTCTAGAGTTAACCGTTATCTTCCTCTCCTATCCATATAAACTATCCTTTAACGTAACGCTCTAACTTGAGTGGCTCCCGGCCCATTTACATGGTGAACCTTACTGGAAAAAAATAAAATACTGTAAGATTAAGGTATGAACCATTGTATCATAGAAATGATTAAATATATCTTACTGGAATTCTCCGAGGTTTTTATAACACTCTTAGACTCTACTTTGAGCACTAAGAATGGATAATTACTCTACAAGCTTAACAGAATAATCGGGATGGAATCGATCATAAAAGAAAATGGCATGTTCATAATCAATTAATCATTTCTAAGGATTGGAAGCTCATGAAGGATTGAAATAAATGTGTGATTCCAGGATCATTTTCAAAATTATTCTTAATGATCTTCGCCCTTTCTAACCATCTAAAGTTCTGTTACAATATAGCATACCTTAAAATTATATTTTTATCACACACACACACACACACACACATACATATATATATATATATATATATATATATATATATATATATATATGTGTGTGTGTGTGTGTGTGTGTGTGTGTGTGTGTGTGTGTGTGTGTGTACTGGGTGAAACGACAATGTTTTTATAACACTTTAGGACTCTGAGCACTAAGAATGTATAATTACTCTCCAAGTTTAAGAGAAGAATGGTGATGAAATCTATCATAAATGAAAATGACATGTTCATCTTTAATTAATCATAGATAAGCATCGGAAACTCATGAAGCATTGGAATAAAGTTAAATAAATATATATTGATATTCATAATAATATTATTGGTCAATATATATATATATATATCTATATATATATCTATATCTATATCTATCTATCTATCTATATATATATATATATATATATATATATAATTATTTATTTAAAAATATGATTCCAACACGTAAATAAATTTTTAAATAAATAATTATATTTTAAATAATTAAATAAATAATTATATTTATGCTCTACTTTTGTATCGAGCACTATTTTTTTTTTAAATAATAACAAAAATACTAAAGAACTTTGGATTATTTACCTAACGAGTTCTTTCCTATTTTCTATATATTTTTCACACACACACACACACATATATATATATATATATATATATATATATATATATATATATTGACCACTAACATTATAATAATATATATACTATATATAATTATAATATTATATATATACATATATACATAAGTTTCCAAGAGGATAGAATCCAGGTAGAACTCAATGTCCACGAGAGAGTAAGAATATAGTATAAAATGCTCAAACACTAATATTCCATGGTTATAATTTATTATATTGGAATCTTAATTCAAAATGATGAATTGGATCGTGATTACGATTCCAATGTAATAAATTATAACCATGGAATATTTGTTTTTGAGCCTTTTATATATATATATATATATATATATATATATATATATATATATATATATACATATATATATATATATATTATTCCGGGATCATTTTCCAATCTATTCAAGATGATCTTCAACCTCTTGAATCTTCTAACTTTCTGTCCTGGAGTAACAAGTTGCCTCAAAGTTTTCAACATACAATTTCATTATCAATGCTCCTTGAACTGTCATAGTTAAAACTCCTCTCTCACCTGCCAAACGTTTTATGAACTGGGTTGGATCTTTTCTAATAGATATCTTTAGCAGTAAGTTAAAATGATGGTCCCTCTTCCTTTTATGACCACATGATCCAGTTTTCGTCTCTATTTTAAGCCAGTATATAAATGTTGGTATCATTACTGTAGACCTGAATGATCTTTTTTTCCTCTGACTATTGGCCAGTTGGTAAGACATCGTTGGGCTGACAAAAAACAATTTTAATCTGCTCCTTTTTTAGCTGAATAACGAAAAGCGGTTATTCAGTGATACGAAAAAATGGTTTCAAAATGGCTAAATGTCTTATCTGAAAACTAGGAAATAAAAACTCAATTATATTTTTTTAGATATTAAACATTTTGTAGGATTGCTAATTATGCTGTTACACACGGGATATATATATATATATATATATATATATATATATATATATATATATATATATATAGCATTGTTTCGCTGTATCATAGCTAATCAGTAAAATTGGACATCCCATTGCTTTAGTCCGGGGTCGAAAGTCGACCAATTTGGCATCAGTCAGAGACTCCGTACCCTAGGCTATCAGCGCACAACTGAGAAAGGGAATCTTTTAACGTATTATGTACGTAATGTTTATAAACGCCAAATCAGCAACCATAATATCCTAAATTCATAACGGAAGATATATATATATATATATATATATATATATATATATATATATATATATATATATATATATATATAGCATTGTTTCGCTGTATCATAGCTAATCAGTAAAATTGGACATCCCATTGCTTTAGTCCGGGGTCGAAAGTCGACCAATTTGGCATCAGTCAGAGACTCCGTACCCTAGGCTATCAGCGCACAACTGAGAAAGGGAATCTTTTAACGTATTATGTACGTAATGTTTATAAACGCCAAATCAGCAACCATAATATCCTAAATTCATAACGGAAGATATATATATATATATATATATATATATATATATATATATATATATATATATGCCCATTAAGGAATTGCATTCCTGATCAATCAGAATTCATTCGTAAATAATTATATAGGCCACACTACAATATGTTTGACACGCAGACTCACTCTACACCTTTCTGGCCATAAATCTCATTTAAATCTTCATGGAGACCTACCGGACACTATTCGTAGCATACTTGTTGACAACACTAATATAATAGCATCATCTACATGCAAAAAAAACCTTATTAATAAAAACAAAAAAAAGTAACACTTAATTATATTAACATTGAACATGGACACAATATTTTGACTTTGTTTTGAAAAATGAAAACATATTACGAAACATACATACAAAAAACTGTTTCTTATTTAACAGTTAAAATGTTTAATCCTTGAAAATGGCAAAATGCATAGGCGAAAGCGTTCGGATAAAAATATATCATCCACGGAGAACCCTAACAATAATATGATATACATTGGGTCCACGAAAAATGCCTTTAAAACCAGATGGAGGCAGCATAAATGCTCCTTCAACAACATAAACTTAAGACATCAGACCTCTCTATCTAAATATTTTTGGCACCTGAAAGAAAAAAATAGGAGACCTAAGGTAAAATGGAAAATCATTAACAGGACTAGAACTTGCAAAACTTGGGATGACCCATGCCCTTTTTGCCTCCATGAGAAACTACACATTATTAAGCTTCTAAACAATAAAAACCTATTAAACAACAGGCAAGAATTAACGGTTTTCTGCCGACACAACCGAACTTACGCTCTGAATAACTAGCTAAAAACACGCATACAATAAAATAAATTTTAAAATCCATAGCCCATATACATAGTTTTAATACACTACAAAAAATGATAACCCTTTATGAAGTCGTCAAATAACAAACGTTACGGCCTTTTTATATACATAAATCCCTTTCATAAAGAGATATAATAAAAGAATAAAATAAAAATAAATAAATCTCCGTAGACGCTCAAGCCAGACTATGCGAAAACTTCCTCCGTCGTAAACTTAGCCACCCCCACCTTACCCTGACCCGGCATCTATGAAAGTAACTCTATACTGATACAAATTATTAACACCCCACCCCTGCCGAATTCTGACCATACTATTAAAACTCGTAAATTTCAGAAATAAGTCATTCCCAAAAAAATTTCGCTTGAAGATGGAACAGAGCCTACTTTAACTCAAGTTAATTCAAATATTATTTTGAAGTTTTCGGCTCTTGTTTTGAAACATGAGACCTCTTATGTAGCGAGTTAGAATCATATTTTTAAATAAATAATTATATTTATGCTCTACTTTCGTATCGAGCACTATTTTTTAAAAATAATAACAAAAATACTAAGGAACTTTGGATTATTTACCAAACCAGTTTCTTTCCTATTTTCTACAATATTTTCACATATATATATATATATATATATATATATATATATATATATATATATATATATATATATATCCATGATCTGCTGTGTTTTAACTCGAAATATAAGTCTAGGATAATGTAAAAGCAAACAAAAAAGTGGTGGGAGAAATGAGTTCTTCCTGAATAATGCAGCTTAAAAATCAAATGTTCAAGAGCAAGATATGTATGGAATCTTTAAAGCACATTTGGATTTCTACGAATTCAAGCCGCTTAATCATTGGTTTAAAAAAATGGAAAATTGCTCATTCTCTCTTTTGGCTCTGTTGGCTGTAAATAAACTTTTGAAAGGAAGACCTTTTTAAATAGTCCAACAGATCGTTGACCTTTTTTAGGCAAATAGTTTCCTTCTTGTTACGAATTTAGTCATGTTCCTGTCATGAATTGTTTCCGACCCGTCAGCAGAGAATATTTATCCGGAAGGATGCAAATTGATATGCCATCTAACATCAACTAGGCTATCTGAAAGAGACAAAGGACGCGCCTCTTGTATCAACGAGCATATGGACAGAAAAGAGAAGACATACGCACACACACACACACACACACACACATATATATATATATATATATATATTATAATAATTATTTATATATTGCTCTACTTGGTATTGGGAACTTTTTTTAAGTCAATGCTACGAACAGTCGAATTTTATTTCATCTATTCTTTCTCTAATTTGACATATATATATATATATATATATATATATATATATATATATATATAGAGAGAGAGAGAGAGAGAGGGAGATAGAAGGAAAGAAAGCGAGCAATGACTAATACAGGAACTCATATAGATGAAAAAACAAAGATAATGTTTATATAGAAATAGATAGATAGATAGATAGATAGATAGATAGATAGATAGATAGATAGATAGATATAAACAGACTGGGATAGATAGATAGATAGATAGATAGATAGATAGATAGATTACAAAGCTTCCACTTTATTCTTCCTACATTTCACCAATCTTTCAGGACATTTGAAATATAAGTGGAGATGTTTAGAAGAATACGACGAAAACACAACTGCAAATATGAACGCTTTCGGCAGAAAAGAAAATCTTTGATTCAAATCTGAGGAATGGTTTTCACTGACAGCCAATAACACAAAGCGAACAAATGTTCGGTTATTTATAAAAGTGCCAGCGTCTCTTTTACTTGTTAACGTCGAGCGTATCGGGAAGATTAACAGGTTTCGTTCATTATGGCGGCTGGAATTCCGAGTAAAATGCTATTTAATCAGCAGCAGTAAAAGGCCCCGGAGATGGAATGATTACAATTTACAGTTACGGTATTTACACGTGGAATCGACGCACAAATTATCTTCGGCCTTTCGACTTCGATTTTCGCCTAATTCTCTTTCCTTTCACCTTTTTCCTTTCCTTGGAAAAAGGCATGAATCCATCTTACTTCAGCTATGGGTTAAATATCAAAGCAGCTTGGATATTCTTGCCTAGAGCTAGCAACCAGTCTAGAAAAAGAAAAAATCAAAAGTAGCTTCAAGAGGGATAGACATCGTCAGGTTATCTCGACCGAGATACACCTACGGGTGCTCTTCGTATTCTCGACTTTTACACGAGCCAGATAAAGCCGGAAATGGAGTACTGCTGCCATATATGGGCAAGAGCTACCCATTCTTCTGTTTCCGAGTCTGAATTAGAGTCCAAATGCGTCTACGTGGCCTTGTTCTTCGCACAGAAGAAACGGTGCACGCCTCTGACTACTCACTAATTGATGGAGACGAACTCCAGTCCTGTATTTCCCCAATTCTAACCTTCACAGATAAAAGCCGACATGCCACGCATATTGTAGCGAAATACACCCATTTATTTCGTATTCCATTATTAAGATGTAAGTTCCACTCTAACAGCTACTTTGTGAAACCGATTCATTAAGAAAAGGCTTCTCCTTTTACGACAATCTTAACTTGTTCAAGCCTAGGGTTGACCGTTATCTTCCCTGATATATTTGTAAAATATACACCTTACCTCTTAATCTACAACCCCCTATCTTGATTCACTATTGCGTCTTATACTGGGTGAAAATTATTGTAAATATATATTATTTTAATGTAGTCCTCTTACGACCCTAATGGGTTACTGGAGATTTTAAACCAATTATTACTGGAATTAAACCAAGATAGAAGAAAATCAAACAGGATATCTAACTTTGCTTTGGACGAATGGAAATGGCTTTGCTATTAGGTTGGTGCAAAAATAATGATGTAATAGTGTCGTTTCTTGACGTAAAAAAATACGTCAAAAAACGACATTATTACGTCATTATTTTTGCACCAACCTAATACTTTAAAAGATGAACGGAATATGATTCTATATGTCATGCCGCTAATTAAATTTTAATTTTTTGTACCAGAAAGTTCGAGCGACGGGGGGGGGCACACGCTAAGTTAATATGGTAACAGAAATATATGTCTGTCGATCTATTTATCTATATCAGTGATTTTCAACCGCTGTGCTGTAGCACACTAACGTAGCGCGCGGTGCTCTTACGTGTACCACGAAACATTATCACCGCATATGCATATGCATATATATATATATATATATATATGGGGGGGAGTAATAATGGTACAGCGTTAATATTTGAATAAATGAATAAGTATTAAACTTTTTTTTTTTTCAAATAATTCTTTTCATTATTTTTCGATTATGTTATTTTAAATACTTTGTTTTAATATTCATTTTTTAAAAGTATTTTTATTTAATTTGAAGAAATCAGAAGAAAAAGGCCAGGCACAGTTTTCACACAAAATAAGCTGCACAAATAGTTGAATATAAATATTGAAATAAAGGAAGATCATATTTGTGTGCTTGTATTTTTCTTTTTAATGTATTGTATTGTTTCATAATGTTTAAATGTATACACTTGAAAGATTTTACTAAGTGCGCCGTGATATTTTCATTTGCTCCTAGGCGTGCAGTTGCTTAAAAAGGTTGAGATACACGTGTTTAGATCATGATTTTCTCTCTCTCTATCTCTCTCTCTCTCACTTTATCATTGACATATGCGCAATCGCCAAAAACAAGCAAATAACCGACTTTAAAATAATAACAAAACAGCATTAAAAAATTAAAAATAATAGCAATTTTACCTACCATAGTCTTACAAAGACCCTATCATACCTATATACGTGTGTGCGAGAAAAAAATATTCAGCGAACAAAATAGACGAACAGTCTGCGCCTTGACACCGAAAAAGACGAAAGATATTCGCAACACAATCTACCATTGAATACAGAAAGCAAATGCGTATGTATGTACACAACCACACATATATACGTATATATGCCAAGTTCCACACTGTTCACATATGTTTATGTTTGTGTGAGCTCCAATGAGTCAGCGTGAGTGTATGTATCTCTGCGTACATCAATGAGTGAACGTGCGTGTATGTATGTTTGCGTAAGTATGAGGGGCGTTCCGACGACATTTTTTCCTCTCCCTACCATAAAAACACCGCTATACCCAACCATATATAAATCCAAAATTTAAAAATTAATCAGTTTGCCTGACGATCGCAAACAGCATGAAACCCAGGGTTCCAAACTCACAGCAATCCAACTAAATATATATATATATATATATATATATATATATATATATATGTATAATTATTTATATATTATATGCGCGGTACTTATTAGAAAGCGCTCAATATCAGAGATAGAGCTAACATATATGGTTGGATAGATGTGAGCTTGTGACCGTGGCTTTCACGCTTTAGCGATCGTCAGACAATTGTCTGACGATCGCTAAAGCGTGAAACCCAGGGCCACAAGCTCACATCTATCCAACCATATATATATATATATATATATATATATATATATATATATATGTATGTATATATATGTTTATTCATTATCTATACCTAGTGTTCCGATGACTTGTGAAATGGTGCTAGTTTAACTACCGGAGCTTAAAATGCCATCGACGTCTTCCAATCGGTTTCGTCTCTCCATTTTCCCTTAGAAATTCTTTTGACTGTTCCGCTCGATAGCGTCGTCTCTTAAATTTGCTATTATCAAGAAATCACCTCCTTGACTGCGGAGAGATTCGAAACCGGGTGTATATTGCTATAGTCTCTAAGTAATATGATATTATTATGAATATAAGTATATTATATTACATACAAACAGTAACCTAGTAAATTATTTCGCAACTAGTGTACCCGTGCCGTCAAAATTGGGGCCATGAAGGAGTGTATTGTAAGTAATTTTTGTTTAATTTAAGTACAATTTTGTAATTAAAGATAGTTCGTTTTTAACTTTAATAATTGAACAGTGTAGAATTTATAAACACCTAAGGAAAGATATCCGTATATTATCCTCATAAATGTTACATAATTACAACCAAAATTATGTTTACTGAAAAAATTCGAAAAAGCACAATATTTTTTGTGTAAACTTTGGAAAATCTGAGTAATCCTTGTCAGTCCGTAGATTCAATCTGGAATTTCAGAGTTTGCTTATTTTTCGTCATACTAAGAGCAACGTATCATCAGATAGATATTTTTTAATTTACGTTTTTTTGTCCCCAACCACTCTTTTTTTTAATTATAATTTTTATAGTTTATCTTGGAGAGCAATACTTGGCGCATCTCATGCTCAAGTGTGTCAGACCAGAAAGAACCTTTTCTACCGTGGTGATCTGCAACTGAAAAGAGATTTGTACCTACGGTGAAAATAAAGGTTGGCTATAACAATAAACTGGTAAAATTTTATTAACCAAAATCTAAAATCTTTTATGTTATAATAAAATAGATAATTGGTCAATATATAATACATTATTTACATAATATATAACGTTATTATAATTCATTAAACTATTTATAATACATTATTTGATAACTAGTGTAGAGGGGGCTTCAAAATTGAAGGCAAGAAGGGATGTATTATAAGTAATATGTATTATATTGTAAGTAATGTTCGTTTAATCCAAGTACAATTTTGTATTTTAGATTTAGAATTGAATAGTGTACAGTTTATAAACATCTAAGAAAAGATATCTTCATATTATCCTCATAAATGTTACCTATTTACAACCAAGATTATGTTTACTAGAAAAGTTCTCAAAGCACAATATTTTTTGTGTAAACTTTGGAAAGTCTGAGTAATCCTTGACAGTCCGTAGATTCAATCAGTCTGCTTATTTGTCATCCTACTAATAGCAACGTTTCTTCAGATTTTTTAAAAATTTATTCATTTTTTCTCAAGCGATTAGCAAATTCCACAAGATATGCTGTGAATCGTAATATAAAAATTGCATTAAAACTAATTATTTAATTGTAATAAACTTTTAATTGCTATTATGAATAATATAAATGAAAGATGTAGTGTGAATTAATAAAAAAAAACTCTTTCAACGACTAATGAATTATTAAAAGAATTGTTTCCCATCCGCCTTTTTTTTTTTAATTACAATTTTTAAGGTTTAAAAGATTTCTAAAGATGACAAAGCATTCTTGAAGATATATGGCGTATTGTATATACGAACCCTCTTCGATTGAACGGGAATAAGTTAGCAAGGCACTGGGTGGGTCATCGTTATTTTCCAAACAACCCCTAAATTGTTATACGCACAAAAAATAACCGTAAATATATATGTAGCGTGTATATATATATATATATATATATATATATATATATACATACATACACACACGGACACGAATATACACACTTACATACATCATGCTCACTCACTCCCTAATGAGCCAAATGATAACACACACCCATAGTAATATACGCGCTTACACACATCATACTCACTCACTCCCTAAGAACCAAATAACACACACACATACACTTAACAGAGACACATCCCCTTTCCAGAAAATAATAAAACTATCAAAATGACCAAGGGAATTCAGAGTAGCATGAATCCATCTCAAGTAATAACTTAAAAGAGACTGTTTGACCAACACAAGGACTGACCAAAATTCATGTTAAAAAAATAAAAAAAACAAATGAAAACTACAGACAAAAGTTCATTTTCTCCATCAAGACATTCATTTCTGGAGTTCGCTGCTTCCAGCAAGTAGAATTTTTTTTCTTCTGATCATGGCCATGTTGGCCGAAACTAGTCGAGGAATCTAAATGAAATAATAATAAAAACGAAAGAATATTAATATACAACCCAGTGTGTCTGTAGATTTATATCTGCCCCATCGGCTAGCTCAAGATGTTTCATTGAAGGTATCTTTTTTTTTAATTTCTTAATATTTTTATTGTCCAATATATATATATATATATATATATATATATATATATATGAAATGGACGAAGTCCGACAATTATTTTAAGACATTTTTCTGTTTATACATTCTTTTTAAGTAAATGCTCTGTTTTATAATAAACAGTATATTATAAAACAGAGCATTTACTTAAATATTTGTATCTATAAAAAGAATGTATAAACAGAAAAATGTCTTATATATATATATATATATATAATTATTTATTTAAAAATATGATTCCAACTCGCTACATAAGAGGTCTCATGTTTCAAAACAAGACCCGAAAACTTCAAAATAATATTTGAATTAACTTGAGTTAAAGTAGGCGCTGTTTCATCTTCAAGCAAAATTTTTTGTTTGGGAAAATTTTTTTGGAAATTTGGAAAATTTTTTTTGGAAATTTTTTTTTTTTTATGCTCTACTTTCGTATCGAGCACTTTTTAAAAAAAAATAATAACAAAAATACTAAGGAACTTTGGATTATTTACCACACCAGTTCCTTTCCTATTTTCTATAATATTTTCACATATATATATATATATATATATATATATATATATATATATATATATATATATATATATATATATAGAGAGAGAGAGAGAGAGAGAGAGAAAGAGATAGATAATGATTGTTTGAATTTCTGGGATGAGGAGACATCATTATTATTTACCCTATTCACAAGCGGGTTATTGTCTTCATCTTTGTTACTTCTATGTTTTGTTTGTTGTACTCTCCGGTGTTCATCAGGTGTATATCGATCCAGATAGCATACAGGAAATTTCAAACTGAAACCCTTTATTTAATCTATGGGGTAAATTTTTCTCGTTGCACTGCCATTGTCGAGGGATAACCTGTCTAGTTCTAATTTCGTACTGTTCCGTTATGGCTCGTTACGTTTCCACTGAGTACCTGGAGCTGATCACTGAGTACACTACCCGGGCCAGGGACTGAACTCACAATTACAATGTCACCGCGTTCATCAACCAACGCTTTCACGCTTTTATTCCGTGCGACAATTCTGAGTAGAAATGTTAGGTTAGGATCAACCCTCCAAACCCAGTGGATGGACAAACAATTTGTGCTCGTTGATTAAATACAGCGTTCAGTTCGAATTCCCCAGTAATTTACTCGGATCAATATACGTCTATTTCTCTACGGCCGAAATGTTTGGGTAGCAACAAAGACGAAGATAATCACATCGAAATAATGTAAATGCAAATGACTGTAAAATAACAAATTAAAATAAAGATTGTTAGTAACACTGAAATTCAAATTTTTCCTGATTTCGAAAGCATTCTGTTGTAAAACTCACGAATTATATCTCCATATAGAAATTATGCTGAAACACTGGAAGGTCGTTTCGTCTTATTTTGGGACTTGTCAGGAGTGCGCATCCACTTCCCAGAATCAAACCCAGATGGTTAGGACAGGACGCAAGCGTCATACCTACTTAGCCAACAGGTTTCGGTGACAAAGTGGTGATAAACTAGACTCGAATAAACGGCTGTCCAGTGCTTTCTGCATACTGAAATTATTAGGGGGATTTGGATAATCATAATCAAGTAATTCATCGAGTCTAGACGAATCTTCACCAGTATGCAGAAAGCACTGGACGGCCGTTTATTCGAATCTAGTTTGTTACGTCTTTATCAACGAGACCCGTTGCCTAAGTAGGTATGACGCTTTCGTCCTATCGTAACGATCTGGGTTTGATTCTCGGAAGTGGTTGCGCACTGCTGACAAGTCCCAAAATAGGACGAAATGGCCTTCCAGTTCTTTCAGCATACTTTTTTATGCATATATAATTCATGATTTTTACAACAGAATGCTTTGGAAAATCAGGAAAAATGTGAATGTCAATGGCCAGTGTCACTAACAATCTTTATTTTAATTAGTTATTTTACAATCATTTGCATTTACGTTATTGTAAATTTTACTCAGTGAACCTGAGCCGCCAGATCAGGACCAATAATATTGCAGATTCTTCTTTGGATTTTATCAAAGAGCTCAAGGTAAATAGCAGGGGCACCGGACCATATGTGGCAGCAATATTCTAAGTATGTATGAATGAATGCTAGATTTATAGATATTTAAAATAAATTCTGGAGAGAAAAATTATCTCGCCCGACATCGTGAACAGACTTTCATGGCAGCTGACATATTCAATATAGTCTTTCAACTTCATGTCAGCTGAGAACATGAGCCTGAGAAAGCACAAGGTAGTTTCCTGTAGGATAGTATACTCTATGCTGATGGAAAGCAGCAAGGGGTCTCTCAGATGATTAATGCAGGGAAGTTTAGTTTTTGAGGCGTTAAAATTAACAAGTCATCTTTTTCTCCAGTTAACTATGGTCGTTTTGGACACCGGCTACTATTTGGACCTTGTCAGACTAACAAGCCTTACTATTGAGGCAGGAGTAAATAGTTGTGTCATCAGCATAGATAACAAGTTGATGTCTTATGTCATCAAGAAGGTCATTAATGAAAATTAAATATAGTGTCGGACCAGGGAAAGGTTCTAGACAAGTGGCCGTTCAGGGTAACGTTCATTTCAGATTTGATAGAAAAGACTGGATCAGTTCAAAAAAGTGTCCGGAGACACCGTAACTTTTAAGCTTGTAGAGAAGACCTGAATACTAGAGCCTATCAATGGCTTTCGAAATGTACAGTGCATCAGCTTCACTGTTTTTATCTAGTGAATGATAAATATTTTCCGCATAATATCGTCAGTATATCAGTAGCTGACCTGGAGAAACAAAATCCGTATAATTTCTGAGAAAAGTTCCTGCGATGAGAGACGATAACCCACCTTAGCATTAATTAGAGCCTCCAAGAGTTTCTCAAAATAAGGTAGAAGGCCGATAGTTGGACGTTTCGGACGGATGACCAGTGTTCTTAAAAACTGGAACAACAGACAATGACTTCCAGCAGGCAGGAAAGCAGGAAGAAACGAGACATTTATTATACATTTTAGAGAGGACAGGAGTCAGTTCCCTCGATTCTATCTTAATATTGTTGATTTTTATCACAACACTCAATTTTATTACTAGTTTTATTCGAATTTATTATTTTTCTTTTATCACAATCCTGTTTTATTTCTAATTATATTCTACCTTATTATTGTTGCTTTTCATTGTTATATCATTAGTTTTATCCCATCTTGCTTTTTTTATCACAATAATCTATTATTATTTTATTATTAGTTTTATTCCATATTATTGTTGTTCACTAAGATTAGATAAGTATGGTATAAGGCTACAGGCAATGGACTCCTGTGAGAATCGAACTGCTTTTTTATTAGCAATAACCAATCAAGGTGTCTCGCTAAACGTTTCCTCTTGCCGATGGCCCTCATCCATAGTATTTTTGCTATTTTTTACTCGAACATTCTTTTCGACTTTTCATCCCTGTTTTTCTTACTCTGTCATTGTTTCTCTTTGTATGACAACTTTCCTTTTCAATTCTTGTTTCTTTTCTTATCTCTCTCTTTCTTTTCCAATCTCCGATTCTTGTTGTCTGGAATCTGCCCGTCTTTCTCAAAATCTTCAGATCATTCAATACTTGACGATCGGATTTCCCGTTCTAACTCGTTTTCTGAACAAGAGTCAAAACAATTACGATTACTATCGACCTATATAGGTTAATCGTTAATAATTGAAAGACTGACTATATATAGATCTGCTTGAGTAGATATGGCAGACTGATAAATGGATATAAAGAGATTGTCATAGATAACAAAAAATAATCGATTAGCACGCTCATAACTCATATATATATATATATATATATATATATATATATATATATATATATATGAAAAAAGAAAAAAGACTGAGATAGGAAGATATCAGATAAATGAGAAGAATACTAAGGTATTAGGTTGGTGCAAAAATAATGACGTAATAATGTCGTTTTTGACGTATATTTAACGTCAAAAAACGACATTATTACGTCATTATTTTTGCACCAACTTAATAGCTAAGGATAGATGGAGATATAGAGATTGTGATAGACAAGAACGGACTGATATACATAGACTGATAGATATGATGAAAAGAAGGCAGGAAGGAAGTTACACTCTACTAAGATAGATAGATAGATAGATAGATAGATAGATAGATAGATAGCAATAAACCGAATGAGATAGATAGATAGATAGATAGATAGATAGATAGATAGATAGATAGCAATAAACCGAATGAGATAGATAGATAGATAGATAGATAGATAGATAGATAGATAGATAGATAGATAGCAATAAACCGAATGAGATAGATAGATAGATAGATAGATAGATAGATAGATAGATAGATAGATAGATAGATAGATAGATAGATCGGAAGAAGGAAAGGATTGAAAGAAAATAGAAAGAAAAAAGAACGTATTTTACTAACAAAGAAAGAAAGAAAGAAAGAAAGAAAGAAAGAAAGAAAAAAGGAAAATAGAACAGTATTTAAGTATATATATATAGAGAGAGAGAGAGAGAAATAGAGAGAGATGGATAGATAGATAAGAAAGAAAGAAAGAAAGAAAGAAAGAAAGAATAGCCCGTGATAGATAGTCTTCTGCTCTTCATCAATGATCATGGTGTTTAAGTGACGAGATTTTTTTCCAAGATATCATTATTTAGGGCAGCTCGCAAGGAGCAATAAATCCTTGGTATTCACAAGGTGATTAGTAGAGCGTAAACCAAAACAGCCACACCCACAATTTTAATCCGGTTTTTAAATTTTTTTCTGGGCAAATTTTCAGATCTCTATCTCAGCGAAAAAATATATGAGTTACGCTATACATATATAGAAAAATATATTGAATCATATATATATATATATATATATATATATATATATATATATATATATATATATATCCGAAAAATTGTATGACAAAGTGGAAAAAGTTTAGGACTAAAATTGTTATGTTGGTAGGACTACACATGCACACGACAGATGCTGGGAATTCTAGAATTTTTTTTTTTTTTTGATCTAGGCGACTTCATTTAGAGGCTGTTTCTTTTATATTAAAATAATAAGAAAGAACAGTAAGCTTTACAGTCCGGTATTCTTAGTAATTATTTTTATTTTTAAAATCAGTGCTCGATACAAAACAATAGAGCTTAATATTATATATATATATATATATATATATATATATATATATATATATATATATATATATATGATATTATATATATATATATATATATATATATCATATTATATATAATATATATATTATATTATATATAATATTATATATATATATATATTATATTATATATATAATATATATATTATATTATATATATAATATATATATTATATTATATATAATATTATATATATGTGTGTGTGTGAGTGTGCGTCATTGTATGTGTGAGTGTGTTATAGTGTGTGTGCCATTGTGAGTGTGTGTAAGTGTGCGTGATTGTGTGCGTGAGTGTGTGTGTGTGAGAGAGAAAGAATGTGTGTGCAATCATTTCTGCAGTGTGAAGATGGAAAAAAAGTTATACATTTTCAAAATATTTTGTCCTTTGTCAATGCACTTAATACAATAGTGAAACATAATTACATATATAGAATTCAAATAATACCCATGCGTCAATCTACGGATTTTATTGACTCGGCTTCATAATCTACCCAATGTCAAGGTTAGGAATAGGAGTAACAGCGTTTTAAAGTTAATACTATTTGGGCGGGTGGGTAACGGTAGTTAATACTTTTGATCCTCCCAAAAATGGGCTGCCTCCATCGGCAAATATAGGTTGGTGGTACAGTGGAGTAATGGATAATGGCTTATTTTCCACAAGTTAAAAGCATTATAAAATTAGTCATCATTTTTTCTCGATACTTAATTTCAAAAACCACAACAAATGAACATCTTCAGGTTTTATTTATAGACATCAAATCAAAAGCAAATATTCATCTACCTGGGCGGTGTTATTATCAACGTAGCCATTATCTTCATAGACCGAGCGTTTGAGCAACGATGAACTCTTAGAGAGGTTGCAAACAAGGAACAGGCTTATACTTCATATCAGGAAGAGGCAGCTGAAGTTTATGGGACACACAATGAGGAAAGAAGACCTAGAGAATCTGATACTCACGTGTCGAATAGATGGAAAGGGGGATAATGGAAAACAACGCGTGACACACCTGGCGGAATTTATTAAGTGGATGACAGGACGTGGCCTGGGGGAGGTAGCGGAGGAAAAGAAGTTGTTGAGAGCTGTAAGGGATAGAGGGAGGTGGAGAGCCATGATCGCCTACGTCCTGAAAGGACATGGCACATAAAAAGAAAAACCATCATCATTAATACGATGACCGGCTTTGGTCGTAGGGTTGTTGCGCAGCTGGGTACCTGACCAGTTCATTCCACATATCTGGATTCAAAACTGAGATGGAATTCATTCTTGCGTAGTCTGTAAATCTGACGGAACCCATCCCTCTGCAGGTTAAATCACAGCCGATGTACTCCAGATTGAAGGCTTAGGACGTAGCCGGTGATTTCATCGGGGAAACTCTCCGCCCTGACTTTCTGACTCCAGTTTCGAAAGTCTTCTGTCAAGGAATGCTGTGTCATCACGGTAGTAGCTGCTCACGTATCTATGGAACGCAGCATACCAGATTGTGGTAGAGGGCCCTATAAGAAGTTTCATTCGCCCTTTGTCAGGTGTTGTAGCTGAGTGCCTAGCCATCCTCATATACAAAAAAATATATTGCGGGTAACGGTTTAGTCGGCCAATGTCACGACTATCGGCAGGAAGTATTGAGTTACAGTTAACTTCAGCTGCCTCTTACTGATATGAAGTATAAGCCTCCTACTTGTTTGCAACCTCTCTAAGAGCTCATCGTTGCTCAAAACGTTCGATCCATGATGATAATGGCTACGTTGATAATAACGCTGCCTAGATAGCTGAATATCTAATGTTGATTTTGTGACTTCGGTCTGTAAATAAAACCTGAAGATGTTCATTTGATGTGGTTTTTGAAATTAAGTATCGAGAAAAAATGATGACTAATTTTATAATGCTTTTAACTTGTGGAAAATAAGCCATTATCCATTACTCCACTGTACCACCAACCTATATTTGCCGATTTTTAAGAAGATCAAAAGTATTAATTATCGTTACCCACCCGCCCAAATAGTATTAACTTTAAAACGCTGTTACTCCTATTCTTAACCTTGACATTGGGTAGATTATGAATAGCACTCGTAGTGGTGTTATAAAATTCGTCCTTGCTTTGAATATTTTGAAGAAATTGGGAAGTACGAGAGAAGAAACTGTTAGCATAGAATTTACGGCTACAGCTAGCCATTTCAAGCATTAAATGATGAGACCTTTCCGACAATCTAGTACTGCGCTTAAATTCATAAAGCCTATGTACCATGGAGGAAAGTTCATCAGATGGTAGTCAGTCCAGAAGAAAATGAAAGCTGTGAATTGAGAACCTTATGGGTAATTGGGGACGTTGGGCTTTTGGGTGTCTCTTGAGCTACGCGATTGCTGAGTCGCCTCTATTAATAAAAATATTTAGACTTTTCCTTTTCTCTGAGACTGACTGCCACCTGACGCTAGAGAGTCCAATCTGCCCTGCTATTTCGCCTATATATTTGGATTTATGCCTTTTCTAAGGGTACTCGTGTGAAGTGAATGGTCAGAATTTGACCCCTTCACACCGATTTCACTTTCAGCGCCGATAGCCGCCAACTCGCCACTCATTGGAAGTGCATAAAAAGAAGATGTCAGCATAGAACTTACATCAAGCCAATTGAACAATGATATTGATGAAACCGTGTTGTCAATTTAGTACTGCGCTTAAATTCTTGTAATCTAGGTAGAATAGAGGAAAGTTCATCAGAACAATTACCATGAAACTATTTATAGAAAAGACACAGGGATGCTACGTTACGGCGGTCGGAAAGTGACTGAAACCGAGATCCCAGGTCAGGATCAATAACATTGCAGATACTTTTGTGGACTTTATCAAGAATCTCTAAATATATAACAGGGGCACCAAACCAGATATGACAACAATATTCAAATCATGGACGAAAATGGTAGTCTTATAAATATGTAAGATAGATTTTAGCGAAAAATTGTCTAGATCGGCAGAGTGAACCAATCTTTCCAAGCTGCAGACCTGGCAATAGATTCATTATAATCTTCCACTTCATGTCAGCGGAAAACGTTATTTTGTGAAGGCATGATGAGCCACTCTTCTGGAGGTTAGCATGAGCCTTCTAAAACGTTTGCTTTTGGTAGTATCGAAAATTAACAGGTTCTGTGCATCATTGGTTTCTCTTCTGATGTGGCTTTCGTTATTTGATAAATAAAGCTATTATTATAGAGTCATCAATAAGTTCAATTGTCAGAAAAAAAAAACTCTTGAAGAGAAAGTCAAATGTCTTACAATAATTCGCCGAAAACTTTCTTTTATTCAATTCGAAAATTTAGAGCAACACAAAAATAGATTCTCCTCATTAACTATACTTCAGAAAAAATAATCCATAAATATATTATTAAAATATTAATCGATAATTAATCGATCGCTATAAAATCAATATCTTACATAATTTAGTATATCATTTGATATGAGTAGACTGAGATATAGATAGATTTTCCGTCCAAATATCTGGGACGAGGAGTTATCATTATTTACATTTTTGTAATCATTTTACCCCAGGGATACCACAATGACGCAAGGGGGTTACTGGGTGTGAAAGCGAATGAGGAGACTTTAGTGAGGAGAAAGGATGATAAATGAAAAGGTTTCAGGAAGACATAAGATGGCGATAATGCCACTAAGACGCAAGGGGTTACTGGGAGTGAAAGAGAATTAGAAGACGTTAGCGAGGTGAAAGGACAATAAAAGAACGCGATCCAGGAAAAAAGAAGATAGCGATAGACGTTGAATTTAAAGACAAAAACCGGAAGAGATTTTTACAGACGAGAAAGCTGAAAAAGAAAGTAATAAAGTTACTCCCACGAAAACACTAAAAAATGAATATACTTTCATGAAAACCTTCTCCTAACGTAATGAAAACCGTCAAAATTTTTATGTTATTATTAAGAGGAAGAATCAAAGGTTTTTTTTTTGATTATTTAATCAGATTTTTAATTCCTTTTTAGAACATTCGAAATTTTAATTAAAGGACTTGTTTCTCTTGCGTTAGCGGTTCTGTTAGGTTGGTGCAAAAATAATGACGTAATAATTACGTTTTTTGACGTTAAAAAATACGTCAAAAAACGACATTATTACGTCATTATTTTTACACCAACCTAATACTAACTTTTAGTATAACGAATTTTAGCCTCCTTTTGAGATGACAGAAAAATGAATTTGGAAATTCTTCTTATTAGAAAATCTTGGTAATATATATATATATATATATATATATATATATATTTATATTTACATGTGTTCAGTCCTTTATTTAACTTTATGAAAACCTGATAAATTCAACGTGATAATTTCAATGACTATATTAAATAAAGCAGAATTTTTTGAAGAATTTAAATCACCAAATTGTTTTCGCAAAATCCGACCCGCTCTTACTGAAAATCTGTTCAGAAACGAAATATAAAAAAAATGCAATAAACTAAAACATTATTTCATTAGAGAAACTTTCAGTTACTTTTAAGAGCAATATATATTAAATACAATATTGTCTGAAGAAAAAATTTTCGACGAAAAATGAACTTTTACAAGATTTGTTTCCATTTTCTTACAGTATTAAATTGAATAATTTATAAGGTTTTTAAATCTTTTAAAATTCATTTTCAATGTGATAATTCTTAGGAAATATTGTTATTAAGTAAAACTATATTTACTAATCATATATTGTAAAGCTTATTTCAATCTAACTAATGTATCAAAAATTGCCGATTTTTGTCGATTTTACTGAAAAAAATCAATTCTGATTAATATAGTTTGTGTGCGAAATACACCACAGAGTATATTGATTACTGGAAATAGTAAATTTTAAATTCTTTAGCTTTCGATTAAAGTCCCAATGAAAGCCTCGAGAAAGGTTTTTCATTTTTAAAAACTCATTTTAAACTTAACGTATACCAAAACAGATAGGAATTACCTAAAATATTAGAATAGGACTGTAAAACAGTAAAACGCTGAGTCCTATTTGCAAATGTAACCTTCTTATTTCTTCTTTTATGTGCCTTGTCCCTTCAGAATGCAGGCGACCATGGCCATCCACATCTTCCTGTCTATTGTAGCTCTTAATATGTTTTGTATTTTTGTTGCTTCTCTCAAACCTTATTCTATTTTATTATAGTTATTTTGGAATTTTCAAATTTTATCTGTTTTAACTACAGATATGTGTGTGTGTGATCCCATTCAGGTGGAGCGATATGAAAATATTGATAGAGATAGATATATAGATAGATAGATAGATAGATAGATAGATAGATAGATAGATAGATAGATAGATATGAACAGACTGGGATAGATAGATATGGACAGAGATACATAGATATGAACAGATTGAGATAGACAGATATGAACAGATAAAGATAGATATAAACAGATTGTGATAGATAGATAGATAGATAGATAGATAGACAGAGAGTCAGAGAGACAAACAGATAGATAGATAGATAGATAGATAGATAGATAGATAGATAGATAGATAGATAGGATCCATTTCTTTAGTCCCCAGCTCAGATATTTATAGCCAAGACATCGCTATGCCAATAGTTTTGAGTCGCCCTCAATTCTTACGTATTCTTTTGGAAACATAGACGTTCCAGTCCGAGAGCTTTTACCGAAGAACCACTAGATTGTGGGACGGTATCCCAAATGGATATTTTCCCGTACACTCTAATCTTAACCTCTTCAATTCTAGAGCATATCGTTATTTATCTACCATATTCTCATAATATTTACTTTCACTCCTTACATTCGATCGGTTTATTCTTGAGTTTTAATTCTCTGAAATGACTGTGGTGAAATTTTAAAACTCCCCGGTGGAAGGTATTCATTCGTCGAGGGTGATCCGTTGAAATTATTTCAAGAGATCTCGGAGGTTTATTGATAACTTTTGTATTGTCTCTAAGCTTGATTTTGAGGAATTACTCCAATTAACTTCACAATGATGAAGCTGGCTGTATAAAACTGACTGTATAAAGAAAAAGGTTGTATAACGAAAGTGGCTATATAAAGAAGTTGGCAGTATAAAGAAGGTGACTGTATAAGAAGCTGTCTGTATAAATATGGCTGTATAAAGAAGGTCGCTGTATAAAGAAGATGGTTGTATAAAGAAGGTGGCTATATAAAGAAGCTGGCTGTATAAAGAAGGTGGCTATATAAAAAGTTGGCTATATAAAGAATGTGGCTGTATAAAGAAGCTGACTGTATAAAGAAGCTGGTTATATAAAGAAGGTGGCTATATAAAGAAGTTGGATGTATAAAGAAGGTGGCTGTATAAGATGGCTATATAAAGAAAGTGGCTGTATAAAGAAGCTGGCTGTATAAAGAAGGTGACTGTATAAGAAGCTGTCTGTATAAAGAAGGTCGCTGTAAAAAGAAGATGGTTGTATAAAGAAGGTGGCTATATAAAGAAGTTGGCTGTATAAAGAAGCTGGCTGTATAAAGAAGGTGGCTATATAAAAAGTTGGCTATATAAAGAATGTGGCTGTATAAAGAAGCTGACTGTATAAAGAAGCTGGTTATATAAAGAAGGTGGCTATATAAAGAAGTTGGATGTATAAAGAAGGTGGCTGTATAAGATGGCTATATAAAGAAAGTGGCTGTATAAAGAAGCTGGCTGTATAAAGAAGGTGGCTATATAAAGAAGTTGGCTGTATAAGGTAGGTGGCCGTATAAGAAGCTGGCTGTATAAAGAACTGGCTGTATATAAAACGTTTACCGATTCTGACATTACTCATTTTGATAATATAACCAAAGGTAATTTAGGTTGTATAGCATTAAACATGTTTTCGTACTCCTGACTGATCTTAATTAGGAATTTCGTCCTGCAAGACGTATCCACTGATCTGATGAACACAGTGTTTACCTCGAGATAATTAATATAGGTTCGATATGGGGTCTATTATTCTAATCCATATAATTGTTAAAGGCGACGTTAAAGAATCCCAATGGGTTCGATTGAATTGGAAATTCAGTTGATTCTCCCATTATATACAGATTATTCTTAATTAGGTGAATTATTTTACATACTTCAGGTTGCTAAGGAATCTGTAAGCAGGTTGCTTTTCGTTTAGCCCCTCCCACACTAATCGTTTTCAGAATAGACTTTCGTTTTATTCATGCTAATGGTTTTTGTCGAAAGGCCTTGTTTGTAAGCGAAAAGCGGTCGATGAGTACTTTCGATACTTTGATTGAAATTACATCGAGTTCATTGTCATCAGCCAAAGAAAAAACAAGAGTAATGTTGATTTTGGTCAATGTTTCGGCTTTAAACGTGAGCGGTGAACAAATATACAAATAATTTTGTGCGGAAATCCGACAGCCAGGTTTGAATTCTATTCGAATTTTTAAGATTCACTTACGCGCAATTACCCAGCGATGGGTTGAAAAGCAGGACAGATTGGCTTCTATAGCCTTGGTTTGCAACCAAACTACAGCAGAAAGAAATGGCAACCTAGAGCGGAAAAATATTCTGTCTAGTCATTCAGGGATCGAATAAGACATGATCAACCAAGTTTGTAACATGAATGGCACTTAACTGATTGTCTAGGTAACATAGAGCAAAGTTTATCAGAACAATTACCATGAAAGTATTTATAGAAAAGGCACATAGAAGCTATGGTTCGGCGGTAGGAAAGTGACTGAAGTCTGGATGCCAGGTCAGGCCCAATAATATTGCAAATTATTCTTTTAGATTTTATCATGAATATCTGAATATATAGCAGGAGCACCAGACTAGATTTGGCGGCAGTATTCAAATCAAAAACGAATAGTAGATTTATAAATATGTAACATACATTCTGGAGAGAAAAATTGTCTAGCACAACACACTGAACCAAATTTCCTTGCAGCAAAACCAGTAATTGATTCAATATAATCTTTCTACGTCATGTTAGAGAAAGTTCGCCCCAAAAAGGTGCAACACGTCTTTCTCCCGTAGTTTAGCATCAGCCATACTGATAGAAGGCAGAAAGGGTACTTTTCACATGATTAACAGTTTTGTTTTAGAGGCGTTAACATTAAGAAATCATTCTTTACCCCAGATGGGTCGGGGTACCAGATTGTTTATGTATATTGCATATAAAATGTAGAGTAACTGCAAAATTATCATGTACTTTAGACATATTAATAACTCACCTTCGATATACGATATGAATATTTGAGGAGATGCAAAAACATTTTAAAATATTTGCCTTTTAATCAATTCTACTGGAATTTATTGCGACTGTAATGAATCTATGTCGTGTCTAGAAGTGATTCTCAACGTTGGCGCGTCGGCCCACAGTTGGGCCTGAGAAATTTTATAAAACATCCCTGCAACTGTCCCAAGAAAAATAGGTGAGCTTTAATTTTTTTTTTTTTTTCCACTGGTGTAAAATTATAAAAACACAAGCAGCTTTACTTTTTTTTTAAAGACAAATGACTCAGAAATTATGTAATTAAAACTTACGATGTTTTCTTTTTATAATAAACTAGCAGGTTTCACCCGCTCGATGTCGCTTAGCAAACTAAGATATATTCACTACTAGAAATCTTTGAAACAAAAATTGTAAATGGACATTCCATTCATAAACTGGCTCGTTATAGTTAAGGAAAGTTTTACAAATAGATGTTTCTTCACTATATAAGACGATATTCCTAAACAGAACTATTTTATATACTATAAAGTAGAGCTGGGGATTTTTAATCTCAGAATTCGTGGAAGAATTGAGCTCCACGTTTGCATTTATTAATAATATATTAATAATATATATATTAATATTATATATATATATTAATATTATATATATTAATAATATTCCATAATATTGGTTTTACTTAATTAGCTATTATGTTTCTCTGCCTCTTCAAATGTTTAATGTATAACTAATTCTAATTTCTAGTTTCCCATCTTTACACTATATTAATTTTGTCTTATAAATTGTCCCGTGTTCTGTCACCCATGAAATAAAAAGTAAAGACCTACGTACATCAAATCGTCTTTAAAGTAAGTGAAAACTGAAGAATTATCGTTGAACTTTTAAAAGGCAAGCTTAAACATTAATTCAGTACATAAATGCAGCGATCAATTTTGAGTTCTTCTAAAGCTTATTGATACCTATCGCATCTACTCTTCATTAGCTATTGTGATGATGACCAAACCAAGAGTCTTCCACAGGAGTTAACTTAAAAGTTTAGGCTAGTTAAAATTTTAAGCTAGTTGCAATTTTGGATACAAAAGAAAAATAAGCGTTACTCTACTTGAACCAAGAAAGCAACGATAATGGCTAGTATAATATATTAATATATATTTTTTTAACCTCGCATAATCTGGCAGCCCTGAATCTTAGCTCAAAGAAAATCATTCCCTGTGCCTAACTTTTCTAGGGCTTTTGAATGAGCTATGAATCATTGAAAGCTGTGGAAGCGGGGGATCTGCTTTAACACACACACATATACATAAGCTGTACTTTATCTATAAGATTATATTTTCAAATTCATTTGAAAGTTTTTTTTTTGTTTTATTGGGCAGTGTTAGAAAGACTTCATGTTCATTTAATATATTATGAATTTATTTGGAACCAGCATTTGATGTGAAATAAAATATGACAGAATTAACTTCTAACCAGTTTTTCATTTCTAACCAGTTTTTCACTTCTAACCAGTTTTTCATTTCTAACCAGTTTTTTTTTAATTTCTAACCAGCTTTTCATTTCTAACCAGTTTTTTTCATTTCTAACCAGCTTTTCATTTCTACCCAGTTTTTTCATTTCTAACCAGCTTTTCATTTCTAACCAGTTTTTCACTTCTAACCAGTTTTTCATTTCTAACCAGTTTTTCACTTTTAACCAGTTTTTCATTTCTAACCAGTTTTTCACTCTAACCAGTTTTTCATTTCTAACCAGTTTTTTTTTCATTTCTAACCAGCTTTTCATTTCTAACCAGTTTTTGTTTTTCATTTCTAACCAGTTTTCATTTCTAACCAGTTTTTTCACTTCTAACCAGCTTTTCATTTCTAACCAGTTTTTTTTTTCACGTCTAACCAGCTTTTCATTTCTAACAAGTTTTTCACTTCTAACCAGTTTTTCATTTCTAACCAGTTTTTCACTTCTAAATAGATTTTATTTCTAACTAGTGTTCCATTTTTAACCAATTTTATGTCTAACATTCAGTTGGTTGATTTTGTTTAGCTGCATATCTACCTCTTTGTGTTATCTAAAACGAAAATCTGCATTTTATATGAACATAACCGTCAAGGAAAGTCGAGATGTAATAGAGTGGATGGACCGTATCAAAGGTTTGGTAGCGAGAGTATCATATTTGTGTGGGAGGGGTAGGAGGTGTATCATACATTGGAAGGACACCAAACCCTTTCATCAGCCCGAGTGTAAATAATGTGTCATGGCTGTTCAAAGATAATGAACAAATTGAATTTGTAGAGAACCGTGATTGCTTGTTTTTGTTTTGTTTGTTTAACTCCATAAGGAGTTGATAGCTTCTTATGGGTCATTTAATGTCGAAATTTAAATTTCTTGGGAACGTTGAAGTAATAAAAATATGATGTATATTATTCAGCTTTCACAATTGAGTCCATGGTAAATGATGCTCAGCTTTTGTGCATATACATGTTTGTGTGGTATAATTAGCCGAGGCGGTGATAAGTATGTTCTATTTTGCAGTTTTGTTAAAGTTATATTTTGGAAAACAGTTTTCTTTAAGAAATTGTGGGATATTATATGGATTAATATTATGAAAGAGTCCTTTTATGTTGGTTATTTGGATGATTTTGTTTAGCGGTATATCAACACCTCTATGGGTTATTTAATACCGAAATCTAAATATTTTGAATTCAGTAAATGTATTGTTGGTCATTTTGCTTTAAAAATCTATTGTTGCTAATTATACTATAAATAGATATTTTTGGTAACTTTTTATATAAAAATATATTGCTGGTATTTTTACTATAAAAATGTATTTTATACTTTTATATTATTTTATTTTTGTTTTGGGGGTTCACTGTTTGCCTATAGCTGGAACCCTAACAGGTGCTACCACCCCGAGTCAGGGTAGGCATGTGAACTACAGCAATTAAGAGGTGGTTCCACGCTCCTTACAACCTCGTATATCTCAAGTTTGATATGCAGCTAGTAACTTAAAACGGAGGCAAGAAATAATTTTTACTTTCGTGTGTTTGCTTGTTGTTGTTGTTTTTTTAATTATTTCATCCAAAGCAAGCTAATAAAGCCACTGAGATGCAAGAGGTTACTGCTTGTGAAAAAATATACGAAAAAGAAGAAAATATCAAAGAGAGAAAACAATAAATTAACAGGAATTAAGACAGAAGATAATGATTGATATTGCATTTAAGTTTTAATCATTTCTCTCCAAATAAGGCAACAAAGCCACTAAGATGTAATGGGTCACTGAGGGTGAAAGAATGTGAGAAAAACATTATTAAGCGGAGAGAACAATAAAAAACAGAAATTAAGAAGATAAATGATAACGATTGATATTGGATCTCAATTTTTGAAGATCAAAAGTAACTGGGAAGGAAGAGGCCAGAAGAGAGTTCTGCAAGCGAGAACTGCGAGTGGATAAACTGTTAGTGTAGAATATGCGGTTACATATAGCAATTTTAACAGTAAAATGATGAGACCTAACTGCCAATCTAGTACAGGGTTTTAAATTCTTAAGACGAAGTACCAAAGAGGAAAGCTCCTTAGAATTCTCAATTTTAGCATTTATTTAATTCCTTTCAGTAAAAATAAAAAGTCCCTTCGTTATCCGATCCTCGAATAATTCCATAGCTTCGATATTTTTTTTAAATGAAGGGAAGTTAAATCGAGATTTTACTGAACCTTTATCTCGTCAAAAACATCTTACCTATCCAAAATATATGATTAAGTTTGTTTTCTTTTGTTTTTTACAAAATAGATATGCTGTAATGTGTATCTATTTAATTTATCAATTCGCTATGTTTTTATACTTTTCCTTTTACAATGTTGATGCTATTTTCTTTTCTGTTTTTTTCTAGCACACAAACATGCAAAAATTGGATCACTATTATCAGAGTGAGCATGAAAGCAGCATTCGCATTATTATTATTATCATTATTTTCATTTCCCTTGATTTCTGGTGTTTACATATTTCTTTCGGGGTTCCGCCCAGGGACCTAAGGTTAGAAATGGCATCATGACACTTTCCACTGACAAACAAAATAACATAGATAAAGCCCTTCGTAAAGTGTGGGCTGTACTCGTCAGAACAATTTTTTGTATCTCTTTGAGGCATGGACTTCTATGAATCCCTTCAATTAGTCTACTGGAGTCTTTTTCAACCAATCCAACTACAACAGGGATTGTTGATGTTCCCATGTGCCACATTTTTGAGATTTCTATTTCAAGGCCCTTGTATTTTGACAGCTTTTTGAATATCTTCGAAGATACATTGCAGTCAGCAGGGACTGCCATATCAATAAGAGGCACTATTTTTGTTTGCGGTCTTTAATAACAATGTATGTGCGGTTGGCTTTGATTATTCTGTCAGTGTGTATTGTGTAGTCCCATAGAATTGTAACAGGCCCTATCTCCGTAACCGGGTCTGGGTGGTGTTCATACCAGTTTTTTTCAGTTTCCTTCCCGTAGAAGTTTCAAATTTTCCAGTGCATATATTGGCCCACTCTTCTTCTTCTTCTTCTTCTTCTTCTTCTTATTATTATTATTATTATTAGATTAAACCAGAAACTGCTCTATTCATCAACTCAGTTATGACAAAAATCTTGTGTTACTGTTTACTGTGTCATAACATAGATTGAAATACTGCTTTTATTTTATGTTTTCCACAAGAGAATTATAAGTGCCTCATAGAGTATTTTTACTTGAAAAGAAAATTTTGAGATTTTTAATAAACAGATTTAAAAACTGAATATATTACTATATTGCACCCTAGTGATTTTTCAGGGTTTTAATAGTCAAGCTTTAAGAGCATCGGACGCGTTTTTATAACACACACAAGAGAGTATTAATATATTTCCACTGGCAGATCACGTTTTTGAAGATGTTTGAAAAATTCTGTACGATTTTTGGTTGTTAAATTGGGACACTTATTGATTCCTGTTTTTGTCCGTGAGTAAAAACGGGTAATTAGTAACATCTGCCAACAGGTGGGAGAAAAATCTTTTCACCTGCCGACACACGTCCTTTTAGAACACAATATCAATAAACTTAAATGCATGCAGCTATTTGCGTAAAACTAAGTATTAGTTTCTATTGACTGTAAAATTCAGGATTATACTTTCAATTCAGAGGATCTATCAAACATGCATAGAATTTAACTAAAATGAAATCTGAAACTCAATGGAAATGTACTATAAAATCTTGTCCAAAACATATCTCTTGCAGGATGCAAAACTCGCTTGAAACGAAAATATGTAGAAGGAAATGCTAGAAAAGTTCTCGGTCTGACCTATATCTGAAAGTCAGTACAATAATGAACATCAAGATACTAATTTTAGCGGAATGTGTGGGGTGAGGAATTTTCCTGCACCATAACCGATGTAGAATTTGAATTCTGAGATGAAGGGCTAGAAGGATCAAAATATTTTCGTTTTTTTACAGACCTTTACAGACAATCTATGACAACACAATATTATTAATATATATTAAAGTATATCAAATGTATGTTTGAATTTTACAGACCCCAATGCTAATTTCCTGAACATATTTTTAATACTGTTATTATATATTAGGGTGTATCAAATGTATTTTCGTTTTTTTTTTTTACATAACTTTATTTCAAAGCTTATTTCATGTACACATCTAACGATTAAGATGTTGTTTTTTTTTAATTTAATATTATCGTTCACACCAAACAAGACCCAAAAGCCACTCAAGGTAGACGTTTAGTGAATAAGGTCGAAGAAGAGTAGGAGAAGGCAAGAGTGCAGATCATGAGGATATGTAGGATTGATAACTGTTGACGTCAAAATTGAAGATTTTAAGATTCTAGTGATCGTAGAACCATCCTCTCGTGAGTCTGTTACACAGAGAACCTACTCTAGAGGATTCTACTGTTGTTATTATTATTATTATTATTATTATTATTATTATTATTAGGCGAAAACCTGTCTTGCAAACTTTTTTATTAATAAATTTATTTATTCGTAAGAGCGTACAAATGAAAAGATTTGAAAGTGACAATTTTTTCCATTTCACTGAAAATTTTCTTTCTTTCTTTCCTTTTCTCACTGAAACTAAGTAGAGTCTCTAATACTGAACTGATATTTGTCTTGGCACGCAAATGTGCAGGAATGCAACTGTCCTAGAACCATCACTGATCTATCAGTTCCGCGTTTCGCACAATGTCAAGACCGAATAGTTCATTATTTAGGCGGTACTGGCAGGGCATAACGGTCGTGAAAACTAAGGACCTAACTAACGAATGGAGGAATAAGCATAATTATAATTAAGAATATTATTATAGGGTATTATAGGGTATACCACAAATATTTGCAAATGACTATATTTGATTCCATTATTATTATTATTATTATTATTATTATTATTATTGTCAGCTGTCAATATACCTGAAAACACCCTCGAGCGCTTAGACTTGATGCTGGTAGAATGGAGATCGATGCGTTTTAGTGGTCTCAGCAGTTTTCAATCAGCTTGCCTCAATCGTCTTCAAGAAGATCTAAAAGGTCAACCAATCTAACAGTGATCTCATCCCACAATCCTTACTCTTGCTCTATATGTGGCCTTCTTTGTAAATCACTAGAGGGTTTTAAATGCTACTTAAGATTATCGCACAAAATTTCATAACTGACTCAATTATGTTTTCAGATCCTCATACGTCGAAACCGACGGGAGAGTCCATTATTATTATTACTATAGGGTGTATCAAGAGTATTTTCGTTTTTTACAGACCTTTGCTTCAAAGTTTATTCATGTACACATCTAAAGACTATCTGGGACTTCTTTATATTTTTAACTTTATTATATATGTTCACAGAAACGTTTGTTATGCTTTTTCTGCAGATGCAATGATGGTGGGTAACATCTTGAAATCCTGGTAATCCGTGTGCGTTATTAAACTGGGTTTCAAAGGTACTGGATTTCGTTACCTCATGAAAAGAACAGAAACAATTTGATATGAACTTCGTACATAAAATTGGTTTAAGCATTTTTATGGTCGGTGGGTTTTCCTTTGTACAACGCCTCCGGAAGTGCTCAACTATCAGATGCAAATTATGATGATTTAAAATCGTTAGGTAGATAAGAAACTCGATCAACAACACAAGAAAGAACACAGAGCATCGAAAAATATCATATAGAGGCTACGATGGATAAACTGTCGTCTAAATGACGCAAAAATGAAAATAACACTGATATGCAAATATAAAAGTGAGCATTAAGGTCAGCACTCAGCGGCGACAATCTGTGCTATGCTTAAACGCAATCGTCAGACCCCCAAGATTGCGATTAAGCATGAAACAGCCTCTCACCAGTGGGTGTTGACTTTTATGACCACTGTTATACTTAAAGTTTATAGAAAAATAGCAAATCCGTGAGTAGATATACATGGCCAATATATTATTTACAAGCAAGACTTGATTATATTAAATGACCCAACTGTTATGTCTAATATCTCGGTGACACTTTCTGTCTGATCGATAATAAGGTTATGCAATTTGAATTTATAATTTGGTTCGCTTAATCGATAGCAGTTTAAAAAATGATCTAAAAAATATTATTTTTTTGGAAAAGAGCGTACATATAGAGACACCACTAGAATTTCTATAATCTTTGTAGTCCCTGCATCGATAAGTTTGTGGTAAAAATTTTGCTTTCTAAACATATATGGTAAATTAAGAACCAAATCACACCAAAAATTATCATGGAAAGCAAGGAAAACAGAATCAGCTTACAACAATTATCCCCAAAACTGTAAACTCTGTCTGGAGGAGAATAATACCTATAATCCCTTTACCAAGGTCAGCACAAATTACTAAATAAAGGATCAGAACTTTTATTAAAATGCAGGTACGAAGACTAATTTATATAACGCTAATTAAAATTTGAAAACTAAAAACGAATATCTTGTAAAATACCCCCATGATAAAGGCAGATATATGCACTATATATATATATATATATATATATATATATATATATATATATATATATATATATATATGCACCATATATACACTATATATGCACCATTCATACACTATATATAGTGTGCGATGGGTAAATTGTCACCATTTTATATTTTTCAGTGAATATATATATATATATATATATATGTGTGTGTGTGTGTGTGTGTGTGTGTGTGTTACTGAAAGCAATGGTGATATGTCTTATACAAAATGGCTCATCTAGACAAGCATGAATTACATACGCACATCTAAACTCTCACCTATATTTTTTCACTCGACTTGTTTGCTGAAAGACAGTATAGCATGATGAAAAAGGCCCCAAACTTAATAAAAACAAGGTTTTATTAAAATGTTTATGTTATTATTAAGAGGAAATACGAAATTATTGTATTGTTGTTTTATTAAATTTTTAATTCTTTCTAGCACGTTCAAAATTTTGATTAAAAATCTCTTTCTTTTTATGTCAGCGGTCGACACATAATATTTCCGATTGATGTTACTGCGCTTTTTTCCGGTGAAAAATATATTTTGATATAAGAATTCTTGCAAAAATCAAATAATTGTTTGATCTTAATGAGACTTTCAGAACTTATTCACAACTGAATCAAAAATTAAAAAGCTCAATAAAAGTCGTTTACCTCCATCATTATTTCATTTTTTTTTTAATTTTCTCCTGTATATAAATATTAAATAACTTGCTCCTTTTTGAAAGTATGTTTGATCATAAACGACATAATCAGAAAATAAGAGTGATGACTATAGTAATTTTAAACTCAAAATTCGTAAAATTAGATTACAGAGAATATTTTCTAACATTTTTAAGATTACTGAGTAGTTAAAGATTATATAAAAAAAAGGCGCTCACCCGTCATTTTATTAAAGTCTCTTTAAATTTAAACTAAATCATTTTTTCAAATTAGATTAATTATACAAATCAGTTAATATTTCTCAAATGACGTTTCAGAAAAGTATATTTTATTTCTGAAAGATATTTAAAACCGTGAATTATCTTTTGTTTACAAATGTGTCCAAAATGACTGATTTTGTGAAAGTGATCAAAAAGTTGAGAATCCAGTCAATATAATTTGTATTTGCATATACGAGAGTATTTAGCTTAGATTGAAATAGTAAATTTTATCCTTTAGCTTTCAATTAAAGCTAAAGTGAAACCTTCAAGAATGCTTTTTCATTTTAAAAAAAATTCATTTTAAACCTTAGGTATTGAAAATTCAGTAGAGATGCCTAATACACACAAACACACACACAAGTATATATATATATATATATATATATATATATATATATATATATATATGTGTGTGTATGTCCCAGTGTTTGGATTCAAGAATAAAACAGCATTTACACTCCCCAGGATTTTGAATCTGTCCTCCAGGAATAGCCAACTGACTAACAGTTCTGGTTCTGCTATTGCTGAACATTTAATAAATAGAAGGAAATGTTTGGAAAATTTTATTGGTGACCGATTTATAATTTCATCTAGGTCCCACTCCACATTTCACCTCAAGGTCCTAGAGTCCTTGTATATCAGATCTCGTGGGCCTTCCCTTTGTAAACAGAGGGAATGCTTGCTGGGTCTGAATATTATTGGACTCTAGTTTCTTGAAATTCATTTTTTTTCCATTCCATTTCATTCGTTAATTTAAAATTAATTTACACGCTTTTTTAAATTCCCAGAATAAATAAACTTGATAAGTCCTGGGACGAAAGCGGTTGTTTTTATTTTAGCTTTTGCTTTTAAAAAATGCCTTATAAATATTGTATTTTCGTATCTATTATTAAATTCTATACCATGAAAAACTCATATATATATATATATATATATATATATATATATATATATATATATATATATATATATATATATATATATTAGGTTTATTGTCTGCTTCGTCTGTTGCATTTATTTGCACCTACTGGGTGTATCAATAGTTCCGTAAAGTGTGGATTGTTCTGCACAAGCCCTCATCACTTTAATCAAATCACTTGTGTGGGTTTTCTGGTGGTTTACTTAAGATTATCGCACAAGCTTTCATAACTTAATCAATTCGTTAAGTTGTCAGATTCTGATACGTCGAAACCGACGGGAGAATCCATTAAATATATATGCGTTTATCTTTGCGTGGGTTAGGAAAGTACCTGAAAAATGTTCCTCCCCCATGTTTTGTGTGTCAGCCGAGAAACAAGACCGGAAGTCGTCAAACATCCTGGGAAAATTGAAGAATGACGGCTGAAAAGAAAATAGGTTGCTGACCCAGAAAGGTGTCAGACAAAGTACATGGCAAGGGAGAAGGAATTGGGTCACATTGATATTCAAGAGGGAGACAGTCGATAAATTTAACTGGTAACGATTACAAAAAAAACACTTTTTAGCCTGCTGCAATTGTAATCCACGCTATATAGTAGCAGTAGACATTATATTTGCAGTCGTACTAATCACATTATTAGTAATATTAGTATGCTGCATATGTCGGCCTTTGTTGAAAGGAATAATCTATATAAGAATATTTATTTTATTTACATTATTTACATTATTCGGACTGTTATCCTTATCATCATTGCCATATTCACAACTTTTACGCTCAAGGAAACAGGGCCAGTGTATAAAGGTGTTGGTTAGACCCAGTGACTCGACCCAGAGTTCAATACCAGGCTACAGCAGTGGTGAACCAAAAACCTGGAAAATTCACAGAAAAGGAAATAACTGCGACATCCAGGAGATGCATGACACGTAGAACTAGAGCAATATACGCCGCTGGACGAAATAAAGGTTTGGTTTGTTTTGTTTACGGCATATCAACCTAAGTGGATTATTTCAATTCCGACAAGATTTTTATTGCTGGTAATATTTTTTTCAAAAATGTATTGCTCGTAATAATTAAAAAAAAAATTACAAATAATACATTTTTGGGAAAAATACCCAAACTATATTACTGATAAAATATTTTCCCAAAAATTATTGCTTGGTATTAAAACCTATTTTTATACATTCATAGTGTTTTAACCCCTTTTTTTGGAGGGGGTGACTATTTGCCCATAGCTGGGACCCTCATAAGTTTTCCCATCCTGGGTCAAGGTGGACCTAGGAACACCAGCAATTAAGAGGTGGCTCCACACTCCTCAAAACATCCTAATAAGAGGCCTTGCTGTTGGATGTTGTTTATCGTCTTACCCACGACGCGGATGTAGCTTAGCGACATAACCAGGGCGAAATAAATAGTTCGGTTCGAAATTTTAATTACCTGAAAAAGGCCAGAGCGTACAACGGCCGAAACGTTGTGAATGTGGCAATTAAGATGGAAATAAGTCCGAATAATGTAAGTAATTTATTTTATAGTTGTTGTTACTTGAACAATACTTGTGGCAGATGCATGATGAACTCTCCTAACGCTTTCATATAGCAAAGGTGTTCGTCATCAAATTTTGATTATTATTATTATTTTCAGTTGCATGTGCTATCCGTTTTAGCTGTTGCCGCTATTAAAAGTTCTTAAATGATGTATTTTCTGTTATCTAGTATAGCTCTTTGCTTATGATTCTGTAGCGCCAATCCACGTAGTTCAGAGAAAGAAATGCTGGAAAAATCTGGCAAGAAAGTTGACTTACTAAAGAATTTCGTCTATTGAAAGCCACGAAGAATTAAGGTTGTTATTAAAGCAAAACGTTGCCCAAAATATACTAAATCATTTTTTGACTTATATAATGTACATATATACACCTGTATTAATAAACGAATTCTATTACTCACTTGTCTTGGTAAAAATAAAAAAAAAATTGACTTTCTGTGGGTGCCTCCATTTTTTTTTTTTTTTTTTTTTTTTTGCCTCGTTCTGTAGAATAAAAGAGAACCAGATAAAAGGAAAAATAATCAAACGTGGGAGGAGGAGAAAAAAGAAAATCACAGACCCACAACTTCCTTTTGTTTGTAGCTATAATTAACAATGGTCCCTTTGATGACCCTCCCACTTCACAAAAGTTCGTCAAGTAGATAGACTCGCTGCCTTCCCTTGTTTGTTTCGCCTTCTATATATCCTTTAAGTGTTATATTCTCCAAGACTTCTTTCCTCATTCGCCCATCTCTTTCTGAATGTTCTTTTTGCTTCTTTTTACCTCAAGATTTATTTGTTGCTTACACGCTCTTTTCACGGTATTCTCAATATATTTATAATAAAAATTGCGATATTTAATTTTTTTTTTTATGGACAGATAGAGCAAAAGAAAAACAAACAGGAATGTAGCAGTGCGGGCTTGTCAAAGACACTGAAACAAAGAACACTATTATATATGCTCAGAATGTTATCAGAAAGAGAAATATAAATGCCGAAGGTCGTGTTCCTGTTTTTCATAGATTACACAAAGCCATTCGACAAAGTACACCACAAAGAACTGCTCAGCAACCCTGACATATTTGCGAATGATATTAGAATAATCAAGAACCTATAATGGCAACAGTCTGCAGACTTATAGAAAATTATTTCAGCAGATATAGAAAGATGTGTATGTTATGTCTTCTCACCTGATTTCAGTTAATTATGTGCTATGCGTGATACACAACTAGGCGATCAAGTATTTTACGATACATGACTGATGATGCAGATTTTTCCCGCAGTAGTTTGCCATTTCTTTCTGCGGTAAACCAGTTGCCATCCAAGGCTATAGAACCCGGTCTATCCTGCAATTTACCCATATCTGGAGGGGGAGAAGAAAAGGATTCATACCTTTCCAAAGGGTATTAACACGTAAGTGAATTTCAGACAGGATTTAGGAGAACAGAAAGACAAAAATTTATACAGAGCTACAAAGGACATGAAGATGTGGTGATCGTCTGTGTCTTGATGGGACCTAGAACGTAAAGGAGAAGATTAGTTTCACAGCGAGGTCTCATCGTTTTGCAGCTGAATTGTCTTGATGTGACCGTAATTCATTACCTATTATAAAAAAAATCAAAATTGCTTACCTCATCGTCAAAAATAATAATTCACCGGCAAAATCTAAATTACAGAGAACGAATATTATTCATGAACGTATCACAGCATTTACAACAGCATGACTGTCCACATTCGCAACTGAGAAAAATTCTTCTTGAAAATATATCTATACATTTTCATGAAAATATTAAACATAAACTAAAAATTATTGGAGTTATCTATATTAAAAAATTGAAACCAACCCTGAATAAAATTAATTATGAATACTACACAAATGTTTTAAAATGTTTACAGTAGATAGTTTAAATTTCTAGGTTTTAACTAATAGATTTTTCTAAATAAAAACATATGAACATTTCAAACTTAGTTATCTCATCTGAGGTTTGAAAAGATAAATCTAAACAGTGCAGTATATAACCTTGGCGTTTTTCGCTTCACAGTTAAAAGATTTTTCAACGAAACTAGCATAAAAGAGGAATTGCAGCCCAAATACACTATATAAAATGATGATTGATTTTAAATCATTGTTATAATTTGTAGAAAAAAAATTATGCATTTCAGTATTACTCAATGATCTTGCCAATGTGACCTCCATCTTCTCGCTTTCTCCTTCTATATTTTAGATAGGAGCCATTCGCCTGTTCAAATTTAAATTTAATTTAAATCAGAGGGAAAATTTTCATTGGGTGGGTGTGTGTGCAAAAACAGCTTAATCTGACCCACTTTGATATGTATTTTGATACAATACTTGATTGAATGAATTGATGAGCAGATTTCAACATTAATATGACAGTTGAATTGTAGCAACAAATATGTATTGTTAGGCATTATCCACTGATTGGTGATTTTTTGCTCAACTTGACGTCCATAATGTTTCATTTTGAAGTGACCTGCATCTTTTGACTTTCTCCTATATTTTGAATAGGAGTCAATCTCTTGTTCAAATTTAAATTTAATTTAAATCAAAAGGAAACAAATTTCAGTAAGGGTGTTGTACTCCCCACGCATCCGCCCCACCCCCTTGTTCAAAATGAAATATACTTATCCAAGTACTCTGGGTAATGTAGTTTCAGAATAAATGTCGTTATGGGAGTCTGTCTTCAAAAACCTAGGAGGCGTTCGATAACAAACAAGCTACAACTTTATATATATAGATATACACATATATGGAGAGAGATAGTGTGTGTGCGTGTGTGTATTTATATATGCTTATGAATATATATATATATATATATATATATATATATATATATATATATATATATATATATATATATATATATATGAGGGGAGTTGCATGTCTATCCCTGTAAATGCATGTATGTGTGTATATAACCGACCTTTTCTAATCTACGGCTATCTATTTTTATCTTTGCACCTAACAGTTCAATATTCATGTTCCGATCCGTTTAAATATCGATTAATGGATCGATACAGGAACATTTTCCATGCGCGTACATGTCATTTGCTTTTTGTTTTGCTTCTGTGTAGACGAATTTGAAACTAATGGCAGACATCGGAAGTTGGCGAGTGAAATGGAAAATGCAAAAACAAGCCAAAATACGTTGCGTCGATGCAAAGATTTCCAGCATTTCTTTTCAAAAGATCTTTTATTCCCATGACTTCATAGCATCATTATTCAGTCATCAATATCATCTTCACTCTTTCTGTAGGGTGCGATCGATAAATTGTCATCTAAATTATGCAAAAATAAAAATATCACTGATATCTCATTTTAACAAATATATTTACTAAAATTACGCGAAAATATCTTGAAATACGAAAGAGTAAATCTCTTCAATAAAATCGCCATTGACCTCAACACCAGCCTCTAGACAACTTCAGAATCTCCTGCATCTCTTCTGGACGGTCTCCTTGTTTAAGTTGGTGAATGCTGCCATAATCTTTGCCTTCAGTTCATCTTTGGTGTTACAAGGAGTTTTGTTGGTCTCTCGCTTAACTGCGCCCCACATATAATAATCAAGGTGGTTGCCGTCTGGGAAGTTAGGTGGCCATATTTACGGGGTAATGTGGTCGCAGAAATTGTCTGAGAGACCTGACTAGGTTCCCTTGCTTGTATTGCATAGTGCAGAAACCTGTTGCCAGATATAGGGTCTTCCAGCAGCCACCCTCTTGACCCAATGCCAGCAGTACAGTATGCCGTTTCCGAATTTCTGGCGAAGTGAATTGTGTCTAGATGCACATTTTTTTTTCTCACAGACGGTGCCCAACTGACCCTACTTTATCGTGCAATTGGCAAATTCAAAAACAAACAACGGGAATAAGGGAAATTAAAAAGAAAAATGACAATAATTTATCCAATCGCACCCTGTATGTCTTTGCTTCATCTTTCAGATAAATTGCGCGGTAAATCATATCAACTCTTAGGTCCACATTGAAACACTTGTTCCTGTCCTATCGCCAAAGTTAAGCAACGCCGAATCTGGTCAATCCTTATAAGGGTGACCGCTTGGAAATATCAGGTGTTGTAAGCTTGGATATATGCGAGTGGTAAATGGCCTCACAGTCACATCACGTTGAAACACCGGATCCCGTCCAAATCACCAAAGTTAAGCAACGTCGAATCTGGTCAATACTTATATGGGTGACCGCTTGGAAATATCAGGTGTTGTAAACTTGGATATATGCGAGTAATAAATGGCCTCACGGCCACATCACGTTGAAAAACCGGATCCCGTCCTATCAACGAAGTTAAGCAGCGTCGAATCTGGTCAATCCATATATGGGTGACCGCTTGGAAATATCAGGTGTTGTATGCTTGGATATATGCGATTGGTAAATGGCCTCACGACAACATCACGTTGAAACACCGGATCCAGTCCTATCGCCAAAGTTAAGCAACGTCGAATCTGGTCAATTTTTATATGGGTGACCGCTTGGAATTATCAGGTGTTGTAAGCTTGGATATATGCGAGTGGTAAATGGCCTCACGGTCACATCATGTTGAAACACCGGATCCCGTCCGATTACAGAAGTTAAGCAACGTCGAGTCTGTTCAGTAACTAGATGGGTGACCCCTTGGAAATACCAGGTGTTGTAAACTTGGATATGTGGATGGCATTATGCGCTTACGCCCACATCACATTGAAGCACCGATTACCAACCTATCACCAAAGTTTATCAACGCCGAGCCTGGTCAGTACCTAGATGGATGTACGAGTGGTGTAGTGGATAACGGTTTGGACCTGTTAATCGGAGAGCCGAGTTCCAAAACACGTTAGGTTCGGTATAACGACTTACGCGCACCTATCCACGGGAAAATTATGAATCGGTCTTTTCTCCTTAGCTATGGGTTAATTAGTAAGACTTGTATTACTAACCATTTATTATCTTAAAAAGTCTAAAATATTTTATGGCTTTAAATAGCATGCAAGGGGTTGATAAACCGTAGAAAACGAATTAATCAATCATATGAAGCGGATACACAAGTGTGGATGCGCGATTAAAAGTGTAAAATGGGAGAATCGAGTTCTGTTTCCATCAGCTTCTTTTCGATCACTTACATCTCCCTCTAGATATGGATTAAAAAGAAAGGCATGAATCCGATAAAATTATTGTTATTCTCAGAAAACTGTTAATGCAATATTCACTTGCAAAAGGAAGAATTACTTTTACAAAAACAGAATGTTTCCAATTTAAAGACGCTAAAAGGTGCTGATAAGCCGTAAAAAACGAATCTGTCAATGTTTCTAGCAATTCTTTTGACAAAATATATTATTCATATAAATTCATAGCATCATTATTCAGTCATAAATATATTTTCCCGCCTTTCTATCTCCTTACATCCGCTTCCAGCTATAAACTGTGCATTCATTTATATTATTAACGTTATAAAAACGTTTTCAGTGACATTTCAACAATATCAGCTGCATTTTCAAATCTTATTGTTTTCTCCCCCTCCCCCTCTCTGTCTTCATATATATATATATATATATATATATATGTATGTATGTATGTATGTATGTATATATAAAATCAAGAAGAAAACCTTAAATATTTATATTTCAGTTATAATTTATTTCGTGAATATCTATATATTCAACTCTTCAGACCGAAAACTTTTAGTAAATGAAGACAATACTCTAGACTGGTATATTAGATTGACGTGAGGAATGGAAAGCAAGCGAGAAGAAAAAGAGAAGGTGGGGAAGAAGAAAAGTCACGGATGGCCAGGTTCTTATAAAAAGTGAGATAGAGAGAGGGTATGGAAAAGAAAGGGAAAAAGGAAGTAATGAATGAGTAATAGTAAGCATTACATGTCTAACCAGACTAAGAATTTTTTCCTGTGGAATATTGTACACCGAATTATACAGCAAATTGACCGATATCGCCTGTTAATTTAGGCAGGACAAATCAACTTAATTCCAAATTAGATAGTCTAATAAAAAGGTCCTTAATACAAATATTGAAGAAAAAATACAATAATGCTAATAATATCAACCATAAATGAAGGGATTTTAAATACAGAGAAATGATAAAACTAACATTAGAAAACTAAAACTAATAATAGAAAATGAACAGTATGAAGTGTGGATAATGATACAAAAGATGTTAATTTAGAATTATAAATGTTGTAAACAGCGTCAAGGGTCATAGATCCAACTACATATGAAGAAACACACAAAAATAAAACCGTGTTATAAGCAATATCAACACGCATCCGCACATACACATATACATACACACATACATACATACATACATACACATGAATGCATGTACACCCATATGTGCTATTACCCAAGTAACGAATCATAAATGAAGAGATTTTAAATACAGATAATAAAGCTGAAATTAGAAAACTAAAACTAAAAAATGTTCTTAGGAATGTTAAATTAATTCTTATGTCTACACTTGAAAATCAGTTCGTTCCGTTGATTTAACTCACTGTTGTTAAATTCTAACCGAAATAAATATTTAAGGTTTTCTTCTTGATCATTAAAATTCATCTAAATTGAGCTCTCCATAGTTTAATATCCTCATTGGAATTACCCCTACCAGTCACAAATTGGTAATTAATATATATATATATATATATATATATATATATATATATATATATATATATATATATATATATATATAATCAGCAAAGTGACAAACCTATATATATATATGTGCGGGCATATATATATATATATATATATATATATATATATATATATAACCTCGTTGAAAACACAATATAATTAAACATGAAAAGAATGAACAAAAACTAAAAATTCTTCAAGCTATATACACAAAACTGTTGAAACCTAACCTGAACAAAATAATCTATGAAATCTCTACAAATATCCTAAAATGCCTATAATTGATAACAGAAGCCATTGGTTTATACCAACGGCTTCCCATACTTAATACTTCTCGTTTTCACTCTCGCGTGATCTTGTGTGACATCACGAGCTGCGATGCGATTTTCGCTTCCGCATCGCGTATACACGAGTTTGTCATATGTATATATGATATTAGCGGTCAATACATATATATATATATATATATATATATATATATATATATATATATATATATATATATAACGTTGTATATGAATAATTTCTTCATCGTCTATGATGAAGAACAATTTATTTTGTATAGATACTTATTTCTCAAAATAATCTCCTTTCTTGTCAATGCACTTCATTCAGCAGTAAAAATGAATCATTAATAAATCTACAGGAAAAATATTCGAGCAAAATCCCTGTTCCTTCTGCAGACAAATCGATCTATCGAATATGATATCTTTTAGACATTTTTTTTTTCAATAATATCCGGAATACGACACCAATGAAGGAAACCGCTGTTCCTTCTGCAGGTAAACCGATCTGTAGAATATGATATCTGCAATTGTTCTGTTTCTTTTATTTAATTAGTGTCAAGAATACAACACCGATGAATGGAATCGCTTTTTCTTCTGCAGGTAAACCGATCTATAGAATATGATATATTCAATAATTTTATTTTATTGATGTTTGTTATAAGACATCCATGAAGGGAATCGCTGTTCCTTCTGCAGGTGTACCGATTTATAATATATGATATATTTAAGAGTTTTTATTTGATTAGTATCTAGAATACGAGACAACTAAAGAAAAACGCTGTTCGTTCTGCAGGTAAGCGGATTTATAGAATATGATATCTTTAAAAGCTTTTATTTTATTGGTATCTATAATAGGACATGAATGAAAGTAATCTTTGTTCCATCTGTCGGTTAATAGATCTATAGAGTATGATATCTTTAACAGTTATTATTTGATTGGTGTCTAGATTACGACTCCAGTGAATGGAATCAATGTTCTTTCTGCAGGTAAAATGATCTATAGAATATATCTTTAAATGATTTTTGGTGTCTAGAATACAACACAAATGAATTGAATCGCAGATCTTTCTACTGGTAAACCGTTCGATTAGAATATGATATCCTGAAAAGCTTTATTTGATTGGTGTTTAGAATACGGCACCAATGAATGGAATCGCTGTTACTTCTGTAAGTAAACTGATCTATAGAATATGATATCTTGAAAGGCTTGTTTTTTTAATTTGTTTCTATCATAGAATACGATACCAGTGAATGTAATCGCTGTTCCTTCCACAGGTAAACTTATCTATGGAATATGATATCTTTAAAAGTTTATAATTTTTTGGTGTCTATAATACAAAATCAAAGAATTGAATCGCAGTTCCTTCTACAGGTAAACTGATCTATAGAATAGGATATCTTTAAACGCTTTCCTTTTCTTTTCTTTTTTTTTGGGGGGGCGTCTAAAATATGGTACAAATAATTGAATTCTCTGTTACTTCTGCAGGTAAAACGATATGTCTGATAGATTTAAAAAAAATTTTTTTTGTTTTTTTTTTAAATTAGTGACTAAAATACGACACCAATAAATGGAATAACAGTTCTTTCTGCAGGTAAAGCGATCTATAGAATATATCTGTAATAGTTTTATTTGATTGGTGTCGAGCTTACCACAAAAGAGAATCGACTCGTAGTTCCTTCAACACGTATACCAATCTATTAGAATATATCTTGAAAAGCTTTTTTTGTTTGTTTGTTTGTTTGTTTGTTTGTTTGTTTGTTTGTTTCTAGAATACGACACCAGCGAATATAATCGCTGTTCTTTCTACAGGTAAACGGATCTACAGAATACAATATCTTGAAAAGCTTTTATTTAATTTGCGTCTAGAATATAACGCCTATGATGAGTATCATCCTTTTCCTATCTGTAGATGAAGTACTCTCTCGTATATGCTATCTTTGAAATATTTTTGAAAGTTGTATAGAAGAGGACGCCAATGAAAGCAATTGCCATTCTAGCTGCAGGTAAATAGTGAATTCGTGGCCAATGCGTCTACTTTATATTCCAGCTGGAACTGATTGCTTTGTCTTTTACGGCGCTAATTGAAATGGAAATGCTTCATCTTCCACTGGCCATATTGTGTAACACCAGGAATAGTGTTCTTCTTCATTAAAATATTTTATGATAGGCTTTCTTAAGAATTTTGTTTCTGCTTTATTCAAATAAGAACATTTTAATTTTACCTTTACTAACCAGGTGACAAAATTATATTACGCTTACTTTATCCCCAACAAAGCGCAAGAAACTTCCTCAAGTGGACCCATGAAAGTGGATGATTGCAGACTCGAATATAAAAAGGATCAACATTTTTTACTCAATTTCTCCCACAAGCAAGGCAATAAAGCCACTAAGACACAAGGAGTTACTGAGTGTGGAAGAATTAGATCCAGAAACATTACTAATGAGCGGGAAGAGGAAAGAGTAATCAGGAGGACAGTAATTAGCGATTGACATATAAATTTTTGCATATTGAAGTTGGCTTGAAAGCATGGAGCTAGCAGGGAGTACCACAAGCGAGAAGTGCGACAAAAGAAAGTGTTAGCATGGAATTTACGGCGACATCTATCCAACTCAACTATAAATTGACGAAACCTCGGCGACAGTCTAGTATTAGGCTTAAATTCATACAAGGTAACATAGCGAAGAGCTCATCCGACCAATTGCCATGAAAGTATTTATAAACAAGGCACAGGGAGGCAACCTTACGACAAGGGAAAAAAGTTGCTGTTTTATTTTTGTTTTTATTCTCATGCATGAAAACATTGTCTACACTTTTTGTTTCTCGAGCCAAATGGACCATTTTCTTGATCATAGTTTAAACAGGACCATGTGTATATTTTTTATTGTTATTTCTGACTCAGACAAAAACCTGACCTATGTCTGCGCATTTTGAATTTCGGGCAAATCGGACTGGGTCCTAGCTTCCCCCCCACCCCGTAGAAACCGGACCTATGTCTGCGCATTTTGAATTTCGGGCAAATCAGACTGGGTCCTAGCTTTTGCTATCCCCCCCCTGTGGAAACTGGACCTATGTCTGCGCATTTTGAATTTTGGGCAAATCGGACTGGGTCCTAGCTTTTGGCCCCCCGTGGAAACCGGACCATGTTTGCGCATTTTGAACTTTTTAATCTAATATAAACGAGACATATATTTACATTTTCGACTCTCCCCCTTTCTCCGAAACCAAATCTCTTCCTAAATTTTTTTGAGTCTCGTGTAAATCCGACCTATGTCTCTGCGTATTTTGATTCCCGTGAAAACCAAATCTGAACCAATTTGACACTTTTGGAAACAAGACCGGTGTCTACCTTTTCGATTCTCTTTCTCTCTCTCTCTCTCTGCGCGCGCGTGTGTGTGTGTGTGTGTGTGTGTGTGTGTGTGTGTGTGTGTGTGTGTGCGTAACCAAACCTATACCTAGTTTGAATCTCGTGCAAATCTGACCTATGTCTATGCGTTTTGACTCTCATGAAAACGAAAACTGTGCCTATTTTTTGAGGATTTATCGTGATTTTTATCCCGGGAAACTTATGTTAGTTATTAGATAACGCAACAAGATCTGAAAACTCGTTAAACTGACTATCCTGACCTAACCATTGTACTTTTACGCACTAGCGTTTATTAGTTACGAAAAGCGAAACATTTTCCCAAGATATCTGTAATGAGAAAAGCAGATGTGAGTTTGTTAGCATTTTTGCTCCTGACAGGTAGCTTAGAAGCGTTGCTCAAAAATAGCAATCGAATTGTCTTTAAAGTATACATTTTGATATGAAGCAATTTCACAGCTGATTAGACATGAAAAACAGAAACTTAATACCTGCAAAACAACAAGGAAGATATTCTATATTTGTAATTAACTTTTTATCATTGTACTTGAATTAAATAATATGTTAATTAATTTCTAGGACGGAGTAAGAATATATTTGTCTATAGAAATTAAAAAATACATGTTTGTAAATACGTGAAGCAGTTACTAAGATTCCAGTTGTTAATTGGGACCGGCAGCTCTTACGACTAACCTTGACCAGGATATTAAGAAAGAAAGAAAGAAAGAAAGAAAGAGAATTAGAAATGACATGGTATATGGAAAGAAAGAAAGAAAGAAAGAACGAGAATTAGGAATGACATGGTATATGCAAAGAAAGAAAGAAAGAAAGAATGAGAATTAGGAATGACATGGTATATGCAAAGAAAGAAAGAAAGAATGAGAATTAGAAATGACATGGTATATGCAAAGAAAGAAAGAAAGAAAGAAAGAATGAGAATTAGAAATGACATGGTATATGCAAAGAAAGAAAGAAAGAATGAGAATTAGGAATGACATGGTACATGGAAAGAAAGAAATAAAGAAAGAAAGAAAGAAAGAAAGAATGAGAATTAGGAATGACATGGTACATGGAAAGAAAGAAAGAAATAAAGAAAGAAAGAAAGAAAGAATGAGAATTAGAAATGACATGGTATATGCAAAGAAAGAAAGAAAGAAAGAATGAGAATTAGGAATGACATGGTATATGCAAAGAAAGAAAGAAAGAAAGAAAGAATGAGAATTAGAAATGACATGGTATATGCAAAGAAAGAAAGAAAGAAAGAATGAGAATTAGGAATGACATGGTACATGGAAAGAAAGAAAGAAAGAAATAAAGAAAGAAAGAAAGAAAGAAAGAATGAGAATTAGGAATGACATGGTACATGGAAAGAAAGAAAGAAAGAAAGAAAGAATGAGAATTTGACATGTTATATGGAAAGAAAGAAAGAAAGAAAGAAAGAAAGAAAGAATGAATGAATGCGAATTGGAAACGATATGCTATATGGAAAGAAAGAAAGAAAGAAAAGATGAAAACTAAAAGAATTAAAAACAAAAGAATAATAGAGCTATGGAAAAAATTGAAAAATAATAAAGAAGAAATCTGAAGAGAAAAATAAAGAATGAACGCTAGATTAAAAGAAAGAAAACCGCAACAAAAAAAACTGTAAAAAAAGAAAAGAATATAGACGGCAAACAAAGAGAGTAGGAAAGAATGAGCGACAGACGAGGAGAGAGAGAGAGAGCGAAAAAGAATTAGACGGAATTAAGAGGACTGTGACCAAAATAGAAAGAAACACTATGAAATTGAAGCAGGTAGAGAAAAGTGGTTTTAAAATACCTCAAGTAAAAAGATAACAGACTAATATCAAAAATAGATGTCCGGGTGAAGCCTGTGTTCGGGGAACGGAAAAAAACATTGAAACACCCTTAAATTCTATATCATATCGAAGATTAATCAATTTGATTCCTTACTCGCAAGTTTAAATCACTCGCCCGGTGATAATCTTATCTTGTCACCCATAACATCACATACGTCACATGGCGAACTTTTACAGAGAACAGAAAAAATTTCATTTTCCTCTGAAGCCACAAAATGTCAGTCGGATTTTTCTTTATACTATTTATATTTAGATTTTTTTTTTTTACTGTCCTTGGTTTAAATAATAAGTTCATTAAATTATAGAACAGCATAAAAATTAAAAAAGATTTTTATAAATATACATAAAACCTTGAACTATACCCTGGGAAATTTGGTTTGGTTTGTTTAACGGTATCACAACACCTTGTGGGTCATTTAATGCTGAAAGTTTATTTTTCTTGTGAGCTTTGTTAATTGTTTTTCCAAAATCTATTGCTGGTAATATATTTATCAAAAAATGTAATATTCTTTAAGTATTGCTGGTAATAATTTTTTCCTTCAAAAATTTATTTCTGGTAATAATATTTACAATGTGTTTCTGGTATTAAGACCTATTTTTATTCTTTCATAGTTTTAACTATTTTCCCATAGCTGAGGCCCTAACAGGTGCTGTCACCCAGGGTTGGGAACAACATCAATTAACAGGTGGTTCCGCGCTCCTCAAAATCTCCCGATCAGAGGCCTCGCTACCGGATGTAGTTTGCCATCATACCCGGGACGAGACCCTGAGAAAAAGGAAGACTATAATATTTGCTATAACGGTCGGACGTATAATGCTCATTGCTGATAGGTAAGGCTATAAGGAGAACACTAGAATCACAGGGCTGAATGAAGAAAAGATTAATCACATGAGAAAAATATTATTGGGAATCCAGCAGTAGAGAACAACATGCGTACAACTGGAAAAGCGCTACGCCTTTACGACACACTTTTTGTTACTGTTCCGTTCTACTCATGGCGGATGGATGAGTCCATGTTTCAATAATAATTGTGTATGTTAATCTGTCTTTCTATACAACACTATTAAAGTGGCAAGAGAAAGAGAAAGAGAGAGAAGAGGGGATGGTATACGAATATGACACCATGGCTGGTGTCAAAGGTTGTTTGGTGTCTAATTTACATTAACTAAAAAAAGAAAAAATATTTTTTCATATTAAAACAATGCGATACCATAAATTTCCTGGTTTGTGTGCGGGAGATAAAATTGTAAACTTGGGTGGGATTAGTCACAGGTACAGTTTTAGGTCTGTTAAGTGACGTTTCCATTTAAGAAATGAATTGTGCGTTGGAAATACTTACACAAAGCAGATCTTAATAGGCCAGGTTTGTTTTGATCAGGGATATAAAAAACTTTCAGGCAGAATTGACGATGACACCTGTGATAATCAGGTCAAATGAGAATTAAATTCCGGAACATAGAAAATGTCCCACTGAAGGTAGATATGTGCGATAAAAGGCCACCATTTTTATTGGCCTGCCAGTGAGAATGAGGCTGGGATGGAGCTTCTCGTCTACTCCTCCGGTACTTACGACACAGGGTCATTATTTTGATTAGATCACCAATCATATTGGGTTCTTGGGAGATTTCCTTCTTCCCCTTCGAGGCGTATGGCACAAGACCATTAGTCAAGCCTTATTATTGGCTAGCCAATACCATTGGTCAAGCATTATTGGCTGGTAAAGGAGCAGAGATGTTTACAAACACTACCGCATGATCAGAGTTGCCAAGAGGGCAGAGCTGCGTAGTACATGAGACAAGGATAAATGTAAAAAAAAAATCAAGAAGAGAGGCGTTTCCGTTAGGGTTACTGGAGAAAATCGTAGAGAAGTCAACCCCTTGGTTGAGACATTGAGTAATTGAAAAGTTATGGGTTTGGATGCCAGCGAGGTCTGTGACAGAGTGTTTAAGCCACCTGTTATGGTGGACATTAAAGTCACCGAACATTAATATGTTTGCAAACGGGTGCAGGAAGATAGCCTTATCTATATTATCGGAAATGCTATCTAGCACGCAAGTCTTTAAAGGGAGGGGAAGGGTATAGAAAGAAGTGATAGCTGACATGAGTTTAGTAGAGAGAGACAGAGACACATGTAAGAATGGTCTGGAGATTCAAGAGAGAGTGCCCTAACTAGCGGGAGATGTTCGCGAACATAAACTCCCAGGCTATGCATGTAGAATAGGAAGGTATCCAGGAATCATCAGAGGAGGAGATTGAAGAGTTAAGATGAGTTTCGCAGAGAGCTAGGATGTCCGGAAACATTTAGAAGACGAACTATTCCACACTACAGAAGTTGGTACGAACTCGACAAATTTGGGGAAGGAAAGGCTAAGGGGTTTAGGTATTTTTGTTGAGCTGGTACGGGTTTATATTTTTGGTTGTTTATAGTCATGATGTGTTATATTGGTAAGGAAAAGACCTAGAATAGTTGTAGCAGTCTGTCATCTAATGTAACATGTGCAGAAAGGAATTGGCGAATACTGCAACATAGTGTGACATTCGGAAACTTCAACCAGAAAACTGCCAACCCGGTACCCACAGAAAAGACGTTAACAACATCCACGCATATCACAAGAGATTCATGATTGCACCACTATTAATGCCTGAGAAAAATGAAGGAATCGGAAACACCTTTCTAAACAAGAAACAAAGGATGGGCCTCTACTCCTGTTCAAAAGAAGCCGGGCGGATATGGAGCGGACGAGAGAAGAGCCTATCTGCTCCTGTTGGAAAAAATCCCATGTTTCACTTCCAGATAAATTATTTCAAAGAATGAGCTTTCTTTCCGATAACTTATTTGGAGAGTCGAGATGTGGCCCCCGTCCCAAATGCCTCAGCACAAACATGTGTAAATACCTGTGCGCCGAGAGGGTAAAAAAAATGTTCACTATTCTCAACATTAGTTTTAACGAATTTACTCCATCGCAATACTGTTGTCTTCGAAATCGCGTTGGTGCGCGACTTTTATCATTTCCAAATATCGGCAATGCCATTAGATCCAGCTAATATAGTACAATTAATTCTTCTTCTATATGCCGTGACCCTTTAGAACGTTAGTTATTATGGCTCTCCACAATTTCCTAAACCTTGTTCTGCTATTCATTTATTCAAGCTCATTCTTCTTCTTCTTCTTCTACGTGGCGTGTCCCTTCAGGACGTTGGCGATCATTGGTCACCACAGCTCTTAATACATGTTGTCTTTTTGTTATCTTTCTTAAACCTTGTTCCGCCGTCCATTTCTCTGGGTACGTTGATGCGTTATTTTCCTCTGTGCCTCTTGCCTTCAATCTGTCATGTGAGTATGAAATAGTCCAAACCTTAGAAATTTCTATTGCCATTTCTTGATGTTAATATAAATGTCCTTTTTGTTTCCATTTTCTCTAAAATTTCGTCGAGCTCACATATCCGACATTCTCTGCATCATTCTGTAGAACGACATTATTGTCGCTTCAAGTCTCTTCTTCGCCTGTGATGAAATTGTTCAGCATTCACTGTCATAATGGAGGATTGATATTGCATAACAGTTCAGTACTCTTTTCTTTGTTTCTCTTGCTTCAAGTCTCTTCTTTATCTGTGAGAAGATCGTCCAGCATTCACTGTCATATTGGAGGATTGATATTACATAACAGTTCAGTACACTTTTCTTTGTTTCTCTTGCTTCAAGTCTTTTCTTTATCTGTGAGGAGATCGTCCAGCATTCACTGTCATAATGGAGGATTGATATTACATAACAGTTCAGTACTCTTTTCTTTGTTTCTCTTGCTTCAAGTATCTTCTTTATCTGTGAGAAGATCGTCCAGCATTCACTGTCATAATGGAGGATTGATATTACATAACAGTTCAGTACTCTTTTCTTTGTTTCTCTTGCTTCAAGTCTCTTCTTTATCTGTGAGGAGATCGCCCAGCATTCACTGCCATTACGTAACATTTCAGTACTCCTTTCTTTGTTTCTATTGTTTCAAGTCTCTTCTTCATCGATAAAGAGATTGTTCAGCATTCACTGCCATATAGGAGGACTGATATTACGTAACATTTTAGTCCTCTTTTCTTTGATTGTGTTGTTTCAAGTCTTTTCTTTATCTTGATTGTCTAACATCCACTGCTATGTAGGTGGACTGCTATTAAATAGCAGTTCGATATTCTTTTCTCTGTTTCGTATGAAATCATTAATTTATCAATTATGATTCATCAGAAAAATCAAATACGTGTTCAGTCTGTGGTATTGTCAGCATTTTTCAGTTGGAATCATATTTCTGTTGCTTCAATTAATTACCAAAAAAAGAAGTAGGAATCAGTTTTCGCGTAATTCTTTATTCAACTTATGTATTTCTGTTTTCTATGATTGCATAAAAGGTGATAGATTGGTTGCTTTCTTTTCTTCAACTAAAGTTTTTAATATTCTGCCTATTTATTTCTCTGTTTGCATTCAAAATACCAAATTCTTCAAATATTCCTCTCTGTGGAATTCTTTAAACAATTTTCAATTCTTCTTATCTTGCCAGTGTATTTCATTTGTTTGTTTTTTTTTATTATTCTTTGACGTCTGTTCGGGTTTCTCTTTTTTAATTTCCAACTCGATGATTTTAGATATTTTTTTGAGCTGAAAACTTTCTAACGATTCATAGTGTCTTAGCGATGGCGATAAACT
>OZ010601.1:93533868-93561368 GCA_963932145.1 Acanthosepion lycidas
AAAACTTAAGTATCGATTTTTTTGTGGAGGTCCCTAGTAGCAGTATTATTAATTAGTTATAAGATTAACAGTATTATTAATTAGTTATAAAAGTAACAGTATTATTAATAATATTAATAATAAATTATAAAAGTAACAGTATTAATGTAGTGACTGCTGCGGAAGCAATTTTCTTATTATTTGCGAGTAGCGATGATCGTAACAATATTAAATACTAAATAATACTATATTTATGCTAAATAATAACTACTAAAGAATAGTATATTTATACCAAATAAGAAATACTAATTAATACTATATATATAATAGTTGTATAACTTCATGCTTTATTTGATTTATCAAGCTGGTTTCCAAACATTTCTGAGCTGCAACTCTTCACCCAAAACAAACATACAACGAACAAATACTTCTTACTTGTTATTAAATCTACAATGAATTCCATAATCATACTTACTTCGATCCTTGGCCCTTGAAGACGTAAAAACGTGATGATCACTAGTCCCTATGGAGTCTGCTGTTTTAATCAGGCGTGTGTCCTCCCCAGACACATACACTATGTCAGATATTATTACGAAAGTCAGTATTTACACAATAAAATTGAAATCAACCAACCCATGCTACTAAAAGTTTCATTTTATATAACAAATATAGCACAATAAATTCGACATATAATATCTAATTTGTTATAAATATTTACAATAAATTATTTGGCAATTTTGCATTTTATGAAGAAACTCGAGTTTCTTCAACAGATTTTAAATAATCACACACACACACACACACACATATATATATATATATATATATATATATTTTATATATATATATATATATATTATGTTTATACGTTATTTTTAATAGATACAATTCATTTAAGTAAATGCTGTTTTTTTAAATAAATTTAGTAAATACGGTTTATTATAAACAGAGCATTTACTTACATTTTTGTATTATTAAAAATAAAGTATAAACAGAAAATGTATTAAAATAATTGTTAGACTTAGTAAATTTCCGAATATATATTTATATATATATATATATATATATATATATATATATATATATATATATATATATATTGATTAATGTGTCATTAAATAATATAGACAAGTTTTGCCTATTTATTTTAAGTAAATTCTTTTTATATTGTCTAATAAGCTTAATAACATTATCATTGAAAGACGAAAGGAAATCACCATATTGATAACTATTTTTAATCCTATCTAAGCTTATATAAATACATATATAAATATATATATAAAAATAAATACATATATAAAAATTTCCAAGAGCATAGAATCCAGGTAGAACTCAATGTTCAGGACATAGTAAAAATATAATATAATTTTTTATTATATATTTATTAAAGACATTTTTATGTTTAACGTTCTTTTTATAGATACAAGTAATTAAGTAAATGCTCTGTTTATAATAAACAGTATTAAATAACATTTACCGGCCTGAATGTCCGAGAAAATTTCATAGAAAATAATCGTCCTTTGACAGAATTCGTACCTGCATCCTATACGGAACCGTCATTTACGCTGACGTGCCTTAACCGATTCGGCCACAAAGGAGCGTTCGGTAGGCAAGGTCGAATTTACTGCTTATAAACTTCAATCTTCCATGAATCTCGTACATTCATAACTACTCATGGCGTATCAAATGTAAACAAATGACGTCATACATTAAGAAATGGACAAAGTCCGACAATTTATTTATTAAAGACATTTTTATGTTTAACGTTCTTAATGTATGACGTCATTTGTTTACATTTGATACGCCATGAGCAGTTCTGAATGTACGAGATTCATGGAAGATTGAAGTTTATAAGCAGTAATTTCGACCTTGCCTACCGAACGCTCCTTTGTGGCCGAATCGGTTAAGGCACGTCAACGTAAATGACGGTTCCGTATAGGAACATGAAATGAAAATTTCTCGGACATTCAGGCCGGTAAATGTTATTTAATACTGTTTATTATAAACAGAGCATTTACTTAAATACTTGTATTTATAAAAAGAAAGTTAAACATAAAAATATCTTTAATAAATAAATTGTCGGACTTTGTCCATTTCTTAATATATATATATCCAATGAAATGAACAAAGTCCAACAATTATTATTATATTTTCTGTTTATACGTTACTTATAACAGATACAATACATTTAAGTAAATCCTCAGTTTTTTTTTAATAAACAATATTAATTATATTTACCTGCCTTAGAATGTTCGAGAAATTTCGTAGAAAATATGCGTTCACTTACAAGTCCGCATAGACGCCTTTGAAATCTATCAAGTCAAGCAAGTGAGAACTGGATATATATATATATATATATATATATATATATATATATATATATATATATATATATATATATGTGTGTGTGTGTGTGTGTGTGTGTGTGTGTGTGTGTGTGTGTGTGTGTGTGTGTTTGAATAAAAACAGACCACGTTAAGGTTCCATGTAATAAATTATTTCACCATAACCCCTTTAACAGGGCTCTGGATCATCAGACATTACTTCCAAAAATTGAAATGAAAAATGAAAAGAAATTCACTCATTTTTGACGGACCTCATCAAGTATACGTAAAATTAACGAAGTGAGGAAGTGAGGTGGGAAAGAGGATATGAATGTGTCATATGTAGCATTTCAAATTCTTATTTTTAATTTTTAACTCCATTGTGTCGGCTAGATGTTGTTCGAATTTATTGTGTCTAGTCTCAAGATATAGATGGCTAAGGAGTGGAGGGGTGGAGACAGACCTTAAAGACCGTATATATATATATATATATATATATATATATATATATATATATATATATATATATATATATATATATACAAATTAAACTTTCATCCAACTATGTGTGAAGTCGTAGGACTTGTATCGAGAAAAATGTTATTTACCAAAAAGGTTTTTAAGGCAATATTCACTTGCAAATGAAGGATTTATTTTTCAACCCCAAAATATTAATTAATCACCTACAAAGGTCTGATAAACCGTAAAAAAAGAGATCAATCAATCAAAAAGGCATCCTCTTTGGTTAAATTCTGGCGGTAGACTAAACAATTAAGTAGTAGGATTTGTATCTGGAAAAATCAATTTTTTTTTTTTAGATCAAGGCAACTGGAGATGTCGATTGACATTACACTTGAATAGCTGGAGATTATAGCTCTCAGGGAAACTGGAATAGGGAAGGGAGTTCCACAGGCGAGAGGTGCGAGACATGAAGCTATTAGAGTAGAAGAGACGGCTACATTTAGGAGTTTCGACAGTGGAGGGGTGAGAGCGGGATGCCAGCCTCGTAAGGCGCTGGAACTCATGACGTCTGGGAACCAGCGAATGCAGCTCCTCGGAGCAATTTCCATGAAAGTATTTGTAGAACAGACAGAGGGAGGTGACGGCGCGTCTGTGAGAAAGTGACTGTAGACGAGACGCCAGGGCAGGGCCAACTACATTGCATATCCGCCTCTGGAGCCTATCAAGAACCCCGAGGAAAACAGAAGGGGCACCAGACCATATATGGCAGCAATACTCCATGCAAGGGCGAATTGTTGATTTGTAGATCTGGAGGATCGACAAAAAAAAGAATTTTAATTTAATTTTCACTAGCAAAAAAAAAAAAAATTATTCGTACAACCCAAAATATCTTACTAACAAATAAAGGGTTGATAAGCCGTGAAAAAATCAATCAATTAAAAAAGACCTCCTCAGATGAAACAGTGCAGGCATTTAGCAAAATAGGATTGTTTGCAGCTCAATCTACTTGAATTTAGAGCCAATAAAGAAGAATCACTTCTGTCTTCGTGACTGAATCAATTCTGTCTTCGTAAGTCAACCAATTCTGTCTTCTTGGGTGAACCAATTCTGTCTTCGTGAGTGAACTAAGTCAGTCTTCGTAAGTGAACGAATTCTGTCTTCTTGGATGAACCAATTATGTCTTCGTAAATGAGCCATTTCTGTCTTTTTGAGTGAACCAATTCTGTCTTCTTGAGTGAACCAATTCTGTCTTCGTGTTTGACCATACTAGTTTAAGTATACAGAAGACTATCCGTCACATTATTGATTGATTTTTTTATTTAACGGCACATCAACAGCTTATGGGTCATTTAATGCCGAAATTTGGAGCTTTGAAATAATATACATATTATATGTTATTCTGCTTTCACAATTGAATACATGGTAGATGATACTCAGCTTTTGTGCATATGTATATGTTTATGTGAACATAATGACTAGAGGTGGTGATATCTTATGTTGTAGTCTTGTTGAAGGTATATTTTGGAATACAGTTTGATTTCTTCAAGAAATTGTAAGATATTATATGGATTAATGTCATGAAAGAATTATTTCATGTTGATTGTTTGGTTGGTTGATTTTGTTTAACGTCATATCAGCCTCAGATTTAATAACAAAATTTAAATATTTGGAACATAATTTTATCACTTGAACTAAATATATTTTGAATGTAATCATGTGCCTTCAACTACAGATAAAATGTATTATTGGTCATTTTACTATAAATATGTATTGTTGGCTGGTTGAATTTGTTTAGCGGCATATCAACACCTCTATGGGTTATTTAATGCCTAAATCTAAATATTTTGAGCACAATTTTATGGCTTCAACTAAATATATTTTGAAAGCAATTACGTACCATTAACTACAGATAAAATGTATTGTTGGTCATTTTACCATAAAAATCTGTTATTGGTAATTCTACTATGAATATGTATTGTCATTAATATATATATATATATATATATATATATATATATATATATATATATATATATATATAATGCATTGATGGTATTATTACTATTAGATGCATTTTTATGCTTTCATAGTTTTCTGTTTGTGGGTTCGTTATTTGCCCATAGCTGGGACCCTAACTGGCGCTATCACCCCGGTTCAGGATGCATCTAGAAACAACAGCAATTAAGAGATGGTTCCATGCCTGTTAAAACCTTCAATCTCCTGATTAGAGGCTTTGTTGATGGATGTAGAGAAGGAATCAGTACTCTTGATATTGCTTCTCATTGCAACCCCCCTTTTGCTCACCCCCTCCTTATGGTTGACTGAATTATAAGGATCAGCGACAGCAATTTAATTCTTGAATCTTATTTCATTCTTGTTTATGACTCTCCACACATTCCTGTTCTTTGTAGCTCTAAATATTTTTTTTCTTTTCGTTATTTCTCCTAAATCCCGTTCCATTTATCAGAAGCTTCTTTTTTTGCGTTAATCGTCTCTTCAATATTTCTCAAATCTAAAAAGCTGTTCACATTTACTTTTAGAAAAAACTAGGTTGCCTATTGAACACTAGACTGGCGCTACGAAATCACAATCAAAAAGGACATTAGCTGAACACTGAAAAGCAACAATTAAAATTTAACTCAGACATTTAAATTTCCACAGTATCAAAACCAAATAGACTGGAAAGGAACTCCCATCCATATTAGAAAAAAACTTTGAGTTTTTCGTAGACTTGAGAAGACTGAATATATATATATATAATTTTAATCTACAGTAATAGTAACTGTTCGCTCAATAAATAACAAATATTTATTGTATAGAAACTGTTACGTTATCCATTATTATGTAATCCGCATCATAGTAGGCCTTAAAATTGACTCATTATGTTAATACTATAAGGACACGATGGTTAGCTAAGAGGCAAGGCAATAAACATAGCCAATTACCTAAACATGTATAGTATAAAACCATCGGTATAAAACAGTATTGGTTTCTGTCTTTCCATTTGACAACATCGTTGGCAAGGAGAGGGGAGACCTGCTGCTTGGGTAAACGCCGATCTCGTAAAAGACAGAAAACGTGATAGATTAACCAAACCAGGTTTGGAAATTCTAATATTGGCCCTCCTATATAGCAGTGAATGCTGGACAATCTCATCACAAATAGAGAAGAAACTTGAGTCTACAGAAAAGTGTCCTTACAGAAAGATACTGAGACTACTATGAAATGATTGCCCTGCCGGCTAGGGCTCCAGAATACGCCACTTGTACCTCTGTAGAGGAGTAAGACTCCCTACCCCCAGTGAGGGGTCCTGGGTTTGACGATAAACTAAATCTGGCAGCAAAGACTTTGATCAGAGGTTTTTGAGTGATGATGTTTCCAGATCCATTCTGACCCGGGGTGGTAACACCTGTTAGGGTTCCAGTTATGAGCAAATAGTTAAACCCCAAAATGGGGTCGAAACTTATGAAAGTGTAAAAATAGTTTTTAATACCAGCAATGCATTTTTGAAAAAAATATAATAGCAGCAATATATTATTCCCAGCAAAACATTTTTGAAGAAAAAATATTAACACTTTACATTTTAAAAAAATATTAGCAGCCATAAAAATCTTCTCGGCATTAAATAACCCATTAGGGTGTTGATAAACCAAACCAAATATGGACTGAAAAGGTGAGCAACGATGAAGTTTAAAAAAAAATGTCCACATATACTTAGAATCAGAAAGAGACAGTTGAAATTCCAAAGGCACATGGATGAGGAAAGAGGGCTTAGAAAATGTGATACTCACAGGACAGAATGAAGGCAAGATAGGCAAATGAATGCAACGGGTAACATACCAAATAAACTTAGAAAGATGGTTAAAAGAACAGGGATTAGGAGAGATATCAAACAGGCAAATTTTATTGAGCTACATTGATGAGAAAATTGTAGAAAGCCATGGCCGTACTTGTCCTGAAGGGAGACGGCATATAAATGAAGACAAACTTTATTCAGTTCGTATCACTCTCTCTTGAAGAAGATAAAACCGCTCCCAAAATGGCAACAAAGAAACATCGATTTCAACAACAGCCGACATTTGTATTAAAATATTTGCTTAACTCCTTTACGAAATATACTGTATATTCTCGCTAGAATTTTCCTGGCCGATGGGGATTTTGCCAAGTCCATGGGCATTCTTCAGTCTAAAAATAAAGATACTGGTCGTTCATATTTATCTTTGTTTTCAGCTTTTTGGTGGGAATTTTCTTTTTTTCTTTCTTCTTATACAATCAACAGCAGCGTCAAACCTCATTACTAAACTCTTCAAAAAGAAAAAAAAGGGAGTTTGACTTCTTTCTTTTTAAATGTGGACGAGATATCTCGGCGTAAATCTTCGTTGAAATTTTCCCAAAGACTTCTCGAAATGAGTGACAGAACTAATTTCAACCCGGAACTAATTTCACCTCGGAACTAATTTCAACTCGATTTAAAAAAAAAAAAACGCAACCCTAAATCTAGTCTTTAGTTCCGAATTGAAATTAGTTACGACTTGAAATTATTTCCGACTTGAAACTAATTCTGCACCCCACCCACCCCCCGATTTGATAGAAAGACATTTTTTACGGTACACGCGTATTTGATTGCTTCAACTTTTACGGCCTATCAACCTCTTCCATGTTATTTAAAGTTAGAAAATATTTTTAGATTGTAAAAATTTTTTGCAGATAATTGTAATTTGCTGATACAAGTCCTGCAAATTAACCCATATCAGGAGAAAGAGAAGAGGTGGATTCATACCTTTCCCAACAGTATTTGCGTATAAATGAATCTAACGAACCCAACTGAAATTGAAACTCGGCTCTCCGATTTACAATTCGGAACCATTATCCATTACACCACCCGCACACCCCAAAAAGTAAACAAAGCAATTTAAGATTGTTTTAAGAATAACGTTAAGGCAAATTGTTTGTTGTAAACTTTCACCTTTTGGGTCATCAGTTTTCAAGTAACATCCTGGCAGTTACTGCCTCATAATCTTAATGCATTCTTATATCCATATACAGGATGCGATGGATAAATTGTCGTCCAAATTACGCAAAGAGGAAAATAACACTGACATCTTATATTAACAGTTATATTTACTAGAATTACACACAAATATAACAACGGCCTTCAGACGACTTTGAAATCTGCAACTCTTCTGGAATATCTCATTGTTTAAGTTGGTGAATGCTGCCATAATACTTGTCTTCATTTCATCCCTGGTGTTACAAGACATTTTGTTGGTCTGTTGCTCAACTGCGCCCCACACATAATAATCAAAGGCATTGCAGTTTGAGGTGTTAGGTAGCCAGATGTAAGATGGTCGCAGAAATTGTCTGACAGCCATAACTGCGTTATCTTGCTTGTGTCGCAAGTTGCAGAGTCATGTTGCCAGACAGAGGTCCCTCCAGAAGTCACCCTTTTGATCCAGGTCAGCACTACCTCCTCAAGGCACTTGATGTAGACGTCGATGTTGAGTCTCAGATTCACACCCAAACACTCTGAAATGTTCGTATTTGATCTTCCGACGCAAGCACTATAGCATGCCGTTCCCAAATTTCTGGTGGAGTGTATTGCGTCATGGTGCTCTTCTTTTTTTTTTTTTCACAGACGAAGCCCAACTGACCCTACTATATTTTTCAGTCGACAAAATAAAAATAAGCTACGCGCATGCGCGAAATTAAAATTATAAAATGGCGACAGTTCACCCATACATTATATATATGTGTGCGCAAGTGAATATAACGAACACAACTGGAATTAGAACTCCCCTCTCTGATTTTCTATTCGGAGCTGTTATCCATTACACCATCCGCACATCCTAGCTTAGAGTACCTGCTATTCTAAAGCGGTTACCCATCTAAGTACTGACCAGGCTCCACGTTGCTTAACTTCGGTGATCGTACGAGAACCGGTTTTTCGACGCAAATATGGCTGTAAACCGCGCGTATTAGGAATTAAAAATTAATTCCAATTATAAACACATTCTTAAAATAAAAAAACATCTCTTAACGATTTAAAGATCAAAACCTCGACTTAGAAATGACAAAATATGAAAAATATGGATTTAGTCACTGTTGCTAAAGATCCTTATCTTAACCATTTAAAAAGAAAGGAATGTTTTCTATACATGGGTGTGGATGCTAGTAGGTAGAATGTTCTTTTATAGCTTCTTGCTATAGCATTTCATATCTATCCATTTTTAATTTATCCGTCATCATAGTTTGACATTATAAAGTTCACGTCAGCGTTAGATATTGACTAATATAGTCAAAAGCACGTGATTCTGTCACGAGTCTCGTATCTCCAATGTCACCACTTCTAAAAATAGCGCTAAAAAGATTCAAGCGTTCCTGTGACCTATTTGGGATGGATATTAGAATAATCTAGAACCTATACTGGCAGCAAACAGCTTGCATGCGGATAGAGGATGGGTTCAGCAGATTAAAAAAAAATAGAAAGGGGTGTAAGACAAGGATGAGTCCTCTCACCGGACTTATTCAACCTATACAGTTAGGCAATTCTGAGAGAATTAGAACTATCAGGATTCATTAATGGTGGCTACAATCTTGACAGTATAAGATATTCAGATGATACAATGTTAATAACAGACACGGAAAGGGAAGTATAAAAACTCCTACAGAATGAAGTCAAGGGAATAAAATATTAGAATTAATTGCAAGAAGATGAAATGCATGGTTGTTAGAGAAAGGAAGAGTTCAACATGCAAATTACAAATTGGAGATTATTTACATTACTGGGACTATTGTCCTCGTCTTTGTCGCCATATTTATTACAACGTTTCGGCCGTTGTACGCTCCGGCCTTCTTCAGGTGGTTGGAAAGTCGAACTGAACCATTTATTTCGCTCACTGGGGTAGACTGTTCTAGTTCCACGCGCCATGTTTAATGGATATCATTTATCAGTTATCTCCTATTAATTCCCCTCTGCAAGTTCTCCACTGTCTTAACCGGGTTTTGAACTCAAAATCTTTGGGTCCTGTCACTGGATCTAACTAACGCCTTTATCCACTGTGCCATGTGTCCTTGAGGACATCACCTATCAAAATCAATCAAGTACAACAATTTACATATCTGGGAAGTGTTTTAACAATGGATGGAAAGTTTAACACTGGAAAGTTGCATTGTAATAGCGAAAGACGTCTTACAAAAGCTAAACAAAGTATTAAGAAATAGGAAAATATCGTTAGAAACAAAGACAAGTACTGAATATCATGTAATATCACTCATCTTATATGACAGGGAATGCTAGAAATCTCCACACTGATAACGGAGAGAGAAGTAATATCAATACGGTTCTACAGAAGGCTGCTGAGGATACCTTGTACCGAACATATGAGCAACAGCGCAGTTTTAGAGAAAATAGAAACAAAAAGTACACTATTAACATCATGAAGAGGTAGTTGAAATTTCCAGGGCACATAATGAGGAAAACAGGCTTGGAAAATTTGATACTCACAGGGCAGATTGAAGGCAAGAGAGAAAATGGAAAGCAACGTATAACTTATTTAGAGAGACTGAGTAAATGGATAGCAGAGAAAGTTTTAGGGGAGATAAGAAAGAGACAAAATTAAGAGCTACAAAGGACAGGAAATTGTGAAGGAAAATTGTCAAAATTCTAAATGGATATCGTACATAGAAAAGATTTTTTTATCCAGTCAGATACCAACTCCCAAATTTAAATGTTCGCTATGCCTATCTGTCTGTGTCTGTCTCTTTCTTCTTTATTGTTTTGATCCTTCACTAAATTAACTACAAGTCTCGTTGACATATTCGTGAGCATACCACTTAAGAAAATACATTTGTTAGCAATGAAAACACGCCCAACTTCCTCAGTTTCAGTACCTAATTGAGTCCGTCAGGTTACATAAAAACTCAAAATATAGGCTGATATATTCAGCAGAAAAAACGTCTTTCAAAGCAGATACATCATCTGTAACTCAGTACACACTTTTTCTCCGAATGTTTGGCCAGTATATTCCTTTTGACTCCGACATGTATAAGTTCTAACATTCTTATAATCACTCACAGTTAACGGTTGCTCTACTCCCGTTACACTATTTTTCTTCTATGAAGCTTTTTACGCACAAATAAATAGACACTAGTATTTATTAATTTTCAACAAGTGCTGTAGACATAAAAAAAATCTATTTTATCTGGATGGGATCCAAAAGATCACTGAACACTCCTTTAGCCTTCATTCACTTTTAACAAAGATATTTTCTCTCAGAAGTGAGATCTCAACAACCATAGAAACTGATAATGTACCTGTTTTTTTTGTTTTTTTGTTTTTTTGTGAGCGTTGCCTATATAAAATTAGTCTGGTTCTTTCTAAAATCCCTGGTTCTCTTTTGTCTTTTACGTTCATCTTACTTCTTTCTGGAAGTATTTTCATTTTACTGCATGAATGAATTAAATATAATTTACATCTACTATACGTAAATTGAAGTGAACCTGTTTTGAAACTGAGCGCGCATAAAAGGAAAGAATGAAAGAGATACAACATCCGACAATTCGGGCAGTCGAGAGTTTACCAGTGAGGCCTGAACCGGTCGGTGATAGGTTGATATCTGCCTGAAGAGATCTGTGAAAGTCAGATTTCACTAGAGTCTTGTCGAACTGAAATAAGAAAAACACTCATTCTCTTTTTCGAGCCGAAATTCTAAATAAGGTGAGATTTCAACAGCCTCAAAAACAAATGGTTAATAAAGATGTATATCGGCAGCACTACGAAGATGCACATAGCAAAATTACACTGATAGAACAAAAATGAGGGCTGGTAGTATGCAATGATAATTGTAGGTGACGCATTGATATCATGGAAATGACCAGACCTATAAAGATGTGCTATCGTATATTTTAAATAGGTAAAAACACCGGTAAGCCAACGTGGATTATCAGTTTTCCACCAAGCTATGGTGAGGAATATCAGATAGATGGGGAGGTCCATATCCAAAGCTGTAAAGATATTAGTATATGCATCAATTTAGTTACGCTTGTACCAGAAATAAGTGATGGTCGCTATTACTACCAAACATGGACAGTGCTGTGTCCGACAGTGAATTCTTAATTATGTGTTCAGATGTGTCCCTGGAATATGAAGGCAGAAGACCCACTAGGGCCTTACTGTTACACACTACAAAACCAGACACAGCGCCTAAACTAAGCTCGTGACGTCGCTAATTGGATCCTGGAGAATGAAAAGTGCATAGAGTAATCCGATTAGTATTAATTCCAGCTGCTTCAGATTGATAGTAGGAATTGTGTGAGTCGCTGATCTTATGACGTCCTGACCCACAATTTATATCAAGATGATTTTTAAAGAAATTGGCCCCAAACGTTTTCTCTTGTATATATATATATATATATATATATATATATATATATTCGCCGGAAGTACATATTCTTCGTTCTTTCTTTTTTTTACTCTTTTTTCCCTTGTGTATTGGTTTGTTCATTTACAAGTTAAAACACCTACGGTTTTGCAGGACGAGTATAGCTGCTTATATTTATACGATTATTATTATTATTAGTGTATATATATATATATATATATATATATATATATATATATATATATATATATATATATATTAAAATTGTGTATATTTAGGCAGCAACTTTTCATTAATGCATGTATCTTTAAATAATATAGACAAGTTTTGTTTGTTTATTTTCAGTAAATAACTTACTTAAAATAAATAGACAAAACTTGTATATATATATATATATATATATGCCCCCCTACCATGGTTACGGTATTTAGTTTCTTGTTGTTGTTGTTGTTGTTGTTGTTGTTGTGTGTGTGTGTGTGTGTGTGTGTGTGTGTGTGTGTGGCCATTGCTATGTGTGTGCATACGTGTAACTCATATATGTGTAAGGTCCTTTTCCTTTGCTAGATGATTAACATGAGTGAAAATGAGGACAAGTGTAAGCAGAATGTGATATTTGAGTGCGTTTCTCTGTGTGTGCGTATGTGTGTGTGTGTGTGTGTGTATATATATGTATGTCTCGTGGGGTGCGGAATCAAATCTGTACTTACTACTTCAGGCCAAGCACGCTGCTATATTCCTGATCAGATAGAAATTGTGGCTGTGTTTCCTTCATTTTTTATGGAAGAGTGTACACTGCTGGCGAACCGGAAGTCATACGGAATTAAACAATAAATTGCCAATAAGAGTCCGTATGGTGCGCACTTCGGAAGATTGAAAAAAATTGTAGCTGACGGAAGATACACAAGTCGATACCCGATCAGTATCGGCTGGGTCACCGTGGCGAGGGGGCATGATGTTGAAACACCCAAAAACTCTAATGAACCTCGGCTGTAAACAACATCACTGATGATGTCTACTAAAATATTCAATAGATGTATTTTACGATATATATATATATATATATATATATAAAGAAATATAGTCTTAAGGTGTGCTATATTTATGGAATAAAGTGCTCAATATCAGAGATAGAGCGTGTGTAAATATAAAAGTGAACATAGAAGTCAACACTTAGAGGCGACAGTCTGTTTCATGCTATATGCAATCGTCATGGCCTGACGATTGCATATAGCATGAAACAGACTGTCGCCTCTAAGTGTTGACTTCTATGTTCACTTTTATATTTATATATATATCATTCAGCAATCCTTCTTTCATGCACATTTCATTCAAAACGACAGACAAGGTGCTTTTATTTATTTTTTTATACAATTTCTCATGTGATCTAATGATTTTTCCCCTCCTACAACAAAATTAAACAGGGCAAATATTATTTACGAATTTAGATGCCCATTAAGGAATTGTATTCCTGATCAATCAAAATTCATAAATAATTATATAGGCCACACAACAACATGTTTGACACGCAGACTCACTCTACACCTTTCCGACAATAGCTCAATTAGATCTCATTTAAATATTCATTAGAGACCTACCGGACACTATTCGTAACATACTTGTTGACAACACTAATATAATAACATCGTCTACAGGCAAAAAAAAGGCTAAAAATAATGGAAGCTTGATTGATAAAAAAAAACAAAAAAAAACGAACACTTGAAAATATTAACTTTGAACATGGATATAATATCTTGACCGTGTTTTAAAAAAAGAAAAAATTTTATAAAATATACATACAACAAAATATTTCTTATATTAACAGTTAAAATATAATCCTTCAAAATGTCTAAATGTATAGCCGAAAGCGCTCGGATAAAAAGAACATTCGAACAGTTTTTATATAATTTATCACCCGCAAAAAATTATTAGATCGCATGAGACATTGTATAAAAACTAAATAAAAGCACCTTGTCTGTCATTTTCAATGAAATGTGCATGAAAGAAGGATTGCTGTCTAAATACACAAACACACACACACACACACACACACACATATATATATATATATATATATGTGTGTGTGTGTGTGTGTATATAATTTAAAGAAAAACAGACCACTTTACGGTTCCATTGTAATAATTTATTTCCCCAGACCCCTTTTACGGATTACCATTTTTTTCGGAACTTAACTATATATATATATATATATATATATATATATATATATATATATATATATATATATATATATATATTACGGAGGTGTGGAGGCCTCACACTTATACACTCACCCACACGAATAGACACACTTACATCATACGCACTTACTCCCTAATGAGCCAAATGATAACACACACCCACAGCAATACACACGCTTACACATATCATACTCACTCACTCCCTAAGAACCAAATAACACACACACACAAACACTAAACAGAGACACATCCCCTCACCAAGGCCAATAAAACTGTCAAACTGACCAGAGAATTCATAGCAGCATCCAGCTCTTATCTCAAATAACAACTTAAAAGAGACTGTTTGACCAACACAAGGAATGTTAAAAGATTCATGTTAAAAAGATAAAAAAATAAAAAAAAACAAATGAAAACTACAGACAAAAGTTCATTTTCTCCATCAAGACATTCATTTCTGTAGTTTAGTGCTAGCAGCAAGCAGAAATATTTCTCCTCCCGATGATGGCCATTTCGGCCGAAACTAGTCGAGGAATCTAAATGGAATAATAATAAAAAAACGAAAGAATATTAATCTACAACCCAGTGTGTCTGAGGATTTTAATTTTTTAATTTTTATTGTTCAATATATATATATATATATATATATATATATATATATATATATAATTATTTATTTAAAAAAAAATTTATAACATAAATATGTCATAAAATCACTACAAAACTAGCCATTTTGTTTCAACACCATCGGTGTCTTGTCAAGTGATGACGTTGAATGTAAAATAAATATCTGCTCTACTTTGTATTGAGCACTTTTTAAGAATAGTAATTGTTGGTTATTGGAATTCATTTCATATACACCAATCATATACTTGTATATATATATATATATATATATGAAGAAATATGGTCTTAAGGTGTGCTATATTTATGGTATAAAGTGCTCAATATCAGAGATAGAGCGTGTGTAAATATAAAAAAGAACATTGAACATTGAACATTGGTGGGTATAAGGGATATATTTCATCTGAACATTTTCCATGGAAATAATCATAGATCAGCGAGAGACATTTAATGTTTCGTCTGTAGGAAAGAGGTTGTAAGTTGGAAAATACTTCATCCCCTAGAAGGACGCGGAAACGATTTGAACTCTAGCGAAACTGTAAAGTAGGTTCCTCCATTAGGTCACGTAAAAAAAGCAGCATATCACGATGAAAAAAGGTCCATAAATCAACGAAAACAAAGTTTTGTCTCAATATGTTTATGTTGTTATGAAGAGGAATGACTAAAGTATTTTTTGATTATTTTTTTAAATTTTTTACTCCTTTCTAGCACGTAGAAAATTTTGGTTAAAATTTTTTTTTTTTTTTTTACGACATCGCGAAAGCCTAAAAAAACGTTTGTTTTATTTTGCGCTATTCCCGAGGAAAACACACGTTAATTTAGGAAATTCTTGCAAAAATCAAATAATTGTCGGATTTTAATGAAACTTTCAGGACTTATTCTCAAATGAATGAAATTATTTTTGAAAGATTTTGTTTTTGAAAATCTTGTTAAAAAGACATTTTTTTTAACATGTTTCCATCCACTTAAAAAATATTTTTCATGAAATTTCGAGAAATTAAATCTTCAAGCTCGGGATTTGTTTTATTAGTTATAAACAGGACTCTTTGTAGAACGTAAATCTCCAGTTTTTTTTTTGTTTTTTTGTTTTTTGTTTTTTGTAAAACAGTACCCCATATCATAGAAAATCTGCTCTGAATTATAAAAAAAAATGTAAAATCTATGACATAATTAGAAAAGCTTTCACCTGTTTTTGTAAATACGTTATACTAAGGACATTATTTTGTGAAGAAATAAAAATTTGTCGATGAATAATGTATTTTTTACAAATTTTTTCCCATTTTAAACATTTTTGAAGTATTAACTTCTTAATACTTTAAAAATCGTTTATAAAACTTTATTACTTTCAAGCACGTAATGCAATGATAACGTTAATGAAAATGTAAATTTACGAATCAAAATTTGAAATGCACATAACAGTCGTTTGACCCCAAATATTTTTTAAATAATTTAAAAAAAAATTATTGACAAAAACGTTCATAATTTTTACGTATGGAAATGTATACATGACATAATCCTTAAAAAATTTTAAACAATTATCTAATTAATAAAAAAACTTTAAACTATTATCTAATTAAGAAAGTATGAAATAAAAAATAGATATTACATAATTGCTGAATAAAAATGTTAATATTTAAAAAGTACTAGATAAAAACGAAAAACCGCGTTCACTTACTTTGCAAAAATTGTCAATTTTGATGATCCATACTAATCTGTCATCCCCTCGTCACAATCGATTTCTTTGATAAATTCAGACACATCGTTAAGAAATGTTTGGATACAATTTTTTTTCCTATAAGTAAGTACTGTTTGTTTCATATAAGATTAATTTTACTTTAAATTTTCTAATTTTACTCAAATAACGTGTCAAAAATATATAAATTTATTTTAGGAAGAAGTTTAAAATCAAAATTTTGTTTGTTTACAAATTTCTTAAAATTTAAAAAAATTAATAAAATGGCCGCTTTTAAGAAAATTAAACAAAAATCGAGCATATATTTGACATTCCAATCTATATAATTTCTGTCTGAAAGACACCAGAATATGTTACTTACTGTAAGTAATAAATTTAATGCGTTAGCTTTCAATTAATAACAACATATTGAGACAAAACTTTGTTTTTGTTGATTTATAAGCCTTTTTTTTATCGTGATATGCTACTTTTTAAGTGACCTAATGGAGGAACCTACTGTAAAGTGAAGACTGGGTAGCTCCTTGCCATATATCGCTGTTGTACGCTCCGGCCTTCTTCAAGATCTGTCTAGATTTCTAAGATGAGGTATTGTAACTATTTACGTTGTTCGGACTGTTCTCCTCATCTTTACTGTCATATTCACTACGTTTCGTTCCTTGTACGTTCCGGCCTTCTTCGGGATGTGTCTATATTTCTGAGATGAGGTATTGTAACTATTTATACTATATACATTGTTCGGACTGTTTTCCTCATTTTTATTGTCATATTCACGACGTTTCGGCCGTTGTACGCTCCGGCCTTCTTCAGGATCTGTCTATATTTCTGAGTTAAGGTATTGTAAATATTTATACTATTTACATTGTTCGGATTATTGTCTTCAACAACGCGACGTTTAATTCAGTATCTGTCTATATTTCTGAGATGAGGTATTATGTAAACTATTTACATTATTCGGATTATTGTCCTCATCTTTGTCGCCATGTTTATCACAACGATTCGGCCGTTGTACGCTCCAACCTTCTTCAGGTGATTGGCATGTCGAACTGAACCCTTTATTTCGCTCACTGGGGTAGACTGTTCTAGTTCCACGTGCCATATCTAATGGATATCAGTTATCTCCTGTTAATTCCCCTCTCAAAGTTTTCCACCGCCCTAACCAGTTATTGAACTCACACTCTTTAGGTCCTGTCACTGGATCTCACTAACGCCTTTATCCACTGTGCCATGTATCAAGGAGAACTTTGAGAGGGGAATTAACAGGAGATAACTGTCATGAAACGTTGTGATAAACATGGCGGCAAAGATGAGAACAATAGTCCGATTAATGTAAATAGTGGACGTTTAATTCGTTGTGCGCTCTGGCCTTCTTCAGATCAGTGGAAAGTGAAGACTGGGTAACTCCTTGACATACATGGCTGAGGTACTCCATTTTCAGTGTGATCCGGTTCTTTTAACGGTATAGGATAGCAGGAGGAGTCAGGTACTTACAGAAAATCGACCATTTTTCTGGCGTTTTTAACGATGTATCGTATATGTGACTTCCACTTAACGTTTGGGTTGTTTAATTTCCAATGGGCTCTCAAGACACGGGGGAGGGGGGGGCTTCTTGAGGGAGCACCCGTTCGTCGCGAAAATTCGGTGTCCGCTCAGTACAGTACATATATAAAGATAAAAAGTGCTAAAAAATAAATAGATCGCTTTATAGAAAATTATTTCTATTTTTTTCCTACCTTGTCTATTTGTCAATTAAACGCTGTTGACAAAGAATATATAGTTTTAGGAAGCTCATTCGAACGGATAGAACCAAACGCTGCCATTCTTTTGGCACGAAGACTGCAAGACGAGCCACAGCGTTCACAGCTGGCCGAAAATGTCGATAGTTGAAGTAATAAAACAGGCGAGCGGAGAGTTGAGCAAGTGAATCGATTTGAAGATAAGTAGAAGCCAGTCAGTCAATCCAAGAGATACGGCGTCGTTGGTGGAGATGAAAAAATCTCGAAATGAGGGAGTCAAAGCGAGGAACGTCTGAGAGAGAGAGAGAGAGAGAGAGAGAGAGACTGATGCAGCAGCCGGATTCCAAAGTTGTGTGCGGTTTGTCTTTGAGTAGTAGGACATCTTTTATTTACAGCATTATCTATGTCAGTGAATACACAAGGGATTGTTTTACGAGGCGTGCTGAAAAGTTATTGTCTGAACGAAAGTGATCGACCTAAAAAATGTTCAAGTACGTAACGTTTCGTCAAAACAGAGCTGAGCCTGAGTTTTTCTTCGGTCATGATAAATAGGGTTATACTCTCACTGAAGCCCCAATTTTGAAACGTCTATTGGGATTCAGGTTCATTCCAGAACTCAAATAGGACACGTATATACGATCTCTCACTAAAGATGCTTCAAAATTGATCGATTCCTTGTACTGTTCCAGAAAGTACCTGGATCCATCTGTCGTATTTTATTTTTACAACAGCCAGATCAGACCATATCTGTTCTGTTTTGACAGAGTTCAGAACCGTTTAATCGGCCTTAAGGGTGATGAATTATTTTTCACCCTACAACCTCTTTCCCACGTGTAAAAGATTGTCAGCTTCTCGCTACTCTATCACTATTTTCACGGTAGATTTTCAAACGAACTACATTGTTTAATTCCACAAGTCTACACCTTCACATGAAGGACACTTTACGCTACGTACACAAGGTCCAATCATCCTCATCCCCTCTGTATTACACTGCTAAGGATAAAACTCTACTCAGCGTCGTCTACAGAATTCTTCTGCCGTGAAACAGACGGCGACGAGTATGCTTCCACGTTCATTACAATCTTAAACTCTTCAAGCCTAGAGTGAACCGTTATCTATCCCAGTGGTAACCTACTGGTGGTCCACGGAACACTGGTGGTCCGTGCAAAATTTTTGATGGTCCGTAAAAAAATTAGGACATTATTTCAATTTCTTTGAAGTTTCAGATTAAAAAATGACAAGTAACAAAAAGTATTATGGATGATATACAGGGTGTCCATAGAGTTTGTGTGGACATTAAAAAATTTATTTGTTAAAAACTTTATTTGTATTTGCGATAGAAATAATCTGTAAAAAAATGTTATCAAATTTAATGTACCTAGTTTTAAGTATAGCTAAAATAACTAATGTGATTTCATGTATTACTGTAAATCAGTTGGCAAATGTTTTCCGTGGACTGCAAAATCGTATTACCCTTTGTATTGCTAATGATGGAGGACATGTAGAAACTTAAATAAAATTTCAATAAAACCTTAAAAAATATAGATTTACTTCTTTCTAATCTTTTTTACAAATTATTTCCATCGCAAATATAGATAAAGTTATAGTTTTTCAATTTCTTTTTATTTAAATAATTACACTATAATTTTGTTAACTTTAATGGGTACATTGCCTATTAATAAGATAAAAGTTTTTTGGTTATTATTATATAAATGTATTTAACTTTTTTCTAAATTCATATTACTAGTCCACCAAATTTAAAATTATTCCGTCCTACGTATAACGATAAACTACATCTGCGTCCTGGGTAAGACGATAAACTACGTCCAACAGCAAGGCCACTGATCAGGAGGTTTTGAGGAGTGTGGAACTACCTCTTAATTGCTGGTGTTCCCAGATCCACCCTGACCCGGGGTGGTAGCACCTGTTAGGGTCCCAGCTATGGGTAAATAGTTGACCCCCATATAGGGGTCAAAATGCTGTGGTGGTGTAAAAATAGGTATTAATACCAGCAATTTATTTTTGGTGGGGGGAAATTATTACCAGAAATGCGTTTTCGAGATTTTTTTTTTTTTTAACCAGCAATAGCTTTTTGAAGGAAAAATTATTACCACGATGCTTTTGTGAAGGAAAAATTATTCCCAGCAATACATTTTTAATGGAAATTATTACGAAAGAAGTATTACCAGCAATAATGAAAAAAATATTATCTGCAATAGATTTTTGAAGGATAAAAAAACATTACAATAATACTCACTATGAAAGTGTAAAAATAGGTTTTAATACCAGAAATACTTTGTACAAAATTATTACCAGCAATAAATTTTAGAAAAAAAAAATATTACGAGAAATACATTTTGGGAAAGAAAAAATTACCAGCGAGACATTTTTTGAAGAAAAAATGGTAAATATTGGTTTTGTTATCCGTGCGTAGTGATTTTCTACAAGGAAAATCTGTAAAAGAAGTAAATAGGCCAAATTTTCTTATTACGCCGGCGTAGGTATCCCGCATTGAATCGGGATTCATGATGGCAGTAATGGGGGACGAAAGACCGACAAGAAGTCCGATTTTTTCTTATCGATAACTCCAAAACGGTACGGTTTCTTCATAATTTAATTGTTAATTCGAGTTTAGCATGTACATTTGCACGGAATTATGACGATTTTTGAAAAATTTTAAGGGATATTAGCGCACGGGTAGCAAAACCAATATTTACCGAAAAATATTACCAGAAATACATTTTTGAAAAAAAAGTACCAGCGATAAAAATTGTCGGCATTATACAAACCATTGAGATTGATATGCCGTAAACCAAACCAAATCTAAGATTATATATTTAGTGGCCCATGAAATTCAAAAGGTAGGCGACCACTGATCTGTCCTACATATCCTCATAACATACACCTTTAAATTACACCCTTACATCAGTGAATCTCTACCTTGAGTGGCTCTTGGACTTGTTGTATTGCTTGAACAATTGTATAAAACTGCAACTCATCCAAAGAGTTCAATATACTTGGTAAATTATTTGACAAATTTGTTTCCTTTATTCGATCTTTGAAATACTGATCTGGGGAATTGGACCGGACTGATAACTTTTCGGCACCCCTTATAGTTAGTGGGTGGAGCACAAACGACGGATAAATGGGCGACTGTACGCACAGGCGCGTCTGTCTGGATCGGTGCGGCGCGAACGTGTGCATTTGTGCGAAGATATGGAGTTGTAAATCTTTTCATTTTGCCTCCAGGGAAAATTGCGAGAATGCGTAGGGCAGGTCTGCGATCAACTTTCTTACTGAGACACTTATATGTTCTCCTCTGCCTTATCGATGCAAATACCAAAGAAAAGGCTAAAAATCTGAATGCTGATTTTCAAATCAGCCAGATTCTATCAATAACTAGCAGCATGGCCCGGCGTTTCCCGTGCTTGATTAAAAAATCGTACGACTCATAAAGCAATCCCTATCAGTTGACTTAAAATATTTTTGCCCTTCCTTGCCTTTAAAGGAGTGCCCTTTGCCGTGCTGATGTTGCTGCATGCCTTACTTCTTGCCTACCTCACACTGCGAATTTTTTCTAAGCTCTATACTAAACATTAAATCTGTTACGAAAAAAGAATTAAACAAAATGAACACAAAACGATCAGCTTTAAAAAAGGACTCGTAACTGAAAAAAAACGAATGAAAAAAGAATGTTAACAAGAAATACTTTTTCACACCCAACCCAGTTCTGCGGAATCAAAATCAACGTTGAGTTTAAGCAAGCGAATGAGCCAATTGGATAAAATGCCATGTAGATTTAAATTTTTCCCACTTGTGACGAATGCAGCTATCGATTATTTTTGCATGCTAGCATGCTAGTTAGCATTCGTGTCAGTCAGCTGTTGGCTCTCACGCTGGCCAATAGAATCTTCCTGCCTATACGTGGCAGCCAGCTATAGGCTCTCACTCTGGCTAGTAGAAAATGGCCGCAAACTACATGAAAACTGCCGTAGAAGCATGAAAAAATCGATTATTTCCACTATCGATGGAAATTAGGAAATGCAACGTCGGTCTTGACCTTTTCGCTAACTTGGAGCATAAGCATGTAAATTGTGTTGCAAATCCGTCGAAAATTGCGGCCGTGCATACGTTACACACACACACACACACACACACACTATCCTGCCATTTATAGATAGAGATTAAAATTGGCGCTACAAAGTCTTCCACCCATTAATCCACTAACCTGTAATTTCTCTTTGTATCGTATTTAGCAGGATTAGTAAATGCCTTTGAAATTTGAAAAGTGGGGCAACACATTCTTCCTATCCGTTACCATACACCCCTCAATATTTTAATCCCATAAGTTCGTCGGTTAATCAATAGCTTAATGATGTATAAAGCATTTAGTTTACATAAATATTTATTTTCAATATAATCTCCCACCTTGATAATGCACTTAATTCTGTAGTGAGCATCAACTATATTGACAAAACAGTTTACAGAATAAATTCAGGCTACGAACTTATTATCCCAATATTTCCCAGAGCCATTGTTTAATTCCAGTTTAAAGACAGAATTTAAAGACTGGCGCTTCATGTCTCGCACTTCTTGCCTGTGGAACTCGCTCCCCTTTTTCTGTTTCCCTGATAGCTATAATCTCCAACTATTCAAATGTAATGTCAATCGGCGTCTCCAGATGCCTTGATCTATCCCCTATCATTGTCTTCATCCTTTTCTCTATCACTCCTATTTGGACTCACACCAACTCTGTGACCCCTTGCGTGCTAGTGGCTTCCCGCCTTACTTGGGGTGAAACGCTTAAAAAGAAAAGGTATAATCTTCCTGTCCCCAAAGTCTCTGATTTAGCTTTGTATCTTTTTAAACTAAGCTGACAACATGATGAACTGTGTCCTGCTTGATAATTGATTTCGAATCCAATTAGAGACCAACATTTTAAATCTTGATTTTCAAAGCAAGCACGCCTACAAAGAAGAAAGACCGGTGCGATACAGTTTTTCTAGTTGACTTGGGAACAAGTTACAGTCTTCTATCACAAAATTCATGATGATAGTAAAATTAACTGAAATGTTAATTGTCAAATTAATGGTAATGAAAATGGTTAAAATTAATGGTAGTAGTAGTAATGAAAAATTAATGGTAATGATAATCGTGAAATTAATAATAACGGTAATTGTAAATGGAATAGTCATTGTTACTTTCGGTTGAGCGCCCTGGGCATGATGATAAACTACATCGGGCATCAAGGCCTCTGATCGGGAGATTAGTGGTTTTCAGGAGGGTGGAAGCACTTCTTAATTGCTATCTAAGCATTTTATTTGTAAAACGTTTATTATTGAATTCTTGCAACAAAATGGTTATCAGAAAGCAACGGAATTTACACGAAGCTTCTTGCCTATTTATTAAAATTTTATGATAAATTTTATTAAAAATGTATTAAAAATAAAAATACGTAAGAAACCTTCATTTGACAAAGTTAAAAGAAAAAAATAGTAATTTTGTAGTAGAATTGAATTTGCTGCAAGCTTCCAGTTTCAAACCAAATTTCTAGCAAATTTAAAATAATATTTATTTTGAATTAAAAAAAAAATAAAAAGAAACATACTAGAATTTTAAAAAAATTAGAAAACACAATGTGATGAATAGTAGCCTTTGAGGAGGTGGGCGATCAAGGTTCTTCACAGATTCTTTTTGATTTAAGCAACATCTTTGCATAACAAAAATAAAATATTCTAATTACCTTTTTTTTTTTCCAGGCTTTATCAATGTTTCAGTCGATGTATACTCCGGTCAAAAGGTCGTAAGTAAAGTAAGTTTTCTTTCCTAAAAAAAAAAGCTGATCCAAGAAAGATATCTAAAGAAGAAAATGAATGCTACTTTCTTACTTTTGTTTTCTAATTTAATTTGTAATAAGGCAAAAATAAATGATTTCCAGGAAGAGCAAAGAGAAATTGAAAGTATAAATTAATAGATTTCTTTGTGTTTACAAAAAAGAGTCTCTAAAATGAATGCAATTGAATTTCAAAATTGAAAAGGCGGAATAAAAACTTTAAAAAATCGGCATTCAGTGAAAGAACATCAAAATAAAAGACATGAAGGACGGAAAAGAAAACAAATTTAAACACAAAATATTGACGTAAAATATTGATATTTTATTTAATTTTTCTTCTCAATAGAAGAAGATGTGATTGGCTATCGTCTGGTTCACACACCACACCGATTTTTGAACAGGAGTAGGGTTTTATCCCTTGTTTCCTGCTTAGGATTGGGTTTCCGATTCCTTCTAAAGTCTTTTCATTCTCCACTTTTAGTAGTCCCTTGAGTCTAAGTGGCGCTATCGCCTTGCTTGGGATAATTATGGCCTATCGCCCGGTTCACATTTCTCCTTGGTCATTTGAACAAAAGTAGAAGTTTATCCCTTGTTCCCTGTTTAGGATTGGGTTTCTGATGCCTTCTAATGATTTTTCATTCTCTTTCATTCCCAGCAGATCCTTGCGTCTTAGTGGCATTATCGCCTTGCTTGAGGTGAATTATAGCCTAACGTCGGGTTCACAATACTCCCCAGTCTTTTGAACAGGAGTAGAGGTTTATCCCTTGTTCCCCGTTTAGGGTTGTGTTTCTGATACATTCTAATGATTTTTCATTCTCTTTCACTCCCAGCAGACCCTTGCATCTTAGTGACATTATCGCCTTGCTTGGGGGTGAATTGATGAAGAGAGAAATTACTGTGTTGGGAAGTGTTCAGGTGTTGAGGTTTTTTTTTTAATTATTTCTTAAAACTGTTTGGTTTGTGATTGTATAGCGTCAGTCTATGGGTCTGAGGATAGACCGTTTTCTTTAAGACCTTGAACGTATTTTTAATCATTGAACTGAGGAAAGTGTTTGAGTAATATTTTAGACTGCCCGAGGTCAACGCCATATATGACATCAAATATGGAAGTCTGAATCGGAACAACGTAGAGATCATTTTCTGGTTTTAAGTTGCTGGACAAATTTACAAAAAGCGCAACCTTTTCGGTGTTCAGCTTCTTATATCTTACTAAATTTGTTCCGTCATGTGTATGACGATAAACTACATCCACGTCCGACAGCAAGATCTCTGGTCAGCAGGTTTTGAGGAGCATGGAACCACTTCTTAATTGCTGGTGTTCACAAGTCCACCCTAACTAGGGGTGGTAGCACCTGTTAGGGTCCCAGCTATGGGCAAATAGTTAACCCACACGAAAGGGGTCAAAACACTATGAAAGTGTAAAATAGGTTTTAATAACAGAAATAGTAAATATTATAAAATTTTTGAAGGAAAAATTATTACCAGGAATACTTAAAAAATATTACCAACAATATATTTTTTAATAAAAAATATTACCAGAAATTGATAATATAATGCCAAAATCTCAATAATTTGAATACGATACTATGACTTCAATTAAATGAACCGAATTATCTGCTTTAAACTACAGATAAAAAGTGTTATTGGTCATTTTGCTATAAATATAATTTGTTGGTCATTTTTTATAAAAAATATTATTGTTGATATTTTTAAAATAAAATATGGTGAACCTGGGAACCAGCAATTGAGAGGTGATTCCACGCTGGTGAAATCCTCTAATCTCCCGATGAGACGCCTTGCTGCCAGATGTCGTTTATTGTCAGACTAGTAGGACTAAAGAAAGCTGTTCTCTTTATCACGTTAGAGCTTATTTGACACAGGGTCAAATTGAGCGGGAGAAGCAGTACAGGCGACTTTCTGCCTGCCTGTAAAATCCTCGTTAGCACTGACAATTGGCGCCTGTTCAGTTATTCCACTGAACAGGTCATTTATTAAACCGACGGTTTTGCAGCTAATGCTTAAGGTTTCATATCAAATCATAGCTAGCTAGATCTAAACCAATATATTAGCCTTTTTTATGAGTTCACCCCAAACAAGACTATAATGCCACTAAGACGCAAGAATCTACTAGGAGTGAAGGAGAGAGAGAAGCAAATCCTGAAGAAACTAGGGATAAACTTCTATTCTTGTTAAAAACCGGGGAGGAGTTGGAACCCGACAATAGGCGGACCAATCTACTGCAATTCTAGGAAGTGTTTTTTACAGATTTTGTTTTTTCATTCACCCCAAGAAAAGCCACTACGTCACAAACGGTTCTCCTTCTTCTTTTATGGACGTTGGTGATTATAGCCCTCCACATCTTCCTGTCCCTTGTAGCTCTTAATAAGATTTGTCTTTTTGTTATTTCTCCCAGACCCTGTTTTACCATCCATTTACTCAAACCCATCAAGTATGTTACGCGCTACTTTACTCTGTCCCTCATTCACTCAATGTATCCCAACGAAACAAGTTATTTATTAGACATTATTCACAATACTGATCACGCCAAATTGTGCGTTATCTCCGTAAAACTAAGGTCCGCTCAGTATAGTGGCAAGATGAAACGGAGGTTGGCTCTGTGGGTGGTTAAAATTGACGAAAAACAAATGTGACTGAACAGGCTTTCTCCTAGTAGTTTTTATAGCCTTTTGAGATTGGGTTAGGTGATAAGTTTTGGGGCACCCTCACAAAACTCATCTTTGCTTACCTTGGCAAAACAAATGAAAAAAAAAAAAGATTCCAAGACTAAATTAATGAAATGGTCCCTCAGATTCTCTAAGATTCTTTGCAATATGGCATTAAAAGATATTTCAAATGAAAACAATATTCAAGAAAAAGTTGTGCAGTTAACGTTACAACTGAAAGAGTAGACAAGTTAATAAAAACAATGTATAAATAAGCAATAAACGTTATAGAATATTAAGGAGCCTTATTTAACATGTAAATTAATGAGATAATTTATTCAACTATATGTGATATTTAAATATTTCCCAATTACTTAGATGTATTCTTAAGTAAAAAATGTATGTTGCACTGACAACTCCTAAAAGTTTATTATCAATATATTAAAGTATACTAATATATTATAATAAAGAAAGATGTTATAAAATAGAACTTCTGTGACATATTACTTATATAAATATATTATCACCATCGGTTGATTAATACCAATTTGATTGTGTAAACATTGATTTGCATAATACAATCCAAATATAACGTATATGTATAGTAACAACAA